>CM070680.1:6686514-7286514 GCA_036346265.1 Melocanna baccifera | reverse complement strand
GAATAGTAACAACCTCGCAAGCTGTCTTTTGACTCAATTCACCTGTCATGACATTCAATCTTACTAGATGACATCGAAAACCTATGTTACAAATCTTGTATATCCCCTTGTCGTGTCCTACCTTACTATTTTCTTTAGGAACTTCTTGATGTCTCACCTTGGCTCTTCATAGTTTCTTTTGCATGCTAATGCCATTTATGTTGTGTCTGTCGACTGGCGTGGCTACTGATATGTCCTTTCTGAATCGCATCCTAGTCCTTATGTCTTCATTCTATCTTCTTCTGAACATAGTTGATTTCTGATTTTGGGTCTAAATGATCTTCTTTGAGATTCATGCAGCGCCATAGTCTTAAGCGGGCATAGTCCTGTTGACTTCATCGTGGGCTTGCTTGACCGGTAGAGAATGGGTTACTTTAATTAGTAATCTGTGTTTGTCCATGGCCTCATACTCCTTATGATCCCTTTGGTACCTTTCTTTGGACCAAAATTTATAATACCTTTGACTAAGAGATTTTATAGAATATGTACATATCTCATCCACCAAGCCATGACTCCCGGTGTGAGGGGGAGTGGGTGGCCAATTGCGCACAGAAGATGAGGGCGGGGAGCTCCAATCCGAGGTGAGGGCGGCCATGCCGGGTGGTTGGGCGTTGACTCCCGGGGATTGGCGGGGAGGGGGAGCCTCGAGAAGCAGCGATGGCGAAGAACCGGTCCGGAGGGGGCGCCGAGTGGAGGGGGCGCGCTGCACCCTTTGGACGCGAGGGAGGGGCGAGGGGAGGTTGGGGGCGGTGACACTGGGGCGCGGGGTCCACGGCAGGGTTGACGCGAGCGAGGCAACGGGAGCAGGCAAGTGGGCACGGCTACGGCATGGGCGAAGGAATGGCGAGGTGACAGAGCGAGGAAGGAGGGAGGCGGGAGATGGCCGGGCGCCAGCGAGGGGGAGAGGCGGGAAGGGCAAGGAGGGTGGTTAGGGGAGGATTAGGGGGGAAATTTGGAGAGGGTTAAGGAGAGATTAAGGAACAAACCAAAGTTAACAGCAATCAAAATAAATTTTAAATTTTCAGGTTGTTTCAGAAATAACAGTTATCATGGTGATTGCATCAATTCATATTGCAAGAGAGGATGCAGAGGCATTTTATTTATAGCACAAGTTCATGCCTTGGTGCAACAATGTTACTTTAAAATGAGCGTCTTTCTCACTTTTCAGGATGGTCCATGCCAGCATCCAAACCATAACAAGTATCTTCCAAAAAAATCTGAAACCCAGAAGGGCTGCTAATGTTGTTATATATTATGTTTCGCAAGGCAATGAAAGGCATTCCGTTACTGCCGTCAGTTATTGTCATGGTTGTCACGACGTCGCCTAGGCGACGCCAAGTCGTCCTGGCGGCTGGAGGGGGACGCCGAGGCCGTTCGCCCTGGCCTGGGAGCTTCGGCTCCGCTCGGACGACCTCCTTGAGCGTATGGTGCAGCTCCTTGACCTCCTCGAAGAAGACGACCTTGGCGGTGGCTACGCGTCCCATGCAGGGGCGGGAGGATCCCGGAGGCGGCGGCAGCAACGGGGAGGAAGAAGCAGTGGATAGGAGGAGGCGGCGGCAGCGGCAGAGAGGAGGGCGGACGCGAGGCGGCCGAGAGGAGGCGGCGGCGGCAGCGAGAGGGGGAGGAGGCGAGACGGCGGGAGGGGAGGCGGCGGAGAGAAGGGCGGGGGCAGGTCGCGGGAGGGGAGGAGGCGGCGGCGCGCACGGGTTCGGGGGAGAGATGCCCCAGGCTCGGGCTGGAAATGGCCGGTAGCTGGGTTAAATGGATCGAGAATAAAGCTGACCACTGGGCCGTGCCGGGCCGGGCCGACACGGGCCCGTGCTTGGCATGGCCCGTTAAGGCCTGTGTAATAAACGGGCTATGCCGTGCTGGCCCGCGGGCCGCGGTGCAAGCCCAGACACGACCCGATGCTGTGCCGTACCGGCCCGGGCATGGTTAAAGCTAAACGGGCTGTGCCGGCCCGGCTAGCCCGCTTAGCTAAAAAAAGAGAAAAAAATAAGAAAAATTGTAGAAAAATAAGAAAAATTATTAAAAAAAATTGTAGAAAATTCAAAAAAAATCAAAAATTATAAAAAATTATAGACATTGCTAATCATAAAAATAAATATTTGCAATGATATAATGAGCTTTATTAACTTATTAAATTACATGGGATGGCTGCCTCATTAAAAATTTTACCAAGTAAAAACTCAATTTGAGAAAACCTTGGTAAAGAAAAAAGAGTACAGTCTATAAAGCTCATTAGTGACTATATGTGAAGAAAAATATTGAAAATCCTATTCATTGCTATCTAAATACAAATTCTCAAAAGATTCTTCTTAATCTTTATTTTCTGCAGTATGTTGGAGTCTTGATTCAGCTTGTTCCCAGTCTTTGATGGTCATAAGTACTTCGACCATCTCGTTGGAGAGACTTGTTCGTCGCTCCTCGATTATTCTTCCAGAAAGACTGAATGCTGACTCCGACAAGACTGTAGAGATAGGAACAGTCAACACATCCCGCGCTAATATGGATAGCACTGGATATGATACCTTCTGGGTTTGCCACCATGAGAGAATGTTCAACTCCTGCTCGAAGCTAATGCTATCACTGTTGAGATAGCTTGATAGGTCTCTAGTGCTTTGTCACCTTCCTCCTCCTAACTGATGTGTACCTGCACCTGCATGAGAACTAGACGAAGAACCAAAAATCTTGCCCCATTGCATAGCCCCCCTAGAGGTGCTAGGGACTACCGGGGGTCTTTCCAAATGCATAGACCCAAACTTATTTTCATATTTATCATATACCTCATATAATTTATTCTTAACTAATGTAAAGTATGAAGAATAGTCTAAATCGGTAGCCTCACTTAAAATTTGTAAAACATTCATAAATCCTTAGAGTTTGGCCCTAGGATCCAAAATAAAAGCGAATGCATATAAAATAGAAATTTCTCTCCAATATTTTAAAAACTTAATTTTCATGGCACCTAAAGCATCCCGTAGTATATGATCATGTTCAAAAGCTTTTAGGTGAGTGGCAATTTCAACAATATTATGAACAATTATAGGAGATGTAGGGTAATATAGAAAGACAAAGTGTAGCTTTATGAAAAATTTCTAAAAAAAAAAATATTTTTTCAGCAACAACCCAATCGTCTTCAGTAAGTTCAGGATCTCTAACTTGGGTTCTACTGGAGGAGCTCCGAGATTGATGGCTTTGGGTGTGAAGGAAAACAGATAAGGTGCTCCTATATGGCAATATATGTTTAAGCATAAGGTAAGTAGAGTTCCATCTAACAGGCATGTCTAAAGCAAATTTTCTAGGACGAACATTCATTGCTACGCAGAAACTCTTATATGCGGTTATTCGTTGGTTAGAACAATTAATAAATGAAATAGCATCTCTAAAAGAATCAATATAAGCATTTAATCTTTTCAAACCGGATTTAACAATAAGATTAATAATATGACAAGCACAACGTTGATGCAATAAGAAAGAGTGTGCATAAGTATTAAACACAGGAGTAAGAATTTCCATAGCTTTAGTGTTTGCAGCTGCAATATCTAAAGTTATAGAAAAAAATTTATCTATGAGGCCAAAATCTTCTACAACTCTAATAATACTTTCTGCAATATTTTCAGCACTATGTGAAACATTAATTAATTTAAATCCTATAATTCTTTTTTCCATTACCCAGTCATCATTAATACAATGAGCAACAACACTAATATAATCCTCTCTAATCCTACCACTCCATATGTCAGAAGTCAAAGCAATAGAGAATGTACAGGTATGAAACATTTCTTTCATTTTATCACGACAATTGTTATAATATTTAATTAAATCTCTAGTTGTTGTTTGCCTAGATACAGAATTAAATCGAGGGTTATGAGCAGTTCTAATATATTTTTGAAAAGCATCAGACTCACCAAAATTTAAAAGGTAAATCTTGAGAAGCAATTAATCTACAAAGCGATTCCCGAGCTACCTTTGGGTTGTACTCCCATGTACGTATCGAGCCGTCAGGGTTATATTGCAGTTGTGTCTGGCGCATTTGTATTCATTACTTTTTCTTGCAGCTTGCAGCATGTCGTTGTAGATGACCCGTCCCACCTGAAGATTTCGCAGCTAATTCATTACCACAAATTTTACAAACAGCATACCTCACCGAAGTCCCATCATCCTCGGTCTTGAACTTCTTGTCGAAATCATTCCAAACTGTTGATGTACTAGCTCTTGATCTTTTTGCACCCGTGCTTTGAGTCGTTGATACACTTGTTGAGCCAGCAGAAGATGGATCGATTGGACCATACGCTCCCGGGGCCATCGTTTTTTCGGCATTTTCGGATGGATATGCTTGTTGACACGATTGCATATCCTCCGTCGAGAGGCCGAATTCGGAGAGTTGAAAACCATAGTTCTCCATTAAATCAACTGCAAATTGAAATAGTAAAGAGCGATTAACTTACTATTAAACCAACAAATAATAACAAAAAATTAAACTAACAAATAATACCCAAAAATTAAAATAGACAGTATTATTATCTCCTTTGCAGCTCTCACAAAAAATCTGAAGATTTTTGAATTTTTGGAATTTTTTTCTGAATTTTCACCAAATTTGTGCAAACACTTTTAGAATTTTCACAACTAAACCGAGATAGAAGAGTGAGATTTGAGGTGTGGAGAATGGAGGCCGGATGCCCCCTATTTATAGAAAAAATTTCAGATTTTTTTCGAATTTTTTGCTATTTTTTTCAAATTTTTTTACCCCCAACGGTCATAAAAACGGCTATTTTTTCGAACATTGCGGGCCAAGGGTGCCATGCCGGGCCGGCACGGCCCGTTTAGTGCCGTTGGGCGGGCCGTGCCGTGCTGGCCCGCCGTGCGCACCCTCGGCCCAGGCACGGCCCAGTTCGACGTGCCGTGCCGCCCCGGCCCGTTTATGGGTTGTGCCCGTGCCGTCGCGGGCCAGGTCTATAGTACCGGGCCGCGATGCGGCCCGTTTAAACCCGGTCCAAATGGCCAGCTTTAATCGAGAAATTTTTTGGTTCTTTTTATGATTTAGTCTTCATAGTTTCTGAAAATTACGAATAAACTTCTTCAATAAATTTCTTATGATTTAGACCTTCTAAGATATAGTTATTTAGATAATTTATACTAATATGCCGTCTAACTACTATCGTCTAACTGTCGTCATAGCGAGCGTCTAGTTGACTAGGAGTTCAGATGCCTTGTTCTCACCGTGATTTACCAGACCGCTGTGATAACCTTGGTTATCGTACTCTTAAGAGAGAGAGAGAGGAAGGATAAATTACCACATTTCCTCAAAAGAATCTTAGAACTTTCTTGTCCGCAGGTAGAAAACACTTCAGCGACCTTCTGTTCAGTCACCTACAGAGCAGCAGGCAGATAATTAAACAACAAAATACAAAAAGAACCAATTCAAATAGACCATTCTGTTTCGTATGCTCACTTGCTGATCAATGTCAGAGACATACACAGTCCGTCGCATACTATCCTCCCTATCAGCTCGCCGTGTCCAGCCTCCCATCCTCCTCCCCTGGTTTAAGCCCATTCCTTCTCTGTTGTTCTCAGGAAAAGCATGGTCAATTCACCATGATGCCACCAAAGTCAATTAAAACCGAAATGGAGGTCCACCAAAATCAATTGTTATTTGTTAACATCGAGCACAGTACGCCTATCACATCAAATTCTCAGCAATCGGTGGACCACTACCACAGATCATTGAACACACTTCTGATTAGCACTATTGTAACCAAACCAACATGATCAGATCGATGGGTCATTAAAATGTTCATATCTGGGAAATGATTTTTCATTTGGCAACATAATAATGTTTTTCAAAAAAGAACTTGATAACATAATAAGATGATTTAGAAAACATAATATCTAATTAAATTAAAAACCCTCCCTGCTCAACACTTCAATTTTAACAAGACTACAACCAAGACAAAAGGACCCCAAAAAAATTCTTGCTGAAACAAGCGATCACCGTTGCTAAAACCCCGTCATTTCAGGATATCGGAAGACGTAAATCACCCAATCCTCCGGCGATCATGAACGCTAAAACGTCAAACCAAGGTCGTCAAATCAAACCGCATAGTGACATAATGTTGGGATACGGATAGACTACATTGACGCAAATTAAAATTTCTACCGTATAAACCAGAAAACCATGCGAGTAAGAGATCATAGATCGTTACCACTAGACGTGCAGTGCAGCGAAAGTAGAGTTGAAGAAACCGATTCAACGAAGAGCGTGTCAGTGTAGGCGAAAGTAATCGATCATCCTTCGCCCAACCGTCTCCTCCTTGCGATCGTCCCGATCAGCGCCACAATCGTAGCAGCGTCTCTACTGAGGTCCACACGTTCAGAGAGGGAACACCGTGCGTCAGTGTGCTAGTACTAGCGTGCACGGCAGGAGTTATGAGAGGTGGCGGCTTGGGTTTCTTGGAATGTCGCCCTCAGCCCCCACACCTCTTATTATATAGTCTCCAATCGAATCCTTATCCAATATGAGTGGAGATCGAATCTCACTCGGAAACTATCATCCGGACTCTTATCGTTCCAGCCTATTAAGTGTGTGACCCTATAGATTAATGTACATTTGGTCATAGGCTAAAAACTCATTTCCGATCCATAGATCAGTAGCGGTCCCTAGTAGGACATAACAACCCCCAAATATACATAAAGATCATATCGGACGAACCTATATAATGTTTATGTATCGACTCCTTTGCCTCATGATACTAGATCAAACTCAAGGCGAGAAGCGTGTCATCTTATGATAGCTCAATCCTTTACTCGAATCTGTGATAGATTACTCAGTTGTGATTGACTCTTCAACCACATTCGGCATGGTCATGCACTTCCTTAATCCAACCACATCGAGGGGCCCAGAGATATCTCTCATATTATATAGGAGTGGCAAATTCCGTCTTAATCGCTTATATTCCTCCGCATGTTTCATAGTAAACCCGAAATCTACCTTTATAATCACCCAGTCACAGAGTAGTGTTTGGTAACCCTTAAGCAAACTATTACGCATGTAGGAAACAATGATGATCTCATATTTAAAGATCGTACATACATTATATATGAGACCAACTGATGACACTTAAGAATATAATAATTCCCACACTGTCTCATGGTGAGTCAATCCAACATCATGCTTTTTAACATGTGTCCACATTATTGATTTGATATCCCATATCTTTGATCTGTGAAATATGATCATCAATCAATACATATGCTGATTTGTAAATTATAATTATCCCACATAATGATATAAGATCAGGGATAATTTAGAATAATATCAAAAACATAAATAAAGAGTTTCACGAACAAGTCATATACTTGTTGATCAATATTAAAGATATTTATTTAAGAGATAAAATAATATATTATTTAAAAGATCATAAACATAGAAGTGATACAATCATCTCGATGATTGCCTCTAGGGCATATCACTAACATATAAAACCCAAAAGAAAATGAATCACAATTCACAGCTCACCGACCCGATGATTCTGCGGCTGGCCGCCGTCGTTGCTGGATCCATCGCTGCTGGAGTCCCTCTCTCCGCCTTCGCCCACCTGCAGCTAGCCGCTGCCGCTGCCACCAAAGTACTCGGCAGCGGAGACGATGCCCAGCGCGTCGGTCGAGAGCCCTCCCCCCGACGCCGATCCGCGGCGCAATGAGAGCACGAACTCCTGGGCGCAGGGTTCAGCTTGGACATAAGCTCCTCCAGCTTCCTCATGTCGCTCTTGTACTCCCTCTCCTCCATCTCCGCAACCGCCGCATCGCCCTTCACCTCCAGCTCTACCTTGGCCTTCGCCTGAATCAGGCACTCCGCCGCCGTCGCCGCCACCTCCATGGCCACCATTATTGCTTCGTTTACGCTCACTCTACCTCACCGCACAGACTTGAAGGAGGAGATATCAACTCGGCTATTATTCTATTGCAAGCGAATTCTTCCCCTCTTTTTTTTCCTATCGATTTGGTGCTTGGTTTTCGCGTTAGTGTTCTTTCTCTCTCGTGTGGGGGTGAAACGTGAGCAGCGATCGCTTTCCGGGGTTGCTTATAAATAGCGGCACAAAATACAGTTTTTCCCTCTCTTATTTCACAAATTAATTTTTGATTTTGCAAGATATTTTTGAGGGGTTTAAAAGGTTTTTAAAGGAATAGGAAAACAGATTGTGAGAGAGAGAGGTCGGTATTTGTTTTTTCTTTCGCTTGATTTACTTTGAATGGAAATAATTATTTTTTGCATATAGATAATACTGTGAGGCGAGGGTTGTTGGGGCTGGGAGAATCGGGAGGCGCGAGCATCGGTCAGAGGATGGCGGGATTCATCGCGATGAGAGGCACGTCACCGGCCCGTGGGGCCCAACCCGGGTGGTAGGGCATGCACATAGCACAGTGCACGGCTCGGAGCGGATCTTATGCGGCTATATTCCCCGCTCAACTCAGTTTTTTTTCCAGCTTCTAGTTTCAGTTTTTTTTCGCTATTCAATAATTCATCTTTTTCTGATATTTTAGATATTTTAGGTTTTTTGTATTTTATTTTTTCGTATTGCTTTGCATTGTTCATGATAAGCTAACATATTTTTTTCTATTTTTTAATTTTTTTAAATTTAATTATACTCAAAAAGATAACTCAGCTACAGTAAAAAAAAGTTAGCTACAGTAAAATTTCAATCAGAAATCAGAAGTTATCGCTATTTCGAACGCCCTTTTAAGCCTTGGTATTGTTTTTTTAATTTCCCTCTAGCTCCTTTTCTAATCTCGTCTGTAACAAGCCAGTAGTCTTTTTCTCAAATCACTATGTTCTTTTGAACTTGCTGCTTATAATTTTTAGTTTTTACTATAGTAATTAACTTTTAAATAATATATTTTTTAGACAAGATCTATAAATTAATTATAATAGACATTGTACTAACTCCAACTAGATTGGCCAAAATCGTAAACGACTCTCTCTCACAAACAACTAAAATTTAAAATTCATATGCCAAAAGACATAAAACACAAGGCATGTTCCTTTCGGCTTCTAAAACCAGCTTTTAGATTTTGCTACAATACCTAACTTTCAAACGGAATATTTTTTCAAGACGGAGACTATAAGTTAAGTGTAGTACACGTTAAAAGTCTAACATCTGTATCATCCAAAATCGTAAGCAAGTATCTCTTTCCATAATCTTGATATTTTGGTTTGTTGTATCATGTATGATGCTCTTTCTTATATATGTAGGCAAACCCTGTGCGCCGTGCTATTTCCAACTTTACTACGAAGTTTATTTTATTTCGCAAAAGTATATCTCATCATATTTTCACATTCCAGTCTTGGTATAGCAACGCAACCAACAATATGAAAAAAATTCTCTTCCATGCATGAATTCCCGGTTGAATCACAATATCATTTACCATCATACTTACCAAGCGTTGCTATCTCAATCGTCCTAAAAATATATTCACAAAATTTTTTGCACTACAACAACATATGACGAACGCAAAATATTAGTGTGCACCAAACGGAATTTGTACCATTCATAATCTACGAAAATCACAAGTGGATCAACCGACATTGCCTCCCGTTATTTTTATCCCAAAAAATACAATTCATATATAACATTATATATATATATATTAACTATCTACAACAATTGTCATTTACCCCATACGCAATCTGCCAACGATTGGACAATAGGTCGCAATTGCCCGACCGTTGGGTGACTGCAACTATGTCGCCCAACGGTCCATAGATTGTCTGCTGTTGCGTAGCCGTTGGACAAAAGGTTTCAGTCGCCCGACGGTTGGACGACTGAAGACCATTCTTATAAAAAAAATCGCAAGTATATTTCTATTTTTTTTGAATAAAAAATAAATTATTTTAAAAAATCGTTAATAATATGTAGGAGCAACAAATGGCAGGCACGGCATGAACTCACGCATTACGATCAACAACAATGCAACTCCCAATTATTTTAAATGGAGTGTTTTTTCAATGTGGGATTTATAAGTTGATTATAATACACACTATAACTCCATTTATATCAATCAAAACCGCATATGAATTTCTGTTACTCTGTACTCTCTCGTACAAACAACCCAAAAACCATAAACCGCAACTATAAACAATAAGATAAAACCAAAAAGAATAGGTCATGTAATATTTCGTCGATCTTGAGCCCGTAAATATCGTTCCACCATCCAATAGTTAGTGAGGCTTCAACTATGACTTCTAAATATATGTATATCCTTTAGTATCTAAAATAGGTGCTAAGATGTACATCTGTCTTTATAATACTATGTTAGTTATTTTTACTCTAACCTTTAGCATCGTCCATAGAGGCTAAACTTTAATTTTTTATAATATAGTACCAGTGTCAAGTTTTGCTTCGGGTGACATGCAATTCAAGTTTTGCGTCCACTCTCCCATCCGTCAACATCATTGCTAAATTTTTTTTCTAAGCATTAGCTTAGCACCTACGGATGCATATGCCCTAATAAGATAGTCCAAATTGGACACTGGTTGGACTACCCAACGGTTGGCGTTCTACATTACCTTGCGTTTGCAGGCATCACCCATGTTACCTACCCTCAGCACATTATTTTGCCGGTACCATCAAATCTGACGATCGATACTTTTCATTCACAGCACGAAAATGGTGAAAATTTTCTCGCCACATTTATCCAAGTTGATTTCCAAACTGACGGTAAAGATTTCGCCAAACGGCGAACGCCTTGAGTTGTGGATGAATGACACGATCACACGAGTCATGTACAGTTCACGTCTGTATCCAAGAAGGCAATGCCTGGTTGGGCCAAGCGAGGTGGCTAAGCTAGCTAGCCTGGAACCAAGCATGCAGACCAATAAATCTGGAAATTTTGCGTAGCAGCGGCCCCAGGGAACTGGAACCGCAGACCCCAGATTAATTGATTTGGGTGTACCAAGATCGAACGTGTCACAGGCGAGGATACAACAGTCGAATTCAAGGTTATTTATTTGCTTCATAAGAATTAAAGCAGCAGCAGCAGCAACATCGGACCAACTCCTAAATCAGGAAACGGAGACCACATAATGGCGCATCGCGCACTGTTGCAAACTATTCCACTTTGAAAGTATGCATCTGAAAATTTGACAGATTTCATTCATTTTACTGAACAAACGAATTCACTAATTTGAAATCAATAGCATTCTAATGCTGAACTTCTCTTTTTCTTTGGCCAAGGAACATTAGAGATCTGAAAGCAAACGGAACTTCCATACATCTAAATAAATGCTTGACCGGCTTTAGGTTGAACAATGGCTGGCAGCCTGGCACAAAGCCTGTCCCTGCGTTCTAACATATCACCTGAAATGCTAAGCATCTAGACAGAATCTAGTTACTTTGCTTCACTGAGTGACTCAAACTACCTCTAGGATATGCAGCTAAGATTAAATATGCCTCATCTGAAATAAAAGAACATGAGGCGATATTAACGGCAGTGCTAACCACAGCTGCCGAGCTCCAGCTAAAACTATCAAATGTAGACCATTACATATGACAAAATCCAGATGTTTGAACAAAACCATCTCTACTAAGGCCATACCTACCGTACATGCTTTGCTGACTTGCTGAAGCAAGAGGTTCAGCTGAAGAAGTGCAAGCCCTGTCAGGATATCTTCCTCTATGTACATTGCCGTGGGGGTGGGTCGGCAAGGAAGAATCAGAGACAAAGCCTGTGCTCTCCGAAAAGTACCTTGTTTGTGGATTGGAAGGCGAGAACCTTGTACATGACGCGAAATTGGTAGGAGGATGGTCCGGAGCACAATATGGCCCAAATATAGAGGAAATTGGATCAAGGCCAGCATTGTCACCATAATCCACAACACTGAATGAATCTCTAGTGCTTTCAGTGGTAAATGAGGATTCATCAGAGCTGGTAAACAGTGACCATTCACTTGACGTAGCTTCCGAGAAGTCTGTGCTAACCGAGTCTGCAAAAGCATCATCCATATGATAGAAATTTCTGGACCTCAACTCAGCATGCTGATCTTTCCTGTAGCCATCACCGTCTGGTCTAAAATCATAAATACCATAGGTTTGATCATTGGAAGCAAACAGTAATTCTGTCTGCTTCAGCTCTTGTTTAGAGCCCTTGGAGGATTTTGATGAATGACGTTTTGCAGATGTTGGAACAGGCAACAGGCCCTTTTCAGTGTATATCCTCGGCGGGCGAGGAAAAGATCTGAACAAGGTTTTGTAAATATGAGACTGCCGCATACACAGAAATAATTCGAACTGACAATTTAGATGTGCACATATCACAGGTTGGGTGTACCTCAAGTAGAATAGCATATATGCACCTTCTGACATAACTTGATTCAGTGATACAGCCTGAACCTGCATAAAATAACACACAAATTACCACATCAGCTCAGCTCATAAAGTTCTTAGATTTTGTTTTTCACATTTCACGTAAATGAGCCCATAACAACCTCCTAAAAAAAGGACATCACATGCTGATAAAATGGGAAGTTAATTGTTGTTGACATCGCAAAGCACTTTGATGCAAATAGATTTTAATGCATAATGAAGCTTCATAAGCACCAAAACAGTAATTTAACACCATGATTGCATTAGGAGCCCATTGGACATCTAATCTCATAATATGTTCAGTTTATAATTGTTAGATCTATTGGGCGAATAGATGAATTGTTAATGTATTATACAGCCCAAAGGGGCTATATATATATATATATATATATATATATATATATATATACCCATTGGACATCTAATCTCATAATATGTTCAGTTTATAATTGTTAGATCTATTGGGCGAATAGATGAATTGTTAATGTATTATACAGCCCAAAGGGGCTATATATATATATATATATAATATATTACAAGACTCAGGGGCAAAAGATTAAACCCTAGAAACTAGGAAATACTACAAATACCCTTATATCCTTAATACCCCCTCTCAAATGCATAGTATATGCAATAGCATTGCATTTGAAGTCAATTAAAATAGGAAAAATCCAAAATCGAGTCTTGATGATACTGTCATAGTGTGCAACTCTCAAAAATTATGTCGAGGCCAGAAGATCTCCATCTGAGGTCGTGAGGCGGCCCATAAAGCAGATCGAAACCCGAGACGGTAGCAGCACGTAAGGAAAGCGCAGTGGCCTTAAAAACTCGGGGCGGCCACTCGGAGAGAAGCAGCGGCAGTATAACTTCTACAATTTGCAACAGCTCAAAGGAGCGATGGCTACGGTCATGCAAAAAGGAGAAGACCACACTTCAAAGAGGATGGACCGTTGCTAGTAAAGCAATCGGCTGACTGACAAATAAATTTGTGAACTGGCACGGTTTAAATGAACTGATAAATAGAGGCTACGAACTTAGATGGACACAACGGAAGATTCAGAAGAAAAGGACTTAAAGGCTACAGACACTAGCATCAACCTATAACCACCATTTGCACCATCAACTTCATTAATTATGCTTTCTATAAGACAGGTAGATAGGCTCTTCCATGGTTATTAAAGCAGTGCGGCGAGGTGCGGCGCCTCACCACCTTCACACAACAATATCGCTTATGGTGCGCGGCGTGGTGACACCATATGACGTGTGACGTGGCGACACTATATGCATATCTTAACCTAGTTTGGCAGTAACAAAAGCATATCATTATCAACTAGCAAAGCATATCAAAGAAAGAAAAAAAGAAAGAAAGAAAAGGGTGCTTGTGGGCTGGCCCAAAGGCCCAATGCCGGCCAGCGTATATATGGGGGCGACGGGGCAGGAGGGCTCCTACCCTACTTCACTCCCCCGCCGTCGCCCTGCCCCCTAACCACCCTCCCCGGCTCCCCGCATTCCCCACGCAGAGCCCCCGACTCAGAACCTTGCCCCCGTCTCCTCCCCTTCGATCTTGCCGCCGCCCTCACTACCTTCTCCGTCTCCAACGCTACCTCCATCGCCCTTGCCGACCGCTCCCTCGGCCACGCCTCGCCTTCCCCGTCGCCCTGCGCCGCCGTTCCCTTGGATTGCGACGGATCCGGCTGCGGCAACAGCGGATCCGGCGCCGGTGAAGCGGGAGGCGACGACGGACTAGCGGCGGCGACGGATCCGGCGCCGGTGAAGCGGAAGGCGACGGCAGATCCGGCGCCGGTGAAGCGGGAGGCAACGGCGGACTGGCGGCGGCGACGGATCCCGCGAATCCGGCGGCGGCGACGGCGGATCCCGCGCTGGTGAAGCGGGAGGCGACGGATCCCACGGATCTGGCGGCTGCGATGGCGGATCTAGCGGCGGCGGTGACTCCCTCGGTCCCTCCTTGCTATTTCGCCGTCCGGACGGCATACACCTCCATGCCGTCCGGACGGCATATACCTCTAGTCCCCCACGGCGATATGGCGACGAGATATCGTCGATATCTCGACGCCTTAATAACCATGGGCTCTTCATTAGTAGATTCTCCACTCCCTCCCTCCCGTCTCTCCCTCTCTAGCGCCAAAGAAGAAATGAGAGGAGCTGGCTAAGGACGACGGCGGATCGGGCTCGGCAGCCGTGACAACCGGAGAGAGCCGAGACGGCCGAATCAGGCTCGAGACGACTAGATCTGGGCGCACGAGGATCGAGCTTGGGCGCGACGGCGGTGTCGGTGGAAGAGCCCAAGGCGGTGACAATCCGGGAACCCAAGGTGGTGCGGCGACCTCGAATGGAGGCATGGTGAGTCGTCGATGCCATCTCGGAGGCGACAGTGGTGCGGAGAAGCCCAGCAACGATGCTCGGGTGCTTGCAGGGTCGAAGAGACCTAATCCGGGTGGGGCAACAAGGATCCAGCGCAGCTTGGAACAGGCCGGGTCAGCGGTGGCGGATCCAGGCGTAAAGAGGATCCCACCGAATCCGATGACGAATGACTTAGCCAACGATGGATCTGAGCTCAGCGATGAGGGAACCGACGACGACAAGCTCAGGGGAGACCAGATCTGATCTGGCGAGGCACGAGGCCAGTGACGAAGGAGACCGCAACGATGAGCGTCTTCTTGGAGGAGGCCAGCGGCGTGGTGGCCGAGCCGTAGCCGGGGTGCGCGACGGTGGAGTGCGCCTCGACGAGGTAGAGCAGCACAGACGGCCGATGATGCCGTCCCCAGGAGTGGAGATCGCTCCTCCTAGGGGCAGGGGCAGCGGAAAACAATCAACGCTAGGGTTTGAATGAAAACCCTAGGTATTGCTCTGATACCACATATTAGATGTATTGGATGAATCGTTAATGTATTACATAGCCCAAAGGGACAATACATATTACAAGACTCAGGAACACAAGACTAAATCCTACAAACTAGGAAATACCACAAATACCCTTATATCCTTAACAAAAATAAGCATACACCTATGTGACTCCATGAGTCCAGACTCTACAGTGACTTCTGAAAACAACACATATGCAGGTTCTTAGTCTACTTCAAGAAAACTTGTCAGTATGGCATAAGCACCAAAACAGTAAGTTAACACCGTAATTGCATTAGGAGAAACAGAGCATGCTATTACTCATTGGACATCAAATCTCACAATATGTTCGGTTTATAATAAACATACACCTATGTGATTCCATGAGTCCAGAATAACTTCTGAAAGCAACACATATACAGGTTCTTGGTCTACTTCAAGGAAACTTGTCAGTATGGCATTTGTTCACTTTTTTGTAACACATACCTCTGAGTCATCAATTCTCAACCATGTACCCTGCATATCTTTGACATATGATATATAATGCCCAGAGAATGATGCATTTTCTGTATCCACATGTACAACCACAGCATACAAGAAGTAAAGAGGAGGGTTATCACCAGCCCCCGTCACAAAAGGAACCATGTCCAACATATCAGGAAAAGTGACGCATTTGTTAATCTTGCCGTACTTCCCTGACTGAAGCAAGAAAAAGTTCACTTAGTCCCTTCATATAGATAGAGTCAGGTACCTATGTGATTGCAGAGCAGCTGGAGTGGTAAACAACTAAACATAAGTATTATAATAAGTGGTCCAAACCAATGAATTCTATGCTTGAGAAAATTGCCAAAAATGTGTTTGATAAGTCATAACATTTATTTTAGAGGGGTTTGGTTGCAAACTTGTAATTTGAAATAAGGTGCAGAACATAACATCATGAAATTATATTACAAGTTAGTCATTTCAAGTGAAAATTCTCAAATACTGATAAATGCATATCTCAGACAGCTGCATACAAGTGTGAACATATGCTCCCAAACATGTAGGTGAACATTAAACATAATACAAACATTTACTAAAAACAGATCAATATTGCTTGAAATCTAATAATACCTGGAATCTTTTCAGAACTACCGTTAATATGTTCGGCACCTCATGCACACTAAGTTGTTTTCTAGCTTTGACATAAGCAGAGCACCTGCAGTAAAGAGTCAAAAGGCTTCAATATGCTGTGGTCCAATCGAAATGATGGGTAACAAGATTGTTAGTTGCCACAGTACCTGCCACATTTATACATATTTTCCCCATCTAAATCTTCAGGAGCAGTGAATTGTGTCAAAGCATCTTGCAAGGACTCCACCCAACCATGAATCTCCAAAGTAAGATCCATTATATTTTCATATATTTCAGACTCATGATAGCATCTGAGGCACTTAACCTTGTTTCATTAACTAAATAAGTTAGTATATGATAGATGAACGCAGTGCAAGAACAACTAGCAAGAGAGTTGACATGAACTGAAGAGAAAGTTTAAGTGACAAAATTGCATCTTTTACATATGGGAAAAACATATCCACAAGAAATATAAATGGTCAACTTAAGCACAAATTGAATAACTTAGCAGTAGTCTTCAAAATATCAGAAATTTTACCCCAGAAGTCGGCAATCTATCAAGTTACCTTAGATTTAAGCCGGCCACCAAACATCTGTTGTATCAGTGTAGTTTCCTGCAAGCTTGGTTCTACATGCTTCTCACCACCCAGTCCATCCAAGCACGCTGCTTGCATAGACATCACAAGGTGCCTGGCGGTGTTCAAATTAAAGCACATACAAAATGTGAATATACTACCAACAGGAAAGGGATAGTTTTGTCAGATTTTGAACACTTCAAGTACAATGTCCTTTCTTTCCAATTTCTTTTTTCTCAACCTACTTCATAAAGTTTAAACATACAAGAGCATGGGAATCTAAGAAAAGGACCCATTGAAAGCTTCTTGAATATTCAGAGTACATCAGTACATTGCTTTTCCAAGTTACAGGAGACAGTGATCAATTATTCACTTTGACAATATTCTATGTCTATTGTTGCAGCAGGTCTCTAGCCAACCAGCATAGATTCCTTTTGCACAAACATGATAATATGTATCTTTTAGTGCACAAAGCAGTAATTACATCATATTACCATCAGCCACCATATGTCATAAATTATTGTAATTGTAAATTGCCATGCCACTTTGATTTACCTTGAAACCATTATTTATGGTAAACTATAACTATGCTAAGTTATGCTCAACTACCATACCACATGAAAATGGATACTTCCATCAGAAAGTAAAATAAGCCAGAATGAAAGAATAATTTTTCGCTAAAGTTTCTTTCAAGGAAGTAAGTTCATCAACTCCTACCCAACTATGTTTTAATTCTCACTTCTTGCCCCTTTTATATTCCATACCCAAAAATACAAGGCTGTGATACCTTTTAATTTCAGAACAGGTATTTTTGGTCAATAAAAAAACTGCTTCTCTTGCATGAAGAAATAATATTCAACAAAGTATGATATTAATCAAGCAATAATATGGAATGGAAGTTTTGAATTGAGTTTTCAAATGATTACTCCCATATTGTAATGAAGCTACCTTATCATTAGAACAAGCTAAACAATAGCAAGCAACCACAAGCAGGAACAAAATCTAGCATGTAACAGTTACAACACCTTAAAAATTCATGAGCATCTTCTTGACTCCCACCACCCAAGCGACATCCAATATTCCTCAGATTAGAAAGGATTCTACTTGGAGACAAGGGTCCACCACTTTCACATAAAGTTGAACCATACTGCTCAAGTTCACACATAAGGCACCAATTCTTTGAGCGACCTGAAAGAAGATAGAATCAAAGTCAAGAGAGCAGAGACACAGAAAAAAACAGACAATTGTATTGAAGGGAAAAAAAGACTGGTTGGGATATAGTATTACAGTCTTTAGAGTGCAATCTCAGAAGAAGGTAGATCATCAGGGGTTTTGTGCACATGAGACATTGTAGAACAGCATTAGCATAGCAGCTGCAAAAAAAGAGAGGGAGAAATCATTGTCAGACAGCTTCATGAAGAGCTGTCATTCAACCAAGCAAATGTTTAATTTACAGAAATGAGGTTGAAGCAAACAATATTTGAATATCAATTTACTTAAATAAATTAAGAAAGAACACTTTATTTAAACTGACACTTTCACTACTATTCCTAGTACACTAGGATATTCCTAGTTTTAATTAGTTGTACATCGAATAGGATTTAATTCTATTTGCACCATTTTTAATTTTTCAATTAGCTAAGTTAGCTATCTATGTAATTAATATTTGTAAAATATCTCATATTCGAAATTCAGTTTCATCACTCCTGTTAAGATTCTTAGGCTCGGTTATTTGCAGAAGATATTACAAGTTATTTATCTTGACAAAAAGTACATGAAAATAAATAACAGAAACAATTAAGTCAGCACAACAATTCAACATAAGCAATACTGAATACCTGTTCCCACAATTGAAAAGACCTCTAGGAGAGATGCCCCGTACTTCATACTGAAAAAACTTAACAAGATCCTCATACGGGAACAATACCTGAAATGCCAATTTAGAAACGAAGCCTTCAAGCGTTCATACAGAAATTGCGAAGTAATTACAAGACAACTAGACAAGATTTGTCATAGATGATTCCAAACCTTAATCTGCTTGTTATCATTGATCAACCCCACCAGGTTAGTTTTGAGAAATTTTGAGGGCTTCTTCAACACTTCAACCTTGGATGCTCCTAACTTTGAGGTTCCATTGCATCCTTGTAAATTGTTGCTTGTTGAAATATTTGTTTTGGTAGATCCTACACAAAATAGTAAATACATGAGATAAAGGCATCATGATAAGATAAAGATAAGCCCATTTATCAGAGAAGAAATTATTTACTAACTTTGTTCATTTTTGTTGTAAGGATTCTTTTCATGGCCATCATATTGATATGATGTCGACACCTTCTCCTGTGATTTTTGTGATGCAGCCACAATACCTGATGGATATGGTGGTTTCTTATGCATCACGTTTCCTTTCCCAGTTTTTCCAGATGAGTTACTCCTTTGTAGTAACTCCGTGGCAGAAGCATATGGCCCCTCATTGTAACTAATCATATCAGAAGTTAAATAGACACCCACATCGGGTTCATAAACCGTGATGCTTGCTTTGGGCTGTTTTCTTGTTTCCGGAGCACAACTATTGGGTTGTTGTACCGTGCTTTTGAGAGGATAAGTTACATCACGGTTGCCACTCTTTTCATCTGAACAACCAGAACTGTTGTTTGAAACCTGAAAGCATAAGATAATAGATTCAATAAAACAAATCCAGAGAATAAAAATTGAATTGTAAGAGCTTGCCTAAGCTACCTTATTTCCTGATAAAATCTCAGAAGAGTGGGTTTCTTCATCAACACTGTAATTGTTCTTTTCACAAGGTGCAACAGCAGCACCATTTTCACTTGTATGAAGATTTTGGTTTGATTTATTCATGTTGCTTCTGTCTGTCGGAAACGGATCAGTATCAAGATTATAGCTATCAGCAGTCACAAAGGATGGCTCCGATACAGTATCAAAACTCATGTCATGCAGGTGAACGTTGCCCCATGGAAGAGGTGAATTCAAGCTACTCAAGAATGGCAACTGTTCACAACTCTCAGTGGGAGGTAGGCCGCCAGAGCTGCTAGCACTGCTGCCATGCCATTGCTGGCATGTTTGCTTATGTCCTTGCCTCCAGTGTATTATTTGACACTTTCCAGAGCTGTAGAACATTCAAAGTGGCATTACGAAGTACCGCAACAATAGGGTGAGAAAATTATTACATTACATTATCACCCAATCAAGACGAATTTCATGATTAAAAGAAAGAAAGAAAAAGGAAGTCATAGTGCAAGAAAAAATTGAACCAAACAATCGCAAAGAATAGAATCCTATTAGGTATTACAGAAAGATCCAAGTTATTTGTTGTGCTGCTTCCTCTAATCGTGTGCTGGATCCAATGTGAATGCAAGGTAAATAGTCGTATAAACAAGCAAGCCAAGCTAAAAAAAATGAGAGGTAGACCAGATGTTTGAATTTCAAAAGAAGCACACGCCGGTATAGATTCTTTCAGTAAATAAATTGATTATGATCAGTATACAGCACTTGATAGAGCAAGATTCAAACATCTATTAGAACCTAAACATATTTTTGGGGGTTATTAGTCAGTACCAATGAACAGAGTCAAGAATCTTACCAGTATCTAACAGACTTGCATCTGGAGCAGCGAGTCTTTGCAGGGCCATGGCAGGTAGCACACTCATGGTATTCGGGTCTTAAAGAAGGTGCAGACCTCAAATATGGCATGGGTCTCAAAGAAGGTCCTGGCAATATAACATCTGGACACGCCATTGTTTCCGCTTTAAAGGCTTCTTCTGCAGCTCGCTGGGCGAGCACATTTACACTTGCCTTCTTACTTACAGCATCATGCCATCTCCCAAGAAGAAAATAAGCTATCACAGGAAGTACAATAAAGACAACAAAGAGTGCAGGCACATCAGCTTCCCTTGGTTGGAGCATGTCCCTAATAGAATACTATTATCCAGATCCGAAAGTTCTTTGCTTTAGCTAGGAAAAACATTCCAGATTGCTGATTGACCTACAGGAAACAACATATGAAAACATAAGCTTGTAGTTTCCACTTCTGGTGGTTATGCGCCAAACAGTAGATACCAGAGCTTCGGGAAGCCCAAGCAAGGCACCCTGAGCCTAGAATTCGAACAAGGGGAGAGGTGTACAGTAGATGCATTGTACTTAATCTTAGCTCAGTCTTTTTCTTACACAATGTTCTCTCTCTCTCCCATGGTGCCTTGTGGACCATATTTATAGTCATCAGTGAAGGTGTTTGCACAAATGCCCCACTTGGGGTAATTGCCGGTGGGGGCAAACAAGTCATTTCCTCAACATGGCCTACGTGGGCCTGCCTTTTAGTTACATGCATACTTGGACTTATGCCTGGTGGGCCGATTGGGCCAAGGTGGGGGCCACTCCCCCAACACCACTGTCGCAAAAGTGGAAGACGACAAGAAAAATCTAAAGCCTCCAAAGATTTTAGGGCCTAGGACAAGCTTAGGTTACTCCAATAAACCAACTGATTGGGGCTTCATTTTATACGCCCTAGACACTCACCCTCACAGGCTTCAGCTTATTAGGGGCTTCTAGTACAAAGTTGGCTTAACCTTATATGGTAATCTCAAGAATTGTCCACCTATTTGGCCATGGCTTCAGCTTATAAGCACACAGTCTGAAGCCAGGCCGAACAGGCTCTTAACTTCCTAGCTCCTAGGTCCAGATCCTAAACTAGATGATGAAAATATAAGAATATCAACTCTACAAAACCATACAATAGTACAAGACTACTGATAGAAACAAAATGGTTTCCCTGAATGGTTAATTACATGAGAATGCTAACCACGGGGGGACAGGTTTGAAGGGTTGTTCACATTACAAAGCTGTAATATCCCCAACTTCTCCAGCGAATCAAGCGCTTGACTACCTGAAATGGCATCGAGACCAACAAAATAAAATTACTATTATTGGGGAAAATAATGGAAATAGTTCCTGAAATACGTCCAAACTCCTGTCCAATATATTCCATCTGTTCTCCCAACAAAATACCCTAGAGTTCAAAGAAATCTTTGGTACAGTTCATCTAAAAGAATTCTTGGTACAATGGCATATGAGTATGAGATGGACATCAAAAACAATAAACCTACAGCTTGGAAATCCATAAAGCAATGGACATCGCATTCACGACAGCAAGGCAAAATAGTCCTCTCACACGTCTCCAAAAGAAAGAGTTCTCTCACACGGCGCCCAGCTCTAAACTTCAAATGAGAACCCTACAATCTCCCAGATCCCAAGCACGCAGCCAGAGGCGAACGCGCCCGTGTAAATTTCTCACGCAGACGCACCGACACAAGCGTCCGCCGAAGAACCCCATGGATGGATTACATCAGTGATAACAGCAACGGCCGCGCTCTCCACAAGAAGCAGGCGTCATCCCGCGTAAAGACCCCGATTTTTGCAGCGCTAGCAAAGGGCAAACTCAAATCAACCGAGGCTAGGGTTTACCTAGAAAAAAAGGAATGCCACTCCGGGCGGATCTCCGGTGAAGGGAGCAGGAGGAGCAGCGGCCCCGGCCGGTGGTTCCGGAGGAGATCGAGGCCGGGAGGCAACGAGAGCGGCGGCGGCCGGAGAGGGGCCGCGGGCGGCGGCGGAGGCGGTGGGAAGCAGGAGTGGTGGTACTGAGACTGAGGCTTGCTCAGTAGTTTGCTTGGCTACTGTGCTCTGCTCGATCGGTGCGCGTGTGTGAATGTTTTTTTTTTCTTTTGCTATGCGCGGCTGCTTGGCTTCCTTCCGTTGCTGCCCCCTCACCTCCCTGGTCTAGAGAGAGAAAAAGAATAATTCACTATACGTCACTATCATATTCGGTCTAAAAATACTATTTTAATCGTGTTTTTTTGAAAAATATCACTCTAATCGTGAAATGCTCCTAAAAATACTATTATACTCAGTACTAGCCAATTTTTAATTATATAAAATAGGTTTTTATTGATTATAATAGTATTTTCTACGAGTATGAGAAGACTGGAGTGATCTATTTACGCAAAAATACAAATCAGAATATAGAATGTGTATTAATGTAAAATCGGCTTGTATTGATCATAATGGCATCAATAAAAACTTATTTTATATGAATACACCTCTCTTATGTCGATATGTATTTCGTCCATACAAAAAAAGGAAATATGTAAGGTGTATTCCTTAAAAATTGGCTAGTATTGGGTATAATACCATTTCTAGGAGTATTTCACGATTAGAGTGGCATTTTTAAAGGAACACGATTACAATGGTATTTTTTAAATCAAACACGATTACAATGGTATATAGTCAATTATCCCTTTTTTAAAGTATATTTCTAAGAAGTATGAGATAATTGACTTTGTTTGGAACACATAAATTTAAGGAAAAAATAGGAATCTAGAAAAAAAAAATCGTATTCCAACAAGACATAAGTGGAGAAAACATGACTTAGTAATATAATTTGGTAGAACCTTAGATATAATGGTGTTTGGCTAGCTTTCTTTTCCCTAAACCAAGTTGCAAACAGAAATATTATTTCATACCAAATAACAGAACAAATGAGTGTAAACCTAAGAAGAACAACCACTGAATAACATAATATGTTACACTTTTAACATACAACTAGATTTTCCATAACTCCTTTTTCATAGTAACTTTAAAAATAAGCAATGATCGACACAGTGCAACAACTGCAAACCGACTTAGAAGAAAATTATATATATAGAAGAATAGTTTTATACTTTTAGGAGTACGCACTCTCACTTCTAATCATGGTTGTCACGGCGACTTCGGCAACCACGGCGCCTAAGGAGCGCCAGAACGCCTAATTGTCTAGACGGGCGCCTAGTCGTCCTCTAGGCGTTGCTAGGTGAGCTAAGGCGGTTCACTTGAGAAGAGTCTAAACAGAAGAAATGCATATAGAGAAGGACCATATTGCAATTTCAAAACCTTGAGAGGGCTCACTCGCAAAAAGCCAAAATCACTCATATTACAGGTGTCGCCGCCTGAGCTCGAGTGCTCGACACATTTCTTCGCCCCCTATCTCCTCTTTTCTCCCTCTTCCTTCCCCCATCTCCTCTCCTTCCAGCACCGGCGAGGCCGAGGCAGCTCACAGGCGGCCGCTCCCTCTTCCCGCTGCTGCTCTCCACTGCCTCCAAGCAGCAGCCGGCAGACTGGAGGAGGTAGCGGAGAACCGGCCGGCGACACAGAGGAGACCGCGGATCCGGCAGCGGCGACGGCGGATCCAGCGGAGGAGACGGCGGATCCGGCAGAGGAGACCACGGATCCGACGGCGACGACCACGGATCCGGCGGAGGAGACGGCGGATCCGGTGGAGGAGGCAGCAGATCCAGCGGAGGAGACAGCGGATCTGACGGAGGAGACTGCGGATCCGGCGGCGGCAACGGCCGATCCGGTGGTGGCAACGGCGAATCTGGCAGCGGCGACGGCAGATCCGACGGCGGCGGCGGAGACCTCTCTTATGCTCACGCCATGCGCCCGCCCAGCCGACGCCGCGCCTCGCCTTGTTTCCGCCGTGGATGCCTCGTCGCCCTGGGCGCCCACCTAGCTGGCCAAGGCAAGGCGCTCCTCCATGGCGTCCTCTCCGGGCCGCCTGGATGCCTAGGCGACGCCTTGACAACCATGCTTCTAATATATATAGTATAATGAATTGAGACATCATGGTGACTAGAGTCTATATATATATGTGTGTGTGTGTGTGTGTGTGTGTGGTCCACACACAAAGAAAGTTTAAATTCGCCAGTTTGTTTGAAGAAATATTTGACATACCTGGTGGTGATGATCCTACACTGAGCTGATCGTACCACATATTTTTCCCTCAAAAGAACAAAAAGATAAAAACAAAGGAGTACTACTACTATTGCATTGGTACTGCCTCAGGGGGCGTTCGTTTTAGCGATGGCTTCTGGCTTTTGACTGAAATTTCACTGTAACTGGCTTTTTTTATTGTAGCTGATTTGGCTTTTTGGGCATAATTAATTTTAAAAAAATGTAAAAATAGGGAAAAAAACATGTTAACTCATTAGGGACAATACAAAGGAACACGGAAAAAAAATACAAAAAAGCCTAAAATATCTAAAAAAATTCAGAAAAAGACGAAAATACTGAATAATGAAAAAAAGCAGAAGCTAGAAGTAGAAGCCGAAAAAAAACCGAAACGAGTCCCATGATGTTATCATGGCAGCGCAGTGCTCGCTTACAAAATTACTCACTTTTGAGGAAATTGTCAATGCTAGCAGTACCAGGCAGCAGACATACGATGGGTTTAATGCCACTACAGTTGTCCTCTGGGAGAGAGAGAAGGTTAGGAGGGGAATGGTCCGATTATGACCCCGGAATCTCTAAGGGGTTGATTGGTTCATGATCGTTGAAAACCCTATCAATGGGTGCCAAATTTTGGCACTACCAAAATTTGATTATGGAATTTTTGGTCTATGATTTGGCTAAATTTAGTGGCAAAATCAACCAAAGATTCATGAAAAAGGAATATTACCAAAGTTTGGTAACACATTGTAACAAACCAAATGGGTGCCAAATTTGATCAATTTTACCAAATGTTGGCAAGCATAGGCTTAGAACCAATCAGTCCCTAAGACATTTTAGGAGTACATTTCCAATTTGTTATGGCATTTCAAATGAAATGTAATGGCCAAAGCATATAAATATTTACTTTTATGCAAATTGCAGATATGTATTCGATCTTCAACTCCTCTAGTTGGAACCATAGAAATGTAATTGAACTGGGTGAAAGTAGGTTGAAGTGGAAAAACATGGGAAATTTGCTATATAAAAAAGGGTTGTTTGGAATGCATGAATTTTGCAAAAAAAAATAGTTCAATTCTTGCAAGAATCAAGAAAAATTCCACGTTACAAGCAAAGTCTAATGAGCCTTCGTTTGAAATTAGTGTGGTATGCACCAATGCGGAATCTAGTTAGCCAAGAGAGGCATTTACCTATTGTTGTAGGGGTGGCCCCCACCTAAACCCAACCAGCCTGTAAAGGCGTAAGTATCGAGTGAGGCATGTATAATAACGTAAATGCCCTGAAGGGTATTCCTGTAAAGCTTGAGATATATATGTGATGCCAGCAAGAGGGAGAAGGGACATCTCACCCAACTCCCCACTACCATACTCTCTCTCTCTCTGTTTGGTCTGTAACCACAACACCTATCTTGTCCAATATTTCTATTTGGAAAAGTTCATCTTTGGCCCCTCAACTTTTGTTGTGGCTTAATTTTCATCCCTCAAGTGCAATATTGTTTAGAACTTGCCCCCAGATATCAAAACTGGTGCAAATCACATCTAAAGGTGGTTTTTAGGTAGTTTTGGGTGATGTGGTGCCAACGTGGATACTCGCTATCATATTCTCGCCTATTAGGCATCCACGTGTTCAAATTTTCTGATGTGGCATCCATGTGCACAAATCCTTCATCCTTGTCACCCCTTGGTCTCCTCGCCACTGAGTCGCTGCCACAATTAGGCTGAGTTCTCACTCCTCACTCTACCATAATAAGCTCCGTTGAGCAACACGTCGAGGTCATCCCCTTACTTGCATCACTTACCTCAACTACTTCGTCAACCGAGCGAGAAAATGAGCTCTAGCTTCTCGTCTTGGCCACTGCCTTCGCCAAGCTCGTTCACACACACGGGTGAGCTTTGACCATGGCCACCTTGTCCTTTGCATTTGCTTTAGTTCCCTCTTCCTCCTCACTTTATTTTCCTCTCTCTTGCACAATCACCAGGAACTCCATCTTCTTCATCCTCTCCGATGATGTGCCACCCAATATCACCACAACCAAGCCTTGTCATTCTTGTTGAATACGGTGAGCTCTCCTTAATCCATCCACATCACATCATGTTCCACAACTGTTGTGAGGGTGGTCCAACCCTCCGTAACTGGACCTTGCAATAGGCCCAATATGTGACAGGTCTAATAGTATAGATGAATGTACCAATGTACCCTCTCCTTTTATAATTATCAAGGAGTAGAATGAGGAATTCCTATCCTACTCCATTCATATATATAAACCCCTAAGGGGGATATGAGGGAGGGAAAATCCACTCATTCTTACTCACCAGCTCTTTAGCTAGTCCCCCCATAATTGTTTGGTCAGTAGCCACAACAACAACATTACGAGCAAAACCCCCTCAGTCAATTGCATGGTTCCTTCATAGGAGTATTGACACAAATCATATTCTTCATCTCTGGCCAAAACTCACCACCCCCATTGCCATTTCTTCTCTGGTGAGCTTTGTGCCAACTCCCACTTGGCACATCCCTACACCTTCCTCTTCCATCTCTACCTCTGATTTTAGGTGTCTCTCTCCATGTTGTCATCGTTGTGTGGATATCACCTCGTTGCCATGGGTCTCTGAAGTATCTAGGCCCATAAAAATAATTTTGATAATTAATGACGACAATACTTAAGGGGACTAACATGTTTATTAAGATAATTGAAAGGTGTAGTCCCAGATTTTGATGCTATCATGGAAAAGGCATGCAGAGGTAACCAAAGATTTATATGGATCAAGACATGGCTCAAGACAATGGTATATTATAGCCTAATGACCTCTTTATAGCCTTTATCGATCTCGATGTTTAGTTGAAAAAGACAGAATTTGTAGAATAGATGTCGTACTGTAAAAGAGGTCATGGCTAGTAGGTTGAAGTAAATCTTGTACCACCTTGATCAATTATGGTTCATACAAACACTTGAAACTTCATTTAGAACCCTCTCTGAATTTCTTTTGGAAACCAGTATGACTACAGGCATATCAACGGTAGTACCACTCCATCGATACTGCGGGCGTCACACACCAGTAGCTTATTTCTAGAAAAGTGTATTCCTGAGCTTTTCTTGAAACGGTACTATCACACTTGTTGGCCAGTAGTACTTGCAGAGCAGTATAACCGCATTAGTTGGTCGGTAGTACCATAGAATGGTATGACTACACCCTAAGTCCGGTACTACCAAAGTGTGGTATAACCACATTTTAGTTAGCGGTAGCTAATTTATAGAGAGATGCATTTTTGGAGCATTTTTCTCCTCTGAAAATCGATACTATCACAGTTGAAGTGCGGTACTACTGGGCCTTGTAAGTGCAGTACTACTGAAATTTGATTTAACAGCTGGTTTCTATGTATTTAATGAACCTTAAGTAGCAATTGAATAGTAGGTGCGGTAGTGCCGGCTATTACATGACTGGTATTTTCGTATCCCTTAGCTTTTGGGGGTTTCGACCCTAATGGCCATCCTGGTGGGTAGAGGCTACAAATACCTCCCCACTAGCAGCAAAGAGCCCTTATTAGACCTTATTTAATACATTTGAGCTCTTGCTACTCTCTTTTTGAACTCATTTGCTTCATTTTCATATTTTTGAGGTTGTTGAGAGCATTCAAGTGCATTGCATTATTTAATTGATCATTGTGTCACTTGGAAACCTTCAAGCAAGCATCATTGGCTTATTACTCTTGTGATTGCTGACACCTAGATGGCTTGGAGGCGTTTGCACGGTGATCTCTTCAAGAATATTATAAAGAGATCACTTGGCACAATAGTGAAAAGTTAGAACAGAAAAGAGCTACCATAGTGAATTAAGGAAAAGCTCAAGATTGTGCAAGGAGTCAGCTTGATTAGTTCAAGCTCCCTTGATGTGGATTAGGGGAGAATAACAAGTCTTTGAGGCCACGGGAAACATCACGTGTCATCTTTATGTTTTATCTCTCTTGTCTTTACTTTTTGTATTTATATTTCTAGCAATTATTGGATTGACTTGTGTAGCTAGAATTGTATCTAGTATAGATATAGGTTTGTGATGCCATAGCGAAACTTAGAGGATTTAGGCATTGACTTGTGCAAAATAATTTTAAATAGTTTATACTTGATATAAATTATGTATTAGGCAAAAGAATTTAAAAACCACCTATTCACCCCCTCTAGTTAATTATCCTTGGTCATATAGTCTCCATCACCACCAGGTTGCCTCGGTCCTTATTTGTCTCCACCGCCTGCTTTGGTGAACCCCCACCCTGCCCACTCCCCTCATACTCATGTGCACCTTAGTTTTGCTTCTCTTCCTTCTTAGCGCCACCTCCCTCTTCCCTACCCCAACTTCAGCCACCACACGCTACTCGGAGCCCGCGACCATGCGCCTCATTCTCTCTCCATCTCTATTATAGGCGGCCCCACCTCTATAGTCTAACAAAGATGCCAGCTCAAATCCAACTTTGCTACTATGTGGGTCAAAACCAGGGTCAAATGGGCCAAGAGGTATCATTTAACTGGTATGGGTATTTGGGGATCAGTTCTAAATGATATTGCACTTGTGGGACGAAAATTAAATCACAGAAAGAGTTTAGGGACCAAAGATAAACTTCTTTATTTCTATTTTTAGACAGAAGTAAAGTATTTTGGTTATATATTCCATTTTTTGAAAGAGTGCAATTGGCTACCATAGTTATTCCTTAAGGTTCAACAATTGAGATGTCACGTGATCAAATCGTGGAAAATCCACAATCAGCCCACCAAACATGTAGTTATAGTGTGACCCAAATCGTGACCATTAGCTACAAGTTAAGTGTTCCATACCAGTTGAAGTGTATATTCTTTTGGGCTACGGCTTATGACTTTTAGCTGTTTCGTGACAAAGTACAGAGTAACAGAAACTCGTGTGTAGTTTTGACTAATATAGATGAAGTCGCTACAGTATATACTATAATCAACTTCTAGACTCTGTCATAAAAAACACACTGTTTGAAATTAGTTACTATAGAAAAACCGAAAAACATCTTTTAGAGCAATTCCAGCAGTAGCCCTCAAAACAAGGCACCTACTTTTCATTTGAGAGCTCTCCCTACTTTTGAGGGCCCTGTTTTCTGGGCTGCACTCTAGCAGGAGCCCTCAAAACAGGGCCCCTACTTCTCAATTCCCTCTATTTCCTCACACACTATATGCATACGTATGGGACAAAAGTACAATACACAATAAAATATTTATGATTTCACAATGAGGGACAATATTTAAATTTATGAATTCAAATACGAATATTCAAATTTGTTCCGAATTTAAATTCAAATTTGTTCCGAATTTGGTCCGAATATTCAAATTTAAATTCAAATTTGTTCCGAATTCACATAGAATATTCAAATTTAAATTCAAATTTATTCTGAATTTAAATTCAAATTTGTTTCAAATATTCAAATTTAAATTCAAATTTGTTCCGAATTCACATACGAATATTCAAATTTAAATTCAAATTTATTCCGAATTTAAATTCAAATTTGTTCTGAATATTCAAATTTGTTCCGAATTCACATACGAATATTCAAATTTAAATTCAAATACAAATACGTTTCACTAGTGCAAAAAAACGAGAAAAGTTGAAAAATGAGAGCCGGAGCAGGGCCCCTAGGAATGAGGGCTTGGAGGCCTCATTTGAGAGGCCTCCTATTTTTGGAGACAAGTAAGGGCTCTGTTAGAGCTCAGTTTTTTACTCTGGCTCTCAAATCTGAGTTTGAGAGCTCAAGTAGGGGCCCTGCTGGAGTTGCTCTTAGAAGCTAAAAAGAAGAGGCTCAAAGTAGCAACCATTTGGTTATAGATCTTAAAAGTAGATAGTATCCATTAGTTAATATGTTTAAGAAAATACTCCCTTCTTTATTTTTTTATCATCATTTTAGTTATATACACAGTCTCTAACAGACACATTTGACCACTACTTTTAGTAAAAATTAATAAAAATACAATGATATGAAAGTACATTTGATGATAAATCTACTAATGTCATTTACATATGACAAATCTAAATCTTTTTTGTGTATATTAGTGGCCAAAGTTCTAAAAAAAGTGATTACACACGTTCTAAATGACATTTACATGAGAACGGGGAGTAGTATAATAAAACCTCATCTAAAATGGCTAGAGTCGAACTTGTCAATGATGGGGGTTAAGATGAACCCAATTTTTTTTATAAAAGACAAGAAGAATTTAGGATTTTTCACACTATGATATTTTAGGATTTATCATTTATTACTGATATGTGGTCTTTGAACCCATACATAAGTAAGATATCGAATAACAAATTCAATCCTATTCCTCGACACCCCTCCTCTACCCCAAAAAAAATCACATTTGCACCTAACTAAAAAACAGTCCTAACCAATCATCGTAAAATTCCTAGCTCTACCACTTAAAGAGGTAGAATGCTAAAGATTGCCAGTGAAGCATAGACTGACAGATTCTAAAATGCCAACAAATGAAATGGCAAACGTTGAATTCCCTTATAATCCCTATATCAAAGTGGGGGGCGGATTCACGGCTCCTCGCGCATGCCACATCGGCCCCTGCGCTCTGGCTACGACGCATGTGCGCGCGCCATGCGAGCGTCCGCGCGAACGCTCCTGCCCAGCTGGGTAGCGCGCTACGGCTTCCTCGCTACGCCTTTCGCTCGCTCGTCCGATCTCGCCAGCGCTGCCATCCGCCCGTCCACCTTTGCGCCTCGCGCGTGCGTCCTCGCGAACGTTCGCGTCCATTTCCTCGTGGCGCGTGGCTTGCGCATCTGCTTTCTCCGCACCACACCGCCGCCTCACCTGCCTCCTGCGTGGTTGCCTCCGCCACCTGCAGCAGCACTACTCCCCCTCTCCCCAGATCCGGCGTGTAGCTCGGCCTCCCTGCTCTGCGTCCGCTCCGATCTCGGCCTCCCTCCCCTGCCAGACTTCACCGCGCGCGGCGGCAGCTGACCCTCCGCGCGCCGCGTCGATCGCTCCCGCGCCTCGGCGAAACTACAGTATGTGCCGATTCCCCCTCCCCCCAGATCCGGCATGTAGCCCGGCCTCCCTGCTCTGTGTCCGCTCCGATCTCGGCCTCCCTCCCCCCGCCGACTTACCGGTGGCAGCAGCAGCTGACCCCTCCGCCGCCCGCGTCAGTACTGCTCCCCGCCGTCTCAGCGAAACTACAGTATGTGCCGATTCTCCGCTTAGGGATGGTTCTCTCTTCTGCGTTTCCTTTGCTACGTTCTCCTTCCGTCTGTTGTTTGTTCTCGTGCTGAGAGCAGCCTTCGTGAGGCAATCTCCCATTTCGCATTTTGGGATTCTCCGAGGTGGCCTTGTGTTACGCCTTTTGGGTTCTTACCTTCGCCTCGGTTCATCCACTTCTCGGTCTGCGCTACGATGTGGTTCGGTTCTGCCTCTGTTCGAGTAGGTTTTCGCCATTTTGTTGTTTGCCGATCGAGAACCGGCTTGTGCCGCACTGCAGTTACCTTCTCGGTTCGCTCTGTTGCTTTGAGGTTGATTGGTTCAGTAAGTTGACTTGGGGCTTTGCGTTGCAGGCGAGGGCTGTGGTCGGGGAGGGGGTAGGCAATGCGTTGCATGGCATTGCCGTGCAACCTAGCGGCGACAAGCTCGTCTGCGCCATGGGCAATGGTTGCAGGTGCGTGATCTTGCTACTCTCTAGCTACCTGCTTGTTGCTGATGACCTTTTGAGGCTGCTTCGACACTTCGACGATGGATTGGGAGATTATGAGTTGGATGCTCATGCCCTGATCCAAATTTGTTGAATTCAGCTTATAAGTCTAGGGTTAATTGTGATGCGGAATGCTGGCTGGGCTAGGTAATTTTGTTTAAAAAACATTGTGGTACAGTTCTCCCAGACACCCAAAAGGCTTACATACAACCCCTATACAATTGAGTGAGGGGTTTTGTACAGTTGATTGTGTTAGTTCAGTTGAGGTTTATAAATTATAAAGATCTACAGAGCCTTCTATAAGTTCAATTCCTTGGTATCCAACAACAAGAGTTCTTTTGCCCTCCTAGGAGTGGGATTATAGTAATAAATACATGCTTCATGACTTGTGGAGAAATGATAATGTTTGCGCTTTAAATTTCTCAGAATTTAGTATAACAAATGTTATTTATAGATTCATAAGATACCGAGGTACAAAATCTTAAAAGAATGGAACAGTACCTATTTGATTTACACTTTATAGCTATGCAGGGTTTATGTGCTATCCAATTAGTAATATTTTTTTAGCATTGTGTTTCTGTTGTTATATTTTTCTGATTTAACTCAAAGTAGGCTTAGCTACACTGGTTAAATGATCATTCGAGTAGCACACATATTCTTCCTCACTATCTTACTTAAATCCTATCTGTACTGTTGCACTTTGTTTTCCCTTTTCTGTTTGTTTTCATCAAGTCTAGGACTTCATAATTAAATCGTACCCTAGAATTGTTGGTTATTCAAACTGGTTTTTGAAGAGTTTACTGTTCACCTTATTGCAAGAGATGCTCCACCGCTTGAATCTGTTGGACCGCAGATGCTCCACCGCTTGAATCTGTTAGCCCGCAGAAATGTGTTCCTTTTAGCATAGATGACGTAAAGTTTGCCATAGGTGGTGAGGCATCAAATTGTACTATGTTTATATTTTACCTCTTAAGGGTCAATTTTTCTGTTTCTTTTCTCCCATTTCTATTGCCTAATTATGTTTTCTGTTATACATTTTAGTAAGGACACTTGTTAGCCATGTGAGTTCCTTAACCTTATCCACTGTTATATCATTCTACTAGACTATTTCTTCCAGCTGGTTCACTGTTTGGAGTCTAATGCTAATGTCCAATGTATTTCTTGTTTGATAGCACTACTCTTATAGAACAGCTTTCTAATACACTATTACTGCTTATGATTCTTACATGTTTTTTGTACTACTATAGGATGGGTATCTCAGAATATTTCATTGGCTAAGAATGAATGTGCTCTTAGATGAACCCAAAGCTCATAAGTTCTTCCGAGAAATTGGATATCAAGTTAGGGCAGTGGAAGCAAAAAATTTTACCGTTATGTTTTGCAAAGGAATAACTGAATATTTCATAGTTGGATGAACTAAAGTATTGATGTAAATGAACATAATCATGTTGTCACTTAGGCATTGTCTTACAAAAGGAACCAAGGACATTAATAATGTACCAGTAATCCCAAACCTACATGAAAGGTGTTATGGTTCTTGGCTATTGTTCTTGCCCTTCATTCAACACCGACTAATATAATTCTACTGCCTTTTCTCTTGTAGCTTAGCCTCACAGTTTTTAGTTTCAACATCCACTGATGGCTGTGCAAGAATATAGAAGATAGACAAGGGGTTACCATTTGTCATTTTGCCTCGATTTTTGGTATGCTATGATAAGCTTCTGTGTTTCATGTTTCCTTGTTGAGATGGCTTCAACTTTAATCTTTTGTCCCTTTATTTTTCTATGCAGGATGAGAAGATTGAGTGTTGCCGCTTTTCTAGGGATGGCATGAAACTATTCTTGTTTTGCACAATTGCAAAAGGCATGCTTTCTATTGAAGTCAAGACATAGATGTATGCATATGAGCCCACTTTAACTAGATCTGTATTCATCATTGGAACAAGTAACAAAGTTGTAATTGTTGTTTGGCAGCCACGTGAATTGCAAATTGGAAAAAAAAAAAGAGGCTGATAGAAGGGATCATCGAAAAATTGTACAGATCCAAGGTTCTTACCTTACAGCTACCTTTATTTTTCTATGCAGGATGAGAAGATTGAGTGTTGCCGCTTTTCTAGGGATGGCATGAAACCATTCTTGTTTTGCACAATTGCAAAAGTCATGCTTTGTTTTGCACAATTGCAAAAGTCATGCTTTCTATTGAAGTCAAGACATAGATGTATGCATATGAGCCCACTTTAACTAGATCTGTATTCATCATTGGAACAAGTAACAAAGCTGTAATTGTTGTTTGGCAGCCACGTGAATTGCAAATTGGAAAAAAAGAGGCTGATAGAAGAGATCATCGAAAAATTGTACAGATCCAATGTTCTTACCTTACAGCTACAATCCTGCAATTTCAGCTGTACCGTTGGTTTATTCCCTTCTCTAATTTTGTGTGCTTCTCTCTTTTCCTTTTTGTAACCTATTCCAGGGACCCCCCCTCTTTGATATATGGATTATTGTTCCTTCTGTAGCAATTAAGGAATTAAAAGTGATGTCAAAGAACTACGCAAAATTAGCTAGCCCTTCTCTATTTTAATTTGCAGTTTTCTTAAGAAGAGAAGGCGGCCATCTAATCTTTATACAGTATTTTCCTCATTAGAGGTAATCATCACTGCCTTACTGATGTGCGCTTCGATGTAGCAGCCATCGTTGCGAGGATCTAAGGTTAGTTCTCCATGCATGTGCCTTTTCATTTATTATGCTTTATGTTTGATTCTTATATATATTGTTTCTTGGTTCTTCTATGCCCAGCGAATGGCATATTTAGCGAAATAATGGCATCCACATTTCATTTGTCAAAAGTTGTATTAGGATTGGATTGCAGATTTTGCACTTGCTGATCAAATGTACCACTTTCTACTTGCAACAATGGTTTCACTCATGGAGGGCCCTCCTCTAAACAGCGGCATACTCCCTACATGACGTTTTATGGCAAACATGGTTTACAAGCATGGAGTTGTTACCTCTTACAAAGGCATTATATTAAGCGTAATAATTCGTCTACGGTTTGCATTCATTTTGGGCATATAGTTTACCGACTGTTTTCCTACCCTTGCCGCTCATGGTCACCAAACTGAATTAATTGGAGGGAGGGTTAATTAAACCCTAACAATGCGATTCAGCCACTGAACTCACTGATCTGAATATGTATGTTGCCCCCATGATTGTGTAGGTTGATTTCCAGTATCTTATAGAGCACCAATTAAGGACTGCATGCTGTTCAATAGTTCATGGATGTCATGACAAATAGCCAATTGGATGATACCTTTCTCGACTGTATTGATGTTTCTTCAAAGTGAAAAAATGAATAACATCGCACATGTTCAGCCCAGTGAAGTCGCCAATTGTTAATGTTAAAATATAATACATTTTGCCATATGAATGATGTGCCATTCCATTGACTAGTGATTTCTAATGACAGCCACAGCAACATGCGCTCCTCAAACTATATACTTATGCTCTTCTTAAATAGCTATCTTAATATGTGCGTCGCATGACCACCTTAATATTGTCAGCCTATGTATTTAGCATATGGTATTACTTGATTTTATCGGAATGGTTATTTGTAAAGAATGAAGTATATAACTATATTTGTACAACACATTATTGTTGCCTATTCATATTCTCCAAGCCTCTTACTTAAATGACATGTTACCTAGTGCGGCGTGGCACTGCTCTCCCACAGCTGTTGCAAGTTGTTTAGAGGCACCTGTGTTTTGGGCACCAAGCTTAAATTGCATAAGCTGTTGCTATTGTTTAGAGCCTCTAATCGAATGATCCTAACATTTTTGCCCTGTGCTATGCAGTTCTGCCTGGTTGCACTATTCTATAGATCGAGTTTAACATTGGGTGTGGATTATGGGCTTGTCAAGATCATGCATTATGTGATGTACTAATATGTATACTGGTATGTGGATGCTCCAAGAAATAGGTTTTTATTACATATATTTTTACCAAATATAATGTTTTTTATTGGTTCAAAATGTACATCATTGTTGGATACTATGCAGAAATTCAGGGAATTTTTGCTGTTAAAGAATTTTGTTGGAATCCACAGCCCAAAGCTGATTTCTGGATCAAGTAGAGGTGGTGCAGCTATATTCAAGTTACAGTACAATGGCCCGCTTGCTTGTTTAGCACAGTCCCCTCAATTATACAAGCAGATAGCTATTTGTATAGGGTTTGAACGTGTATTTGAGGTTGGTCCTACATCTAGAGCTGAGAATTCAAACCCACACAACTATCTATGTGAGTTTGTTGGTTTGCATGTTGAAATGGAAATTAAGGAGGACTATTTCAAGGTAAGGAAGATTGGAAAAAAATGATTTAGTTCATTTATTGAAGTTATGATGACTAAATACTGATTTTCTTACACAGGTTTGCAATATTATAGATGCCTTATTCATAGCAATATTTAAACACTTGAATGAAAATTGGAAGAAGGAACTCGAGACAATAAATAGGTAGTATCCATTTGAACCTTTCAAGATACACATTCTTACTTCTTATTTTATGGTTCGTATTATGTTATTACCTTGGAGCTGTAGCTCAAGCTGCTGATTTAAACTGTACCAATTCATGCAATACCTACCTTGTTTCTTTCTTACAATTCAGCAGTTGCTTATCTGATTAAGTTTCGATATTGCTTCATTTATCCTATTATTGTTACAATAGAACAGCTCCCTTAATTTTTTAATGCTTTTTCCCCCTTGTATGCGTTGTTAAGTTTGTGCCTTTTTTTTACAGTGCAAAAACATTTTGGTCACCATTATTGTTTGACGCCACTTATATTGGTCAGTTCACATACCATTTTATTTCGTTGTGACAATAGTTAGCCTTTTTGTGCTCCTAGCTATTTAATACATCATGCTGATTTTATTGCGTTGTAGTAATGACTACTCTTATTATGCTCTTAGTTACCTAATACATCGCTTCTGCCTCATTACTATTGGAATAGAATGGTTCGCATATATTTTTAATGCTTTTCCCCCCTTGTATGCGTTTTTAAGTTCGTGCCTTTTTTAAAATGCAAGACCGTTGAGAGTTTCTATTTCGCCTAATTATTCCAGACTGACCTGCTACTCTGCGCTATTATCAGTCAGCGTTTTACGACGCTCTTACTGGTTAGTTTACATATCGTTCTATTTTGTTGTGCTTATGGCTACTCTTTTTGTTCTTCCTGTTGCTTTTACAGATTGCTTCATGTTTATTCATGTTTATGTTTATCTTTTCTTAGAGCCTTTCTATGCCCTTACCAGACTTATTCTGTTATTATATTATACATATTGTTATAGGTATTGTCCGCATTGATATGAAATTCAATGAGTCATATATATATATATAGAGAGAAAAGTACAAAAAGAAATGCCATATGGAAATAAGTCATATATAGAATATTTTAGGATTATCTTTCCTTCCAGCCTTCCCGTAGTTTAACCATTCCTATTCTGCTATTATCTTACATATATCATACTATTGTCCCTCTCTTTATGCCTCTCTTATCTCCTTTCTATATGCTTACGCTTATCCTTTCTTAAAACCTTTCTGTAATCCTACCGTTTCTATTCTATTATTGTATTATGTATATTAATATATAAAGAGATACGCTAGATAAAGATAAGGTATATATGGAATAGCTTATTCTTATATTTTCTTGTAGCTTTTTCGTGTTTATTCATGCTTGCGCTTATCTTTTCTTAAATCCTTTCTGAGATCTTAACATTTCTACTTTACTATTATGTCACACATATTGTTATGAATATTGTGTGTGCTGATACGAAGCCCAAAGGGCCACATATAGATATGAATATAGGAGAGCACAAAGAGATATGATATATAAAGATAGGGCATATATGGAACAGTTTAGACTTATCTTCTCTTGCAGCCTTTCCGTAGTTCTCATTGCTACTTTGCTATCGCATTATGCATATCATAGTGTTAACCCTCTCTTTATGCCTCTCTTATGTCCTTGCTATATGTCTACACTTGTCTTTTCTTAGAATATTTCTGCTTCTTCATGTTTATTCATGCTTACACTTATCTTTTCTTAAAGCCTTCCTATGCCCTTAGCATTCCTATTCTGTTACTACATTATATATATATATATTTATAGATATTGTAGATATTGATATGAGTCCCAAAGAACTATATATATATGGGAGAGTACAAAGAAATACAATATAGAGATATGCCTTACCATTCTTATTCTACCATTACATTATATACATCATAGTGCTGCCCCTCTCTTTATACCTCTCTTATCTCCCTTTCATATGCTTATGATTTCCTTACCTCCCTTCTGTATGTTTATGTTTACCTTTTCTTAGAACTTTCCTACGATCTTGCTGTTCCTACTCTGCTATTATGTTATGTATATCGATATACAAAGAGAGATACCGTATAGGACTAACACATATACGTAATAGTTCAGCCTTATCTTCTCTTCCAACTTCTTCATGTTTATTCGTGCTTGTACTTATCTTTCCTTAAAGCCTTTCTGTGTTCTTGACGTTTCTATTCTATTACTATGTTACATATATTGTTATGAATATTGCATCTATTGATATGAAGCCCAAAGGACCATATATATATATATATATATATATATATATATATATATATATATATATATATATATATATATATATATATATATATATATATATATATATATATATATATATATATATGTCCTTTGTTCCACCTTTCTTGATCCAAGCCGTCTAAATCAGATCAGATGGCTACGGACAAGTGTTAGCATGTTAGCACTCAATATAGTGTTAGCACTAGATATGCTCGGGTGTAATTACACCCACCTCTAATATATGTCATATATAGATAAAACATATATGAAATAGTTTAGGCTTATCTTCTCTTCCAACCTTTCCGCAGTCTTAACATTCCTATTCTGCTATTACATTACATATAATCCATATATTATAGGAGGGGGGTTCCGGCCCCCTCAAGGTGTCCACACGTCGGGACCCCCCAAGAAGCCCCTCAAGTTTTTGAAATTACAGATAGGTCACTGGTTCACACAAAAAAATCCTTGAAGTTTTGCGGAAAAACCCTTGCATATTTTTTCGTTGATAACGACTCGCGGTTTCCGAAATTACGTACAGGCCCTTAAGTCTTTCAAAAAGCCCCCGGTTTTTTACAAAAGGCCCATCTGCTCTCTTTTTATTGCGAAAAAGCTCTCGATTTTTTACAAAAAAAAACCCTACACTTTTTCTTTTGCTACAAATTTTTGCCTCTTTTACTTCGGTATATACAAAAACTAACGCGACGTAGCGCCGCGTCTATATAGCTAGTTTTCCAAACGAGTGACAGACAAGAACGGCAGGGGAGCACGTATAGCAATTTCTGGCAGGCGGTCGCGGACTTATTCGATATGAAATTAACCGTATTAAACTTTCAGGTCCAGGGGTGACGCTGATGGGGTCAACATGGAATAATTGACAAAGATTCCCCATACATGTGGGCTTGATTAGACTACCAAACTGTGCTGCATATGATAGGAGACTCATGCCGTTGACGCTTGGTGCTTTCGAGAGAAGAAAGAAGAGGACAGCTGGTCGAGCGCGCGCTCTCTCTCCACGTTGCCGGGTCTTACCTGTGAACGAGTCGGACGGCTTAGTCCCGTTCAATCCGGTTATTTTAGTGGTTTCTAATTTATCAGCTATTTTTTTATTGAAATTATATTATAGTAATAGTTAGTTTTTTATGAATTATTTAATTAAAAAACACTATTATATAATACAAATGAATAAAAGAAAAAAATCGAAAAAACCAAAAAATAAATGAAATTAAGAAATTAACATGTAGTCGGAATAAACGGGGCTTTACTCGACAAGCTTAGGGTGGGTTATTTTTTTTGCTGTGGCTACAAGTTGATAGTTTTTGGTCATAGCGTGAATAGACTAAATGCGAATAAGCCGCTTTGAAAAGACTGTCCCGATAAACCACTTTGAAAAGATGATGAAAAAATATTTATATTTATTTATTCAGAAAAAATCATAAGATATAACTATAAACTAAAAAGAACATATGTAATGCTAGACCAATGGAGAGTAATATCAAAAATAGCTTTAGATTATAAGCACGAATTGAAAGCTCTATTTAGGGAGCTTCAGCAGCTGCCCCGCGCAGCTGCCCTGCTCATTTTGGATTAAAACCAGTTTATGCTTTTTTTTTCACTATTCAGCAATTTCGTCTTTTTCTAATTTTTTTTAGATTTTTGGTCTTTTTTGCCTTTTCTTTTTTTCTCGTATTCCTTTGCATTGTCCGTGATGGGCTAACATGTTTTTTCTATTTTTAATTTTTTTAAATTTAATTATGCCAAATAAGTCAACTCAGCTACAGTAAAAAAAATAAGCCAGCTACAGTAAAAATAGCCATCAGCTAACGCCATTCCGAACGCCCAGCCATCAGAAGGACTAGCTCTTTGTCTTACATGGGTACAACTTTTTAGGTTTCCCTAGGGAAACTCAAAGTCTCCAAACCCTATTTTTACTAAGAAGCTGAAGACCTTTCTCACCATCTCCTTCCTCTGACAAGCTAGCTACTTGGAAAGCTAAGCTTCGTTGGTGACACCATTTTTTTGTTCTCTAAGTGGCTTCGACTTTTGGCTTTTGCTTAGAAGTTAGAAGTCATTTAGAACATGTCAATTTCTTATTTCTGTTTTTTGGGGTTTTTTTGTCTTTTTTCCTGTTATTCCTTTGCATTATCCATGAAGATATAATGATATTTTTTATTTTTTATTTGAATTCCTCAGAAAAAGTTAACAACCGCTGTAGTCCATAAATTGGTAGCTGTTCTTAGCAAGACATAACGACTCCTAAATATACATAAGGATCATATCGGACGAACCTATATAGTGCTTTTGTATCGATCCCTTTGCCTTATGATATCAGATCGAACTTAAGGTGAAAAACGTGTCATCCTATGATAGCTCGATTCTTCATTCAAATCTGTAGTAGATTACTCAATTGTGATTGACTCTTCAATCACATTCGTCATGTCCACATACTTCCTTAATTCAACCACATCGAGAGGTCCAGAGATATCTCTCCGTTATATAGAGGGGCATATTTTATATTAATCGCTTATATTCTTCCATATGTTTTATAGTCAACCCAAATACTACCTATATGATCACCTAGTCACAGAGTAATGTTTAGTAACCCTTAAGTAAACTATTACACATGTATAAAATAATGACGATCTCAGGTCTAAGAATCCTACATACAATATATATAAGACTAACTGATGACACTTAAAGATATAACAATTCCTGAAGTGTCTTATAGTGGGTCACATCTCTATGATTGTCTATGATTGTCTCTACGGTATATCACTAACAAATACCATTTGGTAAAAAAAAGAGCCAACATTTAGGGTGTGTGAGGTTTGGGGAGGGTTTGATCAAAAGACACAAGAGTCCAGGGGCTCCACGACAATTTCTAGCTTCTTTCAAAATTGAAACTAAACGTCCTTTTGCTATGCGCTTTATTCTTGGCTAACAAGTTGGCAGTAGTACGATTAATCGGTAGCCAAGTACGGTCAATTCCATAAAATTAAACCTACCCCTGCGACGTAACGTTTTCTTTTGTTTCGTTTTAGTTTGTCCCGTGCTTTTGGCGAGAACAATCGATCGAGAAGTAGGGCTCACGGCGCCATTCTTGTCCCCATTCCCATGGCCGTTGCTCCATCCGGGAAAGATGCAAAGCCAAAGGCAATCGAAGGATCGATCGGTTGGGACTTGGGAGCTTGGCGACGAACAGTTCATATTTCGTGACGCCTTTGGAAAGTTGGTAAGACGCGCGATCGACCGGATGATCACAGGTTTGACGTACGCATGCTTTTACCTTGGTGAATGCATATAACAAACAAGGGGGCATCATGATTCATGTGACACATGCATCGATATAATACAGCTAGGGTCGAAGTAGCTGATGGGCCGGTGACGAGCTAGGCAACATATTGATATATATATAGTTGTCCCAATCTCTCTCTGTTTGCTACTTTGTTTTCTGTTTCTGATGATGATAGCGATGACAATCTCTTTATGTTTACTTCCAAGAGCCGACTGTAGCAGTCCGTTTGTGGCCTCCCCAGCCGCGCCGAGTGTAGCAACATATTGAGCCAAGAGCAGCCCGTTTTGCTTTGAGGACTGGGGAGGCCATGCAGCCCATCTGTGGGCTGCTGTCCATGCACAACTGCACACCTTCGACATTTTTTTTGTCTAAAAAAAATACTTTTGACATTTAGGTCCGTTTCAAACAGAGATATCTAAAACTTTTTGGGACATATTGGTTTCTTAACAGTTTTTTTACTTTTTTCTTTTCCTTTTTTCCCTTTGCATTATCTGTTGAGATATAATGTTTTTCATTTATTCTATTTTTTATTTTTGTTTAATTGAATATCACAAAAAAATCCAGCGGTCGCTATAATATCATTTCAACCAAAAGTCAAAAGCCACAACACTTCAAAACAAGCCCTTAGTGCATGTTTGGTGTTCTTTCCTACTTTGTTGCTGATTATCCGTACTTTTGAATTTTTTAAATAATTTATTTTTATTAAAAAAATACAAAATTTGATTTTTTTTAAAATAACCTATTTTTATTCAACAATACAAAAATATATCCATACTATATTTTTTTTTACAGGAATAGCCTTCAGTCGCCCAACCATCGGGCGACTAGACCCTATCGCCCAACAGCCGAGCGACACGTAATTAATAGGTGGACCGTTGGGTGACAGGCTCTAGTCACCCAATGGTTAGGCGATGGGTGACAGCAAACCTATCGCCCAACCATTGGGCGAAAGCAACCTATCGTTCGACTATTGGGCGACTGCCAGTCTACCCATTTTTTGAGCAATTGCCCCCTACCATGGATCAACTGATTGGCAACACGTGCCATTTCCGTGGAAAAGGTAAGTAACATTTATGAAATCTTGTTTGTAAGTTGTTTTTTTAATAAGAGGGTAGATAATGTCGGTTGATTCATTTGTGATTTTCATAGATTGTGAATGGTACGAAATCTTTTAGATTCGCAATAACATTTTGTGATCATCGTATGTTACTATAATGCGATAAATTTTCTGAAAAATTTTGTGAGGATAATTGAGATAGCAACGATTTATAAGTACGAAGGTAAATGATATTGTAATACAACCAGAGATTCATACACGGAGAAAAACTTTGGATAAATGATGTAAGAAAAACAACACGACCATTTATCGAACAAGGGGGTTATATGGCATGCAGGCTAATGAACCAAGAATGGTACATGCATGTTTTTAGAGAATTAAAAATATATGGGACATTTGGATGAAGAGCGTCAAACTACTGCGTGGAATGTGGCCATTTGTCCTTGCGGCCCAACTCAGCGTTGTAGTCTTCACTGTCAGCTATGGCCTTGGCCGCCAGTCTTCACTCATTTTGTTCTTTGCTGCAGTGCCGCTCATCCATCCTCTCACGTGTCATCTGGGCGTCCCACTCCTCGCAGTCTAGAGTCCACTGGTCGTGCGGGTGGATCTCCCAATCGATCCATTTGTGGTAGGCGCATAGCAGATTCGGAGACTACGGGAAGAGAGAAGAGCCTGTTAGTGTGTGCCATACAAGAGAACTGGTAAGAGAATGTATTGTAATCCGTTCTTATCAGTTGCCGGTAGCGGTCCGTTTCTAAACATCAATCGGGATACTCCCATGCGTAGTTATGGTAACTCCAATAACGCATGTTCAAGCTCAACTACTCCTTGGACTTGAAAAACTTGTATGCGTCCCAGTACCAGCAGAGGGGGCGTCTCCCCCACAAGCAGGTCCTGTGGTGAACGCTCGATGGGAACGTTGAGGTATGGGTTGGGGTTAGAGGTACAGGGGGCTTCGCTTTGGGGAGGTGGCTGCCTAGCATGCCCCGCTTGTTCTTCCCTGGCTGCAGCAGTCCTTGCGACTCGGGTGATCTCATCCCATTGTTTCTTCATACTAGCAATGTAGTCTTGTAGTTGTGGTGCAGGAAAATACACTACGGAAAGGGCAATACTTATAGGCCTAGCCGATGCGGCGTACGCTTTGCAAGTCCAATTTGATTTGGGCAAATTCGCATCCGTGAGGCAGCAGCATGTCGGATGATTTGTGGAGCAGCGTAGCATCACGTCGCTGCACAAAGCTACCCCCTTTGGTCTTATCATTGTGTAAAACTACCCTGTTTAGTTTTATCACTGTGCAAGATTGTGTGGTTTGGTCTTGTCACTGCGAAAAGCTGACTCGTTTGGTCTTATCACTATGCGTAGTTGTTTTGTTTGGTCTTGTCATTGTACAAAGCCACTCGGTCTAGTCTAGTCACTGTGTAAAGCTGCCCTCGTTTAGTCATATCACTGAGCAAAACTGTCCCGTTTGGTTTTGTTACTGCTTAAAGCTGTCTACTTTGGCCTTGCCACCACTCAAAGCTGCCACGTTTGGTCTTTTCACTAGCAAGCTATCATGTTTGGTCTAGTTACTGTGTAAAGCTGCCCTGTTTGGTCTTGTCACTGCACAAGACTATCTTCTTTGGTTTTGTCACTACTGAAAGCTGCCCCGTTTAGTCTTGTCACTACGCTAAACTGTCCCGTTTGGTCTAGTCATTGCGCAAAGCTATCTCGTTTGGTCTACTCACTGCACAAAGCTGTCACATCTGGTCTACTCACTGCGCAAAGCTGCACAAAGCTAACACACGACCCGCTTTGTTAGAAAGCACGCTGTCTACCCCCATGGGCTATAAAATGTATGCCCCACCCCCTGAAAGTAGAAGCACTCGACCCTGTCTATCGTAGAAATAGCTACCTTCTTTGTCCTATAGTAGCATACCATGGTAAACGCCTAGGGGCCAATCCAACTGATGTCACCAAAGCAAGACCATCCCCTAGAAAGGTGGGAGGATTTCGGCCCTAACTATCAGTTGGTGCCAACAAAGAATGCTCAACTGATATGGACGAAATGCAGACATAGGGAGGACACGGTCGTGCAGGTCTTGAACGCCCCATTCAATGGCGGATGATGTTTCTTCCGATGTCCACACTCTGGGGAACAATTAGTCAGTAGTTTATTTTCTATTACTGCAAATAGAGTTTTCATGTTAACCCTCCTTTCCAGTAGATGGCAAAATATTACTTTATCTGTTGGATCGATCCTCCTTATGAACGACATGTTGTGATGCACGTGGATACATTGTGGGAGCGAATTTTAGAGTTGAAGGTGCGGATTAACAATCTCACCGGGGAGAACGATGACATCTGCCAACATATGCAGTACAAGAGGGGCAACAAGAAGGTCCTCAACATTGAAAGTTTGTACGATCCCACATGCTGTAGCGTGAACCCTAACTGCATATATGCGTGCTACTACAATGACGGCTAGCCACATCCAAGGGACCTCCCTTTGCAACACTCCAAGTGGGTAGCGTGAGGCACCTTCTACCAGTAGGCACGCATGAAGAAGGTTGTACCACAATACTCTCTCGTGTTCTTCACAATTATGTTCAATCTTCTAAAGCATGTAACTGAATAGTGTACGTGTCATTGCATTTGCAATTTATTGAGTGGATTGTTTCAGTGGAGCGTCACGTGCATTGAGCTAGAGGCATCGACGTGCATTGAACAAACATACATCATAAAAAGGAGTACAAATAAGAACATAACGGTATTGCAAATATCACCTAACAACACCCTCTCTGTCATCACCCTAACCACTTCAGCTCCGCATCCTCCTGTATGGCCTCGCTTGGATATCCTCCTTAGCGTCGGGTGTTGGGGCCTCGGCCTCGACAAGGAAAGATGGTCAGGAACCCTGGTCTAACGAGCTCCCAAAATCAGAGAGGTGGACAGCAGTGGCGGCTGTGCGGATACTAATGCACCACTGATCTGTGACCTGGAGAAAACCTCAGGGGGTGTGGGCTAAGCTGCCAGAACCACTTGCTGGTCATCCCAATCTACAAAGTAGCGGTCCGTGTCCGTGTCACCTTGGGAGGACCCAAATCCCTCAGCTGACGCAAGACCTGCAATGCAAATATCGTTAGTTTGTCAACTAAAGCAATGCGAGTGAACAAACGGAGATGTCGCGTACCCTCGGCTAGCGCCATGGCATGTAGAAAGCCGTCCGGAGCGTAGTACGGCATGTCATACACGTTGTGCATGGGGAAGCCAGAGAAGTCTAGAGGACACACATATTTCGGTGCTAGCGGTGTACGGGGCCATGTCCAGCCTGACTCTCCAGCCTTGTCAGGCTGTGGTGGGTCGGATGTGCCCTGGTCGACCCTCCAGCCTCGTCAGGGCGTGGCGAACATGGCCACACTGACCCTCCTGCGTGGTGTGATGCCAGATGGGATTGTACCAACAACTATAGTGTGTATGGACCAAGCATTGGTGTGTCAACCTCCGAGAGTCGCGTGCACGACAATAGGCTGACAACACATGTGCCCATGGCCTGCACACGACGGAAATCCTGGACCACCTCCTACATGTGAGCTCCACACTATCGGTGATCCTCCAGCCGCAGAGCAAGAGTCCCTCCAAACCACAACACTGAGGTCGTCCTGTAAGGAAAACACAAAAGGGTAAAACCTGTACATGGGATTGCAAGAAGCAAAGTTTTAGAAAAAAAATGTAACATACTGCGAGGTGAATGTCTGTGCGAGGTGCGCGGGGTATGTGTCGGTCGGTGCTGTGGCGTGTGCTGCAGGTGGGTCGATAGTAAGTACCATCCTGGTACATGTTCGAGAAGCATACCAGCGAAGATACTTGTCGTACGCGCTGTGGTCATAGAGGGTGGCCTCCTGCACACAGTCCTATAGCACACCCTCCCATTGGCCTATCCATGCCTCCATCTTCATCGTCCAGTTCATGTAGCGACATACTCCTTTCCTAGTGTGACACCCCAGCTAATACTGACCCAGGTGTGTGTGCACATGAGGATGGGGTTAGTCCTATATTGCTAGTTTAACATGAGAAACACCAACATATAAGCCCATAGGCACCATTGGTAATAACCTCCGGTTAACCGTTTTGCACGAAGCGAGGATAAAAGTGCAAGTAGGTTGTTACGTGTGCGTGGCTTATCCACAATGGGGTTAGGCCTAAACCGGTTTGGATCTTAAGGCATTACAAATGGTATCAGAGCTGACCCTCGCGGTTACACGGGCGTGTGCGGGTCAGGGGCGTGGGCATATGACGTATGGCGCGTGTGGACCTGGAGTGGACACACGGCATGGTATATGTACCAGCACTGGACGCATGGACGTGTGCCAAGAGGGGGAGATCCTGGTCGTTCTCCCCAGTGTGGGTATGTTGGACTGACGAGGACGTTGGGTTCTTTAAGGGGGGTGTATGTGACAGCCCGGCCCATAATGGTCCATGTGTGTGTGCACATGAGGATGGGGATTAGTCCTATATTGCAAGTTTAACATGAGAAACACCAATATATAAACCTATAGGCACCATTGGTAATAACCTCCGGTTAACCGTTTTACACGAAGCGAGGACAAAAGCGCAAGTAGGTTGTTACGTGTGCGTGGCTTATCCATAATAAGGTTAGACCTAAGCCGGTTTGGATCCTAGGGCGTTACACCTAGAGTGCCTGCAAGATGTAACATTTGGTTGGAAGTCATGTAATGAGACGGTGGTAAATGGAGAGAAATCTGCAGCACTAACACATGAGTGGATGTTGTTAGACATAGGCCGCTCGACTAGTACTGGAACCACCTAGTGTAGGCCGAACTAGCGCATCACACAATGCGCCGCGTAGTCCTCCATGAAGACGTTGAAGACGAGCTTTGTCCATGTCAACCAGTAAGCCCAGTCGCGCCAACATAGCAAGGACAGCCAATCAGGAGTGCGAGCCTCCAGTGCCTTAAGGGAGTACGTCTCCTAGCGCACGTCGTCAGCCGTGAGGCGGACGAACTACTCCACGAAGGGGATATACGCCCGTGTGACCTGCACGTGCGCGAACTATACCTGTATGGAACACCAGCTATTACATAGAAGGAAATACATTACAAAGAAAATAATCACAAGGGAGAGTATGTACCTGTCTACGGCACCAAAGAGAGCCTACAGTTGGCCGGTCCACTGTACCCCCAAGGTACATCTCCACCCCATGCGGAGTGGTGCCGTCCAACATGGGTCGTCCGAGGCTAAAGCGCTCGAACGACCACTTCTACAGTAGGAGCGGACACCCTATGAGAACAGAGTTCTGCTTCATTCTACGACATGCGTTGCACAAGTTGCGATAGGTCACATCAAGTGCGTCCGAACTCCAGCTGATATGGGGCCCTCCTCATCGGCGATGGCCCTAGCGTAAGCGACGAGGCGTGCGTCGACTGTGTCGCCGTGGCTATTGGTGAACAGCACCCAACCAAACAACCACAATAAGTAGGCCTCCAGGTGCCACGACACTTGGTGCTTGTCGACGATCAGGTCCATTCGCTCGACCTGAGTACACACAAAATGTCAGTAAGACCGTAGTGTGGATAGGAGAGCGGAGTGGTCCAAATGGGAAGGGCGTCGTACATGTACCCAGAACTATGAGAGCCACCGGAAGGACAGGCCGTGCGTCCGTGCCAGCGAAAAGATGTAGTACCTCTTTGCGGCCCCTGGCAAAAGGACTCCTTGAAACCTGGCCAGTAGGTTGTCGTACCACCCGGTCAGAGCCTTTGGTGGGAAGGCAGCAGCTCCCGCGATAGGAAGGTCAAGCAGTAGGGAGACGTCCTGCAGAGTTGGGGCCATCTCTCTGAATAGGAAGTGGAAAGTGTGAGTCTACGGCCGCCACCGGTCCACCAGAGTTGTCAGCAGGGAGTGGTCGAACGGAAAGTGATGTGATCATGCCACAAACACATATGACCATAGCACCCAGTATCAAGATTGAAGAAATGGTGAATTCATTTCTTCAGCTTCAACATATTTTAAATAGTAATATGACGCTCCATAATGATGAAAATGTATATTTACATAGCTATACAAGGAGGATTATATTAACACTATGAGCTCGTGGTTGGGGTCCACCTAAAGGGAAGCCAACTAGCATATCAAGACCAAGTCGATGTCTTTCCGAACTCTTCCTCAAGATCACCATGTCACTTTTAGACTAATTCAAGGAAGAGTTCTAGTGGGACACGTTTTGGAATCCAATTCGGCCTCCAGATCTATTCAGATTTAGCCTAACAGGTCCGACTTTAAATATGCATAACTCTCACATACGGAGTCCATTTAAGGTGCATGAGTACAGTATGAAAAGCTTATCTCATTCTCTTTCCAACGGATCTGGCCTCACCTTCAAATTCCTTCTGAGCATGTCGCAATCGGCAAAACAAGTCGAGATTGATTGTGAATCTGAGTCAAAAGATATTGCGCCACCTCCACTTGGTCCCATGGGCCTTGTACCAACCAGGGGCCTCCCTCTTCCTCAGGTTTTATTTAGATTAGTTTAGTCCATGTGTGAACTTCCATGTTGTCTCTTGTGTTGATTAGACAATATATCCGTGTTACAGAACATCAACTCTCATTGTGTAACTTTTATATCTAGCAATTTTTAGATTGCTCTTTTATCCTTGTTCTTGCTTGTTTTCTATTGCTTACAGAAATTGATCTTTGTGATTAGGTCAATCGTATTCTTAGCATGGTTGATAATGACTAAAAATATGGTGTAGCGATTCTTGGATGGCTTGATCGTGTCTCGATCAAGTAGCCTCATCATCAACATTATTCTTTAGCAATCAACGTATCATCCTATCAGACGATTGTGACCTTCCCTTGCATTAGGAAGCGTTGCGACCACTCTGGGCCGGCCTGCACATTTCCGTTGTCCTCGACCACAGCTGGTGCTAGACCGTCCTCGTCTATGGCTTGCACCATCTAAACGAGAGGTAGTAGACAAGGGGCTGAGAACAAAGGCCCCTAAGAACCCAGTTGTACAACTCAGCAAGGTTAGTGGTCATTATGCGGTACCTTCACAGTCTGTGTCATGTAGCAGGGACCACTTCTTTAATGGCTCAACCTCGATCCACTGCAAGAAGAACTTGGTGTTCTGTGAGCTCCTCTTCCTCGAACCAGTAGGGTCAGGTTTAGCCAGTGGTGTAAAGCATTCGAGTTGTGCCGCCCCAGGCATAGGGGTCCCTTGTTCCTTTCGTCAACATGTTTCCTACTATGCTCATCCAACAACGCCCATAAAACGTCAAATTTGTGCTACTAGTTTTGCATAGCCAGCCTCTTAAATAGGTATATCAACAATTGCATTGGCGAATGCAATATTTGTTCCTCATGTCCAGTCAAAGGAACGACTTCTCGGGGTCTTGCTGCAGTTTTCTTATAGTCTTCACCATCCCGACGTGGCGATCGTGGATTGCGCACACACTAGAACGAGTTCTGACAACTCCCACCCTTAAATGTCGAAGGAATTACAACCACCTATCGTAATTCTCTTCTTCAACGAATGAGATTGCTAAAGGCATAATTTAATTTTTGCCATCAATGTCAATGTCATAATGATCTAGCCATGGTACTTGCCGATCAAAAAGGTCCCATCAACTGAGATCGCGGGCAACATATGCCTGAATGTCTCGATGCATGCACCGAAGGCTAAGACATGGTGACCTTGTAGATGGCTTGACCTTCACAGCAGTGTACATGCCTGGATTTCTGTCATGTAGCACCCAAAGCAAACAAGGAAGGTTGTCGTACACCGCCTCGAAAGACGCAAACTGTTTTTCTAAAGCCTTCTGCTTCGCACATGTAGGATCAAGGATAACCGACTAGAGGGGGGTGAATAGGAGGTTATAAAAATTCTTGCCTTTTTATAAACAATTAACAATTGATCGTTAGGCAAGTGTACTAGATAAACCAAACCTATTCAATTCTAGTAATCCTAAGGCTCTATTCCAAATAAAGATTACAATTAACTACAAGCACAATAGTATATGAGAATTGCAAAGATATAAAAATTATCACTAAAAGAGATGAGAAATAACCACAAGTGAACACGCGATGTTTTTTTCTGTGGTATCGAAGACTTGCCGGTCTTCACTAATCCACATTGGGGATAGTCCAAGCAATCTTGGACCGGCTCCACGAATTAAGCCTCAACTCTTCGATCACTATTGGTTACTCTTACTACTCTTCGGAGATGGCGAGGACCAAGCAACTCACAATTTGCTCAGGCCTCTTCACAAACTTCTTGAAGAGATCACCTCGTAATCACCTTCCAAGCCGTGTAGGTACCAACAAGCACCAAGAGTAGTAAATCACGCTTCGCTTGACGGCGCTCAAGTGCAAAGGATCAATCTAAGAAATGAATGCACTTGAAAATGCACTCAATACCTCAAATGAATGCACAAGAGAGAAGGAGGCGTGGAATGAATGCTCTAGGCTCAAATGTGTTCAATACTTGCTCAGCACATTGTCCTTAGGCTAGTGAAGGAGTATTTATACCCTCACCAACCAAAACTAGCCGTTGCAAAAATTTATTCTGAAAATTCAGGGAAATCGGAACTACAGGCATTATAAGTGCAGAACTACTACACTTCACTGTAGCATACAGTAACGGCTATGTCAGAGCATCAGAACTAGCCGTTGAAAAAAACAGTGCGGAACTATTGCCGTTATAAGTGCGGTACTACCGCACAACGGTTGTTCCGCCGTGTTTTATCCGGTATTTCTGATTTCTGACAGTTTAAGTTTTTCAGGGGTACCTTCTGGAAAAAATATACCGCTGAATATCCCGGTATTTCGGAACATCAGTAGTTCCGCAGGTTGGTGCGGTACTTCCGCACTATAGTAGTTCCGCCATTAAAAATCCGGTACTACCGATTTCGGTGAGTCCAAGTCCCCAGCAGGGGTGCACTCTGAAAAAAATGTACCGCTGAAAATCTGGTACTACCGTGATCCGATAGTTCTGCTCTTTGCATGGTAGTACTACCACACCCCGGTAGTTCCGTTGTTAATACGGCGGTACTTCCGATTTTTCTAAGAAAGCACAGTTTGTTTTCAAACTTATTTTCATGTGCATGTATGATCCTAAATTGATCCAATTTATACAAGAACATGCTATCAAACTACTTTCAATGATCCTCTTAATAGTACGGCGACTATCCTATAATCCGATCTTCCACCTTTTCTCCCAAGATTGCTAAAATCAAAAAGAGAGTCCTATAATTCATGTACCTTGTTCTTGATTTTATCTTGAAGTCCTTTTTAACCATCCACATGCATCTTGCTTTCAACAACCGTGAACTCATGAGACTTGGCCTATGCAATTCTCAACAAATCCACTAGTCTCATATTCATAAATCATCATTAATTACCAAAACCTAATTTTTAGGGGCCTAGATGCTTTCAGCACGCCATGCCTTCGTGTAGCTAATCTTGTATTTGAATTTCTTCTCAATAGCCACCATGATGTGCATGGCCTCCATGTCCTTCTTCTCCACTATCTCTCCATACATCAAATTGGCTATAAAGTCGCACGTTAGATTTCAATACCCCGGCAAAACACTAATGAGATTGCAGGAGTGTGGTTTCACCTTTGAGACAATCCAGTGTGTCTCATACTTTGGTCTACGTGTGTGCACTCGCCAAGGACAATTAGCCTGCTCACACTTCACAATGTACTGCTCCTGGCTAGATTTGATCACCCAAAATGTCTGCTGCATGGACAGGGCCCATAACTTAATGGCATCCTGCAAAGATGTCTTATCAGCAAATATTGAGTGCAACTGAACCTCTATGCCGTGGTACTCCCACGGTGATTCATGCTTGTTATACGCAGCAACACCGTCAGCGTCAAACCTGTTCCATTCCTAAGGAATGGGAGCTTTGTCCTCATCGGAACTATCTTCATCATCCTCCTGCATAGCTCCTCTTCAGTCCAAGCCATCCAGTCATCGTTCTCTATTTGATACACTATGTACTCTACATGCTCTCCTTATCAGCCTATCCTGTAGCCTCATCTTGCGGTGAACGATCTTTCTTTCTTACATCTATTGCATCACAAGCAACATCCTCTGCAACCTTTGTAACAACGGCCTCCAAGTCCTCCAACCAACATGTTGGGTGTCTGAGCTGCTCCCACTACTCAGATGATAGCCATCAGCAAGGCCTTGTACAACTTCTTCTGGGCATGCTTGTGCGAGTAGCACGCATTCGTATCCATGGCGTCGGTAGTCTTCCATAAAACCCTTCCATACAATCGTGCGTGTGAATATTCTTAACTCCCATCTAATGTGCCTGAGAGACCGGCTCCAAAGCCCTTGCATGATGACACTGCACACCTCAGGATCTAAGGAGAAGTTGCGGGTGAGTCAGTGCATCACAACTATAATTCGAGCAATCTCGCCATCTGGATGTACCAGAATGGCTTTCACAAAACTGCTTATGTAAACACCGTTCGGACCTTCACGAACGGTGTCGACACAGTAATGCACTTTTAATGTAGTGGGTATCAACATTGCTAATATGTGCCTGTAAAATATTTTTAATGTGGCAACTATTCAAATCGCATAGCATATTATGGAATTACTGTTGTACTATAATTTATATTTCTACGGTTGTTCGCCTACGTGAACAACTACACTACCGCATGGTTAAGGCACCATTCATTCCCTATGGCAGATGCCACGATTAACATGCAGGCCTCTTCAAATAGGTTAATTTCCCCCATAACGTAACTAGTTCTCATTCGCACCAACAACGCTCCTTTTCCTCTACCCCAATAAGCATCAACCCCCTATCTGTTCTCATGCACACCGACGTCGCTCTTCTCTCTCTGCTCGAGCTTTCTCCTACTGTAAATAATTCTTAAAAGGTTTCAAAAATTTACATGACATTGAAAAAATTAATTAAGTAATTAAGTATACGACATTTTAATTTAAATGCCAATATACCAGTTTTAATGGTATATGTGAATTTTTAATGTACTTACGACATTAAATTCATTTCTAATTAATCATAAATATTGTCTAATAATGTTTTGCATTTTCACATGACTAACCAAATTGTTTTCAGAACTTTAACATGCCACGGGATCCTCCCAGTTAAATGCTTGCAATAAAATAAATTAATTATATGCGTCTTTCTCCTCCTTTTTCTTTTTTTTCTCCCATCTTCCATCTGCTCTTTCCTCTAATGGGACTGTTTCCTTCCCACCTAATGGGATTAATTCATCTAACCAAAGTTATACTATTCTTTTCTATAACTATAATTTTCTATAGATGCTAATTTTACACTAAACAAACTATTTACTTAATACAAAAATATTAAGTAAAACAGAAAAAAAATTTACCTCACAGAAGTAGCGGAATCTCCTCCTCTCCTTCTCCCTCTCCATTTCTTCCATCTTCTCTCTTCTTTCTTTCCCCTTCTCTTCTTTCTCTTGTACTTGGTGTCAGCGGTTGAAGAATGCACCCTACCGCTCGGCTGAGCGCGTGATTATATGTTGCATCTAGTCGCCGAACGATTGAGCGACTGGAGCTTTAGTCGTCCAACGATCGGCGACAATGGCCCGATCGCTCGACGATTCGGTGGCTACTGCTGCCCAACGGTCCACCTACTACTGCAGGTCGCTTTCGGTAGTTAGGCATCAATACTATTTCGTAAAAATTTAAACGTAGGTATATTTTTATATTTTTGAATAAAAATAGATTATTTAAAAAAATGGAGACGAATACACAACTCTCCTACATGGTTCTCTCTCACTATATATATTGCGACTGCACTCCTACATGTTTCTCAGGACACAGTGTTGTAAAATATTGCGGTATAAGCATATATTTATACTTAGTTCCAATATATTCCATAAAGACAAAAACATGATATAACAAGTATATAAATAACTTAATTAACATATAACCATATGAACTCTTTAAGCCATTTAGAAAGGAACAAATGCTTCCAACATATATCATGCAATATTTAGAAATCAACATAAACAATTTAAAATATCTGCTTCTAAATGCTGATCTAACCAGAAACAAATTGAGTTGTATGAATTTCATTGCTCTTAGAAGGCTAGTTGCATAAGATTCATTATTGGCCGTCTCTACCATGACAAAATGCAATTTTAATTATATATGACAGCTTATAGACTAGATTTTAAGCTTAAATCAAACTTTTCTATGAAAAGAAGCTAACATATCATGAATATGACTTACTGACCAGCATAAATGTTACCAATAACCAATCTACCATTCAATTAACATAAGCAATATTGATTATGATAAAATAACAGGGTTCTGCACCAACTAAAGTGATCAAACTTAATCACAGATAACATAAAGGTGACAGCATAGTGAGCAGCAAACAAGGTGAATAACAACATTCAAGATCAGAGCATACCAAATAGCAAGCCAACCCAAAGCTCAAGACCAGTCTATACTCGATCATGTACAATTTCAGTTTAATATCATTTCATCATCGAGCAGTACCCACAAGAACTTCCTTGCAATTGCCAACTCACAGATCAATGGAGTATATCATGAAATGCAAAGAATCAACAGCCAGTGTACTCATTGTGGTGATGATATTCGAAATCACCGTGAAGATCGAAAGTGGCAAGGCACGCTGACCCAGAAAACCAAGCACCATGCTATGCCAAGCAAGAGGATGATGGCAATCAGAGATACGGTGCCACACTCTCACCTTGAGTAGCCAAGGTAGAAGCTGAGGGTCGAGTGGATGCCGCACAAGCCGACGAGAGCTCCGGCCAAGAGCTCTTGGGAACACCATTAACAAATCACAATCTCTCCTCCAAAACCTCAGCACAACGCTCAGCCAAATCACTTTCTAGAGGCTAATCCCTAAAACCCTTTCCCCACTGGCAGATCCAACGAAAAGGGGCAACAACACCACCGAGAAAACACTAGAATAGTGATTTGACTACCCAACCGATGGCGATGGGGATAATCCGACTAGCAGTTCTCAAGACTTAAGTCGGAGGTATATCAAGGAGGAAGGGGAACTCACCAAATTAGGATGCCAAACAAAGGGGAGAGAGAGCCACCTTTTATAGAAGAGCAGGGAGGAGGAGACGGGCTACGACCAACAGGCCTCCGGCGTTGTCATCCGCCCGCAAGACTCGGTCCCCCAGGAGACGTGCTCAAACGGAACCGCCGCGAAGAGCGCTCAAGAGAAGCCGTCTGTAGAGAACACGAGGAGCCGCGCATAGGGGAGAAGATGTAGTCTTCTCCCCCTTATCTGTTCACTCGACCAACCGACAGATAGACCTTACCCCCTTTTTTTCCCTTTCAATTAAGAAATTATCGAACTGCTAACTGCACCCCTTTTTTTTCCTTTTAATTGAGAAATTATCGAACTGCCCTTGGTATACAAAATACAGTACAAGACTAGTGTTCCTAAAATGACTGCAGGACTAGATTAGCCACTAGAAAGTATCAATTTTTTCTTTTGGGAGAAAGTATCAAATCTTTGGCAGAGTACTATTTGTGACCGACTGGTACTGTTTCCTATCTTTTAGGACAAAAATAAAAAATAAAACATGTGAAAATCACGAAAGATCAGGTGTATAACTCTGGAGAGAAGCCCAATCTACAGTGTACAAATGAGTCAGAAACACACGGATTTCTCTATCAGCTGCTGTACTCGCGCAAGAATGGCAACATCCAGAAACGTGCCATTATGGACAATACGAATAGCCTGGCATAGTAGCAACCCGCAAGATTTTATATGCTCTCATTCTCAACGCGAACACACACTGCAACCCAATAGCAAAAGAACTGTGACCCATTTTCTTTCCTATTTCCTCATATTCCATTTTACATACATATAAGCAATAAAAATGGAGAGCTATAGCAAGAACTATATAAAACCATGAAGCAACACACGTGAGAGAGAGAGAGAGAGAGAGAGAGAGAGAGAGGACAAAAGCGGGTGGCAAATAGGAGAAGAAGCAGGCAAGAAGTACAACAGCACACGGGAAAGGGCAGCAAGGCGTCAAAATCAGTCACTGTGTTACAACCATGTCAACCCTTGCGTGTGCGTTCTACCATGAGCTTCTGCTAAGGAAACAGCCATGGAAAACATCATCTGTTCTTCAAAGCTCTCCGGACGAAAGTGGCTTGGGGCCATGGTGAAATTTTCAGCAAAAGGCAACGGTGGCATAGGCCCCGCATCCTCCACGATGTCTGAGCCAGCATACCTTGTACCGGCCTCTGCGCCCTCCGACCAGTGGTCGGTTGAGCACTCTCCTTCTCTTACCACTTCCCTGCTGCAACTTGGTGCTATCCCGCTCCAGCTATCTGGTGAACTCTCCACAGCACACATGCTTCCACCGGCAATGTAGCATGGCCGGCGGAGCATGTCGAAGACTGGGCACGCACTACTGCCAGCCATGTAAGAGAAATCCATGATCGGTGGCTGGTGCTCAGCCAAAGCGGCAACGGCACAAGAAAATCCACCAGGATGAGGTACTTCTAGAGGAGCAGCTGGAACGAACGCTTGCCGTTCACGCAAGGGTGGTTCAATTACAGGCATAAAGCTGCCACAAACAGGATTTCCTATACTTCCCTGCTCCTGCTCGAAGAGAAACGTGAACAAATTAGAAGCAGATATGCAAGCAAACTTTCTGTACTATAAGATAATCCATGAAATTGCCCAATCCAGCCTATTATTTATAATGTAGAGTATCAAAATTCAAAGTAGAAGCAGCACTTAGAAGAATTTGACACCACTTTTAGATTGTGTATTTTGGCAATATCCAGTTTAAAGAACTTGTTGCACTCTAAGGGCAATTGGGTAATTTCCCAATTTGTAAAAAGAAAAAAAAAGAAAAGAAAGGGAGAGGGGGTCCCACCTGTCGGTGGGATAGAAGAGGAGATAAGGCCAAAGCTGTCTCTCTCGCCTGCGTGAGGGGGGAGCTCGGCTTGACTTCTTCGTTTGGGTGACCGAGTCTAGAGGAGACGGTGGCAACGCCGGAGGGGCCACCGGCCCGACATCTTGGCACCGGCCGTTGGCGGCAGCCTGCCAGCCGCCTCTCCTCTTCCCTATATATGGCGACCTCCCCTATCCTCTTTGGTGTACCAAAACAGTGAGTCTTCTTCCTCCTTCTCGATCTCCCATCTCTCTCAGCTGTGTCTTGATTTTGAGCTTTAAGGGCAGCCAACCAAGCTCTTCTTGGCGCTGGCTGCTATGCAGCTCGAATCGCCATTCTTTGGGTTTCCTCGTGCGGTTTCCTTGTGCCCTTTCATTTGGATCTGGCAATGAGGGAATTTTTGGGGGCTTACCTCTAGAACATTGATTCAACTGGGTTTTGTGCCAAGTGATTGAAGAAGAATCCAAGGCTTGTTCTTTGGGTTCATAGGTGCTCTTGGCCAGAGCGCTCGTCGGTCTTATGCGGCATCTATCCCTACCCTCGACTTCGAACTTCGGTGACCCGAGATTTGAAGAGCAGCATTGTATCTTCGTGAACCTCATCTCCTTCCTCAGCATAACGAGGCGTTTGGTTTTCTGGGACAGCACTGAGCGCATGCCTTGTCCTGTCTGGCTTCTTCTCGGTGATTTCGAGAACCACCGACGTTGTGAGTATCTCGATGATTGTCATCTCTGATTGAAATTTGCAAAGAAATAATGCGGGTTTGGATTGATAGCTTGATGATGATGATGGTCATATACTAAAATTGAATTGTTCAAACTTGAGCTCTTAAATATTGCTATTGCTGTCATTTGTTTCTCAGTCTTGCAGACTGTCACTTTTGAAATGGTTAGCTATTTAGTTCTGTGATCTTTAGTACTTGATGATAAATGCTTCATTTGTTAGCCAATTCGACTTGTTGTCAAAATTGTTACAACTGTGATTGTTTACACTGGGAGTATATCAAGTTAGAAGTACTATCTTGTGATCACCTTGCTTTGCTTTCCTACTGGCCGAAAGTATAAACTGTAGATATTAAGTTTGACACATAAGCAACATGTTATTTGGAGCTAAAAGCTTGAATCTCATTTGACATATTCAATTAGTGAAGAGTATAGACCATAGTAGCGGGAAGGCCAAGATTATATCATGTGTAACCGTACATATGAGAGCAATAATCGACAATCTAAAACTTGAGTTTTATGCTAGTTTTAGTTATTCCCTGGTTCATAAAAATGCTTTACATGCTCTTTTCGGCAGTGATCTTGTTGCATGTATTGCATATATGCTCTTGTATGACATGGTAAAATTACATGTTTATTGTTATGAATATTATGTGTCTATTCATGAGACCCAAAGAGCAATATATATGGGGAATACAAATGGGATATACAGAGTAATATATCATATACAAATAAGAAAACCGAGGCATATAAAGAAACAAATAACACAATCCTATTATATCCTGAACACTCCCTTAAACTCATGGTAGATCACACACTTAGTTTGGAGAGAAAATACAAATGTTGTGTCCTTGTCTGTGACTTCGTGAAAAAGTCAACAAGCTGTAACTCTGAAGGCATAAATTGTAGAGCAAGTACTCCCTCCTGCACCTGTGAACGAGTGTATGAAGCATCCACACCAATGTGCTTGGTGAGCTCATGCTTCACTGGATCACAGGCAATGTTGATTGCCCTATACTGCAGTCATAACGGTCATATGTCCCCTCACAAGTACTCTAAAGTCTGCAAGTAGCCACCTCAACTAAGTAATCTCTGCTGTCAAAGCTCTCAACTCTGCATCTGCACTCGAACGGGAAACTGCAGTCTGTTTCTTTGTCTTCCAAGCAATCAAGGAGGAGCCGAGAAAAACACAGTAAGCAGAAAGAGAATGACGATAAGAAATATCACTAGCCCAGGTTGCATCAGAATACGCATTAAGCTGTAGTGAGGTGAAGCAAGGGAAAAACAAACAATGAGAGATGGTTCCACGCAAATAGCGAAGAACACGAAGGTGGCTATAGTGAAGATGAATAGGATGAGCCATGAACAGACTCATGATATGAACAACATGAGCAATATCAGGACGAGTGCTCACAAAATATATCAAACTCCCAATAAGATGGCGATATCGAGTAGGATCCTCAAGAAGATCACTATCGGTATCACGAAGCTAAAGGGAGACCTCCATAGGAGTCTCAAGTAGATCCATAGACCAGACCGATCAAGTAAATCCTGAGCATGCTTCTGTTGGGAGAGATAGTGGCCCTTGGGCACAGAAGAAACCTAAATCCCAAATAAGTACGTAAGTAAATCAAGATCAGTCATCAAAAATTGCTCACTGAGATGCTTCTTCACATATATGATAAATGACGAATCGTCACCAGTGATGAGCATATCATCCACATAGAGAAAAAAGCAGTGTCTTACCCTGAGCTGAGACATGGGCAAAAAGAGCAGGATCGTGGTCACTGACAGTGAAATCGACGACGTTAATCACTGAGGTAAAACGCGCAAATCAGGCACGAGGAGCATGTTTACGGCCATAAAGAGCACGACGAAGGCGACAGACGTGTCCATCTGGAACAAAATAACTAGCTGGTGGCTACATATAAATCTCATCATACAAAACACCATTAAGAAATGCATTCTTAACATCCAACTGAAAGATAGACTATCGGCGAACAGAAGCAACCGCAACAAGAGTGCGAACAGTGCTCATATGAGCAACATGGGCAAATGGCTCATCGCAATCACGACCGTACTCTTGCTTGAAGCTGCGAGCCACAAGACAAGCCTTGTAGTGCTCAATAGTACCATCAGATCTAGTCTTAAACTTGTAACTCACTTGCACATGATAGGACGAGCATGAACAAGTGTCGGTACAATATCCGAGGTTTCCGTACGTCGAAGAGCATCAAGTTCCTCTATCATAGCAAGCTGCCACTCATAATAAGAAGTAGCCTCACGATAAGAGCTAGGCTTAGTGACAGAGAGAGCATGAGTTACCGAACAAAAACCAAGACAACCAGAAGGCCGAAGGGATGTCCGGTCACGAAGGGCGTAATGAGGAGCATCATTAGAGGAATCAGGCGTCAATATCGGCAAGATACCAGAAGATGAATCTAATCAAGGATAAGGACGCCTGGAGTAGTGTACCCCAGAAAAATGAGACGATGGCGCTACAGGAACAAAAGGCCAACAGGAGGCAGCACAGAAGATAGGGCCATAGAAGGAATCACCGAAAACAGATGAGTGGAAGGCTGTGAAAGGGGAGAACTGGGTGAGTCAAGGAGAGACAACTAGGAGATCGTCTCAATGGTGAAAATAGGATGAGCCAATTCACGATAGAACAAAAGGACAAGACTCATAAAAGACAACGTCTCATGAGATCCTGATCCGTCAAGCAAAAAGATCATAGCAGCGATAACCCTTATGTTTGGAACTATAACAAAAAACACACACTCAACTGGCTAGGTTGATAGTTTGGTGCGCTCACGAGACCACAACAGGACAAAACAAGTGCAACCAAAAACACGAAGGTTAGCATACTAGAGTGCTATAGAGTAGAGACACTCCATAGGACTGACATCCTTAAGAGCAGTGGAAAGTAGAATATTGATGACATATGCAACCGTAGAAACAGTTTTAACCCAGAACTGTGATGAAACATGAGGCAAGAAGAAGAGTACAAGCAGTCTCAATCAGATAACGATGCTTACTCTCAGCAACCCTATTCTGAGCATAGACACCAGGACAAGATTGGTAAAGAGTGCCCTACTCAGAAAGAAATTATCTAAAAGGGCCAGAACAGTATTCACCAGAAGAATCACAACGAAAAGTACAGATAGAGGACTCAAACTAAGTATGAACCATCGTGACAAAACTACGATAAATCGCAAGAAACTGACTATGATGAGACATAGGGAAAAGCCAAGCAAAACGGGAATCAATAAAAATTACATAGAATTTATGCCCACCTTTGAAGATAATAGACACAGGTTCTCATACATCTAAATAAACTAAATCAAAAGGACGAGAAGACAATGACTCACTAGAATGATAAGAAAGTTGTAGCTACTTACCCAGCTTACAATCCTGACAAAATATGGACATGTCAACAATAACACGTCCAAGAACACCCTGACAAACTAATGAAGAAAGACAGAACCCACGTAGGTCACCTAAACAATGATCCTACTGCGGAAAAGCTCCAAAGGTGGTGGTAGCAGTGGCAGTGGAGGTAGACAAGGTAGGAGCAACTGAAGTAGACAGAAGGTGGAGGCGGTCGAGAATATACAGACCCTAATGATCCCTACGGCGCCGGTCAGTCCCAAGTACCGTCCCTGATTGTCAATCATGAACGAAACAGGTGTGAGTCAAAACCAACCCTACAGCAGAGACCAGTAAGCTGTCCCACCGAAAGAAGTTACATGGTGAGCTAAGGAACATGGGAAACAACTGGAACAGAAAAATCAGCGGACAAGAGTGCCCTGACAGCTAACAAATAAGTACTGTCAGCTGTCTGAACAGAGATAGGAAAAGCAGGAGTCCTACTAAAGTGAGATGTGGAGTCTGATGTCATGTGGAAAGAGGCACCAGAATCTTAGAACCCAAGAGGTACCTGAAGAAGACGTCTAAGCTAGAAAGGCAAAACCCGTTGAGCTGTGAGAGAGCTGAAGTGGAGCCTGGCAGAGTCGCTGAACAAAGTCAACTCGATGAGAACCAGACGAGCTGGTCTGTCCTCCTGTGAAGGAAGAGCCTTCCCTTGGATCGTCCACCCCCGCCTTGTTCTGCTTTTTTCACACCGCATAACTCTTGTAGTTATGCCCCAAGTTCTTGCAGTAGTTGCATTGAACTCCAGTTGGTGCGAAAATAGGAGCGGAAACAGGAACCTGGGGAGAGACTGTAGTCGAAGTCGGTGTAGTCAAAGGAGCAGCAAGCACAGTCAAAACGGGCTATGCTGCTAATCTGAGGCGAAGCTCCTTAGCCCAAAGAGTTAAAAGGACCTCGGTGATGATCGGTCGTGGCGAGCGGCTCAGCAGTTGAGCCCTGACGGGCTCAAACTGAGCAAAGACGACAGACGAAATCATAAAGGCAAAGGCGATCATGATCCGCCTTTTGCACTTTATGACACTCTTGACAAAATGGAGAGGTCAGCTCATCCAGCTGGCGCCAGACACTGGCGAGGGCTCAGAAGAAGTTGTCAGCAGAAGAATCTCCCTGGCGAAGCGTCTCCAACTCACGTTGAAGCGAAAAGAATTGAGCATCACTGCTCTATTGGTATCGCTCATGTAAGTACTCCTAAATCTATCGAGTAGACCACAGATCAACAATGTCTGGCTGGATGAAGTCATCAACGCTGACCACCAGAATGGCGTGAACATATGCCTCATCAGCACACCAGCACTCGAAAACGTCGATGGCATACTAAAAAGGCTCATCAGCAGCAGCAGCCTCTACCTTCCTTCTTGGCGGTCTCATCGTCTGTAGGAGGTGCAGAAAGAGACTGCCTGGGAGGTTGGACCAGCGGTGGCGGAGAAAGTCGTGCACCGGTAACACATCCCCAAAGGCGAAGACCATCGAGCGTGATCTCCATAAGTGAAGACCACAACCTGCAGTTCATCTTATGGAGCTTTGTTCCTAAGAATGGGATCACAGCTGATGGAACGGAAGAGCAGAGACCATTGAGTGTAATCTCCATAAGTAAAGACCACGACCTGCAGTTCGTCCCATGGAGCTTTGTTCCTAAGAATGGGATCACAGCTGATGGAACATAAGTCATTGGTAGGCGACGCTGGGCAGCACAACAACCAAGGCAACGAAGTCTAACAGGCAGCGCTGGACGGCGCGGTGGTTAGATCAACGTTTTTTTCTATTCTTTCTTCTTCTTTTTCTTTCTTTTTTCTTCTTTTTTATTGACGTATAAGAACCGCCGAACCAATCAAACCAACAGATCAGATCAAATCTGATCGAGTGGGCAGTCACACGCCTGTCGATGATGTGGCAGTCGACCGAACAAAGCTTGTCGGTCGACGGGTGTCCGAGTGATGGTTACCGGGCGATGAGGCAGTGGGCGTCCAGGCAATGGTTCCCAGGCGTTGGATCCAGACGATGGGGTGGCGTCTAGTCGGGCGGCAAACAATGGGCGACGGCCGAAGATGCAGCGGTAGGCGTCGACCAAAGATGCAGTGGCCGAGGCGACAGGATCTAGGCAGAGCGACGGATCAACAGCCGACGAACGGCAGATTAGCGGCTGGCAGATGGCAGATCGGCGGATCGGCAACCGGTGGAGTGGTAGGTAGCCTTGGCGGCAACGGCCTGGGCGGCAGCAGCCTGGGCAACAACGACTTTGGCTGCGGCGGCCTAGGCGGTTAATGGTGGGTAGCAAGCTGGTGAGAGAGACGGCGAACCCTCGGCAGAGGTGCAGAAAATCTACCCTAGCTCTGATACCATGTTATGAATATTGTGTCTATTCAAGAGACCCAAATGACAATATATATAGAAAGTACAAGGGAGATATACAGAGGATTATGCCGTATACAGATAAGGAAACCGAGGCATACAAGAAAACAAATAACACAATTCTATTCTATCATTAACATTTATATGCAGTTTCTGTTATTTATATACTACTGGAAATGTGCTTTAATTATGCTTAATTTTATTGTAATTAAATCTGATTATTTGCTTATACCACAGTATTTACAACATAACTTCCATCTCAAAAGGAGTTCTAGATGAAACTAAGCATGTGTGCCATTCTTTCCTGCAACAAATCTTTATCGATTCAAAGCAATTTAAAATCAAACTTTCATGTTGAGGGGCAGAGTTAGCCAACTACTACAAAAACATTTGTTTAAGTGAAAACAATCAAAAGCAATGCAATAAGCAGTCTAGGATCGTATGACTATTTATGGTAAAATAGATCTTTCTCAATTGATTCTAGATCTACGACGGTAAAGTCTTCTAAGATCAGCTTGTTCCTCAGTTTCAGCGGGAACTGTCAGCTTTATAAAAACGAAATAATTATACACCCTATTCATCAAAATTTTGTTTAGTTACTCTTAACTTTAAATATACTATACTACTGCAACAAGCTATTCAAAAGGGTAAATAACAAAAAGAAGTGGGAAAACATCATTAGCCTTAGAAAGCCAAAAGACAAATAGCACTGTACGAACTGCAACTTATTTGGAGAAAAGTAACCAGACAAGTGAGCTACCACAAACTTGAAGGACAAAGGAAATAAGAGTATATATGAAAAAAAAAACACCATCAAGTTCATGCCCCAAAACTGTCTTGCAAGCACAAAATCTGGCACTTTCAAGTGTGAGAAGCAAAATTTCAGCGTACACAGGTCAAGAACTGCCCATCAGCTTTAGTTACACAGGTCAAGTACTGGCTCTCAACTTAGTCAACTACCACATTAGGTCTTTTTATCAGGTATTGTTGATATGCATTCAAGCAGCTGATACCTAATCAGCACTATAACTGGATAGACTTGGTGAGTTTTTAATACTCCTCTTGTTCTCAATGTACCATCAAACAGTGGATTGCAAGCAAGAAACAGAATCAATGAGAAAATGAAGAAATTGTTATAAACAGCCCTAATTTAAAGCCTACTGTCTATTCTCTAAACTAGTTAGTTTCCCGAAAACAAGTTGTGTTCGAGATTTTCATTTACTGTCTGACAATCTGGGATTGCAAAGGCAGACCATGCAATGATGCAATCATCGTAACAAATATGATTGATTCAGTTTCATATTAAGAACACAGGAAGAACTGAGTTTAGTGGTACTGGACTACTGGTAAATATCAATGACCAAACTCTAGACCACTGTAGACAATTGCATTGTGCATGGTCTTTTAAGACCCCTCAAAAGTTAACAAAAAAAAAGAACTATTAGTGTGATGAGTACACTAGAATTTGCAAGTAGAAATTACCAAAAGAAAAAAAGACATTACCAACCCTATATAATCTCTATTAGTCAGTAACATGACTAAGCTTTTCTGCAAATTAATTTTCTTTTTATCATAAGAAGCTATGCAAGTTTTGCAGACTAGGTCATGCATTTATCAAAATATGTAAAATGTTAAATATATTTCTATATAAACAAAAGGCATTCTCAACGTGTTTTTTAGCTACAAATGCTGTGATTCAGCAAAGTTTCATATTCTATGCAAATGACAGTCTTTTTTTTTTGCAGCTCATTAAAAAACCATTACATGACATAACAAATTGGCATTCATAATATTATTAACACCATACACTGTACATATTCTTATTAATGTTCATTTAAGGATCATATGAAAATATTCCACTTCACCTGAATGGAACGCCAAATCGTTTCCATAACCATCATGTCCTCGATATTCATGTCAATGTTTTCATCACTGTAAGCAAAAAACAATTTCCATAGTTGTTAGAAGCCTATTTGATGGCAGGATGTAGGGTTTAGGGTTTTAGTCTTGTAGGTTTTATTACAAGGCTCTCGTTTCTTTGACTTTGAAGAGATTTCATTCCTAACCTACTCCAACTTGCTTAAGACAAAAGTCTTTGTTGTTGTTGTTAGAAGCATGTTTGATCTCAACAGCATGAAGGATTTATATTGACAACCATGCAATAGATGCTTAGTACAAGAAAATCTTTGTAAGGTAACCTTTAAAATTGAACAGAGAATAAGGCCTACTTTGTGTAAGTTTAGCTACTTCAAAAAGCTGGCTTCCCAGAGAAGTTGATGGAGATAGGGGCGGACCTACCTAGGTTCATGTGTGTTCAGCTGAACACCCAAAATTTTTGGCCAAAAACCCAGTATATGCAAGGAATAATACATATATATACTTAATTGGGCCAAATTAGCTATATTCTAACCCGAGCAGCCCAAACCACTATTGGCCGGATAGCCTCGTGGCGTGGGCCTGGCCCATTTGCGGTGTATCGTGCCGATGGCCGTGGCCGTGGGATCCCTCGATCCAGCGATCCCTTATCCCCAATTTCCATTCCCCGCTACCAACACCTCGGTACAACCTCCTCAAATCACCTCCCTCCAGCTTGCTCTAATGCCGCTCCTTCCCTCCAGCTCGCCCCAGCAGCCATCCTCTGCCAGCTCGCTCCAGCGCCGCTCCCTCGGCTTACTCCCCTGCCACACGCCCTCCTCTCCACGCTAGCTGCGTCTGTAGTTCTCTTCTCCTTCGTGCCATACTGATCTAGCTAGCCTCGCACCAATTTGGGCACCTCACTCTACGGCTAGGGTTCGAGGACGAGCCGACGGCAATGGCAGTGGCGTCCGGGTTGTTACATCCGGATCCACCCTAGGTCCCATGTATCCGAACCCACCCTAGGTCCCACCAGGTTCACTCCCCGGTCCCCAGGTCTTTAAATGGGCTGCGCTCCCTGCGCACTAAGCCCACGGGCTGCCCGCAAGCAAGCCCCCTAAGCAACAACCTTATAAGTGGTATTGAGCCTCCTCCCAAAAGACTAGCCTGATGGGTGGAGACTCCCTCACACTTATAAGTTGTATTTTTTCTTCTCCCACAATCAATGTGGGACTATTTTTCCTAACAATCTCCCCCTCACACATGGATTGTGCACACCGCACTCCTGGGAGATGTTAGGTGCCTAGGCTCTGATACCAATTGTTATATCCGGATCCACCCTAGGTCCCATGTATCCGAACCCACCCTAGGTCTCATCGGGTTCACTCCCCGGTCCCCAGGTCTTAAATGTGCTGCGCTCCTTGCGCACTAAGCCCATGGGCTGCCCACAAGCAAGCCCCCTAAGCAACAACCTTATAAGTGGTATTGGGCCTCCTCCTCCTACAAGACTAGCCTGATGGGTGGAGACTCCCTCACACTTATAAGTTGTATTTTTTTCTTCTCCCACAATCCATGTGGGACTATTTTTCCTAACACGGGTTGGTCAGTGCTCGGTGGTGGTAGGCAGCGGAGATGGTGAGGCCACGAAGCCAGACCCCAATTTCTCTTCCTGGTTGTTTTTTACCCATCTATTGTGGTGTCTTCTTCCTTGGTAAGCTGCTTTTTTCTTCCCATATGCTGATGTGGGTTTCTTGGGTGTGCCCATGCTTGATTTTGCGGGTGTTACTGTCTTAGCTCACTAAGGTTGCTTGATTTCTTCTCCATGTGGTCTTGGTGCTCTCCGACCGACCGTGCACATCGGCAACATCATACTCGGCGGTCTTCGGCCATTGTCGCAATAGGCACAACCGCTATTGCTAATGCTCGCGTCCTTGTTTATCTCTGGGCAGGGGTTGTGCATCAGTGTGGTGGTCTTGTTGACGACCCAAGGGAAGAGCTCGCACATATTGGTGTTTCAGCGAGGACCTCTTCTAAGTCTTCTTCATATACCTCCTCCCTTCGATCATCTTCAACGTCGGGTAAGCGAAACAACACTGTTGTTGGGATTGCTTCGATATGTGACCATTTTCCGAAATAATCCGCGCCTTGATCGTCTGAATTTGGTTGAGCATTTAAACCCCTTCTGAAGGTTATTGGTGATATGAATAGCACTTGTATTCATAAGGCCAATAGGTCAATATACATACACGTACAGGTATGACATATATGTAGAAAACCCCTTATACAACAGGATAAATACACAGCTATATAATATATATATATAACACCCCTCCTCGTAAACTTATGGTGGATCAACAACATGAAGTTTGGAGGGGTGAAAGCTATGTTGGGCTCTGGTATATGTCTTTGTGAAGAAGTCTACCAACTGAAGTTCAGAAAGCACATACTGAAGAGTAACAATCTAATCTTGCACCTGTGTCCGCATATAGGAAGCATCAACACCAATTGATTTGTAAGTTCATGCTTCACCGGATCTTTAGCAATGCTAATAGTACATATACTGTTAGACAAAAGAGGAATTGGTATAGAAACAGAAACACCAAAATCCTCAAGTAATCACTGTAGCAAAGTAACCTCCGCAGTCAATAAAGCCATAGCTCGCAACTCAACCTCAGCACTCGAACGAGAAACTCTGTCTGCTTCTTAGTCTTCCAAGCAATGAGAGAACAACCAAGAAAAACACAATAAACAGACCGGTGATCAAAGGGGTCACTAGCCCAGGTGGTAACAGAATATGTTTAGAGCTGTAAAGAGCAGGAGCGAAAAAAAAAGAGACCATAAGAGATAGCTCCACGAATGTATCGTAGAAGACGAAGAAGATGACTATAGTAGAGCTGAGTGGGAGCAAAAACAAACTGACTCAAGATATACACATGGTACGAAATGTCAAGATAAGTGACACCAAGATAAACAAGGCTCTCAACAAGGTGACGATAGCGAGTAGGATCAGGAAGAGAATCACCATCCGTGGGAAAATGAACATTAAGCTCCATAGAAGTCTCAGCTGTGCGTTGATCAGTAAGAGGCACGATCAAGAATATCCTAGATATACTTTCCTTGAGAAAAATAGAAACCCTCAGAAATAGAAATAACCTTAATTCCAAGAAAATAGCGAAGTAGACTCAGATCAGACATGAGAAACTGCTCGTGAAAACGCGTCTTGACAAGTGTGATGTACTGAGAATCATCGCCAATAATGATCATATCATCAACATATAAAACACGCGTCCGATCATGAGGCGAAGTGTGAATAAAAAGAGCAAGATCATGAGCACTGACAGAGAAAGATCATGTAGGAGTGAAGTTGAATATTGTGGACCGTGTGATTGCTTATTTAGGAACTGTGAAATATTTTCAAGTTCGGAGTTATTGACTTCTTAAGTTTATGGGTAGTGACATCGTCCAGGTTCTCACAAACATTTCTCCTGAATTTCCAGGTGAAGAACAAGCAGTTCTTTAGAAATTTTATGACAGTCACATTATCTGGTGCTGTTGGGACAAGACCATGATCTTTTTAATGATACTCATTACTATATTTGAGCTGCCATAGCAATTTTCAGCAGAATGAACATTGGAACGCTAGATGTAGGAGATTTTCTTATTAAGCCATCATTAGTTTTGTCACCATATGCCCTGGTACTAATGTTGTCACCATATGAATCTCATTCTTTCTATTATGTTACATATGCAACAATTGGAGTCATCTTTTCTGCAACCGATTATGTCAACACATTGTAGGTTAGTTATTCAAATCTTTAATTTCTTATAAAGATTGGTGAAGATTACTCATTTACTCATAAGAAATCATTAATTTATTTAACTTATGTATTTTTATTATATCTATATACACGTATTGTATTGATGTTTTGGGGAAACGGTGTGTCGCGATATCGGCATATCGGTATCATCGTATCCGAGCAACCTAGCTCTAAAGTCCGAACACCCATTCTAAAAATCTTGGGTCCGCCACCTGATGGAGAGTAGTTTTAGGTTTTCCATACAAGAGGGGTTTAATTTTATTCAAGAAGTCCCTCCAACTGTACTCGTACCCTGTTTGTTAGAGTTTTAGCTTCTGCATCTTTAAGCTGAAGCTGAAACCCTCCCAAACAGGGTCTGAGTGGACGTGTAAATTAACTACCAGTACAGCATACCAATCATCTGAACAAGGACTACAAGAGGCACCATGATAACATCATCCAGCTTCTGCAGAAATAGCATGACAACCAAGATTCTCATACTAATTGAGATATTTTATTTACATCAAATACTGTTTTGGAACCTCAACTTCATTCTGGCTCGAGCAACCCCCTACCATATAATTTTTGCACTAGCATTACACTCTACCATCATCGAAAAGTCTCCTCACATAGCAGTGATGTGGTATGTGTTAACTGAAGAGATTATGTTGTTTACTACTGTACAACATCAAGAAAAACTTCTCAATGTCTTTTAATAAGTTTCACCAACTGAAGTACACAGGTTTCTATTACACTATATGTCACAATCTAGCAGACCAGGGGGTAATCTTGAGATCGGCTTTATTCATTGGGCCGAGGAGACATATCCGCTACAAGCACCCACTTGGTGTAAGGGTGAGGACCGTGTCAGTTTGCACATCAGATCAGCATGTCAATATTTTAAAGTTAAGCCCAAACTCTGTCAGTGTTGTAACTTGTACGAAACCTAAAAAAACACATTTTGTCACACAGGGCCAACTACAGGACATTCAATTTCGACAACAAATGTCTATACAAAAAATCTAATCCCTTCTCAAGAGTTTTCTACATTTTCCCCTCTGACCAAATTTTATTTAATTGTTTAGGCGTCTTTCTGCACTTCCTATAGACAAACAAAAGTTTCTAATGTAATTGTCACAGCATAAAGCACTGATCAGATAACATGCCCTCTCTCAATAGACTTTTTACCAAAATAAACATTAAATATGTCTCATTTGGAACAGGTCATGGCATCTGGTAAGAATGGTAGGAACCAACCTTAAAAATAGAAGAATGATAACTCTAATCACGGCTGATGTAACAACTTGAGTGGCGCAGATCAGGGTGGATTGCCCATATCACTATAATACAGAAGGGGTAAAGTGGAATAATTCAGGGGTCTTTCCAAAATTGTCAATGGCTTCTAATGGTTTGTCATGTGTGCGGTAACTGTTCACGTGAACTAGATGTAATGTGTGTTGTTATTGTTCATGTGAACAGTATATGGTTACTGTTCACATGAACACTGCACGGCTCCTGTTCACGCGTAGTGCCAATTTGGTTAGATTAGTTTTCCCGATTTGATTGAATTAATTTCCTTATAGATAATATTAGATTTGTTAAGATAATTTATTTCCATAATATTAGAAATTAGTTCCATAGGGATCAAGCCATCTAATCTATATAAGTATGGGAATGTATCTTATTTTTATTGAGCAATAAGAAGAAAGAGTTATTCTAATCTCTCTCTTAAGTTATTCTCCTCAGTCCATGATCTCCCCTTTCTCCTAAAGTCTCTCCATTCAGCTGTGCTATCCCGACCATCTTCTATATGGTATTTATTCTGATGAACTAAGATTTATTACATTTGGTATCAGAGCCAACACAATGGCTTCTGCTGCCGAGAATTTCAAGGCCATGAGGGCCACCCTCAATGAGATGAGTGTCAGTGTAGACGACATGAAAGCCATCTTAGTAGACATGGCGGCTATGGTGGCCAAACAGATGGAAGCGGAGAAGGCACGGGCAGATGCTGCTATGTGATCTACACCGTCGAAGGTGTCTCAGATTTCGCGATGTTGTCGTGTCTCTCCCATCCTTGTCACTTGTGGTTGGAGGCATGCCACTGCCGTCCCACACCAATGGCCCTCGCTATAGGCAACTTCCTCGACATCGGACAGCATTAAGACCCTCATGCCTTCATCATCAACCGTCGTCAACACCATCTCAAGTTCCCATGCAAGGCATTGCAATTACATACCAAGACTTGCAACCATGGCTGCCACCACAGCTCGAGATCGAGCTGTCGCAAAGGGAGGGAGAAGATGTCATGTGCGTGGTTACTGTTCACATGAACAGTATATGGTTACTGTTCATGTGAACAATGCGCGGCTCCTGTTTACGCACAGCGTCAATTTGGTTGGATTAGTTTTCCCGATTTGATTGGATTAGTTTCCTTATAGACAAGATTAGATTCGTTAGGATACTCTATTTCTATAATATTAGAGATAAGTTTCTTATAGGTCAAGCCATCCAATCTATATAAGTATGGAAGTGTATCTTATTTTTATCGAGCAATAAGAAGAAAGAGTTGTTATAATCCCTCAAGTTCTCATCAGTCCATGATTTTTTCTTTCTCCTAAAGCCCCTCCCTTCAGCTATGCCATCCTAGCCATCTTCTGTATGGTATTTACCCCGATGAACTAAGATTCATTACATGGTTGGTCACTGCCATCTACAATTAATTCAACGGTTGGTCTTTGCCATCTAGATTTAATTGAATGGTTAATATTGCTACTTCTCATTCTCCTATTTTAAAAATATTCCTCGTTCAATGTGTTCGATTCAAAACAGTTGGCATAAATGGCATATGGATATTTTTTTGTCAGAATTAAAGATACTCCAGTCAGGTTTGACGTTCAACATAAAAAAATCAAAGAGACAATATAATGGCATACCGATTATGCCTAGAATGGATAGGCCGCATGCTAGCCTGGGCAGAGCATGAAGGTTCAGATGAACAGCACTCAGTTCCTTGCTCAGTACATCGGTATGATGGCACTGTAATGATCATAATATACTGTAAATGATCAGATTAAGCAGCAGAAAAGGTAACATTATTAAATGTGTATGTTAGTCGCATCTAGTGCAGACCTGAAAAGGATGTGCTGCAAATATCTCGATACTCCACTTCTGTTGTTGGAGTGATTGTTCTGCTAGAAGAGCACCTGTTCTGTTTCCTTTTCATCTTATCCTCTTCGTCTTGAAGTGCTTGCTGCTGGCGCATCCTCATCTGTGCTTCTATGACTTTTTGTTCTTCCTGTAACATGTTTACAAAAGATAAAGAAAATGTGTTTGGCTTTGTAAACATTAAATACACTGGGAATAATATCACAAAAAATGAACACATTACAACATAAGACTTACAAATTGTTCTATGCTCCTTTCCTCCTTGGTCTTCACACCACGATACTCCACAGCATAATTGGAAGTTTTGCAGAATGGGCATCTTTATTGATTAAGTATTTTTCATAAGAAGCCTTGTATATTACCAAGGATACGAAACAGGAATAGATATGGCATAAAGGATACTGTGTAGGCCTAGCAGTATGAGTTGGTTTCATTTGAAGAAAACACTCTGCATAAGCCATAAATACCAAACATCATGTGTAAGGATATCTACACCTAACGAGTAACACGCAATCGTTCATAGTAGAATAAATGTACTACCTGTGCATATCCCTTTTGAGCAACATTTTGATCTGTTAAGGCTTGGGTAGTACTACAATGAACAAAAACAATCATTTTAGGACAGGAGAAATCACAGAGTGGTTGCCCAAATTAGCTGGGTGTTCTTTCTAATAAGTTCAAAAACAGAAATACTAGCAGTGCTAAATAATGCTATTAGCATCAGTGCAAGCATGTAAGAAACTCCTATAATACAAAGTCCATCTTAAACCAAATTCATCAAGTGATTTTGAGGGCTTGAGGCTAATGATCAAATGCACAAGAATTGCAGTAACATTCCAACTATAGTAACATTAAAAACATCTACTTATTGCCACACTGCCACATAAGCACAAGAGAAATCAATAACATTTCCAGTTATTTTACAAGCTAGATCAGAACCATCCAAAATACCAGGGAACAACAGTTAACCCATTCACCAGAACCATGCATGATCCTTTAGGCAACCAAATCGAGTGCATTACAATGGCAGCGGGATTCTCAATCCCAGTTCCCAAGAGCACTAACACATTCACCTTGATCATACACACAATATACACATACCACCATGGCACCTCTCTAGAGCCTAGATGATTTAAAAAAGGCACTTAATATCTCAGAACAGTTAGCCAATTATATTTGCTTCTGAATCAGTCAAATTTTCCTTTAAGGCCTGTAATGCTCCCATCTCACGAGCACCGGAAAGCACTACATTTCATGCAATGCACAAATGCATCACAGCACTACCACCAGATAGGCCCATAGAATATTCCATCAATATATGCAATGTTTACCTTGGAATTTAACACTAATGACGCCCAAAACCTCGTAGAATAGCAATTATCCAGCCACAAAAAACAGATTGACAGAACTCTCCAACCAATATGACCAAATAACCAAATGTGGTGAAGTGACAGTTTCTGGGGTCAGGGCCACTTGAAGAACATTTTGGGCAATGTACATGAGCACTACGATGCCACTAGCAGAGAGGTAGGTGCCAACGCAGGCACACGGAATAAAAACGATGCAATCGGCACTACAATTTTTTTTGCAACATTGGTTCACGAATTGCACTAGTTGTCCAAGAAAAATACAGGCAAGTCACCAAATGCGCCAAAGTTGGCTAAGAGCCTAAGATTAAGGAGTGTCCAAGTTAATCACTAATTAGGATCACGTGTAAACCCCTAACGAGCTCACACCAACGGCGCGCCACAAGCGAACAAAAGCAGCCACTAATCGACCCAATCCGTATGCAGAAACGCATAAAAAAAACTTTCTGTCCCAGCCACCCGCAAGCCACGACACCCCACACGCACGCACGGCACACTTGACGCAAGCGCCAACGGCTACGAAATTTGCAGGCGGGGAGGAATCGGGGGGGAGAGATCTCCTCCTCCCCCTCGCGTTACCAGGAAGCAGATGGGGCACTCCTCGAGGTCGCCCCCCGCGGCGTCGTCAGCCCCCGGGTAGCAGGGCGCGAGCTTGGCCTCGAGGATCAGCTTGCGCAGCTTCTTCTGGTCGATGTCCCAGTGCTCGTACAGCCCCTGCGGCCGCGTGTACCGCTCCTCCACCCCCGCCTTCCTCCTCCCCCCAATCTTGTTCCCCATCCTTCCCAGATCTGCCTCCTCTGCCGCCGCCGCCGCCGGAGACGAAAACCCTTGCCCCGCGCCACCTCACTGTAGATACATACGGTATACGCACGCCACGCGGTGTTGCGGGTTTGGACTTTGGAGCGAGGAGGCGAGGTGGGATTACTACTTTTTTGAAAAATTAAAATATTTTTTTTGGAGGGTGGGAGGAAAGGAAGCAAGCAAGCAAAAAGAGAAGGGCACGCCGCACGCCACGCACTAGGCTTCTCTGCTTCTGCTGCCGCTGCGAGAGAGGAGACTGCGGCTGGCTCTGCAACTTCTGCTGCGGTCGCTAATGATCTCGGCGGCAGAGCCGCAGTTTGCAAGGGAGGAGGGCGGCTGCCTGTCCGGCCGCCTAGCGCCTAGGGTGGAGCGAGCGAAACCTGGTGTCTGGGTTTTGTGCTGTGTGGGGCTCGGGGTGTTTTTCCCATGTCCCGTTAACCTTTTGTTATTTTCGTGCGAGAGGTGAATTGCGGAAAGGATAGAACGGTTTGTTGGCGATGGTGTATACGACTGATCGTGTGTGCGGATCTTTGTACGTGTGGACTTGTATTTGCCTAGCTGTAACTTTGCTTGGCTAGAGGGGCATGTATAGGATGGGTCATCTAAACGGTCTTTTATGTATGTGTCTAACGAAAAGAGTATATGAGATATGTGGGATTTTAATGTTTTACGGTTAGATGTTATTTTACTCAGCCAAAGATATGTAGGATAGGTTCTATGCACGATCATATGCACATATTGCTGGTGAGAGTCTTTGAGATATGTCGGTTTTTTATATTTTTGCGTCCGCGTGTTAGTTTGCTCGAATTGTAGTGCATAGGATAGGTCATCTGTATGGTTATTTGCGTATGTTGCCGGTAAAATGGTGTTTGGTGTGTGAGATTTTAATGTTTTGCACTCTTATGTTATTTTGCTTGGCTGAAGGTGTGTAGGATGAGTTATATGTATCGTCTTACGTGCATGTTGCTGGTGAGATAGTCTTTGAGATGTATGGGGTTTTAATGTTTTGCTGGATGTGTTGGATGGGTTATATGCTTGGTCGTATAGGCATGTTGATGGTAAAAGAGTGTTCGAGATGTGTGGAGCTTTAGCATTTTGCGACTAAATATTACTTTCCTTGGCTGGAGGGGTGTAGAAGGGGTCATTTAAATAGACTTATATGTACATTATTGGTGAAAATAGTGTTTAAGATGCACGTGGTTTAAATGTTCTTCATATACGTGTTATCGTTCTGCTGGAGGTATCTAAAATGGGTCACCAAAATGATCGTATGTGCGTGTTGCTTGTGAAAGTGTGTTGGAATTGCGTGGGGTTTATTGTTCTACGTTTATGCGTTAGTTTGCTTTCCTTTGCTATCTTTATGTGTATAGGATTGTTATAAAATGGTTGAATGCATGCGTCCTCAGTGAAAGAGTGTTTAAGATTTTTGAAGTTTTTGTTGTTTTGTATCGATGCTTTCGTTTGTTTCGGTGGGCATTGACGAGAAACATAAAGAATCTGTATTCTTTTCGCTTTTATTTGTATGCCTTTTTAGGCATTTTCAATGCCTAATTTTGGCGTTGAGGACATACTCAATTCTTAAACACAATTGTAAATCCATAATGTATCAAGTGTGTAATGTATTTGTTAAGAGTGTTAGTGTCTTTTCCTATTTTAGGATTGTGTCTCTTATATAAACTATATATATTGCCCTATAAGGCTGTGCAATACAACTAAGCACCATTCATCAATTCCAACTAACATGGCATCAGAGTAAGGTTAGAGTTAAGATTTGTCACCATCATCGCCGGCCACCACCATTGGCCACCACTGTTCTCGGGAGGAGCAATCTCCACTCCTAAGGCAGCCACCTCTATTCTAGCCTGATCCGGCCTCCTCCATGCTCCGTGCCATCGGCCTGCACCTGCATCGGCACTTTGTGCCATTGGCCCATGCCAGATTCGGCTGCCTCCGGCCAGCTTCTTCCCCTTGTTTATCTTGGCTCGGCTCGGCTCGGCTCGGCTCGGGTCACCTCCCCCCTGATCCATCGCGCCTCCTCAACCGCCACACCGTCTCCTCAGCCACCATGCCCGTTGCTGACGCCGCCCGACTCATCTCAGGTAGCAACGACCTCTCTAGATCCGGATCCTACCACCGTACGTTGACTCCCCGCCGGAACTACCTCCCCGTCGTCGGATCCGGGATCCCCTTCGGTCGCCTGAAAGCATCTAGGCCTCTAAGTTTAAGATTTTAGCAATTAATTACGATTTATAAATATGGAACTAATGTGTATGCTAAGATTATATAGACAAATTCTCATATGTGAAATAGACAAAAGCAAGATGCGTGAGAAATGGACTCAAAAAGAACCAAGTGCCAAGGTACGTGAAATATAGGATCGTTTTTTATTTTACCAGCCTTGGGAGAAATGGCGGAAGACCGGATTATAGATTAGATGCCGTACTATTAAGAGGAATTCTTGAAAGTAGCTTGATAGCATGTTTTGGTGCATATTGGATCAACTTAGAATCATGCATGTATTTAAAAACAAGTTTGAAAACTCATTGTGCTCACTCAGAAAAATCAGAAGTACCGCACACTGCTGTAGAACTACCGCAATGCGGTAGTTCCGGCGTACAAACAGTGGAACTACCGCAGTGCGGTAGTACCAGATTTTGTGCGGTATATTTTTTCCAGAAAGCACCCTTTCGGGGATTTAAACTCAACAGAAATCGGTAGTACCGATTTTTGAATGACGGAACTATCGCAGTGCGGTAGTACCGCATGGTATTGCGGAACTACCGATTTTCGGTATGTTATTTCCAAAAATCACCCCGAGAAAAACTTAACTGGCCAGAAATCGGAAGTACTGGAAACAGCACGGCAGAACAACCGCAGTGCGGTAGCACCGCACTGTTACGGTGGTAGTACTGCACTAAATTCCAACGGCTAGTTCTGGACCGTTTGACATAGCCGTTACTATGTGCTACAGTAAAGTGCGGTAGTACCGCACTTTGTACTATGGTAGTTTCGATTTTTCTGAATTTTTCAGATTAATTTTTAGCAACGGCTAGTTTTGATTGGTGAGAATATAAATACCCATCCACCTGCCTTTGGGCAGGTTGTTGAGCTTGTATTGATCATCTTGAGCCCTAGAGCATTTATTCCACTCTCATTTCTCACTAGAGCACTCATTTTCGAGTAGTGGAGACATTTTCAAGTGTATTTAATTCTAGTTGATCCAATTGCACTTGAGTGCCGTCAAGCGGAATCATCGGTCTATTCTCTTGGTGCTTGCTGGCACCTAGACGACGAGGAGGTTGTTTGCACGGTGACTTCTTCAAGAAGGTTGTGAAGAAGCCCGAGCCGATTGTGAGTGATTTGGAGCTCGCCATCTCCAGAGAGGAGGAAGAGCTACCCTAGTGATCGAGGAGAAAGGTTTAATTCGTGAAGCCGGTCCAAGAGCGCTTGGGGTTTCCTCAACGTGGACTAGTGAAAATCGACAAGTTTTCGATACCACGGGAAAACATCGCACGAGCCATTGTGATCTCTTTCTTACTCTCTTTTCGTATTTCTATTATTAGTTGAGCAATTTGATATTTGATATATTAACTTATGCTTGTGATTGAATTGTTGCTCAAATTGTTTAGAATTACTAGACTTGAGTAGGTGTGTTTTATTTAGCAACTCTTGCATTGTGTTGAATTTGACATAATTTGTTTAATTAGACAAGAATTTTAAAACCTCCTATTCAACCCCCTCTAGTCGATTATCCTTGATCCTACATCCCCAGGCCTCCACTGCTTCTCCCTCCTCTCTGGCCTCCTCCCCCGGCCGGTGATGGAGAGCAAGGTTCCGCCGCCGTCGCTCCTCTTGTCGCTAGCCACCACCGCCCTTCCCTGGCCACCACCACCCTTGGGTTGCCGCCGCCCTTCTCGGGTCACTGCCTCCCATCCTGTGGCTGCCGCCTCCTTAATTGCCGGTTCCCAGCCTGGGGAGCCTGCGGGGAGAGGAGCAGAGGGACGAAGGGAGGAGACGTAGAAGAAGAGTAAGCCATTTGGTGGAGAGAGGAAGAAAGAAATGGAGGAATAAATGGGGAAGAAAAAAGAGATAAGTAGAGTGTTGTCAGTGGAGTAAGAGAAATGGAGAAGAGAGAAATAGCAGTAGGGGGAAGATGCCAGTAGAATCCACTGCTTTGAGTCATTTTTCTTTTGAGTCTTCCGTTGCTTCCATCCAAGTCTGTAGCATCTAATTTTTAGTTCATCAAAACTGTGCGCGTCCACAAATTCTTTGTTAGTAAGTCGATTGCTTTACTAACCACAGTATATCCTCTTGGATGAGTGTGGTGCTCTCCTTCCTTTCACATAGCTGCAGGCGCTGCTTTTCTCTTTGAGCCACCGCCCCACGTTTCCAAGGCCGCCGCGCTTTTCTTCCACGTTGCCACCATCTCAGGTTTCAATCTGCGTACTTCTATCTCTCTCTAGATCGATTTGACAGCTCTCTTTTTTTATGTCACCATCTACATCCTTTTCATTGTGTTGCTGCAGTCGACTTTGCTCCGTTTACCTCTACTTTTCCAGCCTCTGCACTTTGTGCTTTCTGAGCTGTTGCACAATTCCGAATGGGAGGCGATCTTTTGGTACTCAGCACAATTTTTCAATAGTCGCACACTATAACGACATCTTTAAGACTCAAATGTTGAATTTTCCCTATTTTAGTATCAACCCTTTCAAATGCAATGCTATTACATATGCCTTATATTTGAAAGGGGTGTTAGGAGTATTAGGGCATATACAATGGTATAGACAGCTATTGTCTATAACATTCATTCATGTCACCTATAGACAGCTTATACAGTGGGTTGTCTTTTGGTTGTTTTTATGGATTGTGCAATCTTTTAATGCTCTTTCATTGTTTCTTGTGCCATTGTTTGTTCTTTCATTGTTTTTTATTGTTTCTTGTGCAATAGCTAGCTACTAGTTAGTAGATAATCGATTTCTCTCTTTACTCTCTTTCATCCACATCAGAAAAAATCCTACGTGACAGAGACTATAGACAGCTGATGTAAACCCATTGTACATGGCCTTATTGTCTTTTTCTATTTTAAGGTTGTGCTCTTGTATATACTATATATGTGTGTGTGTGTGTGCAGGATAAGTGTTTCATGTATTAGGTATCTAGGCACTCATATCAATACCCGTTAATGTGCTTTGAGATTCGTAACGTTTGACGTGGGTCTCTTCATATACCTTAAAAAAAGTATATTTAAGATATCAAACTTCGAAAAAAATTAAATTCAATTTCCGTTTAATTAGTTTAGTTGGTATATTAGAGGTGGATGTAATTACACCTAGGTGTAGAAAGTATTTTCCTCTATATATATATATATATATATATATATATATATATATATATATATATATATATATATATATATATATATATATAATCCCTTTAGAGCTGTGCAACCAACCAGTATTCATCAATTCCCATTAACAGTATCTATGTATTTGGCAATAGATATGGTATATCTTTATTTGCCGAAATGTATGAAATACAGCCGCATTTCATTATGGGCTATCTACGTATATTTGGACCTGACATTGAAATAAAGGTTCTCATGTGCAGCATTTAACCAAATGGTACAGGTGCATGAGTGGTTACGAGTAGTTGGAACTTGGCGGGGCCGTACCTATCCTAAAGCGTCCACTCTAGGCAGCATATAATGTGAAGGACTAGGCCTACACACTGATGAGAGGAGTACACTGCACACTTGCAGCGTCAGTACCAAACCATTAGCCATTAGGAGAGGAAGCTATATGAAAATCCTAAGGTCATATAGGCCATCGTTTTAGCGATGATTTACTAAAATTTTACTATAATTAATTTTTTTAATATAGTTAATTTAACTTTTTAGGTATAATTAAATTTTAAAAAAATATAAAAATAGAAAAAAAAAATATGTTAACCCATCACGGACAATGCAAAGGAACACGGAAAAAAAGAAACATACAAAAAATCTAAAACAATTTAGAAAAAGACGAATTACTGAATAGTGAAAAAAAACTAAAGCTGAAACGAGCGGGGCATAAATTTTACCACATAAGCATGAGATAATATAGAGGAGAGAAAAAGAGCATAGAGAATTAGATCATTTATTATCTAGTAGTCAACTATAACGCAGTAAACAATACACATTATATTATAGAGAAACTATCTATAGAGATATATAAAAAGACAATCTATTGTATAAACCATCATTAGTATTATCTATAAATGACATGAAAAATATTATATACAGCAGCTATCTATATCATGTCCATGCCCTACTGCCTTACAAAGATCTTATTGCATATATGGTGAGTACATCCATGGCTTATTAAGCATACGCTTTTTGATTAATCGTTCCATTTAAGTAAATGAATAGTACTAATTTCCATTTTATAAAACCGTGAAAATTAAACAAATGTTCTTGGATGCACAACTGAAAATAAAAAAGTCTGTATCCACCAGCATACATTTCAAATTTCTTTCACCTGTGCAGCCGATGCATGAAAGGAAAAGGAGCAGCCGAACTAGCTGATGCAGGTGTCCTCGTTTTGCTAGTAGCATTCTATTCTACCTGAAGTTCAGATGGGCGTTTTGTGCTGCCTTTTGATCCCCAACCTGCGACGCGAAAGCTTTCTGGAGCTGCTGCAGCAGCACTTCTCTGAACTGGCGGGCTGAAGCTAGGCTCTCGTCCAGTTTTGCCTTCTTAGCCGTCAGATCAGACTTCCTGGCCTCTGCTGCAGCGATCTCAGCGTTGTTTGAGTACATTCCGCTGCCATGCAGCTCTTGCAGGGTTGATTTCAGCTGCACCATTAAAGTTGCCGTCCGTCAATCAGATATGAATAGATAGAATTCACAACATCAGCAGATAGTAATTCAGTCGTATATGAATTCACAGCGTTGACAGATAAGGATATATATGAATTCACAACATCAGCAGATAGTAATTTAGCGGTAACTTGTAAGTGCCTGATGAGATTTTTAGCAATGGTTTCCTATTGGTTGGTTCAGATCAGCAGATCATGAACAATATATTATTTGGGAAAGTTTCTTGCTGTATAGTATTGTATTGCAATTTGCAAACCTTAAACAATGGACCAATTAAGAATGTCTTATAAAAAGGGGAAATTCCTACCAACAAGAACACTTTGTCTTTTAAAAAATCAGATTAATGTTGTTTGGATGCTTGTGCAGTTAATGGTTATGTGCAGACCGTGGTCCATGACTCCTCATGTGTTGTTTTCTTAACGTGGGCCGCCAACTGCTACTTGACAAGAGAGAGAGTTGACCAAGATGCAAAAAAGATAAAATCTCCACACAGCTTCCATAAACAGCCATTTCCTGCTACCGTGCCCCAATTCAACAAAGCTGTTCAAAAACTATACAGCAGCAATGATTCTTTTTTATTAATCTAGCGTTGTGAACTTTTTATCCAAGTACAATCTTAGCTAATATAATGGTCTATACTTCACCACTTTGAGCATAGTTAATAAGTGGGCAACATAAGCTAATGAGTGACACGCATTAAAACAAGATTAGCAATATCCACTATTTTGATCCCATACCACATTTCTTGTTGATTGTCGATATAAAACTAGTAAGAAACAGGCCAAATCACAAACAGACTAGCCTTTATCAATGTCACTTGTCAAATTCATAACTACCATTTAACCGGTCTTTTTATCTCCTTGAAGCGAAGTCACAAATATCGGGGCAGATCACGCAGGCTTGAAATTCAAATTCTTCTTAGGAGGCAACCATGACCAAACTTTCTCACCCGCTTCGATCTAGACCATCCCGATTACAATCAAATGGTCAAGACACGGCAAACATGTTGATTTAATGGCAGAAGATAGCTTCCAGCTCGGCCTGTGGTCCATTGGGCAGGCCAACAAAAGCGCAATTTCTACACTACAAGCTGCTAGCTAGTGACCAAGGCCTATTAAACCCTCTGCCCTCTTGCCATAATGCCATGGGTCTATCTTTTTGGGCTGCAACTTATAGCTTTTAGCTGTTCATGAGAAGGGATATAGAGAAATAGAGACTCGTATGCGATTTTGTCCGATATAAATGAAGTCGCTGCAGTATGTACTACAATCGATTCACCTTGAAAAGGCACTCCGTTTGAAAAAGTTACTGTAGAAAAATACTTTATTGTAGGAAAGCGGTTTTTAGAAGCTAAAAAGACATGAACATGGCACAGTGAATGGAGCTAATAATTCATCAGGTTCACCCAAATGCCCTGCCATTGGTACAGATAACAACTAGGCTAAACAGGCTAAATACTACAATAAGCTCATAGTTTTTCTGAAATTACAATAAGCTCATAGTTTATCAGTAGGAAGGATTGGGACCTTACTTGAGATACCAAATCCCTCAGCCTCTGCACTTCCTTGCGAGCCTCCGCCTCGAACCGCTGCGACGCTGCCTGGAACTCCTCCATCTCCTTCCACTTGGCCTCGTAGAAGCTGTCCCACTTGTCCTCCCTCCGCCCCGCCTCCTCGATCTCGCCCCTCACCGAGCTGCGTGCCCGCGCCAAATTCAAGAACACCAATGTGGATTTTTTACTAAACGGAAGGCACACGGTTTGGGTGGGGAGAGTGAGAGCGATGGGTATGCTTGCCTGAGGTCGCGGGCGACGGCGAGGCGGCGCTCGCAGCTTGGCGTGGAGGAGGCGGGACTTGGCGGCCTGAAGCTCCTTCTCGGCCTGCGCAGCAAGGGGAGGATTCGAAGTGGTGAGGCTGGGGTGTTAGGGTTTGGGGGAGGGAAAGGAGAGCAGGAGAGACGTGGAGGAGGGAGAGGCGGTGGTTGCGGGCGTCCTCCATCTGCCGGACGCGCTCCTCGAAGGCGACCGAGAGCTCCATCGCGCGCCGCCGCGGACGGTGAGGTTGGGTTTTGATTGGGCGGGAAAGATTTCCCGCGTAACTGCTGGCCGGCACAAGTTGCAGATCGAGCTGAAATGTGGCCCAATTGGTTCGCGTAGCGACACACGGCAACGCCCCGCAATCGTGTCACCAAAGCAATCCTGTTCTTCCTTCATCCGATTATAATGTCAAGCCCTACCATATGTCACGGGTTTAAATCCCATAAAACTAAGGCTTAATCCTGTAAAAGAAGGATTTTTACGATAAATCAAAGACTCATATATAATTCTAGAAAAATTATAGGGCTTTATCCCTTAACGAAGGGTTTTTTTTCAAAAAGTTGAGAATTTGTATATAATTTAGAGGATCTAAATATAATTTTAAAAAATTAGAGGATTTCTGTTTTGCAAATTTGGTAACATGACACGGCACCTGAGGTGCAATCCCCCCAGGCTGGTTTAAATTCCGAAAAATCAATACAAAAATTCACGTAAATAACACGTTTGATCCGCTACGGATGAGAATCGAACTTCAGTAATCAGCTAAAGAATCAAGGCGCCGCACCAATTAGTCTACGCAGCGATGGCCCTTTAACAACCATCTCAATCGTCCAATGCGCTGTCTTACATACATACATACAAGAAGCACGAACGGTGATGCTTTTACGCCACTAGTTCTTCTCCGAAACTGACCACTGACATAATAACGAGCCATACAGGACAACGTCGACGTTACACCAAAGCCAACATGACGATACTATAGTAAGATGTAGTGGTATCTTATTGTCCATTTCGTAGGTTCAGTTCCTCCTCGCGTGGAGAACCAAGCTTAGTTAGCCCGAAAATCACGGGCATCTGACGGAGAAAGCGTCCATTTTATACTCGTCGCTGTAGGCATCGATGCGTGCTGCATGCATATATATTGTGGGTTTGATCCCCCAAACGCACAAACAGTGCGGTCCCCCAACAAAGACCGGTCGAGACTCAATTGATGCGTGCTGAGAAGCAGGGAGTGATGCCAACTGCTCCCTGTCTCGCGAACAAGCATGCAAACAAAAACGTCCCTGCTGCGTCCATGGTCCACACGTGTACCAACTCCCAATTAACGTAACTGCTACCGAATGATAGTGGAGTACTGATCATGTGAGATCTCTGGACCATCTAAAAGCGGTCTGTTCTTTATGACTGTGGTTTATGATTTTTGATTAAAATTTTTGAATTTTAGCTGTTCATGACAGAGATTATGAAAAGAGACACTCGCTTGCGATTTTGATTGGTACAGATGTTGGGTTTTTTACGTGTACTATAATTAACTTGTAGACTCTGTCTTAAAAATATACTCCGTTTAAAAGTTAGGTATTGTAACAAAAACCAAAAGTTGCATCAAACATGCCCTTAATTTCCATCAATGGGTATGTTCTTTTGAATTGAGACTTATGGCTTAAAATTTTGAATTCTAACTATTCGTGAGAGGCAGTACGCAGAGAAAAATTATCGTATACGATTTTAGCAGGTACAACTGAACTTAATACACTTTTTACTATAATCTTTTTGTTGATCCCGCCTTGAAAAAACATACCATTTAAAAACTAGTTACTATAACATAAACCATAAATCATAAGCCATAAGTGAAAAAGAACTCAGCCTAGGCTACGTGTACTAACTCCCTGACAAGGATATAATAATCCTCTTAATTATTACGTCATCATATTCTTGAAATATACCCTTTAGTGATAAGAGAGAAATTTTATAAGGAAGTCATAAGTCTCACAACGACTACCCTGTAAGCTCTCCTATGTCTATCTAGTTGTAAGTTCTACTACGACTACCCAGTCATAGTTCCTGCTACGACTACCCAGTCATAGGTTCTGCTACGATTGCCTAATCGTAAGTTTTGCTACTATTACTTAGTTGTAGATTCCTACTGCGATTGTCTGAGTTAACGACCAATCTACCCCTGCAGTAGGATAGTCTGACAAGATAGTTAAGCGTGCGTTTGTATTCTATAACCACACGCGATCTTACTCACGTCTCTCTGATAGCAGTCGTCTTACGACGAACTGCTTCCACGTCTCTATGACAATAACCACCGTCCAACGGTTAACTCTTGAAGTATCAAGACGCCTCTTGACAAGGAGAAATTGCCACCGATTCACCGGCGATATAAGGGGCATGTTTTGGGAAGAGAGGGGGGGAAGGAGGCTGAAGGAAGTGATAGGTCCCGGTAGGGAGTAATCTATTCTGTAAAATAATGTAATTCCTTGCACCGTCATGCTTGTAACCCTATTCATAGCAACAATAGCACATGACGTAGGGTTATTATTCTCTTAGGAGAAGGCCCAGACCTGGATAAAATCCTTGTGTCTATACTCTGCATATTCACACCATAGCCTTGAGTGTTTTCCCTCGAATCCAAGAAATATTACGTAAGATCAATATTAGAACATCAACAATTGGTGCAGTATGTTGGGAAGGTTTCTTCCAAGGCTCCGGTGAAATCCTCGTCGATGAATTCTCAGCCCTCTGATGCCATTATGGCGGGAGAGTGGAATGAGGAGAATTGGTTCGACTTAGCGGATTACGTGGATATCAATATGGAGGCCTGCTACGATTACGAGAAGGTTCTACTTGCTTTCGATGGTGAGGATGTTACTGAGGATCCGTTGGAGGATTCCAGAGACCCCACCACAGGAAAGGCTGTGGAAAGAGAGCAGAATCATTTGCAGTAGTACGTTTACGGGAGAGTTCATCCTCCCCAAGTGGCAAGAGTCAGTCTGACGATGAGCGGGACTTGCAACACGATGATGACTCCACCCCGAGGAGTCCAAATGTACCAACGGTGATAACCTACCCAGTTGCAGCCGATCCTAAAGAACCAGAGTTGGGGGATCTAGCATTGCTTGCTAGTGGTGATGCTCCGCTAGAGGACTAGAAGAGGAACCATGATAACATCAACCAGCTTATGTAGAAATAGCATGACAACCAAGATTCTCAGACTAATTGAGATATTTTATTTACAGCAAATACTGTTTTGGAACCTCAACTTCATTCTGACTCGAGCATCCCCCTACTATATAGTTTTTGCACTAGCACTACACTATACCATCATCGAAAAGTCTCCTCACATAACAGTGACGTGGTCTGTGTTAACTGAAGAGATTATGTTGTTTACTACTGTACAACATCAAGAAAAACTTCTCCTATGTGTCTTTTTAAAAGTTTCACCAACTAAAGTTTCACAATCTAGCACACAAGGGGTAGTCTTGAGATCGGCTTTAGGGTGCCTTCTTTTGGGTTTAGCTTTAGCTTTGACTTGTACGTCCTATAGTAACTAGTTCCTAAACGGTGTATTGTTTAAGGTGATGTTAATAGGAAGATTATAGTAAAAACTATACTAAGTTCTGCTGTACCGATCAAAATCACATGCAACTATTTTTTCTCTTTGTACTGCCTCTCGCGAACAGTCAGAATTTAAAAATATAAACCATAAGTCATAAACCGTAGCCCAAAAGATTCGTTTGGATATCAAATCTGTTATAAATATTGTGTGTATATTAAAGAAGTCCAATAGACAATATATATATAGAGAGTACAAAAGGATATTATAGAGAAATATACCATATATGGATAAGAAAACCGATGCATCTAAAAAAATATGATTCCTATACTATCTCTAATATCCTCCTTAACAAAATCAACATGTCAATATTTTAAAGTTACGTCCAAACTCCATAGTGTTGTAACTTGTACGAAACCTAAAAAAGAACTTTTTCTCACACAGGGCCAACTAAAGGACATTCAATTTCGACAACAAATAACTATACAGAAAATCAAATCCCTTCTCAAGATTTTTATACATTTTCCCATCGGACCAAATTTTATTTAATTGTTTAGGCGTCTTTCTGCACTTCCTACAGACAAACAAAAGTTTCAAATGTAATTGTCACAGCATAAAGCACTGATCAGATAAATGCTCTCTCAATAGACTTTTTACCAAATTAAACATTAAATATGTCTCATTTGGAACAGGTCATGGCATCTGGTAAGACTGGTAGGAACCAACCTTAAAAATAGAAGAATGATAACTCTAATCACGGCCGATGTATCAACTTGAGTGGTGCAGATCAGTACGGATTGCCGAAATCACTATAATACAGAAGGGCAAATGTGAATTGGAATAATTCAGAGGTCTTTGCAGAAATGTCAGTGGCTTCTAATGGTTGGTCACTGCCATCTACAACTAATTCAACGGTTGGTCCTTGCCATCTAGATTTAATCTAATGGTTAATACTGCTACTTCTCATTCTCCTATTTTAAAAATATTCCTCGTTCAATGTGTTCGATTCAAAACAGTTGCCATAAATGGCATATGGATATTTTCTTGTCAGAATTAAAGATACTCCAGTCAGGTTTGACGTTCAACATAAAAAAAAATAATCAAAGAGACAATATAATAGCATACCGATTATGCCTAGAATGGATAGGCCGCATGCTAGCCTGGGCAGAGCATGAAGGTTCAGATGAACAGCACTCAGTTCCTTGCTCAGTACATCGGTATGGTGGCAGTGGCACTGTGACGATCATAATATACTGTAAATGATCAGATTAAGCTGCAGTGAAGGTGACATTATTAAATGTGTATGTTCCAGAGGCATGCAAGCTTGCTCTAGTCATCTTTGACACGGATGCTGTCGACAGATGGAAGGCGGTCAATGGGGTGTGGGTGGAGATGCTATGCTACTCGGCCAGCAGATGCAGGGGATACTTGCACGCCAGGAGTTTGGGCGCGGGCGGGGAGTTCCTCTCCATTGTCTGGCTCCTACTATCCAAGGTGGGTACGGAGAGATTCGCCGAGAGGCTGCAGAGGCCGGAGCTTCCCGAAGAAGAGACTGCTGTCGGTGCGTCAGCTCCCTCCACCCCGCCGACCAGAGTGTCCGAGGACGACACAAGTCCAGTCTGATAAACGGAGTAGCTAGTGATTAGGTAAATATAATTATTCCATCATTATATATACGGACGTGTTTTCTTTTAGGTTGATCGTACCTGTAAGTGTATATACAATGGTGAATGGTCTTTTCTTTTACGTTGATCGTACTTGCAAGTGCATATATAATAATATAAATAATTGTTATCTATAATGCTCTTCATGTTATTTATAGATAACACTAAAGACAGCTTCTATAATAAATTATTTTTTACATGTCTCTGTACATGTACACGGCTCTTCCATGTACAATATATCTTATTTTCTATATTACAGCCGACTACTACACGAGAGACGGTCCAATTTTCTATGCTCCTCTCTATCATCTACATCATTTGGTGTCTTACGTGGTAAGGTGTACAAAGAGCTGATATCACATCATTATATATGCTTGAAGGCGCACACAACATTGAAGGCAAAAACCATGCTTTGCTCCCTCTTAAACCCCTATTTAAGTGAGCTCATGCTCAATGGTGCCATGGTCTTTGTTGATGCAAGATACGTGCAATAATTTCATACCGCAAGTGCAGAGGTCATCTAGAACTTTTCACTAAGGAGTATTCCAAGGTATCGAAATCCACAAAGAAGCGTCAAATAGATTTACTACTCAGAATAAATTACTACTAACGAAAATAATAATGATAAGATGTGAAAAATTAACTAAGGCAAATATACCAAAATAAGAACAAGAGAAACTAGGTTTAATTAATAAAAGAGAGATCCCACTAGGTTAGGTTCACTTATTGTAGCTTAGGACTAGAACGATCTAAAAACAATTTGTACTTATTCATACTATGATGGCTTTCACCCTACAATTCTATACCGGTCCTTTCACACTTCTTTCCTGTCACAGGTTATTGTCTTAATCACTACTAGAAAGTCTTGCCCTACTTGACATAGGTCGGCCTAATAGATCTAAACATCATTCTTACATCACAGCTAAATATTTGATAATCAAGAGCTCCTAATTACCAAGAAAGATGCATAATATCAAGAAAACACAATCATAGCATCAAAGTACTAAAATAATATATAAATCCATATATCTTAGGTTACAACAAGATTCCCACACCTAGAAGAAGAAAAGATGACTACTCCATACGATTACCAGAGTTACATATTGTAGGACCAAGGCAATGACTAGAAGGGGGGTTGAATAGATGCCACACAATCAAACAACCTCGCAAAAACTTTCTCCCCAAAGAACTCCAAAGATGTTCTCTCTAATCGCTATGGGAAGCGACAAAGGTCAGATCAAGATATACAAAGCTAAAACATCACAAAAAGCTCACAACAAACTCAACTGGGTCAAATGATCCAGGTTGACTCAGATAATCTAGGTTGGGTCAGATTATACGGGCCACAAGAGTAGAAAAAAGCAGCACTACCCGAGACCAAAACTAGCACACTTTCATACCGTGACTCTAAATGACTTGTAATTTGAACCAAAATAAAGATCAAAACAAAATGAATGTAAAACACAAAAGGATCTTACAAGATCTTTTTGAAGTTAAGATCTTTTTGCTTCCAAAACCAAGTTACATCAAAATTGGATCAAACCAAAAACTATGATTTCGAGTAACTTGTGGGAGGATTCAAGTCAACATGAAGAATGATGACTTCCCACACATAATGAACATGTAAATCACAGAAAGGTCCCGCCCAAAACCCCAAGAACCAAGAAGCTCGAGATTTCACCTTTCTCAAGTCAAAACCGGGAAACTTCAAGAACATGCTCCAAAACGTGCCTAGATAGATGGAACCTGAGCACTTGATGCATATCCCATTATGTACACTTCATTGACACAAAACAAGATAAAGAGGATAAGAAATTCAAGGCAACTTTCCTTCAAGAACAAGAAAGAAACCGATGGAACACAAAATCTACGATCTTGCGATACTCAATTGTTTGATTGACTTAAGGTTTTACACATCTGTTATACATCCTTCATAGCATAAGAAAAGCAAATCAAAATCCAAACTTTGCAAGGTTGAGCCAAAGCAAAGATTCAACCAACTTCCAACGTGAGGGAGGAAAACCTGTAAAGATTCAAACGTGATGTACTAGGTGGATGGATATGAACATGAGCTATCTATTCCATCACTTACCTTTCCTTGCACATCCAAAACCAAAGGCAAAAATAAGAAGGAAATATGTACAACAAACAAGCAACATAAGAACCAAATCAAGCCATCACAAGGAGAGACAAAGACATAAGGCACTTGAAACTTGATTTTGTATTACTTGGGGTTGTATGATCTTACTCCCTAGACACACTTCAAGTCTAAGGATGACTAAAAGCTTAGACACAAGAGCCTCTTAATATCTCCCTAAATCTCACAATAGTACACCTATACCTTTCCTCAACTCTATCACCAAGGCTTATCTCCTAAGCCACTCCTCTTCTCTTTTTATAGTGGTGGCGAAGCCAACCACTTCATCTCCAAACCCTAACCTAGTGCGGGGGGTTCAAAACCCACTTAACAACCATCCACTCAACCAACACCAATTCAGTCATACCTGAAACTCGTTAACAAAACCAGACATAACTCTCTCATACAAACTTCAAAGCATGCATTCTTAGATATGTTGGAAACCTATTGTTGATCTCCATGCATTCACACGTTCTTATAGCATGAATCCATCTTTACAATAGCTAGCTTCCCAAAGAAGATATCACCTATCTTCCAGAAACCTCCACTTGACCTTAACTCAACCAAGACATTTCCTCTAATGCTCATCACATGTCTTCACCCTGAATGCACATGTTGCATGTGACCTCAATGACTTGCCACCAAGTCTCTCACGTACCCAGATCCCATCAGACCATCATCATTTGCAACAGACTCAAGTTACTTGGCGCACCATATACACCATGACAGCACCCCACTTCTTTGGCCATTCTAGACCTCAGTTCTTCCTGAGTGTAGTCCCGATCCACCTTGCCATTGTCCATCATCTTCATCACTGGTAGCTCCCACTCTGATTCCTTATCTTCACTGCTTGTAACCACTCCGCTAGCCCTAATTGTTTTCTGGTGTCATTTTGATGTTCCCAACATATGCTCTCCCATCTTAGTTTCAATCTCTTGACTGCTCCAGATCTAAGTTCTTCTAGCTTAGTATCGGTCCTATTCTCCTCACCATGATGTAGTTTCAAAGTCCTACAACCATCACCAACAAGCAAACCACTACATAGCACTGTACAACACACATACCTATCAAATGACACAATTGATGAGCAAAGAATGCATACCTCCATGCTTTGCTCTTGGAAGTATTACTACACTATAAAGCCACCTCATAGCTCACAATGCGCCTCGTGCACCTCATACATCCCATCTTAAGCAACGCCATGCTCATCCACTCAACTCCACCATGGTTAGCTCAACCATGTCTCACACAACAACATGTGTATCACAAAGGCCAAAAGTTACCAAGCCATCAATACTCGTGATTTCACCATCTTTACTCCATATGCACCTACATGCACCATAACACAAGCAAAACATTGCATAGCATAATATCATCATAAACAACTCATTATTAGCCCTAAAACATCATTAATAGATTGACCAATATTCTTTTTCTTCTTCTTCTTCTTGGTAGCTCTCTTTGAGCTTTCTTAAATGCTGATTTTAGGGGTTGTAGGATAAATAGGAAGAGTACCTCTGGTACTTGTCACTTTCTAGGCACTTCTCTTATCTCTTGATCTTCTTGGAAGTAGTCTTCAATTGCATAATCCACTTCTGAGGCTAAGTATATAACTGTTGCTAGTAGTTGCTCTCAGATTTTTTGGATCTTATCTACTCTTAGGGACTTTGGATTAGATTTAGGTAGTGTTATACTTTTCTATGATAATACTAGTGCCATTAATATAGCTAAGAACTATGTGCAACACTCTAGGACCAAACACATAGAAGTAGTATTTTCTTAGATACCATGTGGAGAAAGGAGTTATTGTCTTGCACTTTTATCGAGTCTGAACTCCAGATTGCCGATACATTCATTAAACCTTTGAATTCTTCTCGGGTTTTTTTTTACGTATGGGGAGAATTGGACCATTCATCCAATGGGTCTGATGTGAGGGGAGTTTGCTTTACTTGCATGCATTGTAATATGTTGCTTATCTATCTTCAAGTCTTGTATTTTAATATAATATAGAGTTTTGTCTATTATCCATGCTCATATTATGTACTTAGTCATTCCTACTTTAATGAGCTTTCTGTATCATATTCTTACATGTGTAGCTTACATTGTGCCATGACTAGCATTATAAACTTGCTCAATTTGAACTAAACACAAGTCAAGGCTGGATCAATTAAATAGTATAGCTTCATTGATCATTTTCTTATTCCTGCCTTAGCAAAGTGCTTAGTTGAGTTCTGAGTTTGAGCCTAGTTTGAGTAGAGTTTTTTTAGTTTCATTGTGAAGCATTTAGTAGTTCTTGCCTTTTTGTTGCTTTAAATGATATTAATTGTGATTGTAATTATATCTCAGTATTTCTTTCTCATGAGATTGGTAGTCATTACACTTGGCATGAACTTAGAGAGAGTTATGTATAACCAAGATCATTTACTTAAGCTCCTTACTTGATTTGGTCGATAATAGCTTAAGATCAATCAGATTGATTGAATAGACTTAATTTAAATTAGTTGATGCTCAGGAAATAGTTGTAGATGGCTCATAGTATAGGACTTGTTTTACTGAGATAGACCATACAAAATATAAGTTGCAATCTAGTTGAATCTCAAGAGATAGTTATATATGGCTCCTACTCTAGGACTTGCTTTACTAACATTGACCCCTCAAAAGTGAATTATAGTCTAGACTGAAACTTAGGGGGCAGTTGTAGATGGTTTCTAGTCTAAGACTTACTCTACCAAGATAAGTCACTATTCTAGTCAATTGCAATACTTAAATATGCTTTTAGCTGAAGTGAGTCATTTTGAAGCTCATTAGCGTATTTCTTGCCTGACTTAGAATTTTAGCTCATTTTGCATTCTACCATGTCATGACTCAGATTAGCATATCTCTAACTATACTTGTCATTTTGAGATAGCCTGACATGTTTTCTAAATCATGTAATCACTTCTAACTAGTTATGGCATGCTCTACTCTATATGTTCTTACATGATATGCAAGCTACTTTCTTAAGCATAGCTTGGTGAAATACTTTTTTTCATTGACTTGGATAATTTTCAGAGCTATCAATCCAACTAAAAATTGAAAATTACCAAAAGTAGTCATCCTTGCCTTTTAGTTTTTCCTGATTTGTTCTATTCTTTTCTTAATGAATTCATTGTTGAAGAGAGAGAAATAGTGGTAAAAATGCATGATTTAGGCTAAGGTTAGGCTAAGTAGGAGAAAATGAGCTTTTTAAATTTTATTAAAAATCTTATTGGATTCAAGCTTCATCTCACCATAATCACGGTCAAAATGAACAATTATTCTTTCATGTAGACCTAGAGTGAGATTTTCCTAAGTTCAATTGGTCTTGGAGTGCTTGTATTGAAAATATGCTCTTTATAGTTTATTCATTCTATTTTGTAGCTCACTTGGTCATTTTTATCTTGTATTCCTATTTTGAGCCAAGTTGAGTTCCTTTGTTCAAATATTTCATTTATTTTCCAAAATCAACTCGACATTGCATTTTTTAGAAGTATTGCCAATGTGTTCATCAAGGAGGAGATTGAGAGATCGTGTGAAATCGTCACTGGTAATTTTGTGATGAACAATTGGCATACTTGTTGAGTTGAATTTTGGTTTTGCAAAAAGAACCTCAAATTTCTGTGCTTTTGGCAAGGGGGCGGTTTGACTGATCTATAGAGCTGGTCAAACCGACTGAGGGGGACTTGGCTGGAAATGTCTAGCCGATTTGACTGGCATTGGGTGTGCGGTTAGACCGGCCAAGGAAACTTTTGTGGAATTTTGGAAATTCTGGAACAAACTAATATGAGGAATAGTTTGGTGATGAGACTGAACTAGTTTATCTGGAAATGGAGTTGTGAGATAAAACTAGATATAGTTTTTCTGAAATTTCTAGAGAGGTCTTTCGGAGGACTTAGCCATGCGCTTGGGGTGATGCGGGGGGACACACACAAAGAGGAATTGGGTGTTATTTATGAGTTGTTACTTCGTTGTTCTTGCGAATTTTTGGGGATTGCTTGAACATGTTTGCTCGACAATAGCGAGTAGACGAAGGCCGTAGCGTGTGGTTGAGTAATTTGAGTGCTGCAGGTTGTCATAAAGAGACGGTGGTTGACCGCATCAATTGCTAAGTTGCACGGGCTAGTTATCCATAATCCTACGTCGTGAAGATCGGGCCACCTCTCCCCGCATCATGGGGTGGTTTGACTGACTAGACCATAGTGGTTAGACTGTTGCGGTCTGACTAGCATGGTGGTGCCAGTCAAATCGACAAAGGAGTCAATTTATGAAAATTGAGCAATTTTAGCAGATCGGATATTGGGATAATCTTGGTTCCTAGATCATGGTTGTATTGCATTGTATGATGCATTGGTTTGGGTAATGTAAGTCAAGTGCATGGAACTTGTACTTGATATAGTTGCTTGATCTTTGGCTATGCAAGTGACTTGGAGGACATAGCGGTCGACGGCAATGTACCGAGACTAGGCAGGGGAGCTGAGGTCTAAAGCGGTCATATAAGTCTGAGTGAGGCTATGTGGCTCTAACAGGAGAACAAAGAAGACAATAATCGTGGTTAGACGAGTTGGTGCATATGGTACGCCAAGCGACGAGGCTGATACACATAGAGATGGTTCGAGGGAGAACAAATTCGTGAAGACGTGATGACTTGTTATTGGGTACTACGGGCTACATGTCAAAGTATGCGGAGATGTTTTGAGGTGAAGGCAATAACAGAGTCAAGGGAAGGTGTCCGAAAGCTTTGTTGGGGGAATTTTGGTAGTTTGTGAAATACCGAACTGGTGACTTGATCAAAACCATGGTGCGGGGAGGCGCAAAGGATATACGATTTAGGTCAAGGAGAGCTGGAATTGCAAACAGATCAATCGCTAAGGTGTTAGCAGGTTGAGTCTTGTAAGCGCTTTGAAAGCGTATATGAGTGTGTAAAACTTGCATTAGTTAGGATTGATGGGTTTCCCCATTTACTTAATAGGTTGGACCCAGGTTGGACCCGTTAGGGTTATGTGTGCTGGTTATTTAGTAGGGAAGAGATGAGGTGGGTGGATTAAAGGATTCTAGTGTTAGGGTTTCATCTTTCACCTAGTCTCCTTCCATGGTTGAAAGAGAGAAACTTTGAGAGAGGAAAAGAGTTATGTTGTGGCTGCATCTTGTAATCATCAATGAGCATGTAAATATCTTTCCCTACTAAGAATCAATCAAAATTTGCCTTAATCATGTTCTTGTTGTGTTTTTGCTTGGTTTTGCTTATTCTTGAGCTTGATTGGTAATTCTGTGTTTGTGGTTGTTCTAGCTCGATCTCTTACTTGATTTGTGTTGCTAGGATATGTGAGAATAGATCTAAAAGTCCTCATACTCTAGATCCTTATGAGTAAGACGTGATTTATGATTTAGGGTTTATGGTGTTTTTATGACCTAGCTTCGATTCTCTTTGATTCAATGGATTGAGCCCAAGAACTTAGTGATTCTTATTTGGTTTAGGTTCCTGATGGCTTAAACAAGTCTCATGCAAAATTTGAAAGTGTTTGGATGAGATTTGAGCTTTTGTTCCGAGAGGATTTCAGACAATGAATAAGAGACTGGTCAGACTGGCCCTGCTCTAGCAGTCGGACCGGTAAGCGATCAGGCCAGCATCACCCCAGCAGTCTGATTGGTCCATGACGTGTGGTCAAACCGACCTCGGCTAAGGAGTGTCGATTTTGTTGACTTGGGTTTCTTGTTTTGTCTTACCAAGTCTAAGTGGTGTAATATGAATTTTGTGACTGTCATAGTCATTGAGTAAGTTTTTGAATATCGAAGGGAAAAAGTTTTGGGAATCACTCTATAGGATCGTCAATGACAATTAGAGGGGATGAATGATTGTAATATGTAGTGAAAATTTTTTCACACAATCTACTATGCCCTGATTTTCAACCTATCATATAGCAAAAATAGGAAAACAAAAGACAACAAAAAAGAAAAATATTAAGTTTTCTCTCTCCTAGTATTGTAGCTACATTAATTGCACTACATCCACAATATTATATTACTGTAGCTGCAGTGTTCATTTTACTGTAGCAACCGATTAGAAATTCAAGCCGTCACTTTCATTAGCGTTACACACTTTTTTGACCAAAGGTTGTATGCCGTGCATTGCTACTGTTGACAAATTTTTTTTTTTAAAAAAAATCAAATTGTCACTTTCGTTGCTTGATTTCGCTTACAGGAGACGATTGCTGCCTCCGCTTCCAGCGTTTGGACTAACGGACCGAAGCCTGCTTTTGGCTGTTGCTCTCTTGAAGATTTTTTCACGCACTCGGGACGATGTGAAATGGAGGCTCGGGACAACGTGAAGCCAAACGAAATACACCACCACCGTCGCCTTTTTTCCTCTGAATAGATCTGTTTTTTATTGCTGGATCATGTTTGTGTAGCTACAAAGTGCCCTCCTGGAACCTTTCAAACCCTACCACGAAAATTGCATCTATTCAGCCTTGGAGTTAGACTCTAACTCCATCTCTATTTATAGTCTAGGGCCCAAATGAGTTCTTATCCAATTCCAACAAATAAGGACTCGAAACCCTTATGTAACATGGAGTTTTCAACTTTTGTCACATTACCTAATTTTAGACACTCTAAAATTGCCATATATCGTAGCCTTCGAAAAGCACCTCCGTAGTTTCAATACGCATTATCCATTTTTGATCTTCACGTGCCCCAAATCTACCACAACCGTTTCCTCCAGCATCTTTAACCCTTTGGACCATGACTTTGCATCAAGCCATCTCCCGGTCCTCACCGTAGACCACGATCTCCTTTGAGTTACCTTGCACATGCAAAGATCAAAGCAATATCTTTTTTCAGCACAAGTTCTTTCTAACTTAACTGACATGAGTCCACACACACGCCATATGTCTCAAATAACATCAATAAGCAACATTTTTAATTATTCATAATCACAAATATTCTAGACCTAATCACATAGTTTAACAATACCCACCCCTCTGATTGCCATCATCGGTCCAGCATATCTCAAATTTTGGACAGGCCAATATTTGCATAACATTGCAACAAGGATATGAGCTCGCATAACTCAACATTTTTCTGGCTGTGATCGATATAAGACATATATCTTTTGTCTTTGTCGACATACAGATTTTTACTTGGCTTCATGAAAATAGCATGTTGAATGTGCACGTCATGGATGGTAATTAAGTTACTGCCGTTCCATGCTGGATAGGTCCCATTTGAAGTACAATTTCTTCAAACAGATGAAGGGGCATTCGCGAAAGGTGACAGTGCTGCAGAAAACCAAATGATTCCAGAGGTGATGCTGAAGATAGTAGTTAATTAGTAAATAACCTTTGAGAGCCCTTATGGATGAAGATTTGGGATATGATATGAGATGCCGAAGATAGTAGTTAGTAAATAATCTTTGAGAGCCCTTATGGATGAAGATTTGGGATATGATAGGAGAGAAAAAGAAGTGCTTATTTTCAGAGAGGGACTTCCTTATTTTATTTCATTTTTCCCTTTTTTTGTAAATATTTATTAGGCTTTCTAAGAGGATTATATGAACACAATTTAGTCTTATTATATGAAACACCAATAAAATAAGATTCCAAGAAACTGTCAGATTCAACATATAAATCCTTGCAAATTTCTATATAAATTGCAAAAGAAGTCTATAAATTAATAAGTTGGCTATTTTTCCTCACCTAAATCTGTCTCATAAATCTAAACTTGAGTCAACCAAGAGTTACAGGAATCATGGTCCAAGGAGTATCCGTTCCTCCCATGGAAATGAGCTATTTTACCGTGGTCTCCAAGGCACTAAGCACATAATTGTATTTTGTGCGTGTATGGACTCACCAATCTAGAATTTACTTGTACACCCTCTTTATGTTTCTAGGTCACTGGCAAGTCTACCTCGACAGAGTTAACACGCGGTTCATCAGTTCATGACATCTGAACAAGGACAATCCTAACAAGCGCGACTACTTGTGCGTTAGTGCGACGTAGCTCCGAACGTGCTACCGGTAGCTACAAAGACTCTCTTTCAACAAAGGTTACTACTATCTCAACCTTCACAATGCTCATGCATCACATATAGTAGTACATGTCAATTTTTTGGGGAAGACGTGTAGGCCCCACATTGGAGAGGAGACCCAACAATTGGAGCTGTTAGCTGATGTTCCTCTATTTACATCACTCTTAAGTCTCAGCCTTTGTTTAAAAATGCTATGGTTTTTAACTGATTGTAAGAGATTAAAAGAGTATGAGATACTTGTATTGAGAAGTCACTCTATCTAAAGTGGCTCTTACAGTGACTTTTACAAATAATTTATAGAAACCATCTTAAGACTTAAGAAACCACTCCGTTTAACTTCTGATTTCTAAAAGGCAAAAGTCAGAAACTATTTGTAACAGGACCTTAAGCCTAGCCGAAGTCCTTGCGCCGAGATTGGGAAGGAACCGGTTACATTGGGAGTCTAACGGTTGGACGGATGGATGGGTTTGGGTAAACGACCCGAGTGGGACTAGGCAGGCAACCGGCCATATCGCGGCTCGGTTCCTCCTCTTGATTACGGCGATAAACTAATCGGGATCACGCTGGCCGTCCACGGAGCCCTCAGGTGGTGTGTTCGTGTCGCGCTGAGAAGCGGAAAATGCAGGGTTCGGCACGAAACAATGGCGCCAACTCAGGATATTGCCAACGGTCTTGGGGTCCATGGATCAATGATGATGGTAATCAATTGGCATTTGTCAAATCACATGGCCGGTGTTTGTTGCTTTGGACAATAGTGCTTTGAAGGTAAACCGTGTAGCTCGCCAAGTACACCAAAATATGGTCCAGCGAGAGATCACCATCATCCGTATTACCTTTCCCGTGTAAAAAGGGCCTCCGATCAGAGTAACAAGGCCTTAACATGGAGCAGGACTGATCAGACATTGTTTCGAAACCAGCGAACCATGATGTTTTGCAAACGTTTCTAACGGTTGTTTTCTTCACCAAATAGTGCCAGTAAAGTGATGGGATCAAAGTGCTACAGTGCTTTTTCATGAAAAAGTGACAAAAAATGTTTGAAAAGTACATCTAACTGAGCCTCTGTTTGGTATTGCAGTGGGTTATGATTTATGTGATTTCACACCGGCCAAATTTCTGACTACTCCTAACCAAGTATAACAACGCACAACAACTATTAAAATGCGTAATCGCAGTTGATATATGTAATTTCAGATTTCCTCATCACTATATCAGCCTAAACACGGCAATTTGATTTGACAAATTGGAATGCCACAGTTGGCATCAGCATATCCAACTTCGAATCAAGGCCCTCCACCAAAGGGAGCTCTCGTTGGTGCCAAGAGAGTCAGTTTAAGTGGGGGGTTCACGTCAAAAAAAACAAGATTATCTTGGCAGTGTGACGTTTGACGAGAGATCTCAACGAGTACATGGTATTCATGTTGGCTGTAACTGATACCTTTTGGATGAAATGAATAATACTGGCTGAAAACAAGTGACTTTAGAAGGATGGACGAGCGGTGATGAAAGTGAGGAAGATGTGTGCGCGAGATAGAAGTGAGAGAAGTGGGATGCATAATGTGTCTGTGACTCCTGTCTTATCTTCGGAGTGAGACGAAATCGAAAAAAATGAGAAAACCACTGCGAAAAACAAGGTGTTTATATTGACAGGAGGGGAGGGGACAAGATTCTCTCTTCATGCCAAAAAAAGAGATTCTCTTGGCTTTCATTGTCAGAGTGGCGTTTGATGAGAGATCTCCATGAGTAAATAGGTGTGTTTGTATTAGCTGTGGTTTATGGTTTTTGAATGAAAATAAATAGCATCGGCTAAAAGAAGTAATTTTTAGAAAAAGAGACGAATGGTGATGGAAGTGAGGGAAAGATGAGTGCGCAAGATGGGTGGGGTGCGTGATGTGTCTGTGACCTTTACCTTATCCTCGAAGTAAGACGAGGATGAGAGGAATGGAAAAACTACTTCAAAAAGCTAGGTGTTCATATTGATTTTTAGTTTTTTCAAGCAGAAGTCAGAAACAGAAATCAATACGAACACCCGCATATGAGGCTGAGAAGCCACTGAGCTGCCATGGCCAGCCACTTTTTCTGAGAAAGAGGGGAAGAGAAAAGAAAATGTTATGTTCAGCCACTTGATATGCTCGTTTTGGTTAGGTTCAGTTCTCAAATTTAGGAATTTAGCGGTCCTCATGCAAATAGTACCAATGCAGGGGAAGCGTGCACACACATGGGTTTCCAAAGGTTTTCTATTCTGTCAATGAAACAACATGTTTTCATGCTTTAGTGATTGATATTCTTTGAAGTTTGTAGGCATCAACAGTGGAAAGATATATATGTGGAGGGGATTCCTGAAAGAGAGAGAATGAAGGAGGAACGAGAGGAAAGAACAATCATTTGTTGTGAACTCCGGCAGAAGAAGAGTTTGCTCAAGCTTTTCCACTCATCTTGTGATCTTAGCATATCATGGGCAGAGGAACCGTGCAGGTTGCAACTCGGAGCTCTTGTAGTCCGACGCAATCTGCTTGTGCTACAGTAAGGTAGAAAGAGAACAGTAGGCTTTCCGTTTTTCGCCCATTCCATTTGATATCAACTCGACCCATTCTTAGCTCGGCCCGGCCTAATCAATTCTCGGGTGTCCAAACAAAGACCAGCAATCAGGCCGACGTAGCCCACAGCCCAAACCAGCACGGCAGAACACCACCTCGACCGCATTCCCACTCCCACACCCGAAGCCGGCGGCGACCGGCGGCAGCGGAGGAGGAAGCATCGGCAGGCCATGGCGTCGTCGTCGTCATCGACCCCGGTGGCCGTCCGCGAGATGCAGCGGGACCTCGAGTCCCAGGCCAACGCCCTCAGCAAGATCCAGAAAGGCACGCGCTCTTTTCCCCCCGCGCCCCCGAACCTCTCCAAGAAAAATACCACCTCCAAACCCTAACCCCGGCTCTGTTGTTCCCTCGCAGACATCTCCAAGAATCACCAGGTCCGCAAGCAGTACACCATCCAGGTCGGGGAGAACGAGCTCGTCCTCAAGGCACGCCACCCGCGCTTCCTCGCATGATTCAACTCCCCACTGCTTGGTGGTTTTGGTGTGGGTATCTGATTCGATCTTGTTGTGTTTTGCGGTTTTGTGCGCAGGAGCTGGATATGCTGAATGACGGGGCCAACGTGTACAAGCTGATCGGGCCGGTGCTGGTGAAACAGGACCTCGCGGAGGCGAAGGCCAACGTCAAGAAGCGCATCGAGTACATCTCGGCCGAGCTGTGAGTCGCTTTGAGCTGATCTGGTTTGTGATTTGATCGGTTTGCGTTGTCCTGATGTTGTGTTGAGGGTGGCGGATTTCTTCTTTTGCAGGAAGCGGATGGATCGAGCTCTCAAGGACTTGGAGGAGAAGCAGAACAGCAAGAAGGAATCGGTCTGTTCTTCTTTCCTTACCAGTTTTGTTTGGGTTGCTAGACCATGTAGGAACAACCATTAAAAGGTGATATGCGAAACGTATCTAGAAGTAACTTCAGGTATGTTGGTTGGAGTCCGGGAGTAGTGGTTGCTGTTTTGGTACGCCATATGCTCGGTCATGTCTGTGATTTTTTGTGATCAGGATAGCTAATGCGTCCTTGAACTATCAGAGCTGCGCAATGCTATGAACATGAGCAGCAATTTCTAAGTTTATCCGTAGGTGGTGTGCGTAGTGCATACTATATCGGTTTGAGATGATGAGTTGGATTGGGTGCAGTGACCTTGATGGAAGTTGAAAGGTGATAATGATGTAAGATAATGAAAGGGGAAATTATGGAATATCTATGGCCCTAAGTGTAGAAGAAATTACTGAGGAAGTAGTACTAGGCAAAAGGAGTAGAATGTCCTCCATCATCAATTTAATTGATGTACCACATTGATGGTGAGCACGGTGGGTAAGAGTTAAGAAAGAATTTAGTGGTTCAGAGAAACAGATAGTGTGATCTATTCTCTTAGTGGTTCGAGAAACAGATGGTGCGATCTATTCTCTTTCTTGTGGTTAAACTTACTTACCAGTACTTAATTATGTTTTTTGCGAGCCCATATTTCCTTGTCCTCACTGGAACTTCAATTGTTTTTGGCTAATACAGGTAGCTCAGATTATTTTTGCAGTCTTGAGTCATTACATTACTAAATCTCTGTGTTTAGTCCTTAAATTTCCAGCTTGTCTCACATTTGTGCACAAACATTTGTTTGAAAATTGGTTAGTTCAAAGTGTTGCAGATGTGTCAATGCTGTGACATTGTTATAATCATACTTAACAGTCCCATTCTTGTTAGGCCCTTGGTATGAATGTATCGATTTCGGTACCACGCTACTCCAGAGAGGCGTCCCGGGGAACAAAAAATTAAGTTCAAAGTATATATTTAATTATATGTACAATAAATTTGACAAACATTGTATACATCAACAAGTCTAGCAGGTGACTAATTCCATGTTGTAGAATGTAGACTTAATGCACTAGTAGGGACAAGTATACCAGATAAGCCCCTTGTTAGCCATGTGGGCATCAATTCCCAGCTTTGCTACATCTCTGCACGCTACCTTTTGTACCTCTCCTACATGTGGGGTCATCTCCTATATGGCACCCATTTTGGTGGCAAGCGAGATGTGTGTGTACAAGCAATAGTTGAAGCACTGATATGCCGAGGAGTTGCTGCACCAGTACCAGTTATGTATCAGATACTGGTACGGCTCCAATACATATCGGTGGTGTACTGCTATTTCCCTTTTTAGAAAAAGTAGAGGAAATCCTGATACATTCCTGAAACGGATCAATACGTTGTGGCCCAACCCACAAGCCCACACATCAGCCCACCTCCCTCCAATTATTCTAAAGTTGGTTGTTTCCCTCCATCAAACAAAGGAAAAGGAAATGAGGATGATATGGATCTTACCCGCCTGGGTCCACTGCGAGTAGGAAGACGAAGGGAATAGAGGCAGCAGCTTAGAGGAGGGGATACTAATGTGAGATCCTTCTGCAGTTCGCCTACAAGCTAGTCGCGGAGGCACCTGTCCTTATTTTTTGCCCCCGCTCTCTGCCACTCCCTCCTGATCCATCTCTATTTATATGTTCGATTGTTGCTGCGGGACATAGGTTTTCATGGTTTTTTCAGTTTGTACCCTGATCTGTTGGGTTACTGCAATATGGATGTTAGGTTTGTGATTTTTCCCTGCTAGTTGAGTCATTCTTATATTGTGCTGTTGGGTATTATTAGTTGCAGCTTGTGTAAGTTTCCAAGAAATTAGATCTTTTGTGAACCTAAGTAGTAAGCTACAAATCAAATCATGTAATGCATGCATTTTCATATAATTTTTAATACATATGTAACCATATAGCTATCAATGCTTTTGGAAAAGTGCTGTATCAACGTATTGCTGTATCCTGTACTTTTATTGGTGTAATCTAGGTTCCATGCAAGGGGAGAAAAGGCTGTAAATAGTTTATTCTTGCTGATAGCAGATTGCCCGGAATTGCAAGTTTTGCATATTCTGGCTGTTTTAGACCAAAATTTGACGCTAAATGTAATGAAGACTTATTTGCCAAAGGAACCGATTAGAGTGGAACAGAATTGTAAGCACGCAGAAATAGAATTAGTTTGTTTCTTGCCAGAAGAAAATCGTGTTGCACGTAGAAACAGACATTTCTAATGGGATGAAGGTAGGTTTGATTTTTCCTATTTCGATGTGTGAAATCCCCTCAATATCCTTAGGTAGCTCCTAGGAAAATGGCTTATTTGTTATCTCAATTACTCTTGTACACCGCCAGAAGGTCCAACACTAGGCTGCAGCAAACCCTTCCACTAATCTGTGTGTTTGGCTTTGACACACTCCAAATTAGCATAAGCTCTTGAGAGATTTGGTGAAACAGTTGGCATTTCCACTGAGACTAAAACAATTACAATATCATCCAAATTTGTTTGGTTTGGATTAACCTTGTAAAAGGAACAAGTGGTGCATTCCCAGCCATGAAATCTTGTTGATAGCTGCAAGCTGTTGGGACCAGCCTTAGAATCTGCCTACGGTAGTAAGGAACAAACACATAGCATTCACTCTTGGTGAGCCACCTCTATGCTGTTGTTCTACTCTATGGGGAAGCTGACTTTGATATATGGCGTCCTAGCATGCATAGCACTAGACATGTTTAATAGCCCTTTCCCCTGCGTTGCCAGATTCACTTTGCCTATTGTAGGCATCACCTCACCATCTCAGTATGGATTGGCGTGCATAATTGAAGTGTGAAGTTTCACATGTAAGCAAAGTCAGAATGGCCTTCAGTTGTTAGCAAGAACTAAAGTGCCAACTCCTATTGCTTTTTTAGATAAAGAGATGAGTTCAACTTGACTTGCTTGACTATAATTTGGGTAAACGAGCATGACTACTGTAATCTGAGTTGTAGTAGCTCCACGAGTTGATTCCAACTTCAATTAGGATTGACAGCATCTTCAGCTTATTCTAAATGGTCCTTATCTTGGTAGCTACCTTGTGCAAGTCAGCTTGAATCTCTATTCCAATTCAAATTGGTAGCTGCTAGGGTTGGTACTTTGGTTCCATTTCTTGGGCAAGGTAGAGCAGCTTGAATCTCTATTCCAATTCGAATTAGTAGCTGCTAGGGTTGGTACTTTGGTTCCATTGCTTGGGCAAACTGGAGTGTCTCCTCTGCTGAAGCTGCTGTCTGCTTCTTTAAGAGCACATGCCTGGACAGTAGGAGAGTGCAAACCCAAGACATCTCTTCTGCTGGCTCAGGATTAGAACTAGCTGAATAGCCGCAGTCTGTTTGCTCGTGCAGGTTTGCAACTTCGTAGTAGGTCTTCTTAGGGGACTGAAATATTGAAACTTAGCATCTGTGTACTCCATGAAAGAATCTTCATCCGATTTTTCTGATGTTGAACACTGTAAGATAGCACGGGTGAAATAGGTTCTTGCATTTTGACTATGATGTCCACATCGCAAAAGTTTCGAGGATCTCGCCATAATTCACAATTTAGTTCTGTTGTAGGCATCTTCGTTAGGACCATTCACTTCACTGTACCATGAACGAAACTACGTATTGACATTCGACAGTGATGATATCTTTGGAAGATTTATCTGATTTCTTTTTTGTTGATGTGTTTCTGTTATGCAGATATTCAAGCTGCAACAGAAGATGCAGGCTGGACAAGCAAAGGCATAGGCATCGGCATCCATTGCTAGCTGCATTCTACCAATTGCCCTCTGTTTTTTTTGGTCTACAAGGTGAAATGAGTTGTCTGGTGTTTCTCCCCTAAAAAGAGAGAAGTGTTTGGTGTTCGGAGATTGAGAAGTATTCAAGGTTTGTGTAGTGAGGGATGCTGTTTGGGACGATTCATGTAAAAGTCTGGCACTTGATAGAAGAATTACACCTCTTCGGTGAATTAGCTTGTAGTGGTATCCTTGGATCAGCTTGTTGATGCATCATTGCATTTGTGCTATCTTTGCTTACCTTTTCTTTTGATGGATATCTTTGCTTATCTGAATTGACTGTTTCTTGAAAAGGATGTCGAGCAGGGTTGTTTCCGGCCCCGTCTCAAAAGATATCGATCAAATTTTGTTGTGAATCAAGTTGCGATGGCTTAATTCGTTGCGATTGATGACTGGATACCTTTATACAACCTAAAAACCGTAAATGCTTTAACTAGTGTTACTTTTTTTCTAGTTGGAGAAATACGTATTAGTGCCGAGAGGGGGTGAGGGAGACCGGCTTGGGAAGAACAAAAGTTAACGTGCATGAGAATACAACGGTTGGCCTTAGGGTATGTGCAAATTCAGAGTGCATTCATGGGCCAGAGAACCGTGGGAAGCATGCATGTCCTGTGCGTGAAACAAGAAGAGCCAGAAAAGATGCGTCAACTCATAAAACCATATACGTTGGGTCAATTCGGATTTCTTTCCTTTGATATTCGGGCTTAAAAATATTATAAAAAGGAAGTCTGATTTGCTTCGGTTGCTATTACTGTTAATCCGAGTCAGTTTTTGTTTTTATCTAGTGATTCCCAGCTGTAACGTGCAAGCTTATAAGCGCATACGGTTTTAAGAGTTCTCTTTAGAACCGGATCTCTTACAAAACCAGAACGGTTTTTATTATAAAGTTCAGTCCTTTTCCCATCTCTAGTTCGGGTGGGGGTTTTGGTCATGCTCTAAACGGCTTGGTTTCTAGCTTTTTTTTTTTTGGCTTCTGTGTTTTTTTAAATTAAAAGTCACTTAGAATGCGTCGTATTATAATTTTGGTTTTTTTGGGGTTTTTTATTTTGTTTTTCCCTCATTTTTTCTTTATATTGTTTGTGGAGATATAACAGTGTTTTTATTTTTTTTCTCATTTTATTCATTTTTCTTTTATTGAATGACTTAGAAAAAAACTAGCGGCCACTACAGTGCAATTTTAATCAATAATTAGAAGTTGTAGCCAATAGCTGGTTGAAGCAGCACCTTATATGTTTGTGTTAGCAAGCCATATAAAAGGCTAGGGCCCTAGCCCTTGTAAGGTCAGACGTGATATTATTTTGCTGTTGAGTAAAATCTCTAGAAAAACGCCGAGTTATGTTGACCAATATTTATCTCTCGATTCCTTGTCGAAGCCGCCTAGGGTTTTTCTTGCTGCGCGAATCAAGTTCTTGGACTTGAAGTGTGCATCAGAATTTGTGATTCTTAATTCTTCCGGTTCGTGTCCTATCAAGCACATGAGTTGGAGGATCTCCTGGTTGTGTTTGCATCTGCATCAAGCCTTGCAAGCCGTGCAACTATCTATCTCTACTACTGCTCTTTGAATTCGGAAGATTGAGTTGTAGATTTCTTGTACCGTGAAAAATCGGATCACTCGTGTACAAATTAGAGTATCTAATTTGGGCTATACCATACCTTGTTTTATGCCTTGCATATGGACGTGTGATTGTAGGGTTCACCGCGGTTAGTTTGTGTGAAGATCGTCACCTTAAAAATCTGTAGTAATATTTTGTCTTCGCAAACAATAAAATTCCAAATATTGAATTGAATACAAATTAACAACTAAGATCAAACTCCAACCCATGCATTTTTGTTCTTAGCTCTAGGGATGAAGCACTACAACAAAAAGGATCATTATAGATGGTTCAGAACTATCATCACAGGCGGTTTTCTAAACTGTCTGAATTTATGTGTCAGTGATAATCGAAGGTTATCATAGACGGTTTGTGAGCTATGTGTGATAAATATAACACAGACGATTTACAACTAGAACCGTCTGTGAAGAAAACTATTATAGATGGCTCGAACCAAAAACTGTAAGTGATACTTTCCCATCACAGACGGTTGGTAGATAGAACCGTATGTGATATGCAAGTATCACAGATGGTTTTTGGTTAGAGCCGTCTGTGATAATCCTTCATAGATGATTTATACCACAAAACTGTCTCTGATAGTTTATTCTATACATAATTTTTTTTCTGTTTTTTGGCTAGCCCTTTGAAAACAAGCAAATACAGCAGCAAACAGAACAACACATTCCATTAAGATTAGAATTCACCATTATAAAATAACAAGCATATTACTCATCTAATACAACAAGAATATGGCAACAACACATCTCCTAATCTTACGAAACCAACTCTTTAACATGGTAAGAATATATAAGAAACAAAGATCCTAGCAGACAGTAGAAACTGGATGCAGCTAAATGTCATTAACGCCTGTCATCAAGGAAGAGAGGGGAGGAGATCAGATGGTGGTCGAATATCACTGGCAATGAAGGAGAGGTAGCGGTAGCATCACTTTTATTTCACGACGGTGACAATGCACAAGACACTCTTACGATATTTATGACAAGAATGTCTTGCTCACTGAACCGTAGCGTTACAACCGGATGCAGAGGAGCTAGCTCACGGAGGTAGTCTCAGCGTCGTCGAGGGGAGGATGCAGTAAATGAAGAAAGGGAGAGGGGGATTGATAGGGGCAAGAGGTGGGAGGAATCGGTGCCTGCGGTTCGATGCGGAGAGAATGGACGGGTGAGATTGAAATCCTATGCCATAGATCAGTGATGTGTTATTATCACATATGGTTTGTTATACGAACCATTTGTGATAATGCACATATCAGAGATAGTTTGTTATACAAACTGTTTGTGATAATGTTTGCGCCACTGCAGCTTCGCCTTTAGCAGCCAATGCCCAAGCGCCACATGTTGCTCTGTTCGGACCATCCGATCCCAGTCCGATCGTCCTCAACCCTTTAGACCGTTCGATCGTCCTTACTAGACACAGTTTGTTATATGAACCATTTGTGATAACACTCAAATATGCACGTCCTACTCCCACCTGTTAATATTCTGATGCAAACAACCCTCAAAACTTTCACACCATTCTGGCTTTATGTGCAGTGCGGTGTACAATTTCTTGATACCACAAACTCAATCTCTTCTAAACTGTCCTTTCCCTGATCATCTTCTTCATTAGATTTCTTAATAATGGTATCTAATATTCTTTTGATCTCATTCTTCTCATCTATCCATTATGAGTTGTTCGGCCACAACCTTATATAGGCGGTTAACAACTTACGTCTAGAGTAGCTCCTCCACTCACGCCATGCTCTCCTTCCTCGACTCGCTTCCATCCGTCAGTTGGACCTTATTATTCGCCGTCGACGGAGGTGTCTCATTTTTGCTCAGGAAAGGAAAACCTCCCTCAGCCTCGTTCTTCTCTTCAATGTGCGCAAAGTGGAAGAAACTCTTGCGGCAGTGGAGAAACGCATGAATAACCTTGCTGATCAAACAGAAGTGGCTGAATTTGAGGAAAATTATCATGATATCCTCTTTGAGATTATAGACCATGTTAATGATTTGCCTAAGCTAGAGGAGGAAGTGGAGAGAGCAATGACAATTTTCACAACATTCGAAAACGCAGCCGCTGATCCTTCAACTCTAAAAGTAAAAGAGAAAGCATATGAAGCTTAGAAGATCAAGATCTGGGAATATCGTTTTGTGGGACTTTTGGAATAAATTTTATTTGAATTTGTCTTTTATAAAAGTGACTAGTTACACTTATCTGTTCTAGCTGAGTAGCTTCTGTAGTTCATATAACAGAAGACAAAATACAGACGATTGTAAATAAAAATCCTCTGTGATAGTTTTATAGACGATTCTAACTAAAAGCCGTCTGTAATAATGGACAAAATACAGACAGTTGTACATAAAAATCATCTGTAATATTTTATAGACGGTTCTAATTAAAAATCGTCTGTAATAATGAGAGATATCACATGCAGGTTTTAAACTTAACCGTCTGTATAGTTTTAGAGACGGTTTTCACCGTGAACCGTTTGTGATAATTAAAGTACAGATAACTCCACATGAACCGTCTGTGATAAGATGTCCAGTATAGCTTGTTTTGTAATAGTGAAGATTTTAAATTGTGGTTCACCGTCTAAGGTAGTAAGAGGTAGGAAAAGCTATAATGACTGTAGCGGGTTAATCGTGGAAGTTCTGTTACACGTCCAACTTACTATAAAGTATATATTTTTAACTATTTCAAGTATGAGGTATGTATAATTAATATGTATGACCTACATTAAAATTTGGAGTATACATTGTGATAGTATATATTAGCCATTGTAGCATAACGGAGCTATCGCGGCTACAAGAATAGCAGTCAATATAGCGGCTATAGCGGTTGTAGTTGCGTTCACGGAATTTTATTCATCCGCGCAATGTTTCATGTCCCAAAAAGCTATCACGGAGGCACGGAGCTATAGCAGGATATTTAGAACACTGCCGGAGCAAATAAGTGGAATCACCTCTTCTCCATGTAAACTTTGTGGAAACCAAGTGTAACTGTTCATTAAGACTCTAAAAAATTTAGAGATGTAGAGCAAGGGATATTCTATAATCATGTTAAATTTTAAGATGGAACTTAATCATATTTTTGACAAGTATAAAAAAGGAATAGTTATGAACAATAGAAAATTCACCATTCGTGCAAAAATAATCTTTCTCATATCTTGCCAATACGATTGATTTTTATCTTGAACTTCGGCAGGCATATAACATCTCGCCATTTACATGTAGTAATTCTTTTGAAACTTTTATAGTACCTGATTTCCACGGAGCTTACAAGACATGCATGGTTTCCACCTCATGGCCCTGCCCCTTAGAGTTTCTACTTCTGGTTAGTGACTTCTTACTTTTATCTTTTTCTAGTGGTATAGTTTTTTAGAGTTTTTTGTCTTTTCTTTTTTATCTTATTTCTTTTTATTATCCATAATAATATAATTTTTTTATTTTTCAAAATTTAATTACGTTAAAAAAAACTACCAACAGTTACAGTGTATTTTTAATTACTATAGTGTAAAATAAACCATAAGTCAGAGCTTTTAAATCCAAATAAACACCACCTATATTTCGCCCCTCTGGGCCCATACCATGTACTTGATGTACATGATATAATTCTACAATTTCTATTGGCAATTTTGCAATTAGTATCTCTGTTCTTTTTTATAGCATCGGAAATATACGAGGAAAAGCGTCGATGTTGTTAGGCTCAGGCACTAGTAGGAGTACGTGCAGGAAAAGCGCATGATACCTAATTTAGGGCCGAGCTCGAAAGCTTACATATGACCTATGACTAGATAAGAGGAAAGCACATAAAAGAAATATCCGAATTCAGGACCGTAGCAACGAACAGATAGATGTGCTGAAAACTAGCAACGCACGCACGTATGATCAATGATTGTATTTAGGAATCTAAGCTCTTAGTTGCAACGTGTTTTTTTTGAAAGGAATAGTTGGAACTGTATTTTAAATACAAGCTTAAGTCCTTTTCCTTTCATTCTAGAAAAACTCGTTTTTCTAGAATGACGATGAAGAAGGTGGAAATTTAAATAATTTGTGTACAATGGAAGGATTGTTGAAGGAATCAACCTAATCTAGATAGAGGTTAACCAGAGTGAAGGAAGCACTGACATAAAACAAACCAAGAATACCTAAGGATTGTTGGAGGGATTCATAAAGTAATATTGATGTACAAAATTAATACCAACAGAAGTTCAGCAAGCCAGATTGAGCAATTTATAGGGAAAATAGTGAGACACATTATACTTTGTACCATACACAAGAAGCTGAAAACATGTTGAGGGCCAACAAAACTACTACAACCACTGTTAGATCTAGAAAGAGAATTAACAGAAGATTAGTGATTGTACATCACGAACAAGTTAGTTATATATATCCACTACGACAACTACAAAAGAATGACTAAAATGATCCACATTGATCAATATGAATACAACCTCAGAAATCCAAATGACCAACATAGACTTCTAACCTCAGTAATTTAATATAAATTGTTAATAAAAATAATAACAAGGATGGTATACAAGCACATGTAAGAAATGAGAGAACCTGTGAAAAAAAAATGCAAAGTGTGACAAGAAAGGACAAGTACCGACATGCTTACCAGTTAATGACAAATACTAAATAGAGTTCGCCTTGAATGAAGAACAAGACTTAAGAATAGGAATCATGACTGCAACAAGTTTTATTTTTACAACCCATTCTCTTGCTTGGGTGAATCTCAGGGACGAGATTCTTTTTAAGGGGATAGTTTGAAATAGCCCTTTTTTAAAAAAAATTGAATTTATTTGAAATTTGAATGAATTTGAAGTTTTTGCCAAATTCAAAAACTTCCTTCAACTTTATGCTTTTCCTTTCAGGAAACCCACTTTCCCCACACCCAAAGTGTCTCCAAGCCACTCGCCATCACCCCTATTCTCTCTGCTGTGCTCCAGAACACCGTTTGCATGCGCATTCACACCACCTTTCTCGCCATCATTTTCGCCAATGCCAAGCTACACCAGCGCTCGTGCCACCTCACGCCATACTAGTACTACTTCACCGCTATCGCTTTTGTGACAGCACCACCCCCTCGCATGCAAAGACCGTGCCATTGTCCACGCCACATCACCACTATTCTTTGCCGCCACCTTGCACGCCCACTCCAAGGAGAAGCAATGACCCCTATGCTGCCATTGTGTCACTGTCCGTGTTGAACCCGCATAGCCATCCACGCCGCTACCATGTGCTGAGTACACTGTCACCTCGCCCTATTGTCACAGCCTTTGCTAGCTATAAAGCCAAGCTCAGTAACTCTCTTACCATATTTTGCATCACCTCACAACCACCACACTCTTACACCCTCTTCGACCAAGCCTTGCCATCGCCACCGAACTCTTGTTGTTGAGCTCTAAAACCAAATTCTTCTAATAGCCTCAACTCGAATCAAATTAGCCATGCCTATAGCACCACCCTAGCACCACAAAACTATTCTCTAGCTCTCCTTTCCACCTTGCCACCTCTAGAGTGTTGTTGCCAAGGGCCACCGCCTGACCAAGTACAATCACCATCACTAGCACCACACAAGCCACCTTGAGCCAAACCCTTACCACCAATAGACTCCAATCACCTCGTAGATGCTTGATCTACCCTTGGTTTAGCCGAAACTGTGCAGTAGCGTCGCCATGCTATGATTGTACTCTAGCCAAGTGCCACCACCGTGTCTTATCCAAGCCATCTCTGACCACACGTGTGCCCAAAATGGGTTGATCATGTCTTGTTAGTGCTCACCGCACTAGCACACATTACTATCCACCATTGCCGTCGCCCAATTTTGAGCTTTAGCTCATTCTAAATGGAGCTGGGCCTCAAGCTTCTTTGGCTGCTAAGGCATTTGGCAAAGCTGGCCTAAGCCATCTTTTGGCCTAGTCGGTCAATTGGGCTAGCCCACTCTGTAAAGCCCAATACTATTCATAGCCTAACCCACACTATTCATCAAAGCCCAACACTGTACAATCCAATAGTGACCAACTCAGCCCATCACTGTTTATCCAAACCCAACACATCACTATACCATGAACCTAATACTGTTCACCAACCCGACGTGTTAGGAATTGTGCCAACTCATTACTATTTATCTTAAACCTGTTAAGCCTATTTATACTTATTTTGATTGAGCTTGTCTAACCCATTTTTAATCTCGTTTAATCTGACCAAGCTTAGTTTAAACCCTATCTGTCTAGACCCACATTCTTCTATATATTTTTGGATATTTTATTGTATTTTATTCCCAGCTTGAATTATACAAAGCAGAAACTTATTTGTATTTGTTCTTTTATGCTAGCATCTGAATTTGGTCAACGGAGAAGCTATTGAAGCAATTAAGGTGGACGGTATTAAACCATAAGCCTACAAAAAAGGAATCAAAGACTTTGAAGGCACATCACATGTCCTTGATCTTGTTGATCCCCATATTATTAAATTACCATTACTTTCATTTTTATTATTTGAGCACTTATATATATATATATATATATATATATATATATATATATATATATAAAATAGTTTAGAATGACATGATGAATAGTTAGACTCTACTACCAAAAAGCCCTATCATATTTATAAATGCCATATTTATCTTGACAAATTTGGTAATTAATTACCGTCTAGATAGCTATTAGTAGATGGTATAATTAAAATGATTTATTTGAACTACTACGAATAATTCAGCTTCGTGCTGGTAAATTTTAAAATGATTCTAAGTGTTGAGGCTACTTGGTGAGAAGCCACTTGATGGTTGGAACCCATAACCTCACCCTGAGATTGAGGCTTTGATATGATAGGATGGTGTGATACCATGTGCACAAGGTATGTGAATGATAGAAATCCTTGTACCAAGTAAAGGGTATAAAACTCTCTCAATCATAAGTTTGATCTATCAACTTGGCCTAGTATACTGCTCAATCCAACTGAATGTTTACAGAAAAGACCGCTATCCCAAGGTTTCAGGATAGCCCACGAGAAAGGGGTGAGATGGAAGTTGGGTTAGGTATGTCACTGGCCAGTTGATTCCCGATGATGTTGAATGGCTTCTAGATTGTTACGGAAAATATCACAACCCTATTCTTAAAAACAGGTCGTTACGTAACCTACCCGCCCGTTGTAATCATCCAAGTCAACATGTGGAATTGCCGATCGTTTTGGTTCACTCGGACCAATCAATCAAAGCAGAAACTCTTTTACTACGATCACAGCCATTCACCACAGTAGCCACTGCAACCAAGCACGCACGTTCCCAACTTTTCCGACTGCTAGCTGAAAAAGTCCCTTCCTGTACAAGTGGCTCGCTCAGCTTTCGCCTTTAATTTGCTAGTGGATCGGGACGCACTGCACGAAAGCTACTGCATGCGCGCAGGCCTAAAAGCAGGATGCATGCTGCAGGCATCCGGATTCTTAAAGAGCGAAGCTGGACGGCAATAACGACTCATAGTGAGGGTAGACTGTAAATCACTGTAGCATCTATCTGAATATCTGATCCGTTCATCTCAATGGTCCAATATCCATCTAAAGCAGGGCAAGGCAGAGCGGTGTACGTAGCTAGCCGGGAGGCTGCTCACCTTTTGAGTACTGTTCCTGATCAGTGCCGCATGCATGGCGCAGAAGGTTTTCTTCTCTCTCGTGGCCGGTCTCCTCCAGCCGACTGGTTAATTGCATGCTTTCGCCGGGATCCCAGGACGTGTACATGCATGCACCTCTAGATTTCTTACGCTTTGTGTGGCTAATATGTATTGTCCCAACATGCACATGTGATCCAAACAAAACGTGTTACTTTCAATTGTGCGGCCTATGCGATGAAGAAATCACTACTACAGAAAACTGTATCACAGACGGTTCAAAAACGTCATCACAGATGGTTTTCTGAACCGTCTGAATTTATGGGTCAGTGATAATCGAATGTTATCACAGACGGTTTTCGAACCGTCTATGGTGTAAATATCACAGACGATTTGCAACTAAAAACCGTCTGTGATATATCAAATATCACAAACAGTTTGTAACAAAAAACCGTCTGTGATATATCATCCGACGGTATATCATTGACTTCGTCATGACTGGTCCAACACGTATACCCCTTTTTGAAATCCCTCCGAATCAAGTGCGCTTTAATTTGCTATTGATTTTTAAACATCTTTAAATTCTCGCAGTCAGTGCATGGACAATACATATATTTCACCCTCTTATTCAACATATCCTACTTGGCAGCTCTTGTAAAAACAGACACGACATTAATGTACTCTTCACTCACACGGTTTGCGGTATACATCCAGCTTCGGTCCTATATTATGCACATATATAACAATTTAGTATTAAAATTAATTTAATTAATTATTACTACATATATACCACATGCATTGAGGCTAGCTAAATCTAAATTAGCTAGATCTTCAAAGTATATATATAACAGTCACCAAAAATTAATTAGCTAGCTAGATCTAAATTTTGATATTGCAACCAAAAATAAATTTCATTACTAACCATATCTAGGGCAATTAAGAACTCAATGAATCTCCAAAACTCTCCTGCCAAATAAACCTCCTTCCACTAAATTAAATGACCTGAAAGCCTTGCCGCCTCCAGCTGCAGCACCAGCTATATCTGGATCGAAATGAAGACAGATGCAGTCTGACGACACAATAAATACATAGCAGGATTATCACAGATAGTTCTTACCGATGAACCGTCTGTGATACTGAAATATAGATGGTCTCCTTCAGCAACACAGACGGTCTTCAAATTAAAACCGTCTGTGATAGTGTACATCACAGACAGTTTCACAAAATCGTCTGTGATTTGACGTCTAGTATTAGGCTTTTTGTAATAGTGAATCCACTGATGCGTGTGAGACGAAGAAACATTTCTGGTATTAGTTTATCCAAATGGTTCGATGACTAGCTATATATATGCTGACTAGAATCATAATCCATACGGGAAATAGCTAATTATTAATCATACTGGAACTACACTACCAATTTGGTCCTACAGCTCGTGCTTAAATTCGTGGAGAAAGAAAAGGTAAAAAGATTGCATGGTTGACGAGCTAGCTAGCTAGCTAGGTCTCGACCGGCCTCGCAGATATGACTAGATATGCAATACTTGGACACTAAGTAATGGTACTTCTTTTGTCTGGTTACCTAGTTTCCCAAGTTGTACTGGGCACCTTGGTGCTTGATGACTGTGCTGTAACCCATGTTTAATAAATGAAATCTCTCTTCCCTCGCAAAAAAGGTAATGCACCATGGAAGAAAAGCAGATATGTAATGATGCATGCATAATTGCATGCACGTACATTTCTCGAATGATCGTACGATGATTTATTTGGTCCGTAATTAAGCGCGCGGTGGTTCCTTTTTATTGCTTTGGACAATAGTGCTTTAAAGGTAAACCGTGTAACTCGCCAAGTACACCAAAATATGGTCCAGCGAGAGATCACCATCATCCGTATTACCTTTCCCGTGTAAAAAGGGCCTCCGATCAGAGTAACAAGGTCTTAACATGGAGCAGTCTTCCCCATAAAGAAGATTAGTACTGATCCGACATTGTTTTGAAACCAGCGAATCATGATGTTTTGCAAACGTTTCTAACGTTTTTCTTCTTCACCATGCAAATAGTGCCAATAATGTGATGGGATCAAATTGATACAATGCTCTCATGAAAAAGTGAAACAAAAGGTTGATTTTAGATGGTGCTTATTTGGGCTTTTAAGTTCAGGATTATGGCTTATTTTGTATTGTAGTGGTTTCTTTTTTTGCACTGTAGCTGTTGTTAATTTTTCAGCGTGATTAAATTAAAAAATAAAAAAGGTTATATCATCACAGATAATATAAAATAATAAAGAAAAAAAGAAAAGGTAAAAAAATCTAAAAAATTAAAAGCCAGAAAAAGATGAAATTAAAAGGGTAAAAGCTAGAAACAAGAAGCTCAAGCTCTAATGAGCGGTGCTAATCTAATTGAGGCTCCATTTGGTATTGGAGTGGATTACGATATTCTTGTATGGTTGAACTACTTTTAGATATTTAAGTGTTTAAACAGGCTTATTTCTTTAAATAGGCTGCAAGTGAATATATTTTTGCATTCGAACATATGCGAGATGAAATGTGATACGACAGTCATTGGATCGTCACAACGCAACAATCATTGGACACTACTACAGAAATCATCATCACAGACGGTTCTAAAATGTCATCACAAATGGTTTTTTCAACCGTCTGAATTTATGGGTCAGTGATAATCAAAAGTTATCACAGACGGTTTGTGAGTATGCGTGATAAATACAATACTGATCGATTTGTAACTAGAATCGCTCATGAAAAACACTATCACGGACGGTTCTATATATAGAACCGTCTGTGATACTCGCACATTACAGATGGTTCTCAGTTTAGAACCGTCTGTGATATGTGAGTATTACAGACGGCTCTAAAAATAGAACCGTCTGTGATACTCACATATCACAGACGGTTGTAAACTGAGAACCGTCTGTGTATGTGATCACAGATAGTTTATACTACAAAATCGTCTATGATAGTTCATTTTATACCTAATTTTTTTTCTATTTTTCAGTTAACTTTAGGAAATATTAGCTATGCTTTTTGAAAACAAGCGAAAACAAGCAAATACGATATCAAACATAGCAGAGAATATTTTATTTCCATTACAATCCACCCTTACAACATCACAAGATTATAATCCACCGTTACAACATCATAAAATTACAATCCACCATTGCAACATCACAAGATTACAGTACACCATTACAAGAGCAGAGAACATAGCAGAAAACAATGGAAGTAACAATGGAGGCTACGATAAAGAGAACAATGAAAGCAACATAGCAGAGAACAATCCACCATCACAAGCTCAGGTAGGCCTTCTTAGCAGCTGCCTCACTGTAAGCTCCCAGGCAACAATAAAGGCTACGATGGAGACCTAAACCCCACAGAATCAAATACTTGAAGAAACAATAGAGGGAGGAAGTGGGAAACAATGGAGACCTAAACCCCACAGACGCATTTGAAGGGAGGGGGTGGATGGGTTCGAGTGAGTATTTATAGAGGAGTTCTACTCGAACTCATGCAGGAAATTATGAAATTTTAGAGATACATGAAGCAGGAAACATATGACAGACGGTTCTTAATTAAGAGCCGTCTGTAATATTGGCTATATATACCGATACAATATAAATAACTAGTCTCAAAGTATGAAATAGCACAGTTCTGTATAGCTTATATATACTCATTTGAATGGTTTCGACGAGATCTACAACTTTTCAGTTGAGACACACCACAAATTTCGAAGGGAAGATCGAAAATTTTGGCAAAAACAGAATTCAAAAACTTCTAATTCAAATTCAAGGCTACAAATGACCAATTGTGGGGGTCTTCGAGGTTGACTAGCGTAAGTGGGTCATTTTTTTGGATCGGGCTCGTCGTTAGCTTTCCAACGAGTACAAGAACATCAAAAACGGACACCATATGCAAAAGTTATGCCCGTTTTACTGAAGGTGTGTCAAACGAAATCCTACTCGAACTCAGGTGGTAAATTATGAAATTTTAGGGATGTGTGAGGCGGGAAACCTATCACAGACGGTTCTTAATTAAGAACCATCTGTGATAGATCAATATCACAGACGATTCTTACTTAAAAACCATCTGTGATAGTCTGGAATATCACAGACGGTTTGTAATTAAAAACCGTCTGTGATAGTCCAGTATCACAGATGGTTTTTCAGTAAAAACCATCTGTAATATTCCAGATTATTACAGACGGTTTTTAACTAAAAACTGTTTGTGATAGTCCAGTGTCATATACGGTTTTTCAGTAAAAATCGTCTGTGATACTCCTTAAGTAGCACAGACGGTCTCCAAATTAAAACCGTCTGTGATAGTCTACATCACAGACGATTTTACAAAACCGTTTGTAATTTGGCGTCTAGTATTAGGCTTTCTGTAGTAGTGGGATCATCACAACGCTTCAACCGCAAACTAAGCCTAAGACTGATTGCAACCATACACTGGTCCACTACTTACAAAAGTTGCTTGTGCCTTAATTACCATTTATGCAATTTAGTTTTTAGAAGAGCATAGAAACACTAACCGAGTCTGGCATCACAGAACCTATTACTCTCTTTAGTCACAAATACATATCATTTTGAAATATATATATGCAGTCAAACTTTTAAAAATTTGACTATCAATATCTTATAAATATGTATATTAGATACACAATAATCACGTGCAAATTTTTCTTGAAAAATACTTTCGTAAAATTATACACTACTACAAAAAGCTTAATACAAAACGTCATATCACAGATGGTTTCCCAAAACCATCAGTATTAAATACCATCACAAACGGTTTTAGTTTAGAGACCATCTGTGTTGCTACAAGCGCTAAAAACCGTTTGTAAAGTATCATAGATGGTTTTCACCATGAACCGTCTAGATATTACCAAATATCACATATGATTTTTTTCTTTGAACTGTTTGTGAAGTATTATAGAAGGTTGTGATAATCAAGTAATCACAGATGGTTTGTATTAAAAACCATCTATGATAATTTCACTATACTAATTGCGCACAGACCCGTTGATCATCGGTCTTAAATTCCAGATCTAGATTGCTGCTTTGAGTTGAAAGCGGTGCTTTGAGGCTATTTGGTGAAAGAAGATTATTTAGTAAGAGTGATTGTAGATCCATTAAATTCTTGGCTACCTATGGTTAGTAATTTGTTCCTAATTGTATTATAATTTAAATCTAGCTTTTGGTGAAAGGAGAATTGAGGATGGTTTAGATCTAACTAGCTTGATATAGAGAGAAAATTATTTACATCTAGTATGATTTAGCGTTTAGAGTTTAGTCTAAATCATAGTCTATTTTTACTTGGCCATGCATGTCAGTGCCTATCATGTGGGCCAAATTTGTCAAAGTAGTTGGTTATAATTGGCTCTAGGGAAAATATAATTTGTGTTAAGCAAGGCCTTAATGCATGTGGTTTTGTGAAAATAGAACAAAAACATGTGGTCCTAAATTACCAATGCTTCAATACCTAGAGTTTTTTAAAATTTACTCAATAAAAAATATTAGTAGAACAACCAAAAGTCAATGTGGAATATCCATATAGCATATGCACAAGAAACATCGAGTTTCTCTATCACAAAATTCATAGGCGGTGCTCTAGCTATCATTCGTAGACAGTGTTCTGGGGGATTTGTTAGTTTGTAACCAATGCTCTAGTAGTTTGTAGACATTGTTCCGATAATTCATAAGCAGTGTTCCAACATTTTGTAGGTGTTCTTGTCATTTGCACATGATGTTCTAGCTATTTACATCTAGCATGGTTTAGAGTTTAGTCAAGTTATAACCTACTTCTACTTAATTCAATTTAATTTATTATTCTTGCTACATATAGCTACTTTAGATCGTGTATATATATATATATATATATATATATATATATATATATATAGTATTCTAATTAATTAATTCAATATTTAATACTAAATTGTTGTATGCATAACGTAGTACCGAAGTTAGATGTGCACTAGGAACTGTGTAAGTGAAAAGTGCATTAATGGTGTGTCTACTTTTACAAGAGCTATCGAGAAGGATATGTTGAATAAAATGGTAGAATATATGTATTGTACATGCATTGACAGCGAGAATCTAAAGATATTTAAGAACTGAGCGTAGTTTAAAGCACACTTGATTCGAAGAGATTTCAAAAAGAGGTATGCACATTAGATCGGTCATGGTGAAGAGTAGATTATACATGAAGGTAGTAATAATAACATCACTGATGAAGTCAATGGTATGCTGCTGGATGATGTCGATTGTTTTTTCGATTCAGATAGGCTGCACGATGATAATCTAGATCATATGCTTCGCAATACAGAAGGGAACTATGATGAGAGACAATATGCTAAATTTTGACGCTTGATGGAGGACTCAGAGAAATTTTTATTCACATCTGTAAGTTAAAGTACACGAGGTTGTCAACCGTGCTTGAACTGCTGAAATTGAAGGCAAACAATAGTTGGTTCGACACGAGTTTCATGGCACTGTTAGGTCTTTTAGCAGACATACTTCCAGAGGGAAACAAATTGCCTAAAACCACCTATAAAGCTAAGAATATTCTTTGTCCATTGGGGATGAAATTAGAAAGAATACATGCATATCCAAACGACTATATCCTCTACCGTAAAGAGTATGGAAACATGCATGTATGTCTGGTGTGAAACGCATCCTGATACAAGCGTAAGAATCAATCAGATAACAGTGAGGGAATAGAGGTGAAGAAAGGATCTTCTGCTAAGGTGATATGGTATTTTCCTGTAATTCCCCGTTTGAAGCAATTTTTTGTGAATTCAAAGGAGGCAAAACTGCCGCATTGGCACTTGGAGGAGCATGGAATGATAGGACACCTTACTGATTCCACCTTGTGGAGAAACATCAATAGGAGGTTTGCAGATTTTGGTGCAGAACCAATGAATATAAGGTTTAGATTGAGTACAGATGAAATAAATCATTTTAGTAACATGAGCAGTGGACATGGCATTTGGCCCGTGACTCTTTACATCTATAATCTTCCTACACTACTACAGAAAACCGTATCACAGACAGTTCAAAAACGTCATCACAGACACACCATTAATGTACTCTTCACTCACACGGTTTGCGGTATACATCCAGCTTCGGTTCTATATTATGCATATATATAACAACTTAGTATTAAAATTAATTTAATTAATTATTACTACATATATACCACATGCATTGAGGCTAGTTAAATCTAAATTAGCTAGATCTTCAAAATATATATATAACAGTCACCGAAAATTAATTAGCTAGATCAATTTTGATATTGCAACCAAAAACAAATTTCATTACTAACCATATCTAGAGCAACTAAGAACTCAATGAACTTTCAAAGCACTCCTGCCAAATAAACCTCCTTGCACCATGCAAATAAAATGACTTGAAAGTCTTGCCACCTCCAGCTGCAGCACCGGCTAGATCTGGATCGAAATGAAGATAGATGCATAAGCGGTCTGAGCGGCGTAATAAATACATAGCAGGATTATCACAGACGATTTTTACTGAAAAATCATCTGTGATAGTCCACTATCGCAGACGAGTTTTAGTCAAAAATCGTCTGTGATAGTCCAGATTGTCCCAGACGGTTGTTGACTAAAATCCGTCTGTGATAGTGAACTATCACAGACGGTTTGTCAGTAAAAATTGTCTGTGATAGTCCAGATTATCATAGACGAATTTTACTAAAAAACCGTCTATGATAGTCTACTATCACAGACAGTTCATTTGTAAGAACCGTCTGCGATAATCCTTCAGTAGCACAGACGGTTTCTAAATTAAAACCGTCTGTGATAGTGTATATCACAGACCATCTGTGATTTACCGTTAAGTATTAGACTTTCTGTAGTAGTGCTACTTGGTTGTGTGTGAAGTGAAAGTATATTTTGTTGTCGATACTTATCCAAGGGCTAAAGTGTAACATCTTGATTTTTGGGAGTTTTTAAAACCTTGAATTTAAAATTTAATTTTTGGAATTTTCTAGAAATTAAATAAGCTTAAAATAAATTTTTAGATTTTAAAATAATTTAATGTGATTAAACTAAACTTTAACATAAGCTAAAAATATTTTATTTGAGTTCCTTGTGTCTAAATGAATTTTTTGGTATTTTTGGGATTTATTTGCTATTTGCTAAAGCTCTTAGTATTTTATTTGCATTTCTAGAAAGAGAAAAGAAATTAAAAATCCAAACCCTTCCCCGCCATGCCGCGTGTCAGCCCGGCCCCGCCCTCGGCCCGCCGCTCCTGCCGCGCGTCGCTTCCACCCCGCGACGCGTGCCCGCCTCTCGGCCCGGCCCTCCATCCCCTTAGCCCGCTCGGATAGCGCCGACTCTCGGCCGCCCGATCCGCCCCGTGCCATGTGCCGGCATCCGCGCCATCCACATCGCGCGTCCCACGTCTGTGCATGCCCTCGCGTCCGCCCGGGCTCCACTCGATCCCAGCCGCCCATGGTGCCACGCGTCGCTCCCTCGCACCTCCGTCTCCGATCGGGACTCGTCTCCCTCGTGCTGCGTCGTGTTCATCTGGGCTCCTCAGTTCGCACGCTATAAAACTCCGCCGCCTCGGTTCATGTGCCTCGCCGCCTCCGAACCCTCGCCACCGCCCTCCTCCGCCACTCGCCGTGCTCCGCCGTCGCCTTCGTCGTACCCGTGCTCCGCCATGGCCGCCGCCTCCGCCTTCCTGATCCCGTGCGTCGTCGTGTCCTCGCCGCCGCTGGACCCCGCCGAGCTTCACCGTTCCTCGTCGACTGAAACACCGCCTTCCTCGTCACCGGTGAACCCCTCGCCCGCCTCCCTCCGACCTGCCGTCGAACCCCGCGCCGCCCAGCCGAACCCCGTGCGCACCGTCCCGCTCCCTCGGTCGCCGCGCCAGACTGCGCTCGCGTCTGCGCCTCGTGTCCACGCTTCGCTTCCGCCGACGCATCGCGCATCGAGCCGTGCCACGCGTCGCAGATCCAACCTCCCGGCCGCCCGATCTTCGCCGTCGAATCAGATCTATGTCAAGGGTCTAGATCTCGCCACGCGGCACCTGTCCCGATCGTCCGATCCTGAGCGCCGCCGCCGCACCGACACTGCCATGTTAGCCCTCCACATCAGCCCTCCACGTCAGCCCTAGCCTACGTGGCTTTCCACGTGGCCATGCCACGTCAGCGTCACGTCAGCCGAGCCCGTCCCCTAATACCACGTGTCGCCACGTCAGCCGCCGTGTCATCGTGCCATGTGTCAGTCCCTCGGCTTGCCACGTCAGCCCTAGTGTACTATTCGGTGGACCGGGTTCACCGTGGATCGGCTCTCCCGTGGACCGAGTTCACAACACAGTGCCATTTTTGAATTTTTTAGATTTCATTTATGGTTTATTTTCTGAGAGCCCATTCTCCTCCGTCCTAGCTCCGATTGACCCCGTTCTTTTTTTCTAAATTCATCTAAAATCGAGCTCTACCTTTTGGTTCTGGTTTCATGATTTTTGGAGTTCATTTGCTTATCATTTTATGTGTTTTTCTTGTTTCGATCGTTTTCTCTCTCGTTATATTTCGATTCCGGAGGAGCAGGAGCTACGCCCGAAGACCAAGAGTACCTCGCTGAGCATAACCAAGGCAAGTCGTGTCTTTTGATCATGTTGAACCCAGTTTGCAATCTACTATTTAATTATTTTATTTTAAATTATATTGCATTGCTACTTTATTACAAAACCTTGTACTTAGTAGTTATTACCCCTATTGAATTCATCCCTCCTTGATAATCTTGATTGCCATGATGCTATTGTCACCTTAGGTTGGGAAACATACTAGTAATACTACGATATTTGTCACGTGGGTTGTACGATTAGTATGCTTAGCCTTACTTATGTTACGATTGGGTTTATCATCATATGTGAATTATCAATTTGACTAAATGAGATACGGAACAGTGGTTGGTACAACGTTTATTAAAATTTGTGCCATAACATTGGTGTGTCATTGACGTGGTTGTACAAACTGGGTTTTGCACTCAGGCGAGTGATCATGCAGTAAAGGGGGAAGTGTTGGAGCACTTCGAGGGATGTGGTAGTCTCGCCCGGGCAATGTTAAGAATTTAACTTTGTGCGCCATTGATCTGAGCTTTACTGTGCAAATCATATGTCTTGTATGGGACGGACCTGGCTGATTAATTTGGGATGTTTCAATTTCAATCTCGTCATTGTGATGAACATGGTTGTAGCCATGAAGCGCAAGGGGGGGGGGGGTTGGGATGCGAAACCCTAGCGGGCGGGATTGAGTTGAGACTAAACTTTGTAAAGGCCTTGTTGTGATTTCCTTAGTGCGAGGCTAATCACATCGTATGGGTACAGTTGTACAACATCTGTAGAGTGTAAAACTATTCAAATAGCCGCGTCCTCGGTCATGGACAATACTCGGTGATTTCACATGAGGTATAGTTATTTATGAAAACTTGTGGATTTGTGGTTGGACAGTGAATGGTTAATTCACTGTTGGTTTAGCTTATGGATGGGAGGTGTATAAGCGGTTGGTTTAGCTTATGGATGGGAGGTTCATAAGTGGCTTATTTCAATTCCTTTGATTATCTATTTATTACTGTTTCACTTAAAGTTCACCTTCAATTTATTTATTGTATTTCAAATGTCCTTTTATGCAAACTAATCTTTCAGCCATCCTTTGGTAAGCCTTACATATATATTGCATTCATTTGTTACAAACGACTTGCTGAGTACCAATGTACTCATGGCTTCGTGCCCATGTTGCTCAGTTGAGGATGAGGAGTATCATCAGGAGGAGGTTCCAGAAGGAGAGTACTTCGACGACTTCACAAATGAGGCTTTGTCCTCCACTCGATAGCCTGTGGGTTTGTCGATTGGCCACTACGCTTTACTTTGGATTTTCACTGCTAGTTTTTGTTAAGCCCTTCGAGTTAGTTCATTGTAAGCTTGGCCATAAGGTAATACTCTTGATACTTATCGATATTTGAGTTTTCTCTTTATTTTAGCGTGTATATGGTTGTGATTACCTCTATGTTTGACTGTGTGCACTAGCGTGATCCTGGGACTAGTGCAGTATACACAAAGAGTCCGGATTTGCATATTCGGGTCTCGACATAAAGCAACTTGGAGTGATATTGATGTGTGCCTAGCATAGTTGGTGATAGATCAAAAAACACTATGGACCGAAGGGGTACAGGTATAGGATGTGTACAAATGAGAGAACTTTAGTTTACACTCCTTGTTGTTCTGCACCATAAATGATTATCATGTCCTTGCTAACCTGTCGGTACAGAGTACAAAAGGGGCTAAAGCCTGTACTCACTATTTAGATAGTATCGAGAGTGTATGTGGCTTAAACACTCATGTAAAACAATGTACATGCATCATCGTAGGTTTCTTCGAAAGGCTCACCCATACCGCAAGATGAAGAAATAATTCGACAAAGAGAAGGACAATTCAGCTCCAAGACATTTAAGCGAAAAAGAGGTCTGTGATATGGTTAAGGATTTAGATGTTGTCCTTGGAAAAGGACATAAATCGACAACCCGCGAGAAAAATATCTAAAAGAAGATATCAATATTTTAGTACTTTCCTTTTTGGGAGCACCTACAAGTTCACCACTGCATCGACGTCATGCACGTAGAGAAGAATATATGTGATAACTTGATTGATTTCTTACTGAATATTCAAGATAAAACAAAAGATAGTGTCGCATAATTTGACTTGGTTGATATAGACATCAGGTCTGAGTTAGCACTGACAAAGACCGATAAAGGATGAACATACACGTAGAGAAGAATATATGTGATAGCTTGATTGGTCTCTTACTGAATATTCGTGATAAAATAAAAGATGATGTCAACGCACGCTTACTTGGTTGATATGGACATCATGCCTGAGTTAACACTGACAAAGATCAATAAAGGACAAACATACTTTTTTCCTGCTTTTTACACTCTGTCTAAGGCTAAGAGAATTGAACTGTGCCAGTGCTTGTATGGTGTTAAAGTTTAGTTTAGTTACTTTGCCAATATGAAGAAACTTGTTTCGATCGAAGATTTGAAGTTGATTGGCATGAAGTCTCATGATGTCATGTGCTGATGACACAGATGCTTCCTATTGCATTTAAAAATACTTTACCAATCAAAGTCTGAGAGATAATCATGAGGTTGTTTTATTTCTTTAAAACAATTGCTTAGAAGGTCATCGATTCCGAAAGACTAGATGCTCTATAGGACGAGGTGGTGACAACTCTGTATCATCTTGAGATGTATTTCCCTCCGTCGTTTTGCAATATCATAGTCCATCTCATTGTTCATATTGTATGGGAGATAAAAATGTGTTGACCTGTGTTCCTACATTGCATGTACCCATTCGAGAGATTCTTGAGAATTCTCAAGTCCTATGTACGTAATCGATCTCGGTCGGAGGGCAGCATCATCAAAGGTTATGTAATCGAAGAGGTTATTAAGTTCTGTGTTGATTACATGGCTCAGGTTGAACCAATAGGTGTGCCTCGATCTCACTATGAGGGGAGGCTCAAGGATATCAGGACCATTAGAAGGAAAACAATCACTCTAGATATGGATATGTATGTTCAAGTCTATTTTACGGTCTTGCAACACATGACTAAACTATCCCTGTATATCGACCAACACAAAAACGTGCTTCTGTAACAGAATTCAGAGCGGCCGAATGTTTATATCACAAGACAACATAATAGTCGATTCAACCAATAGTTGAAGGAGCGAGTCGTTAGAAGCTCGTCAAGTGAGATGCTATTATGGTTGGCAAAAGGGCTAACATTTATAATTATGACATAGCAAGAATATGACATAAATGAGTACACATTCTATACACAGGCTCAAGATGTAATGAGCACTAACCAAAATAGCGGTGTCTGCATAGATGCGTTCAGTGACAATGGGTTGAGGAACTCCTACTTTGGGTTCATTGAGGAGATTTGGGAGCTCAATTACATGCTTTTCAAGTTCACCTTATTTTTATGCCATTAGGTCCATCTCCCATAGGTGAAGGTCGATAAGTACGGTGTCACTATCATGGATCTCAAACATGTTAAACATAAAAACAAACTATTCGTACTCGCTAACCAATTCTTTAGTTTTTCTACGTAACCAACCAAGCAAATAAGAAGTGGTATATATATAGTTCTTCATGGAAAAAGGAGTATTATCGGAGTAGAGAATGTAGTGAACGAGGAATAATATAATCAATATGATGAGTTGCCTCCTTTTGAAAATGGCATAAGGGTCGAGGAAGAACAACATAACGAAACTAGCTACATACGCATGAATCATCATGAATGGCTCATTTTTAAAGGAAATAAGTAAGTGGAATGATGAATAAAATATCTATGTGAGTACATGTTATGTGTGTGTGTGTGTGTGTGTGTGTATATATATATATATATATATATATATATATATATATATATATATATATATATATATATGAGAATGTCTGATACATATGTGTGTGTGTGTGAATTTGCATTTATGTATATAAGAATATGTGATATATATGTGAATTTGTATTTATATATATGAGAATGTGTGATATATATATATATATATATATATATATATATATATATATATATATATATATATATATATATATATATGTGTGTGTGTGTGTGTGTGTGTGTGTGTGTGTGTGTGTGTGTGAATTTGTATTTATGTATATGAGAATGGCATACATATATATGTGAATTTGCATTTATGTATATGAGAATATGTGATATATATATATAGTCCCCTCACAGGTATTATCACATACAGTTTTAAAGTAAAATCGTCTGTGATGTTTCCTTATTATAGGCGGTTCTATTTTAAAACCGTTTATGATGATACATATCACATGCGGTTCTAAAATAGAACCAATTATAATAAGAAAATATCACAGATGTTTTTACTTTAAAACTGTTTGTAATGATACATATCATAGACGGTTCCTAAATATAACTGTTTGTGATTATTTCTCTATATGTATTACGCTCTAGGGTTTACAGTATACTAACGCTACACCCTAACCCCCACTTAACGTCGACGTCCCCCGAGACCGTTGTTGCCTCCCCCGACTCCGACGGCCCTTCTCCCACACACCTAGTGCCCTCCTCCTCCCCCAAGCACACCGCTGCCTCCCCCGAGCCCGTCGCTGCCTCCTCCAACTCTAGCTGCCGTTGTCCCCCGCGCCCGGCGCTCTCCTCCTTTCCTGAGCATGCCACCTTCACCGAGCCCGACGCTGCCTCCCCAGAGCCCGACGCGGGGAGTCTCTAGTGCTTTGGCTCGGTTTGGCCAAGTGGTGTGCGACGTGATTTTGCCTCCTTGTTGGCTATGTGCAGCGACAACTTGTGCCTCGGCTTCTTGATCTAGTGAGTACCAAATTGAGAAGTAGGGCTTCTTGATCTAGCCTCTGTTCAACCATCATGGTGGCTTGGAGTACCGCCGCTCTGTGAGATTGCTCTATACTTTTACTGTCTATTGCGCATTTGTCAGCCATACTAGTTAATATTTCTAAAATTTGTGGTAAGATCTAGCATAGGGAGGGCATTTGTATGGTAGATGAGATGCAAAGGTATAGAAAAAATCAGTAGGAAGCCCCGCTTCTCCTGTGCTAGCCAGCCCTCCAACTGTCGGAGTAGCTGTGCATCCAACCCTACCTCCGAAAGTGACCACAGATTTCCTGTCGATGACTTGCTGGTAATAATTATTATCTCTGGAATACTCGATCCATTGATAGGCCTGTTAGAGTGCTAATTTTGTATCAGTATGTAGGTGGTTACAAAGTGTAAACTCTAAGGGAAATATGTCTCTGTTGCCCTGTGCGTTGCTTGGGGCCAGGCATGTCCATCTAGTCCCGGGCCTTAGTGCACGGTGTAACTCGAGCGCCAGGTTTCGCAAAAGTGAATGTGGATGGTGTTCATGCCAATTTCGATGTTGTCTCACTACAGATACCCCCGAACAATGAAGTCGTGACTCTAGGGCAAGCCATTGGAATATTCATCTAGTGTCCCAAAAGGGACATCTGCCTGGAGGCTCCTTTACTGGTGTCAAGTCTATGAGAGCTATCTGCATCGGGTGCTAAGTCCACTGAAGCTATCGCATTGGTGCCAAGTTCACTGGAGCTAGTCCACTGAAGCTATCGCATTGGTGCCAAGTTCACTGGAGCTACCTGCACTGGTGCCAAGTTCATAGAGGCTATCGGCACCAGAGCTACTTGCATCAGTGTAATACCACAGGGGCTATCCGCATCGAAGTTACTTGCACCGATGCCAAGATTATGGGAGCTATTCACACTGCAGCTACCTTTACGATCGACTATCGTGAAGTCGACCTATAGCCGAGGCGGCAAGGGCAAATCAAAGAAGATGGATCATGATATTCCCTATCGTTGGCCCAAAAATTCATGCTAGACAAGCCGTTGGTCGTCCCAAAAGAGCGCCTCCTAACCCTAGGACTGGATTGCCAGAGATTGCATGCATAGTACAAAGAACAAGCCAACAAGTCAGAGGGACAACAACGCTCAGGTCTCACTGTCAAGTTTAGGCCACATCATCTTCAATGTGATATTCATGATTGTGTCTTCACAGTGACCTACGAGGATTTATTCGATCTATTCACACTCGACCCTCACTCATTCAATGCTGAATATTGTAAGTGTGTACAATCATGGTCTACATTCATGTAATACCGATAAATGTCATATATAACTCATCACTTTTGTGTGTGTGTCTATGTGTGTGTGTGTGTGTGTATGATGACTGAGCGTAGATTAACAAAATCACTGGTTGGTTTCATTGACCCACGCTTGGTCTCCATGGATATCATCGAGGAGGATGCATCATTCGTCCAGAATTATATAACGACAACATTGGTGGCTCTCCGCAACAAGAAATTCATACTTATGCCCTACAATTAGGTTTAAATGCTGCACTAGTGGCTATATTTATTGATTTGTACTTTATAAGCAATACAAACTTAAGTTTAGTGACGACATTCCTGTGTAGGTTCTACTGGATTCTAATTGTAATTATACCAAAATACAACAGAGTAATATACTTTGGTTCCCTAAAGAGGATCAAAACCAACTTCACTGTTGTCCAACAATTAATCGATAGATAAACATATTTTCTTCATAGATAATTTTATTGTAGTTTTTCTTTCCTTTCCAATGACTAAGGCTAATTTTTTGGAATCACGTGGTTGTTTGCCATGTACATTGTAGATGTACGAAAAATCCAAGGGAGGGATCAATACTTGTGGATTCTATGTTTGCCACCACATATAACTACTCCTCAATTCATCGAAGACCAATGATCTTCAAGTTTGTCAATCTTGAAATAATTATTTCATACTTATCAATTTATATATGTATGCACGACATTGATATTCCTACAAACATGTTACGTTCATCGCTGTCGAAACAGACTGGCCTCATACAATTTTGAGGACAATGTGTGTTCTTCTTGATGTCTAAAGTCATAAAATCAGATGAAGAGTTCCACAACATAGAAAGAATTTGATCGGGATAAGATTGAACTTAATTGTACATGTGTATATTTGTTGATGGATAGATAATTTATTTTATTTTAGTTAATTGATTTGTGAAAATGGATGTTCTTGTTTATGAAATGAATGAATGTGAATTATATGTATATTGTGTTGATCTATTTGTTTCAGAAGGCATTGCTAGTATTTCCTGAGGCTAGCCAACAAACAGAAATAAATTTAGGAATAGAAAAGATTATCGCAGACGGTTATTAACTAGTAACCGTTTGTGATATCTAATGTATCAAATCATCTGTGATACTTTAATATCACAGACAGTTTGTAATTAAAACTATATGTAATACTTAGATATCATAGACGAATTCTATTGAAAACCGTCTATAATAGTCTACTATCATAAACGGTTTATTGTTGAAACAATCTGTGACAGTTGCATCACAGACGGTTTATTATTGACCCATAAACTCACACGTCTCATGAAACCGTTTGCGATAATATTTTTGAACCGTCTGTGATGATTTTTTCTACTGTAAAGATAATTTTATTAAATTTTATAAATATATTATAATACAACTTAGAAATCAAATAGACATTTTGGAGGCCATGCCGATTCCCAGAGCTACATGTTCTCGTGACCGAAAGGAGCACTAGAAAACTCGGTCATACTGGCCGTTGTTACAAAGCAGCACAAGATTTGCCACTAATCTTAAACCTTAGCCTTAGTCATGATCCCATCACTATGCATTATTTCCCCAAAGCAGATTACTTTTTTCTTGAGACGACAAAGTAGATCACTTAGCCCAATGCAGCATTGCTTAGTGCTCCCTAAAGCACTCTACCCACCTAGAGGAGAGTGACACAGTGATCACACCACGAAAAAGCAAAAGACAAAAGGGAAAATAAAAACAGAAAGAAGAGGAGACCAAGCTCACTCGGATCACCACTGGACCACCACACCAACTTAGGTCTTATTCAATTCGGACTGTGATTTTTATTAAAATATCATAGTAGCGAATGTTAGTTTTTTTATAAGATATTTAATTAAAAATAAAAATATAAAAATACCGTTATACTAGATAATATAAAAAAGAGAGAAAAAACTATATTAAAATACTAATTTACTCGGCTACTGAAAGCCGAAGCCTTGAACGGAAGCAAAGCAGCCAGGCAGCCGTTGCTTACCCCCACCCTAGACGTTCAAAAAGCCGTTCCCTTCCCTCCCTCTCCCTCTCGCAGAAAAGCCTCACCAATCCACGCACGCAAAGGCCAAACCAAACCAAATCGGAGATCAAAAGCGAGCAGCAGGCGATCGCCACAAAGCAAAAGCCGCCACCTCTGCTTCGGGGAAAAAGCTGTAAAGCTTAGCGGCGAAGGCGAAAGCGAAAGGGAGGCCAAGGCCAGGAGGTGAGGAGGCATATAGATAAAAGCCGCGATGGCGTTGGCGGCTTGGCGCTCGCGTTGTGCTCCTTCCTTCCGCCACGGACGCGCCCCGCGATGGAGCTGGAGATCGTGGAGGTGGGGCCGTCGAGCCGGCCGCTGCGGTACGTGCCGTCGCCGCCGCAGTGGCGACCGCCCCCACCGCCGCCGCCGCTGCCGCAGTGGCGAACGCCCCTACCTTCGCCACCTGCGTCGTCTGGCGTGGTCGCGGGCTCGGCGGAGGCGGGCAACAGCGGGGCGCCGGTGGCTCAGCAGTTCGACAGCGAGAAGCTGCCGCAGACGCTCGTGTCGGAGATCCGCCCGTTCCTGCGCGTCGCCAACCAGATCGAGGCCGAGCGCCCGCGCGTCGCCTACCTCTGTAAGCGTCCGCGCGATTATGCTCTACGTTTTTCCTACGTTTTGTTTTTCTCCTCTTATTTTGGCGGTGGGTTGTGGCGCTGGTGTGGTGCCCGCGACATGTTCGTGGAAATGCCGGCTACGAAGGAAGGAAGCGGCGCGCATGAGCTGGGTGCGAGATGGATGTTGAGCGCCTACGTGTTTACGTGCTGCGACGCATTTGGCGTTTGAGATTCTATCGGACATGGTGTTTAGGATGAAGAGATTCTATCGGATCGGACGTGGTTTTGGTGTCATTTGTTTCAGTTTTTTTGGGAATATTCTGTTTTGTGCTGGATCCTCGACTGCTGGAAGTTGATGGTTGGTGATGATAGAGTTTCCCAGTGCTTGGTCATCTACTGCTGCCGTCCACCTTGGCTTAAGCAACAGAGATGCTATTTCAGTTACGAGTGGTACTTTGGGGTTTCCTCAAAGGGAAAGGGGGTGTTTGGCAGCTTGAGAGCACATCATCGTCTGGAATATTCAGGTCTTTCCTTTTCATGGAAAAGAAGAATAGATGCGTTATTGGTTGTTAACTGCTTATATTCCGAAGGCTGGATGATCTATGGTAAGAATCATTTGTCAGTTACCTATCGTCAACTAATCAGCCAAAATTTCTTCTGCCGAGAACATTCGTCTGTAGTAGCTGTTCTGTGTATTCCCCTTGATCAGCAGAGTAGGTTATTGGAAGCCTAGAAGTAGTAGTAGTTAGATGAGCAGGCAAGTCAAGAATACCTTCATATGGGCTGAGTAGATGTAGACCACTTATCCCCATCAGGTGGCATAACTCATGGTGTTGCATCACTCAAGAGCTTGTTGGGAAATTCTTAGCTCAAGAAATACCAAATACCTCGATTACTGTCTTGCCTCACTGTGTTGGAACCAGTCTTTTTTATTCACGTTTCTGAGCATTTTTCTTGGTCAATGAATTTGTTTCCAATGAGGAACAAAGTATTCGAATCACTGAATGGATGTCGCAGAGCAAACACGAGTCTTGCCTAGAAGAATTACTTTCATAATATGTGTTGGAATTTTAAACAACGTGTCTTTTGACAGGTCGATTTCACGCCTTTGAAAAGGCCCATATTATGGATCCACGTTCAACAGGGAGGGGTGTTCGGCAGTTTAAAACTGCACTTCTTCAGAGGCTTGAGCAGGTGCACATACTATGCTGATGAATTGCATGCTTAAAATATAATTGCATTCTTCTAAGTTTTATATGATGAAGATTGAATCATCGTATGTGTGCATGTATATCATATCTTAGAAAACTTTGCTTGTTTGATAACATCAATGCACTTTTTTTTGTCTCACTGAGATAGATATATGTCATTAGTCACTGCCTTTGTTGATTAATAATATGACTCATGCTGGATTTACTTTTCAAATAGGATGAGAAAAGCACCTTGTCGAAGAGGAAGGAAAAAAATGATGCTCGAGAGATTAAATCATTCTATGAGAAGTAAGATTCTTTCTCGATACAAATCAGTACTGTAGACTACTTTCTTATGCAACATTGTTGAACTCCTGCCCCCAAAACGAAAATGTGATTCTCATTCTCTTTTCTGCATTTTTTAAGGAAAAAGCAAGCTAATGCACTTGAACTCATGCCTGTCCTGGCAGAAGTGCTGAAGGCTGTTCTCATCGGGACTGGCCTTGAGGTTGTTATATTGTTCACAAAATTAGATTTATTTGTATGATGTGTTCTATGGCTAATGCTTTTATAACATTGTAGAGCCACATTGCTAGTGAAGATTTTGCAGACAAGTCAGACTTATTCCGATATAATATTCTTCCGCTTCATCCTAGATTAAGTCAACAACCAATTATGCTTCTCCCAGAGGTTGGCCATATCTTTTCAACTCACAATCTCAAAAAGTAGCTTTCTGGTCTACTCTGTTAGGGGTATTAGAGATATAATATGATTGTTTTAGTTGTTTCTTTATATGTTTGGTTTTTTATCCATATATGACATATTTTCCTATAATATCCTATGTACTTTCTATATATATTGCCCATTAAGCCTCTTCAATACACATAATATTCATAATATGGTATCAGAGCAAAGGTTAAAACTTGAACCTCGCTTTTCTTCCGCTGTCGCTGCCCCCAGGAGGATCATTCCGCTCTTGGGGGCGGCCACTGCTTCGCCAACCGTACGCCCGCCCCCTGCCTTCCTCCAGTCCGCCTCTATTGTGGGCTGTCCAGATCTTTCGCCGATCTCATCTTCCGTCCGCCGCCGCCCGGATCTTCTTCGGTCATTGCGAGCGAGGCTGGCCGGATCCAGTTGGGAGACGGTCGCCGAGTCCTTCGTCTCCAACCACCGGTCTTGCCCACTCAGATTCGGCTGCCTCCAACCTGAGCCGCCGGCCCACACCAGATCTGGAGCCTGCCAAGCTGGATCCGTGCCGATCATCTCCGGTGCAACCACCGTTCCCGGGCCACCGCCGCCTTCTCAGGTAGCCACCGTCCTCTTCTTGGACCAGCGCTGCCTCTTTCGGATTTGGTCGCCGCTAGCCTCACTGCGACGACATCCTCTTCGGCTCTGACTACTACTTCATCTCCGGCGCAGTGGGCGGGTATGCGACACCGCTGCCATCGCCTCCCTCAATCGGTGGTGGAGAGAGATGGAGAGGGGCAGAGGAGAGTCAGGAGAGGGGATGAGTGAAGCAAGGATCGAAATCCCGCTACCGGGGTAAATCCCGGCCGTCGGGCGGTACCGGTAACCGACCGGTTACCGCCCGGTAACCGGAAATCCCGGATAAAAACCGGATAAAATTTGTCAAATGAAATTTGTGGGCGGGGCGGGAGGAGACCGGTAACCAGTCTGGTAACCGGCCGGTTAGCGAAAAAACCGGTGAAAAACCGGTGGTCGCTTCTCTGCTCTGCTACTTCTTGCTGCCGCCGCCGCCGCCGCTTGCTTCTTCTTTCTTTCTTTGCTTGCTTGTTGCCGCTTGCCGCCGCTTCTTCTTCTTGCCGCCGCTTGCTTCTTCTTTGCTTCTCTCTCTCTCGGCCGGTTTCTTAAATCCGGTCACCGCCGATATCCGGCACGCGCCAGAACCGCCGTAATCCAACCACAGGAGAAGTGTGGAGAGAGGAAGTGGGGATAAGTAACTGGTCTTGGCGTTTGACCGTTCAGCTGTCGAAGGATGCTACTAGTATCTATAGTTTGTTGAGTCTTTTTTTTTAAGTCTTCTGTTGCGTCTATCCAAGTCCAGATACATCCTTTTGGATGAGTGTGGTCATCTCCCTCCTTTCGCATAGCAGCAGCCGCCGCTCTTCTTTCTGAACCGTGTGCAGATTGTAGAAGTCGTTATGACGTCGCCGCTTCTCTAGCCGCCGCCCCGAGTTTCTAAGGCCGCCGCGCTTCTCTTGCACCTTGTGCATTGCGCCGCCGCCGTTTTGGGCTTCGATCTGCGCCGCTATGCTTCTATCTATTCCTATTCGGCTTTTTTTGACAGTTTTTTCAAGAGCTGTATGCTATGACGACATTATTAAGATTCGGACTTCGAATTTTTACTATTGTAGTGATAACTCTTTTCAAATACAATGCTATTACATATGCTTTGTATTTGAAGGGGGGTGTTAAGAGTATTAGAGATATAATAGGATTATTTTAGTTGTTTCCTTATATGTCTGGGTTTCTTTATCCGTATATGGCATATTCCTCTATAATATCCTCTTATACTTCATATATATATTGCCCATTGGTCCTCTTCAATACACACAATATTCTTTATCTGTGTAAGGATTGGTCCTCTACGTAAGGACAATTAAAGTTGACCTGTTAATATGGCCATGTGCACCCTCATGTTTAGTATGATACAAAAAGCACTGGAGCCTTTTTGACACCGGGACCAGTACTCAGTAGTACAGATGATATTTGCCAAGCAAATGACCAATCCTTCCTGCAGGATGTATTTGCTGTACAAACGATAGTAGGCAGCATGTTTATGCAATTCTAGCACTACGTATTGTTGTCGTAACAAAGATCTCGTAACAAAGAACTCTACACTGCAGTAATTCTTGCATTGAAATGAAATCCCTCTAACCTGTTAATTAGTGAGCGTGCATTCCACATTTCAAGCAACAGTGCTACTATTAATTATACAGGACCAGTTTGCATGAAGTTTGTTATGATATACTATTGTACAGATCAAAGTTGCAGTGTCTGCGGTGCGTAATGTTCGCAGTCTTCCATTGGCTAACATCAAGGATGAAAAAACTCATACAGATGTTCTTCGATGGCTGCAAAGTTGGTTTGGATTCCAGGTAGACTAGTTAGTTAGCTTGGTGTTTAATGCTCAGATCAGTACCAATGGTTTTTCTCTGGCATTTCAGCTCAATAATTTGGCTTGCTCTTTCTTTTTTTCCTGGGTAGAAAGGAAATGTTGCCAATCAAAGGGAGCATCTCATTCTTTTGCTTGCTAATATGCATGCTCGATTGAATCCCAAGTCATCCTCTGCTCCAATGGTACTCATACACGAGTATTTTGCTTTATCTATCTTTTGGTACACATATTAGAATAACATTTTTGATATGCCTCTTTTTAGCTTGATGACAGAGCAGTAGATGAATTATTGGCAAAAACATTTGAGAACTATCTGACCTGGTGCAAATTTTTGGGTAGAAAAAGCAACATATGGTAAACCTATGCAATGCTTCATTTTTTTTATATATTTGACCATAGATAATTGAAAATCAGCTTGCGTGAATTTGTGAGAAGTTTTGTCTTATGATTTACCTCTTTGTGTTGCACCTGCAGGTTGCCCTCTGTGAAGCAGGAAATTCAGCAACATAAACTTCTGTACATAGCTCTTTATCTTCTTATATGGGGAGAAGCATCAAATTTACGACTTATGCCAGAATGCCTCTGCTACATCTTTCATCATGTATGTAAAATCTTTGTTCTTCATATTTTTTGCTGTGCTTTCACTATATTAATGATTCCAAACCATGATTTATGTTGGATTTTTCTTCAAATCATTTCTGACCCATAGATCTGTGCTTCTGTAGTCTTTACTGGTCATATAAATTTGCTTTGCTGGGCAATAACAAGATATCATGTAAATGCTTCGGGTGTTGATTTGTAGATGTGCTTTGAGGAAATATATTTGCCTAAACTAAAATTATCTTGTTGTAATTGAACAAAACAGATCTACTATCATATCACTAGTTGAGGCAATATATTTGCTAAAATAATTTGTGCTTCTAAGTAGCATATCTGGATTCTGCATTTTTGTATTTTGCCAAAGACTTCGGCCCATTGTTGATCTCACTTTGTGAGAAAAACATAATCACACTTCTTGTTTCAGATGTCATATGAGCTATATGGAATTCTCTCTGGAGCTGTAAGCTTAATTACCGAAGAAAAAGTCAGACCTGCATATGGAGGAGAAGATGAATCATTTCTTAGCAAAGTAGTGACACCAATATACAAAGAGATATATGCGGTCTGTCATGACTTTCTATTCAACCTTAGGTAAGGTTTAACAAAACTTTGGAATTTGTAAAATGATGGCATTTTTTTTTTTTGCAATGAAGGAAGCACTAAAGAACAAGAATGGAGTATCTGATCACTCAACATGGAGAAACTATGATGACCTCAATGAATTCTTCTGGTTAGATACTGTATTTTGTTGGTGTATAGCTTTTTCTACTAAAATGTACTAAATATATTGTGATGCAGGTCTACTGATTGCTTCAAGCTTGGTTGGCCCATGCGCCTCAACAATGACTTCTTTTTCACATCGAATGCAAATAAAAAGACGGGAGACACATCTCAGCAGCAACAAAATCCCCAAGTGCCTCATGGATCCTCAAATTCACAACCGCCTGAAGAAGCACATCAGGTACTTCTTATCTGAATAATGACCATCCCACAAAATAATGTAATATTTGAATAATATATCTAGGCCTATGTACTTATTTTCACAGAAAGCAGTCTTATTCACCAACATTGAGAACAGAAGGCTAAATAGTAAAATATTCACCAACATTGAATGTTTAAAGTACTCTACATTTTTGTTTCATGTGGTAATCTCAGTATCATTATGTTGTATCGTCTCACAAAAGTATCATTATGCTGTGGTGAGCAAGTAAATCTACCATGTAAGTTAACATGACAATGAAATGGAGTAGAAGATGCATTGCACGCCTACTATATTGTTGTGTAATGCCGCATTGATCTGAACTCTCCAATGTCTGAACAACTAATTTCTCAAACTTGTGTTTTATTATAACTTGCTGTGTTATTATTCCCCATAATGCATTCTGTTAAATATGTATATAGCCTAGGTGTCTCCTTGCATATTGTACATGTATATGTTGGCCTGTTTGGGCCCTTTGGAATGCAAGATGCCTCATTATAACACATTCTAAGGCTTTTCATGTACATTCACAACTCACAGAAATGCACAGGTTTGAGTATATTAATTTGAGTATAGTTGTTTACTTGTTGCTCTTCTTTTTTTCTTTCTTTCTGGTATTGCATACAGCAACATACAAGTGACACATATCCACAGAGGTGGTTGGGAAAGACAAATTTTGTTGAGGTCCATTCTTTTTGGCATCTCTTCAGAAGCTTTGATAGGATGTGGACACTCCTTGTGCTTGGCCTTCAGGTTGAGCTCTTACGTTAATGGTTGGGGAGTGCATACATTTAGATTTAGTTTCATCATTCTGTCAGATCTTGACAATTTTCTCATTTGTTTTGTTTTCAGGTTCTGATAATAATGGCATGGCATGGATTGGAAAGCCCTCTTCAGTTACTTGATCCAACAGTTTTTGAGGACGTCCTGAGTATTTTCATAACCAATGCAGTACTTCGAGTTATTCAAGGTTGATTTGGATTTTGCTTGTGCATATACAATTATACATTATCAATTGTTGTGTTTTGATGAATTTGTATTTAACACATTGATGTACCTACCTTTTCTTAGTTTTTTAGATCAACTACCTTTTCTTAGTTTGTTTTGTATTGTCTTCATTCTTTAGTGACGTACCTAATTTTTCGTGCAGTGATCCTTGATATTGCTTTCTCATGGAGAACCAAGGGAACTATGAGATTTAGTCAGAAACTAAGATTTGCCGTAAAACTTTCTCTTGCGGTGGCATGGGCTATCATTCTTCCCATATTTTATTCCAGTTCTCAAAATTACATGGCTTGTTCAGCTAGACATCCTAAAACCTTTCTGGGCATGTTCTGCCTGTCAAGATATATGGTGGTTGTTGCATTGTATCTTACAAGCAATGTGATTGGGATGGCATTGTTTTTTGTTCCAGCTGTAAGCAGCTATATAGAGACATCTACTTGGCGAATTTGCAATATATTGTCCTGGTGGTGCCAGGTATGTTTTTTCCCTGCTCAAAAGTAGCTTTTTTTGAGTTTTAGGCTTGTAGTTAATATCAGATAATATTTTTTTGTCACGAAGTTAATTCAGTGGAATACATGGTTGTGGTATTTTGCTTTCTAACATAACTTCAGTCCATTTAAAAATCTTATATCTATATAGAGGTACTAGGTTGCTCTTTCTACTATACTACAAGATTTGCATATCTTATGCATTTTATTATACCCTAATGAAGTAATTATAATGATATGTGCAGCCCCAATTATATGTTGGGAGAGGAATGCAAGAAGGCCAAGTACCTTTACTAAAGTAAAAGATGTGTATTATCATTCATGTACTTTGTCTTGACCATTTGATATGAGCTAAAATATTTCTTCTGTACCTTACAGGTATACAGCATTTTGGACAGTTCTCCTGTCAAGTAAATTTTTATTCAGCTACTACTTTGAGGCAAGATCACCCCCTCCTTCTCTGTATATATAGCACTTTCTATACAACTTTTGCTGTGTTATGCAATGCAATTCAACTCAAGATTTATTCCGACCATTGAAAATGCATCTCTATAGCTCATATGCAATTTACATTTCTGATGCATGTCCAATGGGGTTATGGTATGTTAATGAGAGAACATAGTCACAGCCTGAGAAGTTTTGTTTGTTATTCTTATACATGTGCTTCTTAGTATTATCAATGTTCTAAAAGGTGGATGCCCCCTTGCCGCTGCAATTTTTCCATACTCGGCATGCTGGGCGCTAGGCGGTCCTAGGTGGCTAACGGTGCAGCTACATAAGTTAAATTGCTCATTATGAAGAATTAAGGATAGAGAAACACGCATTCTGGACATTTTGCTTTCTTGGAAAATATGCTATCTATGTTTCAACTCTATTTGTCAAATTTCTGGTATCTAATACATTTCTACTGAAACACACTGACTATGCACTGTCAGCTAGGCTTCCACCTAGGCGCCGCCCATCTAGCGCCTAGCGCCTTTTGTAAAACTCAGTATTATTGTCGCTATTTTTTCTTTTGTATTACCCTACTCCTAATCCATTGTTTCTATGAATATAACATGGGCAGATTAAGCCTCTTGTGGAACCTACTAAAGAAATTATGAAGGTCAATGTGAATAAGTATGAGTGGCATGAATTCTTTCCTCAAGGTTCCCCATATGCTATCTTGCATTGTCTGTTTTTCCTTTTTCAACTCACTAGGGTATTTGATTTATTAATTTACACTCAACCCAAAATGATGACTGATGATTCTATCTATTTTGTTTTGCACTAGTCAAGAGCAATGCTGGAGCTATTCTTGCTGTATGGGCCCCTATAATTCTTGTGAGGACTCTTATGGACTTCAAATATTTACTTGTGCATATGGCTCAGAAACTATCTTACTTCAAATATTTACTTGTGCATATGGCTCAGAAACTGTCTTATTTTTTCTTTACATTCCCAACAGGTCTATTTTATGGACACACAGATTTGGTATTCTGTATTCTGTACTATTTTCGGTGGTATGTGTGGTATTGTTCATCATCTTGGTGAGGTGAGATGAGGTACCACTAAACATAGGAAATTATTTTAGAATTTATAGATTCTTATTTTGATTCTTATTTCTGATATTCATCTAGATTCGTACAATGGGAATGGTGAGAAGTCGATTCTGTACCTTACCAGAAGCGTTCAATACTTCTCTTGTTCCTCGTTCAATGCCGAAAGAGAAAAAGGGAATATTGCCTAGTTTCTTGGAAAAGAAAATGTTTAAGGTGAAAACTTTATGTCCTCTTTACCTTGAGGGTGCTTTCTTGCCTTTCTTTCTTCTTGTTTTTGTTAAGGAGATAGAATCCGTATTATGAGATAGAGTCCGTATTCTATTCCATCTATGCCTTATCTCTATATGGCATATTCTCCTGTACTCCTCTATATATATAGCCCCTTAGGCCTCATATCAATATACACACATGGCATATCCTCCTATACTCCTATATATATATGGCCCCTTAGACCTCATATCAATATACACACAATATTCGTAACAGCTTTCTCTCAAATGAATTTCTTTTTGCAGAATTTAGGTAAAGCTGAAAGACATGATCCAATAAAGTTTGCACTGGTTTGGAACCAGATAATAAACAGCTTCCGCTTAGAGGATTTAATAAGCAACAGGTATGTTTTGATTATTCCACTGCAGCTTAAGTTTCATCAGGTGTACAGTTTTTTTCAAACTTTGTTGATTTTGCAGAGAGATGGATTTGATGACAATGCCCATGTCTCTAGAGTATAGTTCTGGTTCTATTCATTGGCCTTTGTTTTTACTTGCCAAAAAGGTATCCTGATCTATTCTATGGTACTACATGACAGCCCATGGCCTGAGTGCAATATATTCAGCTTTATAAAGACGCCACTTAAGTTAACATAAGCAATTTATTTTGACAAATTAATATTGTTGCTTGTTTTGACAAATTGTTGACACTTGATATAATATATGCCTCTACAGTGTATTTGACAATAAGCTCATCATCATACAAGACAGATGGCTTAACATAGAATATAATTTGGATATATACAGCACAAACCTTCCAATACTTTACTTTTTATCATGCATAACCTTTTCACTTAACCATTTGAAAATTGTATTTCAATTTGGAAAAAAATCAAATAAACTATCTGGGTTAATGTTAATCCGGGAGTTATTGCATTGTCAGTCTAAGTACTAGCTACTCTTTCTTTAACACTACATGTGTTGGCATCAGCCTCATTTTTAGAAGCATTATTGAAAGATTTCTTGTATCGTCAACCTTTATGTAGAAACTATTTGAAGTATTTTGGCCTTTTCTGCAGTCTAGCATATATATTAGTACTATGTATATCTATCAAATCTGCCAACATAATTTTATATCATATTATGATTGTTTTCCTTCCATGCCAGTTTTCAAAAGCAGTGGATATGGCAGCAAATTTTACTGGAAATAGTGCACAACTTTTCTGGAAAATAAAGAAGGATAATTACATGTTTTGTGCAATCAACGATTTCTACGAATTGACAAAAAGTATTTTCAGATTTCTCGTTATTGGTGATGTGGAGAAGAGGTAATCATTTTACTTCAGTATTACCTCTATTACTACATCTTTTCTCATGTTTACAAAGCTTTCGCATTACATGTTCCTGTGAATATTATTATGATGCTCTACAGATTCTATTCAGGGTGATAACTACCATATTTACTGAAATCGAAAGGAGTATTGAGAACTCAAGTCTATTGGTCGATTTTAGGATGCATCATTTGCCTTTACTGGTTGAAAAATTTGACCATTTGGCTGAGATTCTGGTAATCACTTCACTAGTATTACTGTCTCTCTTTTCTTTTTCGTAGGCTACTTCACTGTTTAACTACTGTGAACTGGTGATATCTTTGTAGACTCTACTTTGACAATCTAGCTGCCCTAGTATTTTTTTTATCGTAACCTACCAAAACCTTAAATTCTTCTCTCTTTATTTCTGGCTTTTCCTGGTTTTTAGTGGGTTTTCCGGTTTTTTAAGCAGTTTTTCCGTTTTTTCCGGTAACTGTTTCAAACCACCCAAATTCAAATTTTGATTCATTAATTTCAACCGGTTTTTCTCGGGTTTCTGGTAACCGGCCAGTCCGTTACCGCCCGCCAGCCGGGTTTTACACCGGTTCCGGGATTTCTATCCCTGATCGGGAGGATTGTTGCATTGCACCTTGTCACACTGGTCATTGGCCAGGACTAAAGTTAGGGTGATGGGAGAGGTGGCCGGAATTGCAGAATTATTCATCAGGACTACCAATGTGCATGAGGGAGATACCAAAGGTTTTGTATCGGATGCCTCCTGGTGTTCAGGAAATGGATAGCTTTAGTTGTTGTCACGTGCAGCCCATTAGGGGCCGTGAGATTGTGCACCAAGGAGGGACGGCAGCCGCAACCTAGCCACCTAGGACCGGCTGAGATTTCTGATCTATCAAGTTATTGTTTCATTAGGGAGTATCATATCTCTAGTAGTTAGAATATTATCTTTGTTAGTTGGGAAGATTAGAGTGGTTTGTTAGGGGCCAGCTCTATATAAAAGAACAGCATTGGCATCCTTTTTTGTGAAACAAGAGGAACTAGCCAAAGTCCTTAAGTCTCTATGTCTGTGCCATGTCTACCCTCCCCTCATCTAGCATCGTTCTTGAAGTTGTCACCGTTTGACCTCCCCGAGGGTGTTTATCCCCCGTTATTTACTAGCGTACATAACAGTTGTATTATAGAGAATGATACGGTATTGCGGTGGCATCCTATGTGATGATAGGTCAGATAAGGAGACACCAATTTTATTTTAATTTTTCAGAGGGAGGGAGGGAGGGAGGGGATGCCAGTAGAAATTTAACAGCAAATCAGAGTGGATACAGCCCTTGAGAGTGGTTATGGCCTTTGCTTTTATTTTGAATCCTATTATGTCAGCCCATGTAATGAAAATTTCTGTTCAATGGTTACCCAGTTTGCAAACAGACAAGAACTTCTATATGACATGACAATTGTACTCCAAGATATCATTGATATTCTGATCCAAGATATGCTTGTCGATGCTCAAAGGTAAGAATATTTGATCCTATTTTGCTTCGGTTTTTATGTTTTTGTGGTTATCACTTTCATGACCTCCTTTTTCAACAGTGTATTGGATCAGATTAATTCTTCTGAGGCACTGATCACCGATGACGATGGAGCATTCAAGTACTACAAACCAGACCTCTTTGCATCAATCAGCCCAACACCAAAAATCCGTTTCCCATTTCCTGATAGTGGTCCACTAAAAGAGCATGTATGAGCTAACCTTTGATTAGCTATGACAGATTGTACATTGGTAGTAACTATGTGAATGATGACATGCTCGGGTATGTTCAGGTTAAACGCCTACACCTTCTGCTTAATACAAAAGAAAAGGATGTGGAAATACCATCAAATTTAGAGGCTCGGCGACGCATTTCATTTTTTGCCACATCTCTTTTTATGGATATGCCTTCTGCTCCCAAAGTCCGCAGTATGTTGTCATTTAGGTAACACTTATGCTTTTCCAAATTTGTTCCAACTTATTTCAGGTTATTTTTAGTAAGATCAATTAATTAGGTTTTTTAATCTGATTTGTAGCTGACAAGAGGTTATTTGTTGGATTGTCGCTTAAGGACAGTCTGTACAGTGGAAATAACCAACCTCACACGTATTATATCATTTATGCATTGCAGTTTTTTTTTTCTCTGGTGCAGCTTATGTGGAACATTTTGATAAACTTTAGAAATACCTTCTGCTATTTGGCAAAATTGGACAGATTTTGGATTGTATTTACCTCTTTGATTTTGACAATAATAATCCTCAAATTTACATTATCCAACACGCTTGCTCGGGGTGAAATACAGACATTTAACAGACACTCATGGAGATTGAAGGACAAAAAAAATACTAGGACTAAACTCCTTAGGCTGTTTGTTAGCTGGTTAATCAGAGGATTTAACTAATTAAAAATAAATGATCCTTCGATCTAGTGCCACATCAGATGCTTTGCAGTTTTCACTTAGCACTTTCTTAGTCTTTCCTCATCAGCTTAAGTTTTTAGATGAACTGACTGGTGCATGCAACTTAACATGGTATCAGATCCAAAAGGTCTTAAGTTTGAGACCTAGTTGATGCAATTAAAAAATAATAATTGTAACTCGCTTCTATTCCACGTCTTAGGCCTGAGAAAGTCTACACGTGAGGAGGAGTGTTGAAGTATAAGGAAATTGCCCGTCTTTCCTCATCAGCTTAAGCTTTTGGGTGAACTGGCTGGTGTATGCAACTTAACACTTAGTCCTTTCAAGTTGCTCAATGTTAGTTGTAGATTTTCTGTTATAATCTAGCACGAGTAAACCTTTTCTAATAAACTAGTCTAAGTAACAACTGATGATGCACTTCTTTTTCTTTTTTTTTTGAGGAAAAACAGGAGGGGAGAGCCCTACTGCAAAATTATATTAAATAGTTTAATAATGTACAGATAGTTCCAAAAGGAAAAGGAAAACAACTATCCCAGGCACTGGGAGATATCAAAACTAACTGACTTAGAAACTCTAGATCTCAGCAAATCTATATCAATAAGAATAGACCTCCTCCAACGAAACTTATTTGGGGGTACCCCATCAAAGATATATCGGTTCCTCTGCAACCAAGTATGCACTGACATAATGCTGAACATACTACATTTACATTTTGAGCTAAAACACCATATTTCATGCATCTGTGTATACTGTCCCAAAAACATTACATACGACACTTCCAAATGATCTGTATAAGGATTAGGCATAGATTGACTAATAAGGGTGACAATATATGCACACAGGATTTGTTTTGAGAGAAATCAGATCTCGAACTACCTAGGTGATACTACTAAAAATCTACTTGATCCACACTACATACCTGAAAAATCTCTATTTTTAACTGTAGTATTAGATACCCGATTCTATCATACTGATGTCTCTTGATAAGTTAGGCATAATTTCTTTGTAAAAGATAAGCACTTCAGTACAGTTCTCAATGGAACCAAAATCCCCGGGTTTAATTATCTGACATTGGGCCTTTATATGCTTCAAGCAAATCCCATCAATAAGATCATTGCCAGTAAGGGTTTCCATCGATATAAGCAAGTCATCTTGTCAATTGTAGTAGTTCTTTGTTTTGGAAATTCATACATCTACATCACTCTCAGAAGAAAGCAAGCATATTGTACATCTGATGGCATCCTAACATTACGATACTTTGTCCAGCATAATAACTCCATATTTCATGGAAGAAGTAAAGTTTTCAGAGGAAGAACTTCATTCAAATCAAGATGAGGCATCCATCCTTTCCTACATGCAAAAGATATATCCAGGTCAGTTATGTTCCATAACTTCGTTTTTTCCACTTCTATTTCAATTGCTTGCATCAATTTCATTTTGTTACTTAGATTTTATGTTCTCATTTTTTAGATGAATGGAACAATTTTTTGGAACGGCTTGGTTCAGAGGAAACAGCTGAAGATATCAGATACTGGGCTTCTTTCCGTGGTCAAACACTAAGCCGAACTGGTAATCTGGAGTGTTGTTCTCATTTCTTGTGAATGTATCATTTAAGTCCCTGGCCACAAGCTGTCTGACTCTTTCCATTATATACTATCTAGTTCGGGGAATGATGTATTACAGAAAGGCATTGAGACTACAGGCTTTCTTAGACAGGACAAATGATCAAGGTGCGCATAGAAGTTCCTGTCCTCACTGTGAATTTTGGAAATAGCTTCCTATTTCTGAAATGGTTGGAATTTTTACCAACTAGACCAATTAGCATCTGAAGTTTGATCAGATTGTTATCAGATAACAGTTCTGATGATTTCATAGTTTTCACCTTCATAGTTCTTTGGAAACTGGTATGCTTCCAAAAATTCATTTTTTAAATAAAAACTTACACAGAATTGTACAAAGGACCTGTGGCGACTGAGAAAGGACAAAATAAGAAAAACATCCGCCAGTCATTATCAACTGAACTAGATGCGCTCGCAGATATGAAATTTTCATATGTCATCTCATGTCAACAGTTTGGGGAACAGAAATCTAATGGTGATCCCCATGCTCAAGACATTATAGATCTGATGGCAAGGTATGTTTTGGAAAATACAAACCGGTAAAGTTTTACCATATAATCGTGCTGATTTTTTTCACTTATGTGCTCAATGAAGGTATCCAGCTCTGCGTGTTGCCTACATTGAAGAGAAGGAAGTCATAGTACAAAATATGCCTCATAAGGTTTATTCCTCCGTTTTAATAAAAGCAGAAAATGATTTAGACCAGGTAATGATCTTAGCTTAAAGATTAGAAAAAGTAGAAAATCTTGTATTCCAACATCTAAGCCTCTCAATATTTTGTTTTGATCCCCTTTTGCTATTTTGTCAGTGCAACTATTTCTCATTATGAATAATGCACATAACTACTAATATACTTGCTTGCAACAATTTAGGAATTATTTTTTCTCGAATTCCTCAAATGCTTGTGCTTGCTTGAATATTTATGTAGGAGATTTACCGCATAAAACTGCCTGGTCCACCCATCATTGGAGAAGGGAAGCCAGAAAATCAAAATCATGCAATTATATACACCCGTGGAGAAGCTCTACAAACAATTGATATGAATCAAGTAATGAACTGAACATTCTTCTAAAGTTTAAGACTTTAGTTCTCTATAAAAACTCTGTTCACTTATACACGGTGCTATCAGGACAACTATCTGGAAGAAGCTTACAAAATGAGAAATGTCCTTCAAGAGTTTGTTAGGCATCCTAGGGACCAATCTCCAACTATCCTTGGGCTTAGAGAGCATATCTTCACTGGAAGGTCTGTAATTGTTCCAACATATGTCTTTCAAACTTATTATATTCTTTATAGATGGATAATAGTATATTGTTGTTTCTGCAGTGTTTCATCACTTGCTGGATTCATGTCATATCAAGAGACAAGCTTTGTTACGATTGGACAGAGATTCCTTGCTGATCCCCTCAGGTGAAAACATGCTTCTTATTTGATCTTATAGCGTTGACATTGATGGCATGAACTAGTTTCCTATGTTTCCCATTTGTGATGTTATTTATGTTACCGTGATAGATATTTGTATCTTTCTATATCCGATGGGTTGATAGATAGTATGTTTATGTACAAAAAAAATCATTCAAATGGTCATTTCTATTAAGGGTATTTAGGTTTTTTCCTATATATCTAATGTTTGGATCCTTGTATTCTCTTTGTACTATATATATATATATATATATATAATCATTCAAATGGTCATTTCTATTAAGGGTATTTAGGTTTTTTCCTATATATCTAATGTTTGGATCCTTGTATTCTCTTTGTACTTTATATATATATATATATATATATATATATATATATATATATATATATATATATCCTATATATATATTGCATATACAACTATTCATATTTACATGGTATCAAAATAAGGTTAAAGAACCAGCTATCCTCCAGTTAGAAACTTCCGCTGCTGCCCCCGGGAGGAGTGTCTCCACTCCCCGGGGTGGCCATCCACGCCGGCCGCCGCTGCTTGCCACCGGCCGACGTCGCCTCCTGGTATCCCGGCCCGCCTCCTTTGCGTCGCCGCTGGCCCGCGCCAGATCCGGTTGTCTCCATCGCCGATTTGGCCGCATCCGCCGTAGTTGGCCTCCCGAGCCGCCGGATCCAGGCTCTCCTTGGGCCGCCGCCGCCTCCTGGCCGCCGTGCTCGCACCTCCGCGCCCGCACCGCCGCCTTCGTACGCCGCCGCCACCCCAGGCCTCCAGATCCGGCGGCCTCCAGGCCCGCCGGATCCAGCCGCTGCCGAAAGGCCTCCCAGACGGCCACCTCCTTCCACCTCCTGCCGTCGCCGTGCCTTGGATCCGGCCGCTGCCGCCTTCGCCCCGCCCGGATCTGAGCGCCTCTGCGCTGGATCCGGCCGAGCTCGCCCCCAATGACGCAGCCACCTCCTTGCCTCCCGCCCGGATCTGCCGCCGCCTGCTTCGCCCGCTGCGGCTCCCTTGACGCCGCCCCTCCCTGCCGGCGGATATGGAGCGCGCCGGCGAGGCGGGGGTCCCCACGGCAGGGGATGCTGCTGCGGCGGCGCCGCCTCCGGTGGCAGCAGGAGGAGCAGGGCCGGAGTGGTGAAGGGGAGGTCCTACAAGGGCTGCCTCTTCTACTCGTCGGTGCTCAGGTCGCGAGCCCAGGACCCTGTCTGCGTTGGCGTCACCCGCACCATCCCCCAAGTTCCTGATCACATGGTCAGTGAGCCGGAAGCTATCCAAGATGGCCGCAACCTTTCCGACTTCAAATATACATGTGTTGGCTATTTCATGTACTGGTGGTTCGGCGCGGCGTCAAAATTAGCAGGAATGTCCACAGTACACACAGTTCCCACACCTATATTTCTTTATCCACCTCTCTCGCTGATTGCTCCCTAAGCCCTCCTTAACCTTGGACACGTTGCTGCTGCTAGTATATGTTGTTTGAGTCTTTTTTTTCTTTTGTGTCTTTCGTTGTGTAATGTGTCCACTCAAATCCGTTGCTCTTTATCTTTGAGTTCGTCAAAGCCATATGAGTCCATATATTCTTTGTCAGTCAGCCGACTGCTTTGCTCGTCATGGTCTATCCTCCTGGATGGTATAGTCCTCTCCTTCCTTTTCTCATAGTCGTAGCCGTCGCTCTTCTTTGAACCACTGCAGATCATAGAACTCTTCATGATGCCACCGTTCTTCTCTTTGAGCCACCGCCCCGAGCTTCTAAGGCCGCCGTGTTTCTTCTGCACCGCGCCTCCGTTGCGCTTCTTGTGCACAGCACTACCGCCGTCTCGGGTTTTGATCTGTGCCACTATGCTTCTATCTTCCTTTTCGGTTTGATTTGATAGTTTTTTCAAAAGCCGCACGCTACAACGGCATCTTCAAGATACGGACTTTGTGTTAAGGGTATTTGTGTCTTTTTCTATTTTAGTGTTAACCTTTCCAAATGCAATGCTATTGTATACGCTTTGCATTTGAGAGATGTGTTAAGGGTATTTAGATCTTTTCCCATGTATCTAGGGTTTGGATTCTTCTGTCCTCTTTGTATTATATATATGCCCCATGGGTTATTGCAATACAACAACTATTCCTATTTACAATTTCCATGGCTGCAGGGTACGGTTTCACTATGGTCATCCAGACATTTTCGATCGGATGTTTCATTTGACAAGAGGTGGCATAAGCAAAGCATCTAAAACTATAAACTTAAGTGAGGATGTGTTTGCTGGTAAGTTTAATATTTCCTTCCGTTGAAATTTTAATTTTCATGTCATATTCAAAAGCAATTGCAACTTTAATATTAACTTTACAGGGTATAATTCCATACTGCGTCGCGGACATATAACTTACAACGAATACATTCAAGTTGGCAAAGGGCGTGATGTTGGTCTTAATCAGATATCAAAATTTGAAGCTAAAGTTGCAAATGGCAATAGTGAACAAACACTTAGCCGTGATATCTACCGGCTAGGGCGACGATTTGATTTTTTCAGGATGCTTTCATGCTATTTCACGACAGTGGGGTTTTACTTCAATAGCCTAGTATGCTCTCTCTCTCTCTCTTTCTTGCCGTGTGCGCATTGTGATGGCTACAATCATTTCAGCAAGAACAATAGCACAACATTAATCCTTTCAAAAAAAATATATTTAGTGTATAGCAATTCCAAAATCAAATCACCTAATAGCAATAATGTTAAAAAAAACAAGAATAATCATAATATAAAAAGCAGAAAAAGAATTTGTTTTGGCTGCCACTTAGCACTTTCTTGTTTAGCTGGCAGTCCTTGGTTCAAACCTTGCGTGCGGTAAAAAAGTTTATCTAATTATAGTTAAAAAATTCCAGTCTAATCGTTGTTCTTAAAACTGGGGGTTTTGGCAGTTGAAAGTGACCTGCATCCAAGAATGATCTAGTCATTAACTAGGCCAGATGAAGCTTTGGTTTCGTATCTTTTCCAGAGATTCAGCAATGTAGTCTTTTGTAATAACTATGGTTGGTTGTCCTTTTTCGAAGCAGGTGTGAAAGTTGCACCAGTTAGGAGGCCTTAGATCACCTGATTTTGTACGACTTCTAGGATCATCCAAATATCCAATACAACTTTGAATCTAACCATCTTGTTTCGTTTGAGTAATATGGCCACAATCAGGGAAAAACATATCTTCGAAATTTTGGTGAAAACTGTTAGATATATCTCATATAGCTGTGTAATTACCTTGTTGTATAAGGGGTTCCTGCATATATGGCATACCTGTACTGTATATATATTGGCTCATTGGCCTCATGATGAATACAAGTACTATTCATAACATGATATCAGAGCCTAGGGTTTGTCATACCTAGGATTTCATCTTAGCCGCCGCTATCAGCCGCCGTTGCTTTTCCGATCTTAGCCGCCGCTGTCAGCCGCCGTTGCTTTTCCGTGCTTGTCTCCACCGGATCCTCTTCTTCCGGCCGCATTTGATCTGCAGGCCTTTTGGATCGCTCCGCCTACATCTCGACGCTGGCCGCATCTGCCACTTGGTCTTCTTCGAGTTCGTGCCGGCCGTCGCCGTCTGCATCGGCCAGAAGGAGCCACGCACGCCGCCGGAGCCGAAGTCGCCGCCACTAGTGAGGAGCGCGGCGCCCCAATCCCACCGCTCGGAGACCTCTACGAGAAGACCCGGAGGCCACCTCCGCTTGGAGATCTGAGGCCACTGCCGCTTGGAGATCTGTCTCCGTCGACGCCGTTTGGGTGGGCCGCCGCTCGGAGATCTGTCTCCACCGACACCGCTCGGGTGGGCCAACTCGCTCGGGTGTCCCCTGCCTCTGAGCCGCACGCGCGCCATCTGAGCGGAGATCGCACCTCTGCCTGGAGCACCGACCGGAGCTCGTCCCACCACCCGGAGCGCGCCAGCCGCCTCGCCCGCGAAAGCTCGGAAGGTGGTATCGCCGTGGCCCCATCGCCTGGAGATCGCCGTGTCTCTCCGTGTGCTTTTCTTCTCCCGGGCCGAAGCCCATCTGTCGGTGGCCGTGGCCATGGTATATCTTTGTCAGTGAGTCCAAGTCTTTCTTTGTAGACCGGCTAGTGTGCTTTGGTCAGTTGGTTTTAGTTGACTGGCTAACCAACCAGAGAGAGAGAGAAGAAAAAAAAGAAAAAATATCTTTTTTTGCAGGTATCGTTTCTGTTTCTCATTACCCGGTGATCTTCGATGGTCTCAACTATCGGAATTGGTTTCAGCATATGCATCTCCACATGCGTGATCAGTGCCTCTGAGAGTTTCTTACCGGCGAGTTGCCTTATCCGTCTCGCCCTACTCCACCTGTTGCACATGTACTCCTTAAGGATGCTTCCGAAGACACTCATACAAAGGCCTATGAGACTTTTGAGGTTGCCATGGGCGATGTGGGCACATCTGCGCACCCGCTACAAGCCATCTGGTGATTCCTTGTATCTTGCTATTGTGCGTCAGGAGCAGTCGTTGCAACAGGGAGATGCCACTGTGGATGAGTTTTATGCTCAGCTGTCTGTGGTATGACGTCAGATTGACTCTTTGGGACTAGATGTTTGTCACACCTGTCAATACTGTCAGCATCAGCAGTCTCACCTGGAGCTTCGTCGCATCTACGATTTCTTGACATGTCTCCGGTCAGAGTTTGAGCATACTCGTGCTCAGTTGCTGGCTCGTCACCCTCGTATGACTCTGTTGGAGGCCCTTACAGGTGTTCGTACTGAGGAGATTTGCCTTCGTGGTGCGGGTCTACTGTCATCATCGTCGTTTTCTTCAGTTTTGGCAGCTTCTTTAGCTTCTACTCCTGCTGTGTCACCAGTTACTTCTTTACCGGTTGCGCCTCTACCATTGATAACTGCTGTTGGTAGCGGATTCCACTATACCTATTGCAACAAGAATGGACATGTAGAGCAGTTTTGCTGCAAGAAGAATTTTCGTCGTGGTGCTTGTCCTCCGAGGGGCACTGGAGATTCCTCTTCTCAGCGGAGTCCTGGTGTCTCTCACACTCAGTAGTTCCTAACATTGCTAGGTCGCATAGTTGTTTCTGCAACGTCAGGTACTGCTAGTTCTGCTACTCAGTCTTCGGGTGAGAGACCACCTTCTACTCCTTCCTCAGGTACATCACCTTGGATTCTTGATTCTGGAGCTTCTTTTCATATGATATCTGATTCCACCTCTCACTTCCATTAGTCCTTTACACGACTTATATAATACATATCTAACACCCCTCGAACTTATGGTGGATCAACAACATGAAATTTGGAGAGGTAAAAGCTATGCTGGGCTCTAGTCTGTGCCTTTATGAAATCTGCCAATTGAAGCTCAGAAGGCACATACTGAAGAGCAACAATTTGGTTCTGCACCTTTGTCCGCATGTAGGAATCATCAACACCAATATGCTTTGTAAGCTCATGCTTCATGGATTGTTAGCAATACTAATAGCATATGTACTATCAAACAAAAGAGTAGTTGGTACAGAAACACCAAAATCCTTAAGTAACCACCGTAGCCAAGTAATCTCTACAGTTAACAAAGTCATAGCTCGCAACTCAGGCTCAACACTCGAATGAGAAACTGTTGTCTGCTTCTTAGTCTTCCAAGCAATAAGAGAATCACCAATAAAAACATAATAAGCAGAGAGACCAGCGATCAGAGGGATCACTAGCTCTGGTGCCATCAGAATATACTTGAAGCTGTAAAGAGCAGGAGTGAGGGAAAAAGTGACGACGAGAGATAGTTCCATGAAGATATCATAGAACATGAAGAAGATGACTATATTGGAGCTGAGTGGGAGCAGAAACAAACTGACTCAAGATATGCATAGGGTATGAAATGTCAGGACGAGTGACACCAAGATAAACAAGACTCCCAATAAGGTGACAATAGCGAGTAGGATCAGTAAGAGTCTCACCATCAGTGTGGCGAAGATGAATATTAAGCTCCATAGGAGTCTCAACTTTGCGCTGATTAATAAGAGAGGCACGATCAAGAAGATCCTAGATATACTTTTCTTGGGACAGATAGAAACCCTCAAGAGTATAAATAACCTCAATCCTAAGAAAGTAGCGAAGAGGATCTAGATTAAACATGAGAAACTTCTCATGAAAATGCTCCTTGACAAAAATGATGTATTGAGAATCATCTCTAGTAATGATTATATCATCAACATACAAAATGAGAAGTGTCCGACCACGAGGTGAAGTGTGAATAAAAAAAGCAGGATCATGAGTACTAGCAGAGAAACCAGCTGCAGTAACAACAAAAGAGAAACGATCAAATCAGGCACGAGGAGCTTGCTTGAGGCCATAGAGAGATCTGCGAAGGCGACAAACCATACCCTCATGAATATAATACCTAGGGGCGGCTGCATGTAGACTTCCTTTTGCAACTCGCATTGAGAAATACATTCTTGACGTTCAACTGAGAGATAGACCACTATCGAACAGAGGCTATAGCAAGAAGAGTGTGAACGGTGCTCATGTGAGCGACAGGAGCAAATGTCTCATCGTAGTCATAACCACACTCCTGTTGAAAACCACGCGTTACAAGACGAGCCTTGTAGTGCTCAAGAAAACCATCAGAGCGGGCCTTAACCTTATAGACCCACTTGCACGTGATATGAGTAACACACGTAGGAACAGAAACAAGATCCCACATGCCAGTACGCTCTAGGGTAGCAATCTCCTCTGCCATTACATGCTGGCACTCGTAATGAACAACATCATGATAAGAAGTCGGTTCGACAAGAGCAGTAGCAAAACCAGAACGCTCAGGAGGCCAAATAGACTAGCGATCGCGAAGAACATAGCGAGGAGAGGCCGAAGAGGATGACCCATCAGAAGGAGAAGGCTCATCAAAAGAATTCTCAACTCGCGGATGATGAGTATAGCTGTGAGGATAAGAAGGAATAAGGTAAGGAGTAACCTCGGGAGAGGGTGCCGGTAGTGAAGAAGGTGCTAAGTGGGAAGGAGGCACCAGAGAGACCAAAGACTGTGGTGGAGGAGTGGTGACTATCGGGGTGAAAGAAAAAGTCAGAAAAGAAAGTGGCTTGACAAGAGATGCTGAATTGGAGGAAGAAGAGGGGCGAGGATAGAAAGGACGAGACTCATGAATTAGAATTAGAATCAGAATCAAGAATAACACGACAACCATGATCAGTGAGCTGGCCGACAGATATGAGCTGCATGGTTTGGGAACATAAGAGACATCATGAACATGAAATGAGGAATTGGAAAGAGTGACTCGTTCTGTGACAGAAATAAAGGTACCATCTACTGTTTGAACAGCGATAGAAGCAGCTAAGGGACTAATGGAAGTAAGACAAGTGGAATCAATGTTATATGAAAGGAGAACTAGAATCAAGAATCTAAGGTGATATACTTGAGGAAGGAGCAGTAGAAAGTGGTCTCTCACTAGAAGACTGAGCAGCAGAACAAGCAAAACCAGATGATGCAGAAGCAACCATGCAACCTAACAGAGTAAGAAACTGCTGAGTATCAGAGGCATCAGGACTCCGTTGAGAGGAGGAACCTTCAATGCCCCTCGGAGAACAATTACAATGACGAAAATCCTTCTTGTAGCAAAACTGCTCTACATGTTCATCCTTGTTGCAATATGTGCAGTGGAGTCCTCTACCAACAGTAGCTGTCACTGGTGAAGGTGCAACTGAGGAAGGAGTAACCGGAGGCACAGCACGTGTAGAAGCTGGAGGGGGTGCCAAAACCGAAGGAGACGACAGTGACAACAGCAGACCCGCACCTCGTAGACGAATCTCAGTGCGAACAGCTGCAAGGGCCTCCAACAGAAACACGAGGATGACGAGTCAGCAACTGAGCATGAGTCTGCTCAAACTCAGACGAAGCCATCTCAAAAAGTCGTAAATGTAGCGAAGCTCCAGGTGAGACTGCTGACGCTGATAGCACTGACAGGTGCGGCAAACATCTGGTCCTAAAGAGTCGATCTGACGCCATACTGCGGACAGTTGAGCATAAAACTTGTCCACAGTGGCATCTCCCTGCTGCAGCGACTGCTCTTGACGCACAACAAGGTACAAGGAATCACCAGATGGCTCATAGCGGTTGTGCAGATGCACCCACATTGCTTTTGCGGAAGTTAAACTAACAATATCACCAATAAGATGCATCTCCATGCTAGCAACCAGAATAGCAGAAGCAACCTGCAAGGCATGGAAGTTGAACCCAATGACCTTCGTTAGGCATGTGCCCCTCCGGCCACTGGGATAGTTGCATTCTGAGGTTGGAATTGTAGTTGAAAACTCTTTTATCCGTAATTCTGAAATTTAAAATTCGAATTTGTTTTGAAACTTATGGACAAAAATTCACTGAAAATTGTGGTAACTGGTGGTTACCGGATGTGTCGCTGACCTTCGGTAAAAATTTCAAAAGATACCATTTCCCTGGCCATAATGCCAATAGAAGATGAGGAATTGGGTCATGCCACGAAATGATTTGATGACCCAATGATGGACAAATCCAACCTAGAATTAGGTTATTTCTCAAACCAAACAGGCCCTTAAAGTATAAGGTGAATTTGTACTCGAGGTAAACTACAAGGATGAAATCTAAATTCTGAACTAATCATTTACTACAAAGGTTTTTTTAGAAAAAAACATATTACTGAGTTTGACTTTAAATAATGATGAAAAATAACTTTTACACAATCCATGTTTAATGGTCATCAAAAAGCCAAACGCCATACCCACTTTGATGAAGTTTTAGAGGTTAAGCATAGGGGGAATTCAGGATTTGCCACTCTATTTGTGGTCACTTTAAGATTTACCACTAGATGTCTTACTGATGTGTAGGTCCAAGGGCCACATGTTAGTGATACAATGGGTGGTAAATCCTCAAATGCCAACAAATGGAGTGGCAAATTCTAAATTTTTCCTTTAAGCATATGACTATATTATGTCCTTTTGTTGAAAATCATAATCTGAGGGGCATATCAGAAAATTATTACTCCTTTGTGGGGGTGCAAACATAGCGGATATTTTCCGACCGTCTGTCCGTCCGTTTTAATTCGGATAGAATTTGGAGCAAATTTTCGGATATTCGGAGGTTTTGCCGGATACGGAAATGGATTCAGATATTTTTTACCGGATACGGAAACGGATTCGGAACAAATATTATCCGACGGATACGGGACTATCCGGATATTTTTCTGAATAGTTACCGGATATTTTTTCGGATAGTTACTGGATTCAAACTTGGATTCAACTCAGAACTCAATTTGGATTCGGTTTGGGACAGCCCAACAAGCACTTACTAAAAAGGCCATAATTTTCACAAACGGAGTTCGATTCGGATGTTCTTATACTTGTTGGAAAGCTTATTTCAAGACCTACACAATGGATAAGGCCTCATCTTCAAATATATCATGAATCATCTGCTATGACCGAAACAATGTAACGACTATAAAATGTAGTTTCTTTTTTTGTGTGAATTCGAGTCTAAAACAATATATAGTTAAGTTGTATTTGGTTTGGGACGATATGGACGTCCCAAGGGGCTATATAATCCTTGTAATCATAATCCTTACACATGTGATATATATATATATATATATATATATATATATATATATATATATATATATATATATATATATATATAATATATATGGTTTTTGTTTTCAACATTATCCGACTAAATATTCGTGACCGAGACTACTCGTATTCGGAGCGGCATTTATTCTCTCTATATTCGTGACCGAGAATATCCGTATTCGTATTCGTATCCGGCATTATCCGTGTCCGATTCCGACTCCGACAAAAAATATGGAAAATGATACAAAATAAGCAATATCCGTTCGTATCCGCTTCATTTGCACCCCTACTCCTTTTACACATCTCTGTTGTATACACACATTTTTAAGTGATCCATCATATCCAATCTTTTGTGTCAATATAATCATTGAGCTTGCCAAAACTGTGAGTCTTATTGTTTCAATTGGTCCATATGTTGTGCAGATATCTATTGTAGGTGTTTATGTTTTCCTCTATGGACAATTATACTTGGTTCTTAGTGGCCTACAAAGAGCTCTGTTAATTGAAGCTCAGACTCAGAATATGAAGTCCTTAGAAACTGCCCTTGCATCTCAATCTTTTCTCCAGCTGGGACTGCTTACAGGATTACCTATGGTGATGGAGCTAGGTCTGGAAAAGGGCTTTCGATCAGCTTTGAGTGACTTTATCCTCATGCAACTGCAATTGGCTTCAGTTTTCTTCACATTTTCTCTTGGAACAAAAGCACACTATTATGGACGTACTATTCTTCATGGTGGTGCTAAATACCGACCAACAGGGCGTAAATTTGTAGTTTTTCACGCAAGCTTTACAGAAAACTATCAGTTGTACTCCCGAAGTCACTTTGTCAAAGGATTTGAGTTGGTCTTCCTTTTGATAATCTACCATATCTTCAGGAGATCTTATATGAGCAATATGGTACATGTGATGGTAACATACTCAACGTGGTTTATGGCGGTGACTTGGCTGTTTGCACCTTTTCTTTTTAATCCAGCTGGTTTTGCTTGGCGTAAGATTGTTGAGGACTGGGCAGACTGGAATACATGGATGAGGAACCAAGGGGGCATAGGAGTACAACCAGAAAAGAGCTGGGAGTCGTGGTGGAATGCCGAGAATGCACATCTCCGTCACTCGGTGCTGAGTTCTAGGATTCTTGAAGTATTGCTCTCTTTACGCTTCTTTATGTATCAGTATGGACTTGTCTATCACCTCAAGATCTCTCAAGACAACAAAAATTTCCTTGTCTATTTGCTTTCGTGGGTTGTAATAATTGCCATTGTTGGGTTGGTCAAGGTACATGCTTCATCTCCAAAATTCTGTCCTTGTTTCATGCAATTGTGTACCTTCATTGTTATGCTGATTTCCTTTTGAAAATTCTTATGTTTGTGTAAAAAATTGCTGCAGCTTGTTAATTGTGCTAGCCGTCGGTTGAGCTCAAGGCACCAGCTCATCTTCAGGCTCATAAAATTGTTGATATTCCTGTCAGTGGTGACTTCCTTAATCCTTCTCTCTTGCCTCTGTCAACTATCCATCATGGATTTGATCATCTGTTGCCTTGCATTCATACCAACTGGTTGGGGGCTCCTCCTTGTAAGTATCAACAGTGCACTTTACCATTTATGCAATAATGTTATTCTTTTCCATGATTTACCCTAATTCCCCTTTACCGTACAGATTGTTCAAGTTTTGAGGCCAAAAATAGAATACTATGCAATATGGGAGCCTATTCAGGTCATTGCTCACGCTTACGACTACGGAATGGGTTCTCTTCTCTTTTTTCCAATTGCTGTCCTAGCATGGATGCCTGTTATCTCAGCCATCCAAACTCGGGTTCTTTTCAACAGAGCATTTTCCAGGCAACTGCAGATCCATCATTTTATTGCAGGGAAATCTAAAAGGAGGTAATTGACGGTTTCATGTGGATGCGGATTGGAATTGTGAATATGATATTGGTTGGTCAGGGTAGTAGCAATAGGTCTCTTTCTGTTGTACATATTATACGGTATTACAGTGTGATCCATCATTCTTTGGTCTATGCCTTTGACGGATAACAGCTTAGTTTTGATGTAGACTTTGTTGTATCTTCACATAGCATTTCTGTAAGATGGAACTGTTATAGTCATTTTCTCAAAAAGAAAAAAGAACTGTTATGCTATTGCTCTTCACATAGCAAGTCATGTTAGATTATGCAGTAACACAGGTATCTGCTTTCTTAGTGAAATACACCGTTGATTAAATCGGGGGATTTCGCCATCAATTTTTTTTCTGTTGCTTGGTGAAGTCTTTTCGTCTATTATGCGTGCATAGTAACAATTGTTCACCTTTTGGCCCGTGGATAAGGTTCTTGGAGTTAACAAAAGGGCATTTTTGTACGAAGGTTCTCTGGAATATATTCATGTAATATTCTCATTGTGTGAGTTGCTTGCCTGTTCTTTTAAGCTAGGAAGGGCAAATGTGTTCCGGACCAGAGCATTTCTTGGGTCCACCATGTCTAAGGGCCTACTTGAAGAATCTTAACTTCTGATTTTTCTCTTATTTGCACGATCTTTTAAGCTAAGACAGTTTTGAGTAATTTTCTACTGGTTTTGCATGAATATTTTGATGATTTGAATCCGCCGAACTTCAATTAAGATTACGTTGACAATGAGAAGGCCCAGGACTTTAGGAGTCATGGTTACTCAAATATTTCCTTTGGATTGAGGTTATATTGTAATATTGTATGGCTTCTAAAAGAGATTGCCACCCACGAAAAGAAATTCATTGTGGTTATGCGTGCAAGGAATGTACATCAGTGGGTATGTCATTTGGCATCCAAACACTAGTCAAGAAGAGAAAAAAAGGAAAAGGTCTATCTATGATCCCTCAACTTTTCGTGTGATTTAATTTCCATCTCTCATATATAATACCGTTTAGAATCACTCTCTCAACTATCAAAACTATATCAAATAATGTCCTAAGACCAATTTTATAGGTGGTTTTGAGTTATACATCATCAATCTTGCTATATTGTCTGCATGTCATCAACTCACCCCATGTGTCAGCCCCCCTCTTCCCCGGATTTGTCAAAGAGGACACCAGTGAGAAGGGCATACGTCCTTTGCCCATCCTTAGGGCGTCGCCGTGGATGGTGGCAGATCCATAGCGCCCCATGGGGGTGCATAGGACATTGGGTCCAATTTTGTTTTTCTACTATAAAACCTATGTAAATTTTGTTGTGAACCCCCTAGCCCAAATCGAAGGACATTTGGCCAGCCCAAAGATTGATGCTCTTGGCCTCCCAACTCCCGCTGCTCCCGTAGCTAGGCCCAAGACATAGGACACACAACCTAGCTTACGCAAATGCAGTATAGCTAACACAAGCATGCCCCAAGGTGATCAGCCAACCAAACCACTCTATGAAGGGAAGATAGTAGGCAGCGGCCACACCACACACACATCGCATTGCCCTAGTCACTCGTATCTTGTTCCCTCCCTCCCTCTGCCCCGCCTAGCGCGAAAGCAAAATCCACCCTCTCGCTTGGTCATGGACTCATAGCCGTCAGTTGTCAAAGCTTAGAGATCTCGGCCGCAGCCCACTGCCCGTCGCATCTCCAGGTCGTCATCACCCATCGATCGTCTCTCTAAGCACTTGGCGGCATAGATTAAGTCCTGAATTGACATAGGGTATTGCTAAATTTCTTCCGATTCTTTCAATTCCTTTTAGCAAATGGACTTAATTTGAGTTATGATTTGAATGTTATTATTGTTGGTTTTTTTTTGTCAAATTATAGGGTTCAGAATTATGGTTTTAATTTGGGTTTTTAGAAATTGGAATACCCACATATTTCATTGCAAATGGGAGACAAAATTATACATGTAATTATATGTATGGTGAAGCTTAGAACCCTAGTTATTTTCATTCTGACTCCACCCCCTGGCTAGGGGACACCATCATTTTGCCTCAACAAGCATGGCATAGCACGTGCATGAAAGAAGGTTGTTGAGCTACTCTGTGAGGCCACTGATGCTGCCAAGATGGTTGCCACTGATGAGATGGATCCTGACACTACAGACATTGATGACGTTAGGATAAAAATGGAGGGTAGGCTCAAAAAACTAAGTTAAATTGATACATGAAATCATGATGTCGTTGCCACCGAAAGGATCAATGCCAACTTGATGAGACGATATATTATTGAGAGTTCTATTTCTTTTTTTTGAACCATCATCTAATCATAATCTTCTAACTTGATCTCTAATTTCATTGGTGATCCACCGGGTAGCTAGGCTTTATCAGGCTTTAGCCTACCCTTTGGCCCGCCCCCAACACCCCACTCCAGGGACCAAATGCAAGAGAGGAAGAAACAACATGAGGAGTAGGGGTTGCGATTTGGTGGGAATGAGGGATGCTGGTTGTTTGTAGATGGGGGGATGAGAGAAGGTAGAGAAGGGAGAGAGAGAGAGAGAGGAGGAATGAGGAGACAAAGAGATTAATGATATGGATGCTATGTGGATGACATGTGGCATCAAGTGATGATGTGGAAGTTGGTTTTTGACAAACTCAGATCCAACTAGGCAATCCATGTGGATCATAGTTGATCAAAACCGACTTTTGCGAGTTGAAGGGTGTTAAGTGCTCATAGTTGGGAGACTAATTCTAAATGGTATTGCATATGAGGGATGAAAATTAAACAATGACTAGAGTTAAGATACCACTGATGGACTTTCCAACAAAAAAACCTGATAGGCAGGTAACCCAATTAAATCTTTCCCGTTCATGTGTGATCAGACCCCCATGATTTACTTTTCAATTTTTTGCTTACGAATATGGCTTTGCACAATTGCACTACATACCATTACGGATAGGATAATGTTGGCCCTGTTCTTTTTAGTTTATGGCTTACGACTTTCCCTGAACAAATAAGTGGGATGGCTTTTATGCCACTGTTTTGAAGAGGCTTATTAGGACATCCTTTTCGAAGCAGCTTATCATCATTCAGTTTGTTCGCACAAGCACTCGCATTAAGGGCCTGTTCTTTTGGGCAGCTTTTGCTTTTGGGTTGATCGTGAGAGAGAGAGTATGGAGTAAGAGAAACTCGCGTGCGGTTTTGGCTAATAGAAATAAATTCGCTAAAGTGTCACTACTACAAAAGAGGCTATACTGGATGTCTTATCACAAACGGTTCATAGGGAATCGTCTATGCTGTAATTATCACAGACAGTTTTGCAAGCATGACTATGTACCGTCTGTAATATATAACTATCATAGATGGTTCTTACAAATAACCGTCTGTGATATTTTCACAGACGGTTATTAATATGAACCGTCTGTGATAATACCATACATCACAGATAGTTCTTACTAATAACCATATATGATAGTTCACAAATGGTTATTGATACAAACTGTCTGTGATAATGGCAAACATCATAGGCAGTTCTTACGAATAACTGTCTGTGATAGTTCACAAAAAGTTGTTAATAAGAACCATTTGTGATAGTTGTGTATCACAGACAGCTTGTGGTTGGAACCATCTGTGATATGTGAACCGTCTGTGATATATATTTTTAGCATAAATATTGGCATTTTGACTCCACGATGCGCACACGCCTCTTCGATTGTTTTGGCTCTCCGATGCATTTTGATCTTGTCTCACACGCAATATATTTCTTGTTTTATAAAAATGACCATCCGCCATTGAAGATTAATCCCCACATCACTGATTCTGTTCGAGCACCTTGCCGGTCGGCTATCTTCCTTGTCTTAATTCCTTATTTCTCAAGCACAAATAAATATATGGTTCCTTGTCTTGACATCCTCCTCTGCCGTGTCTTTCAGTTTGTCGCCCGCTTCTGGCGAGCTAACCTCGCCATCGATGTAGTCCTCTACAATGATGTTGCATGTCTCCAGGAGACTTGCCGTCACTTGGAGTGCTTACTTGAGGCGACGAGTGACTGAGTTAACCTTGCCGAGATCCCTCAAAAGGGGAACAGAGCCTATGGGCTTAATTTGACTTGATTGTTTAGTCGGAGGGTGTTTGAGAGACACTAGAATGAGCGCGTCAGTGGATCGATGCATTTCAGGATTTGTTCATTGATGATCTCAAACCGTCCGATGCCGACTACATCACCTACGAAGCTTTGATGACGGAGATAGCATGCTACCTCTGCTACTAGAAAAAACTTCGAAGTAGATAGCTAGGTTTCTACCTTTTTATTATCTTTTGTGACAAGTGACTGGCCACATTGTTTGGCCATATGTAAAATAAAATAGTTGAATTTGTATTTACTGTCTTCTATATATATATATAAACGGTCTCGGTATAACGAAATAACGGCATTACTAATTGGTAAAAAATAAATAAGTAATACATATTATTCCTGAGGCATTACTAAATTTGTATTTATGTATATAAGAATGAATTTAGGACTATTATTACATACGGTTCTACTTTAGAACCGTCTGTGATGTGTTTTCATAGACGGTTATTAAGTAGAACTGTTTGTGATAACTAATTATCACAGATGGTTATTAATGAGAACCATCTGTGACAAGTATATATCATAGACGGTTCGCGGTTGGATGTGTCTAGGATATGCCGTGTTATTAAATGCCTGGCCAATGGGATCTCGATAGATATGTCTTCATTGCGTTGCATTAAAGGAGGCGGCCAACATTGGGGAGTTTGGTGAAAACATACTGTTGTAGATTTACCTTGTTGATCGATTTGTTCTAGGTGATTATAGGTTAGTATTTGCTTCTAATTATATGCTTTGTAATAAAGAAAGATTATAGCTAGGTTTTTAGATCTAGCTAGGTTTAGAGAGAGATGGTAGTTTGCTCTAATTTAAGAATTGTTTGATATATATATTGCTTCATGAATACGTGGCTAGCTACTTTATTTAGATATGGATAATTTATTATAAGATGAATGATAATTATATGTAAGTTTTAGGCTGGTTAGCTATAGTAGTATTAATAATCCAATTTAACACTAATTTATTACATGTGTAGTGTAGATGGACTGAAGCTGAATATACGTTACGAACCGTGTGAGTGAAGAGTACATTAATGCTATGTCTGCTTTTAGAAGAGCGGTTGAGTAGGATATGTTGATGAAGGGGATGGAATATATGTACTGTCCATGCATTGATTATGATAATCTTAAGATGTTTACCAACTCAGTGCAGATCAAAACTCAATTGATACGAAGGGGTTTCAAAAAAAGGTACATATGTTGGACCAGTTACGGTGAAGAGAAGATTATACAGGAAGGTAGTTATAACATCATCGAGGGAGACAACGATATATCGGTTGTGGACTGTACTTTCGATGAGAATAGGTCATAGGATGATAATCTGAATAAAATGCTACGCGATGTAGAAGGGAACAATAGTGAGAGAGTTTGGAAAATTCGAGGGCTTGATGGAGGAATCGAAGAAACCTTTGTTCTCGAGCTACAAGTCGTAATATACAAGTTTGTCATCCATTCTTGAACTGCTGAAATTGAAGGCAAGCAATGGTTAGTCCAACAAGAGTTTCACTGTATTGTTAGGTCTCCCCGTAAACATCCTTCTAAAGAAAAATATGTTATCGAGAACCACCTACCAAGCCAAGAAGGTTCTTTGTTCATTGGGAATAAAAGCAGAAAGAATACATGCATATTTGAATGATTGTATTCTCTACCGTAAAGAGTATGTAAACTTACATATTTATCCGATGTGCAAAGCATGCTGATACAATCATAAAAATGACTCCGATGATGGCGAGGGCATCGAGGTGAAGCAAGGATCTCCTGCTAAGATGTTGTGGTATCTGCCTATAATTCTTCGTTTGAAGCATTTATTTGTGAACTGAAAGGATGAAAGATTGTTGCATTGGCACTCGGAGGAGCGTAAGAAAAATAGAATGATAAGACACGTTGTTGATTCTGGTCAGTGAAGGAATATCGATAGGATGTCTGTAGACTTTGATGTGGAACCAAAGAATATAAGGTTTGGGTTGAGTACAAATAGAACGAATCCTTTCGCTAACATAAGCAGCCGATATAGCATTTGACCCATGAATGTATGCAGTACAACCTTCCTCCTTTGCTATGTACGAAGCGGAAGTATATTCTGATATCATTACTTATCCAAGAGCCGAAGCAACCTGAAACAATTGTTTCGGCTGAATTTAATTCGACTGAAACTTCAAAAATTCATAACTAATTCATTTTAACTCCAAATTTAGTGAGAAAAATTGCTAAATTCATCTAAATTCACCCTCTTTCCAATGGAACCAAAATCTTGAATTTTTGAGCTTGTTTGAATTTTTGATAGAGATTTATTTGGTTATGTTGATTGTTTCTATTTCTTTTTAAATGCACGATCGACGTAAAATTAGCGTACGAGGCTCAGGAAGAAGAATCGGAGGCAGACCAAGGCCTAAACCAACAAGACCCAGAAAATTACGAACCAGACGAGTCGATACTTTGATCATTTTGAATATCCATTTTTGCAAAGTATTTACATTTAACTTAGAAAATGCATGCTATTATTTTATGTGTTATTCTATGTTGTCTTTAGTACGTAGCTAGCTGTCCTTTTATGTAAAGTGCTACTATTATACCTCTGGCACATTAAACAGTTCATCTTCCTAGGACAAATAACCATGGTAGCCTTTTAAAATAAAGAATGTATATATATTTAAAATAAGCTTAGCACTGCGTAGTCATCGGGGGTATGGAAATACCCCAACCTCATATATAAATGCAAAGAGCAAAGTTTGGGTAAAAGTCGTAGCTGAAAATGGTAGTGTATTTTAGAATGATCAATATTTTAAGCCCCCAAAATCCCTAAAGGGCTTTTACGTTTGGGTGGCTAGTTCAGGGGTGTGGTGCATTGATGTGCACGAGTGTGTGGGTTGTGGTAGACCCGCCTAGATAACCCAAGGACTTAATCGGGTCATGACCTCCCATCGTAAAACAGTACAACTGCAAGTCTGCAAAGTGCAACTTGGCCGAGTTAGTCTATCGAATCTCGGACTCATCTCACAGGTAAGGAGGGGAGAAGAGTGGTAATGCAAGAGCCTGTTGTGGCTAAAGGGACACCGAGGGGATGGTGATTTGTTTCTCTGTCTTACTAGCGCTATGGGGAGTGGAGTCTGGAGTCGCTAGTAATAGTGAGTAACATCCCGTGCAACATATGGGACCCACCGCAAGTAGGAGCAACCTATAGGGTGAGATGAGATCCCGAGACCAAATAGTTTTAAAAGGTCACTGTAATGATCTACTCAACTGCATGACCAAGGAATCATGCGGGACAACAAGCGGATTGTCTGTTGTGGTGAAAGTGTACAAACTCTGCAGAGTCAAAACTATTCGAATAACTGTGCCCACGGTCAAGGGTGAACATGGGAACTTAACTCTGATATAGTTTTATTTCAAAAATAATTTTTAAAGGTTGAGATTTGGAATGGAAAAATGAAAGGCGATGGACTATCTTGGTTTGTGTTGTCCTGGGTGTCGTCCCAGAGATATGTTAGGCGGCTATAACGCCCAAAAATGGATATATAGTGCAGGTGACATGTAATGGTGGATGTAAATTGTACCACTACTATCATTAGAAATCTTTTATTCAAAGTATTATGATTTCAGTCCAAATGGCTAGGTCTAGAAAGTTCCTACACATATATCTTAAGTCTTTTGAAATGCAATTTCCGGTAAAATAAAATAACATGAGCCTATCCTTTGTCAAAGCCATGCATGTTATATAATTGCATTCTGTATGTTGGCTCGCTGAGTACGGTGGTTAGTGTGCTCACACTCACATAACCATATCCAGAAGCAGGAGGGCAAGATCACTATGCCTACGAGGATGCGCCGAGTCAAGGAGCCGACGATGGCAACTAGGACAGATTTTAAAAATGTTTAGTATTAAGCATGCAGACAAGCCATAAGGGTGTTCGCCTATATTACCCAGGATTGGGCAAATAGATGCACATATTTACCCCTAGTCGCTGCTTGTGGCTTATAGTTCCGCTACTACTTTCGTTCCACTGCTATACTTTTGTCTGTAATATTTTGGCCTGGGAAGCCCATTTATGTAAAATAGTTGCCCGACGTGGCATATTTGAAACTCTAATAGATGTAAATTATTCTTTGACTGTATGATCATCATGCGACGTATGAAATGATAATAGTAATGTACTGTGAGCACTATCTATTAATCCAGGGAATAGTGCGGTAGAATCATAGAGGATTCTGGATTTTTGAATCCGGGTCCGACAAGTGTCTCCTCTTTTAAAAAATCCACAGATAAGGAAGTGTTCCAACGCTTGGTAAGATATATTAAACTACCTAGTTGTTAATAGGTCCATAACTTCATGGGGTCTAAAATAACATGATTGCCTCTTACAACAAGCATTAACTACCGCATCTTCCCAAGGCTCCATTGAAGCAGACAGGAAGAGGGATATACTATCCACAACCCTGGGAAACAAGGATCACCTAGGTCGAACGCGAGGCCTAGGGGTTTACGTACATTGGAGGCATGGATTCCGAAAAAAACTCTGAGGCATATAGAAGTAGGAAGAGATTTATGGCCCATCGCGAGGAACAAATGAAACAAGAGCTTCACGCACAACTTGAGGAAGAGCTATCTACCTCATTTCGAGAGAAGATAACTACCTTACTTTGAAGAGAGATAGATTTATTGAGGGAAGAACTGAGAGAAGTTCGCAACCACTCGTAACCTACCCCATTATTGCGGTACCCAGTCCCCCTTCAACATCAGAGTAGCTATGCATCCATACCAATTTTTGAACATAGCGATGCCCACTTTCCTATGACGACATCCAGGTAATGTACCTCTCTAAAATGCCACATAAATATATCTAGTGGATGCCTTAGCTCATTGTGTATCATTATATAGGAGTCCACGCCGTGCATCCTCAGAGTCAAGCTTGTTAGCTCCATTCCCGTTGACGTTGGGCGGGGGTGGCATGTCCATGCCTGCCAAGGACGCTGGTGCACGGTGCCCAGCTAGGGACCGATTTCATGAAGGTCTAGGTGGACATGATTAATGACTTTTTTAGGGCCGTCTCTCTTGAGAAGCCTCCAAACAAAAAGATTATAACACTAGGGAATGCCATCCACACATTCATCGCCCTGGACCCTTTCATGTCGCGATCTCCACACGACCATCCCTGTCAAACAAAACCCTCTATAATTTCACCTCAAGCTTTGCTTCAGAAACTCGTCCCATCAGCTCCTGTGGCTTCACCTTAATCTCCGCTTCAGAAGCCCGTCGCATCAGCTCCATGGAGATGACGATGAAGATATATCGCAAGTGAGACGCTAAGACCCAAGCAAGGCCCAACCAAAGAAGATCAAGGTGCCTCCTAGGCCCTAGAAGTTCAAGCTCAGAGTGTCGTTGGTCCTTGAGTCACAATTATCTAGCCTTTGACTGGTTTGCAGGACTTTGCATTTCCAGTATATGCAGAGGTCCAACAGGAAGCCAAACCGTGAAAGTGGATTCATCGTGAGACACACGGAGACGCATTTCCTCTATGACTTGTGCTACTATTTAACCTCGATGAACTTGACGCCTCACTTCTACGATGCTAGACACTATAAGTGTACTGTATAATCAAGTTTTACATTTACATAATACCGATAAATCTTATAATCTTATAACACTTGGTTTCTAAGCAATGCATTAAGGACAACACATTCTTTGTCCAAGATTACATAACGAAGGGATTGCTTACTCACGTGATAAGGACTACATCATGGTACTCTTCAATCAGGGATAAGTGCTTCACTAGTTACCACATAAGTTTTATTTGTATGTTATATATAACATGAACTTAGAATTAATCACTATGGCGACATACATGACTAGGGCTCATCGGATTCAGATCGTGATTGTATCAAAGTGGAGCAAGATAATATATCTTAATTCCTTACTTAGTGGCAACCACAACTTCACTCTTATGCAACAATCAATTGACAGGTAAACTCATTCTGTCCATACATAACTCTATTGTACTCTTCCCTTCGTTTACAATTATCATATCCTGAAAATTTGGATGTTGGAAAATGTATAATTTGGAAATATTCTAGATTTTTGTATTCCTTGCTAATTTAAGTTTTATGAATTTTGTTGGTTTTGATTGAGGTTCCATTAAGTGAGACATATATATATATATATATATATATATTCATGCTTACGTATATCTGTATGACACTAAAGTATAAAATAAACAAGGGAACACCAAAACACCAAAAGGAAAGAATATATTTAATAAAAGAAAATCTTAAACCAAAATACGAATATGAAAAGATGATCCAAAAATTATCCAAAATTTCCAAAAGTGAATTAGCAATAAAATTTAAAAAGGAGACATGCAAAATATGAAAAATTTAAAAGAAAAACAATAATACTTGAGAAAATTCTCTCTGAAAATTTAGATATAAAATATATGTATAACTGTATACACACATGCCCAAAAAATAACAATAGAAATCAAATACAAATGAAAATCAAATAAAATAAAAAAAAAGAACGGGGAGAGGCTTTGGGCGGCCGGCCCGGCCCACGGCCTTCGCCCCCCTTTTCCTTTCTCCTTCTCCCCTCTCCTTCCTCGCGCGCGCTTGCACGGCCGCTTCTCCCCCTCCCCCGAAATCCCGCGAATGCCAGCCCCACCACCACGTATAATAATAAAAACCACTACGGGCCCCACCTGTCAGTCATACACACTCTCTCCTCGGAATTAATTATTGATTTCTGATTTTATTTCAAATAAATTAAGGTTAAAAACTTCAAATAATCATAACTAATTCATCCTAACTCCAAATAAAGTGAGACAAATTTCTAAATTAATCTAAATTCATCCTCTATGTAATTGAACCAAAATCATGAAAATTTGAGCCTATTTGAATTTTTGTGAGAGTTTGAATCACGATTATGCGCATGGCTTAGCACTGTTTAGATACCTGGGGGTGCTACAATACCACAAGACGCCAGATAGCTTGAAAGGTTAATATGATGGTCTACTCAACTACATGACTAAGGAATCATGCGGAGCAGCGAGCAGATTGTCTCTTGTGGTGAAAGTGTACACACTCTGCTGAGTCAAAACTATTCGAATAGCCGTGCCTACAGTCAAGGGTGGACATGGGTGCCTAACTCAGATATAGTTCTATTTCAAAAATAATTTTTGTGGGAGGGAATTGGATGCAAAGAAAATGGAGGGCGATGGATAACCCTGGTTTTGTGTTGCCCTAGGTGCCGCCCCAGTGATAATGTAAGCGGTTATAACGCTGAAGAGTTAGCATATGGTGCAGGTAACATGTAAAAGTGGATGCAATCTATGCCATTATTATTATCACTTTCTTATTTTACAAATACTAAGATTTTGGTCCAAACTACTAGGTCTCAAGGGATTTCTATGTAACATATTACATTTAAAAAGCGATTTTCCAGCAAATAAAACAACCCAAGCCCTTTCTTGGCAAGCCATGCATGTTAAATTAATTGCATACTATGTAATAGCTCGCGGAGCACGGTGGATTTGTGCTCACCCTCGCATCTTCATACCCAGAAGCGGGATGTCATGATCACTATGCCTATGACGACGCACCAGTCCCGATGCATGGAGCAGACGATGACAATTAGGGCGAGTTTGAAAATCTCAGGTCCTAGGCAAGTAGACTTGCTGAAAGGGTGTGCACCTATATTACCTAGGGCTAGGCAATATAGTTTGCACACATTTACACCTCAGTCACTTGCTTGTGGCTATTGGTCCTACCTTTGTTCGCTTTTCCGCTGCTATCTTTTGGAATGTAAATATTTGGCCATGTCGGCCCTCACGTAAACTGTCATCCGACATGGTGTATTTCAAACTCTGATGTATATTATTATGGTTTGATGAATGTCTCGTGATATATGAATTGATACGGCAATGTACTGTGAGCACTATCTACTGATCCAGGGAATAGTGCAATGGAATCACAGAAGATTCGGGATTTCAATTCCGGGTCTGACAGTGTTGGTATCAGAGCATACAACTGTAGGGTAACACCTTAGGAAGGCTACTAGGGAAAGACATAGAGACTTAATTTTACAAATCTATAAAAAGGGGTTTCAAAAAAAATATAGCGTATTACTTCCTCTCTTATCCCTCTTAGATCTAACCTTGTCTTCTTCCTTTGAAGTTTTAAAAGAGATACTAACCATAGTGCCTTAATGTATAGATGACTGGAGCTGCAGAGGGTGCTTGGGACTACTTTACTCACAGACAGTGTGCGGGGGACTTCGCCTGTATTTTGCGCAAGCTGCTGCACTACTTAGGATATAAGGATCAACCTATCTACAGGGGACGAAAGGCCACCGAGGGACAACAGGAGTCTTGGATTATTGAGGTCCTCCTCTATGCCTTGGATGAGACTGCACCCCCACACGTCTTTAGGAGTCTGCACAGGAGGAGCACTGCATCTACTGCTCTTCAGGACGCCGCTCGCTTAGCTGCTGCCTGGCTATGCGACATCAATGGACCTGCACTGCTGACATCACCATTCTTCTACTATCCGTCCTACTAGGAGGGGCGAGCCATAACGAGACTTTTCTCCTGGAGACAGAGGATAACCCCATGCTCTCCCACCAGGTGCACCTCACTAGGGCCATGGGAGCCACTTACACTGCAGCACTCGAGGAGATCACTGACCTTCGCCAGCTTCTACTTGCCAGCTACAGCCGCGAGAGAGCACTTCAGGAGCAGCTTGCTAAGTGTGAGAAGGCACTTACAGAAGTGGAGAAGGAGAAGACCGCCGCCCTCACTGAGCTTCAGCGGACTACTATTGCTGCAGTGATCCTTGCTCCAGCTCCCGCTACATCCCCCATCGTCATCCCTGATTCTGATCCACCCTAGCCACGGGCTAATGGGCCCCGTACCCGGCTCACTACTCGTAAGAGCGTGCGACCCCTTGGTCAAAGGGCGACTGTCACTCTTGGAGAGCCCCACTATAGTCGTAGCTGCTCCCGTTCCCGTTCAGACTCTTCGGACTTTAGTGGTAGCCGCTCCCGCTCTCAATCATCGGATTACAGTCCTTCTTGCCCAAGAGCCAGCTTCATGGAGTAGATGCTCTAGTATAGTGCTCGGTGTGGTGTGACGAGCATTAACCACGTAGTAGTAAGGAGTGTACTAGGAGTTAGCACGTTGATGTAACAAAGTACTCAACACAGCCTAGGTGCTATGTAAGTGTTGAGCTATGTGAACTTTTAATTATGAACGTAATGCGGCCAAATGTAGGCCTTGTATTGCAATTCGATTTAACATTTATCTTACCTTCGTTGATTTTTGCATGGGTTTAGTATGGGCCAAAAACCCACATATTCAGTGCATGTACTTAAAGTGCAGCTGGTATTTGCAGATGGCAACCCAGCGAGTTACCCGAGCCCAGGCTAGCACTGTTTCGGGCATGCAGACTGAGGTTGATGCTAACCAGGAAAACCCGCCTGTGGGCCGAGGTAGGGGCTGAGATCCAGAAGTTAACCCTCCACTCCACCGGAAAACCCCACCATGGCATAGGTCATGGCACAACAGACTCAGCTTTTGCAGGCCATCTACACCGGTCAACAGGATAATACTGGCGGCCATAGCACCAAGCTGGGTGACTTTTTAAGGACTCGGCCCTTGACCTTCTCTTTGGCAGACGAGCCCCTCGAAGCTGAAGACTGGCTGCGAGACACTGAAAGAAAACTCCGACTGGCTAAATGTTCCGACAAAGATCGAGTAATCTTCGCCACCCACCAACTCAAGGGAGCTACCGCAACTTGGTGGGAGAACTATTTGTCCACCCAGGGCCAGGAGGACGCACCGACTAAAGATTACTCCAGAGGGGAAGCTGAAGGACAAGGACCAGTTGCGGGTCAAGAGCTAGAAGGAGCCAGCCGAGCCCCACGAGCCCGACTTGCTCGTTCAGTTATAATATGGGCGGAGTTTAAGACAGCTTTTAAGGCCAACTTTGTCCCTGCTGGAGTAATGAGAATGAAAAAGAATGAATTTCGCACCCTGAAGTAAGGAAACATGTCTGTCAGTGAATACCTCACCAAGTTCAATCACTCGCCCGCTATGCTCCCAAAGATGTGGCGGATGAGGAATAGAAGATTGACCGATATGAATGAGGAGCTACGTGTACAACTAATTATTCAAGACATCACTAGTTTCCACCAACTGGTGAATAAAATCCCCATTTTAGAGAATGAAAGGAATAACCTTGAAGCCAGCCGCAAGTGTAAAACAAAGTGGTGCAAAGACTACAGGAGAGGTTCATCCAAAAGTTCTTCAATAACCCCTCCTTCACCTGGCAGCAAGCATCAACCTTGGCACCACGTACCAGTGGCAGCACCCCTCAGATTCCCTGACCTAGTGGCCAGTCCACCGGGACAAATCCTGTGGCAAACTACAACTGTTTTAGATGTGGAGAGAAAGGACACTTCGCTAGCCGATGTCCAAACCGACCAACCACACTTGTGAAGTTTAACCTAGGGACTACTCCTGTTCATGACCAAACATCAGCGCCAAACAAAGGATATCAGACCCCTCAACCCAGCAGGATTACCCCCACCCCCAACCATGGTCGAGTCAACCACATCACAGTAGAGGAAGCACAGGAAGCCGTCGGAGTCTTATGGGTACGTTCTCTGTCAAGACTATGCCGGAACATGTTCTTTTTTATTCTGGGGCTTCACATTCGTGTATAGCAAGAGGGTATGTGAACAAGCTGAGGTTACCTACCTACCCGTTAAAGAAACCAATGGTATTTAGTTCACCTGTCGGAACCATTACCGCCACCCTAGTATGTCCGGAAGTAGAGATCACCATGGAAGAATTTGGCTTCTTGGCAGATCTAATAGTATTGCACTCATAGACCTTGGACATTATACTAGGAATGGATTGGCTAGCAAAACACCGGGGAGTAGTAGACTGTGCCACTAGAAAAGTAAGCCTGACCAAGTGCCTAGGGTTGACCATAGCAATTAAGGTGGACCGACCTTATCGATGGGGCCGTGCGGTTAATCATTTTGAAGATATACCTCTAGAAGGAATGCTGGTAGTACAAGATTACCCCGAAGTGTTTCCAGAGGAATTACCAGGCATACCGCCAAATAGGGACCTTGAGTTCGTCATCAATCTAAAGCCTGGAGCTGCCCTAATTGCTAAACGACCTTATAGAATAACCGTGGATGAGTTGGAAGAACTTAAGAAGCAACTCCAAGAATTGTAGGAAAAGGGTTTTATCAAACCCAGTTCCTCTCAATGGGGATCCCCGGCGCTATTTGTCAAAAAGAAGGATGGCATCGTTCGAATGTGTGTAGATTACCAATCCCTGAATGAAGTAACCATCAAAAATAAGTACCCCCTTCCTAGGATTGACGACCTATTTGACAAACTAGGAGCTGCCATGTTTTCCAAAATTGATTTGAGATCAGGCTACCATTAGTTAAAGATTAGAGCCTAAGACATTCCAAAAACAGCCTTCACCACCAGATATGGACTGTATGAGTTCACAGTCATATCCTTTGGCCTAACTAATGCCCTATCTTATTTCATGAATCTCATGAACAAAGTCTTTATGGAATACCTGGACAAATTCATAGTGGTGTTCATTGATGACATTCTCGTCTACTCCAAGGACGCTGAGAAACATGCTGAACACCTACGTTTGGTACTGGAAAGCTAAAGGAACATCAGTTGTATGCCAAATACAGTAAGTGAGAGTTTTGGATAAGTGATATTAGCTTTTTAAGCCACATAGTATCGGCCGGAGGAGTAGCTGTTGATCCAGCCAAGATAGAAGTCGTGGTAGAGTGGAAATAGCCCACCACTGTCACAGAAGTAAGGAGTTTCCTTGGGCTAACCGGATATTATAGAAAGTTCATAGAAGGGTTCTCTCAAATTTCCAAGCCACTAACCCAATTACTCAAAAAAGAAGAGAAGTATGAATGGACCAAGGCTTGTGAAGAAAGCTTTCAGGAGCTCAAGAAGAAGTTAACCTCCACTCCTGTCCTCGTCCTGCCAGACATACACAAGGACTTCGAGGTATACTGTGATGCCTCTCACCAAGGCCTTGGGTGTGTACTAATGCAAGGAGGTAAAGTTGTAGCATATGCATCAAGACAACTTCGTCCTCATGAAGTGAACTATCCAACCCATGACTTGGAATTGGCCTCAGTAATTCACGCCTTAAAGATCTAGTGACATTACTTGATCGGTAACTACTGTGATATATATACCGATCGTAAGAGCCTCAAATACTTCTTTACACAGCTGGACCTCAACTTGAGATAAAGAAGATGGTTGGAGCTAATTAAGAACTACGACCTAGGCATTCACTACCATCTTGGTAAAGCTAACGTAGTAGCCGATGCCCTAAGCCGTAAGGCCTATTGTAGTAACATTATGGTTCAAGAACAGCAGCCTGGGCTTCATAAAGAGTTGGTGGCCTTCAACTTAGAGATAATAGAGTAAGGCACCATAGCAGCCATGGAAATCCAACCAAGTATAAAAGAGCAAATCATAACTGCCAAAAAGGAGAACTCAACCACCTTGAGAATGAAGAGCCAAATGGCCAAAGGAAAGGCTCCAAAAAGACCCCTTAAAATCAATAAGGGGAAATGGAACCACCATACCAAGAAGGAAGCCACATGGGAACATGAAGATCAGTTGACACTTGTTTTGGATTAGGAGGAATCTCTTTTCCTTGTAAGTAGATTTGTGATGTCCCTCATCAAAAGGGTTTTGATTGAGGTTCCTTAAAGACTTAATATATGCTTACATATATTTGTATGACACTAAAGTATAAAATAAACAAGGGAACACTAAAAGGAAAGAATATATTTAATAGAAGAAAATTTTAAACCAAAATACGAATATGAAAAGATGATCCAAAAATTATCCAAAAATTCCAAAAGTGAATTAATAATAAAATTTAAAAAGGAGACATGCAAAATATGAAAAATCTAAAAGAAAAACAATAATACTTGAGAAAACTCTCTCTGAAATGTTGGGTATAAAATATATGTGTAAATGTATACACACATGCCCCAAAAATAACAATAGAAATCAAATACAAATGAAAATCAAATAAAAGAAAAGAAAGAGAATGGGGAGAGGCTTTGGGCGGTTGGCCCGGCCCATGGCCTTCGCCCTCCCTTCTCCTTTCTCCTTCTCCCCTCTCCCTCCTCGCGCGCGCTTTTGTAAGGCCGCTTCTCCCTCTCCCCCGAAATCCCGCGAACGCCAGCCCCACCATCGCCCTCCATTCGGACCACCGGTCGCTGGTGTGCACCCCAAGCCCATGCCGTCGCTTGTTCTCCGTGGTACTCCCCTTGCCTCCCCATCCCCTCCATGCGCTGCCAGGACCGTCGCACCACACCGCCGCATCAGCCACGACAGTGCCTCACGTCGCAAAAATGCCATCACGCTCGTTCCTTCGCCAATGAATGCGCACTCTCCTGTCGCCAGTCCCTTCGTGTAGCGAGGCGTGATCGCCTGCCCTGTGGCCACGCTTCCTCCTGCGTCACCGCCATGGCCGCCCCTAACCGCTCCGCATGGACCATCTGCTACTCCACCTACAAAAGCCCAGGGAGGCCTCCAATCGACTCTCCACCTCTCTCTCTTCCTTCCACCAAATGGAATCATCTCCCCGTGCTCCGTAACTCGCTGGTGACCTCTTCTTCTCCAAATCCTGTCGGAGGAATCACCGTCGATTAGGGCTGCCTCAGGCTGATTTATTTTGGCAAAAGCATCTTTGGAGCTCGGCGATGACATCCCTGCCTCCACCCGAGCTTCTTGTCGCCTGAGCTGACCCCTCGCCGTGAGCCTCCCTCGGACCGCCGCCGTCTCACGCCGACCGGCCACCATAGCCATCCCTGAGCCCCGCCGACCCCCAAGGTAACCTCGTGACACTTCCCAGATGCTCCAATAGCAAGTAATTGAGCTCCTGTGCCATAGATCGCCGTGTTCACCTCCGCCCTGTTCCGCCACCGCCCGAGCTCACCGCCGGCCATTGCTTCGGCCAAATTGGCTGGCGAGACCTCACCTAGAGGTGGGCGTAGGCACGAGCATTCCATTTTACTAATGCTCACCTATGTCCACCGCCCCCACCGCCGGCGCCGAGCTTCGCCATCGCCAACGGGAGGAAGAACCTACTGTTCATCCGTGCCGTTTAATTAAGCCTGAGATTAATTAGTGTTAATGATGTTTGTTAGTCTTAAATAGTCACTGACATGCGGGCCCCCTTCTTAATTAAACCATCGGTAGGTCCCAGGTGTTAGTGTCTTGCAAAATGTTAATCCCCATGGGTCACACCTGTCAGTGAAACCGAAAAGGAATAAAACTCCACTGTGGGCCCCACGTGTCAGCGGCTGGGAGAGATAAGAAATTAATAAACCCAGTGAGTCTCACCTGTTAGAGAGAGGGAAAGAAATAAGAAAAACCACTCCGGGCCCCACCTGTTAGTCATACACACTCTCTCTCTCTTCGAAATTAATTATTGATTATTGATTTTATTTCAAATTAATTAAGGCTGAAAACTTCAAATAATCATAACTAATTCATCCTAACTCCAAATAAAGTGCGACAAATTTCTAAATTCATCTAAATTTATCCTCTATCCAATGGAATCAAAATCATGAATTTTTTAGCTTGTTTGAATTTTTGTGAGAGTTTATTTGGTTGTATTGATTTTTATTTAAATTTTTGATTAACGAAAAATACCGTACGAAGCAGAAGAGGAGGAGTCCGAGGTAGAAGTAAGCCAGGACCAACAGGATCAGGGCAACTGTGACCCAGGCAAGTCAATACTTTGATCATTTTGGACTTTCCATTTCAACAAATTATTTACGTTTAAATAAATAAATTACATGCTATTATTTTATATACAATTCTATGTCTGTTTTAATACCCTAGTTATATGCCATTATTTAAGTGCTGATATTATACTTCCACAGCACATTGAACAGTGAGCTTTGGTTTCCCTCTAGGAATATTATAACGATAACCTTTCAAAACTAATTTACAATTATACTCATAGCTTAGCATTGCTTAGATACCCGGGAGTGTTACAATACCCCAAACATCCCATTCAGTTGCAAAGAGCTAAATTGAGGAATTTATAGATGGAAATGGTCATGTATTTTTACAAGAATTATTATTTTATGCTCCCAAATGCCTCAACTTGCTTACACATCTGAGTGAATGGTTCGGGGGTATAGTGCGGTGAATGCACGAGTGTGTGGATTGTGGTAGAACCGCCTAGATAACTCTTAGGACTGAATCTGGTCAAGACATCCCATTGTAAAACAGTGCAACCACAAGTCTGCAAAGTGCAACTTGGCTAAGTAAATCATTGAACCTCGGACTCATCTCACAGGTAGGGGGAGGGAAGCGAGGTAATGCAAGGGCCTGGTGTGGCCAAAGGGACACCGAGTGGAGGGTGAAGTTTTCTTGTCGTGATAGCGTTGTAGGGAGTGGAGCCCAAATATACTAGTACTAGTGGTTAACATCCTGCGCAACGTATGGGATATACCACAAGTGGGAGCAGTCCATAGGGTGAGATGAGAACAAGAGGCTAGATAGCTTGAAAGGTTACTGTGATGGTCTACTCAACTGCATGACTAAGAAATCATGCGGAGCAACGAGCAGATTGTCTCTTGTGATGAAAGTGTACACACTTTGCAGAGTTAAAACTATTCGAATAGCCGTGCCCACGGTCAAGGGTGGACATGGGAATCTAACTCAGATATAGTTCTATTTCAAAAATAATTTTTGTGGGAGGGAATTGGATGCAAAGAAAGTGGAGGGCGATGGACAACCCTGGTTTTGTGTTGTCCTGGGTGCCGCCCTAGTGACAGTATAAGCGGCTATAATGCTGAAGAGTTATCATACGGTGCAAGTAACATGTGAAGGTGGATGGAATCTGTGCCATTATTATTATCACATTCTTCTTCTGCAAATACTAAGATTTTGGTCCAAACTGCTAGGTCTCAGGGGATTTCTATGTAACGTATTACATTTAAAAAGCGATTTTTTGTCAAATAAAACAACCCGAGCCATTCCTTGGCAAGCCATGCATGTTAAATTAATTGCATACTGCGTAATGGCTTGCGGAGCACGATGGATTTGTGCTCACCCTTGCATCTTCATATCCAGAAGCAGCATACTATGGCCACTACGCCTACGACGACGCACCAGTCCTGATGCATGGAGCAGACGACGACAATTAGGGCAAGTTTGAAAATCTCAGGTCCTAAGCAAGTAGACTTGCTGGAAGGGTGTGCACCTATTTACCTAGGGCTAGGCAATATAGTTTGCACATATTGACCCCTCAGTCGCTTGCTTGTAGCTATTGGTCCTACCTTTGTTCGCTTTTCCGCTGGTATCTTTTGGAATGTAAATATTTGGCCATGTCAGCCCTTATGTAAACTGTCACCCGACGTGGTATATTTCAAACTCTGATGTATATTATTATAGTTTGATGAATGTCTCGTGATGTATGAATTGATACGGCAATGTACTGTGAGCACTATCTACTGATCCAGGGAATAGTGCAATGGAATCACAGAAGATCTGGGATTTCAATTCCGGGTTTGACAGCAATGGCTGAAGCTAACTTTTTGGAATCACGTAGGTCGATCAGTGCTTACGTTGCCTAGGGAGGGAGACACAAGGAATCCTACGCCACACTGCGACACAGGACGCGATTTTTGGTACTCGCTATAACACAACAATCCTATATCACACTTCATAATAATGTCTCTAGAACTGACCATATCTATGCTTATAATTCTTTTTTTTTGCAGTTCCACCAACAACTACAGGACAACGCATGTAGATTCTACGTTTGCAGACATATGCAGGAAATCATGGGTACTAAGACGAAAGATCCAGAGGTTTGTCAACCTGTCAATATTTATTTCATAATTATCAATTTATATATATATATACATATATATACATACCTATGTATATATATATATGTATATGTATATGTATATGTATATGTATATGTATATGTATATGTATATGTATATGTATATGTATATGTATATGTATATGTATATGTATATGTATATGTATATGTATATGTATATGTATATGTATATGTATATGTATATGTATATGTATATGTATATATGTATATGTATATGTATATATATGTATATGTATATGTATATATATATATATATATATATATACATATATATACATACATATACATATATATATATATGCATGTATATATATACATACATATACATATACATATGCATATACATATGCATGTATATATATATACATACATATACATTTATATACATATACATACATACATACATACATACATACATACATACATACATACATACATACATACATACATACATACATACATACATACATACATACATACATACATACATACATACATACATACATACATACATACATACATACATAATGACTTTAACACTCCTAGCGGTAGAACGTAGAATTCGACTTAAGTACATACGATCTTGACAATCTCACCAAAGTTCGAGGAAAGCTCTCTGAATTTTTGATGGCGAAGGTCATTCAACAGAACGGAGGGTTCAACCCCGGCGAAGATGATAATTAGTTGTTCAAATATTTGATTCAATTGTACTTCATTCAATTATTTAATTCATTTGTGATATCTATGTAATGATTATCGTGTGCTATATATGTGATTTGCTTGTGTTGTTTAATTCATTTGTGATATCTGTGTAATGATTGTCGTGTGCTATATATATGATCTGCGTGCTTGTTTTTAGAGGTCATGGTAGCATTTCCTGAGGCTAGTTGAAAAATAAAAAATAATTTAACTTTTCAAATAGCTATCATAACTTTTCAAATAGCTATCATAGACGGTTTGTAACACCAAACCGTCTGTGATATATCTAATATCACAAACGGTTATTAGTATTAGTCGTCTATGATATCAAACATATCACATACGACTTTTGGTATCAACCATCTGTGATATGTAAGATATATAACCGTTTGTGATATGAAACATATTACAGATGGCTCACAGATGGCACATACCAAAAAACAATTTGTGATATTATATATATCACATACAATTGTTTTGAAAAACTATAAGTGATGTAATTTATCATAGACAGTTTGAAAGTCGTCTGTGATAACCACCTGTTATCATAGACACATAAATTTAGACGGTTCAGAAACAGTCTGTGATGACAGTTTTAAACCATTTGTAATGACTCTTTCTGTAGTAGTGTGTGTACTACAATTAACTTATTATAGACTTCATCTTGAAAAGGCACTTCATTTAAAAGTTAGTTATAAAAACTAAAAAGCAGCTTTTAGAAGATGAAAAGAAGAGATCTTAAGACGAAAAGTCATCAACCATAGTTGAAAAGAACCGCCCGTTATCACCCTAGGCCTAGTAGGATGTAAGCGGCCACGGGTCCATAAAAGTTGCTATTACTGATTTTGTAACTCGCCCCTCAAGCTTGGCTTTGCGGTCTGCCGCTTAAGAGCATATTTAGAATATATGCAGTAATTTTATATGAATTCTTGTAGGAAACAACATAATTTTCAGATCAATGCTCACTACTACAGAAAGCCTAATACTAGATGCCAAATCACAGACGGTTTGACAAAACCGTCTGTGAACGACATTAACACAGACGGTTTTAATTTGGACACTGTCTGTGTTGATGGCGTCGGAGAAAACTAGTATCACAGACCGTTCTTACCAATGAACCGTCTGTGATATTTCAGTATCACAGACGGTTTTTATTAAAAACCGTCTGTGATAATCTAGAATTATCACAGACGTTTTTTTATTTAAAACCATCTGTGATAATCTTAGAATTATCACAGACGGTTTGTAATACAAAACCGTCTGTGATGTTGCCTGTTCGATGTTAATATATAACTACAGAACGGTTTGTATTACACATTGATTCTAATAACTTATAACCTACAGAACTACTGAGACAAGAGATCATAAATTAAAGGCAAATTTATTACAAAAGTCGCACATAAAGAGATTCCCATATTCTAATCTTCAGAGCTTCGTACGCTTCTTCTTTGACTTTGGGAGTTAGATCAGCCACTGAGTTCTCGAACACCGTTAAGATTGTCCTTACCCTCAGCACTTCCTCCTCCAGCTTGGGCAAATGATCAGTAGCATAGCCCATAATCTCGTAGAGAATTGCATTGTAAGTTTCCTCAGAATCTGCCGTTTCTGCTTGATCGGCAATGCTATCCATTAGTCTGTCCAATGCCACAAGAGCTTCTTCCGCTCTGTGCACATTGTTGAGAAGAACCAGTGTGAGGGCTGTTTCCCTTTCTTGAGCGGCAGCGAGATGCCTCCATCGACGGCGGATGATCAGGTCGAGCTGACGGATGCAAGAAAGGGAAACAGCCCGGTGCTGCAGCTGGAGGCGGCAAGGCTTTCAGGCCATTTTTTTGTGGAAGGAGCTGGCTTATTTGGCAGGAGAGCTTTGAAGATTCATTGAGTTCTTAGTTGCCCTAGATATGGTTAGTAATGAAATTTGTTTTTGGTTGCAATATCAAAATAAGTTTGATCTAGCTAATTAATTTTCGGTGAACTGTTATATATATACTTTGAAGATCTAGCTAAGTTAGATTTAGCTAGCCTCAATGCATGTGGTATATATGTAGTAATAATTAATTAAATTAATTTTAATACTAATTAAGTTGTTATATATGTGCATAATATAGGACCGAAGCTGGATATATACCACAAACCGTGTGAGTGAAGAGTACATTAATGGCGTGTCTGCTTTTACAAGAGCTGCCGATGAGGATATGTTGAATAAGGGGGTGGAATATATGTATTGTCCATGCACTCACTGCGAGAATTTAAAGATGTTTAAGAATCGAGAGCATATTCAAGTGCACTTTATTCGAAGGGGTTTCAAAAAGGGGTATACGTGTTGGACCAGTCATGGTGAAGTCAATGATATGCCGCCGGATGACATCGCCGGTGAAGTCAATGATATGCTGCCGGATGATGATTGTGGTTCGGATTCGGATAGACTGCACGATGATAATCTGGATCAGATGCTTTGTGATGTAGAAGAAAACTATGATAAGAGAGAGTATATTAACTTCCGAGGCTTGATGGAGGATTCATAGAAACCTTTGTTCACGTGCTGCAGGTCAAAGTACATGAAGTTGTCAGCTGTGCTTGAACTGTTGAAATTGAAGGCAAGCAACAGTTGGTCCGACAAGAGTTTCACGGCGCTGTTAGGTATTTTAGCAGACATGCTTCCGGAGGGAAATGAGTTGCCTCAAACCACGTATAAAACCAAGAAGGTTCTTTGTCCATTAAGAATGGAAATAGAAAGAATACATGCATATCCGAACGACTGTATCCTTTACCGTAAAGAGTATGCAAACATGTACGTCTGTCCGGTGTGCAATGCATCCCGATACAAACGTAACAATCAATCAGATGATATTGATATATCACAGACGGTTTTGAGTTACAAACTATCTGTGATATTGATATATCACAGACGGTTTTTAGTTACAAACCGTCTGTGATATGCCTATATCACAGACGGTTGTTTCTTACAAACCGTCTGCGATGGTGCCTATCACAGACGGTTTTTAGTTACAAACCATCTGTGATATTCTTTCCACAGACAGTTTTCAAATCGTCTGCGATAACTTTCGATTATCATTGACCCATAAATTCAGACGGTTCAGAAAACCATCTATGATGACGTTTTTAAACCGTCTGTGATACGGTTTTCTGTAGTAGTGGCTACAAAATTCCCAGTACCATGGTCATCTTCGACTGCACTCCAGCAGTAGACCAGTAGTATTTGACATTGTTTATGTCAAATCAAGGGACAAGGCCAGACGAAAACCTATCCTCGCTAAATAAATCAAGTGCCATCCCTAAGTAATAGTAAAGAACTAGACTATCAGTCGATGGCCATGCTTTGCTTCACATCTCTGATACCCTAACCCTCGACATAATCTACAAGACGGCGATTTAACATCGCAAGTAGGGGGCCGCCATACATGTGCATGTCCTGTTGGCTGGCAAAAAGAAACACGTTCACGAGTACATACTACTTGGGTAAAAAAGTTCCAAGGACAGCCGTAGGACAGCAAGAGACGCGCATTGAGAGAGAGAGAGAGATGGCAGACACGGCAATGCCGAGCACAAGGGATAAGAAATGGTAGAAAAAAAATTCATATATATGGCTACAATATGCAATGTAGTGCAAGGAATTGAAGGCACCATGCATGCATTGCAAGAGCAGCGTAGTGTGCATACATGATACATGTTGGGAGCAGGAAAAGCAGATGAGCCGGTGCATGTGACATCCATGTGGAATGATCGACCTTGTTCGTGAGAATGTCCTACGGGCAGCCTGCACATGGCCGGCCATGGGGGGCAACGCATTATTTGAGCACTTGCTTGCAAGGCCATGCCCAATATGCCATTGCATCCTCTCTCTCTCTCTCTCTCTCTCTCTCTCCCCCTTTTACTTGCCTGTTGTTCATTTTATTTTCAAGAAATTGCGCCACATGAAAAACTAGAAAATTTTCCATCCTTGCAAGGATCTGGATCTGGGATGTAAATTTATGCCCAATTTGAACTCTGTGGCATGCCATGGCAGATTGCCAGGGAGAGTAGCAACTAGCTAGTGGCAACCACTCTCCTCTCTCTCAGGCCCGCCCACTGGGTGCAGCACGTGGTTACCGAGACCTGATGAACTGCTCGCCTGGCTGCTGCCAATGCCAGCTGAAGTCTGAAGTCTTCCTGCAACTACATGATTAACTACTGAGAAAAATAAAAAAAATATGCTTCTTCAGTTCTTCTCCCTCTGCATCTACACTACTCTCTCACTTAGCTGTTGCTTGCTGTCTCCTTTCCCCCCATCATGTGACTTTCATCCTTGTTCCCGGCGGCAACCTTTTCCATTAAAAAACTGGACCTCTAACTAACTATGAGTGATTAGTTAACAGCAATCCATCCCATGACTCTTAGTTTCCACATGGCAGCATTATCACCTCATTTACAACTTATTACAAGTAACATGTACAACATTGTGGAGCTAGCTAGCTAGCAAAGCTGATGACTTTCTTTGCATTTGCATGCATGCCATTGTCCTACTACTAACTAACTACCATATCTCTTGGATCTTGATACATAGTAGCTCTAAAGTCTAAACACATGCATGATGCTACAAATAATAGCTATAAATCACCAACCTTTGTAGCATCTAGCATGCACTCACACTAATGCAATGTGCCCCCACCATGCATGTGCACTCACACCACAATATATACCTCCACCTACACTTGGAGCCATACATACATAGTACTACATGTGTGATACAGCAAGCTAGTAGTAGCCTAGCTAGCTAGGACTAGGAGGAGTGCCAAGAGAATGGCGCAGCTGCCGCCGAGAGCGCCGAGCGCGGCGGCGCAGGACTGGTCGGCGGCCGGCGAGTTCCTCGGGTTCGCGGCAGCGAGGCGAGGCGCGCACCGCCGCTCGGCCAGCGACTCGGCGGCCTTCCTGGAGGCCGTGCCGATGGACGACGTCATCGGCGGCGACGAGTTCGACCGGCTCGACGACGAGCAGCTCATGTCCATGTTCTCCGACGTCGAGGGGCCGGCCGTGTCCGACGGCGGGGGCGAGAGGTCGGGGGAGGCGCAGCTCATGGACGTGGGGGAGGCCGAGGAGGGGATGGTGGCGATGTCGCCGGCCAGCTCGCTCGCAATGGCGGCGCCGGCGGCCGCGAGCGGCATTGCTGACCCCAAGAGGGTTAAAAGGTCAGTTGCATACTAGCTAGCCCTTAATTATAAATTTATAGTACAGTTAATTTCTTTTTTCATTTACCAGGGTAAAAGAGTACAGACCCAATTAGAAATTTAGTTTTAACATGGCAGATGAATTTTTCACGGTAATTTTTAGAACTTTTAGGCCCCGCTCAGCGATGACCGCTGGCGTTAGGCATTGGGCGGTAGGAACACTGTAGCAGGTATTGTAGCTACAGTACCTGCTACAGTAATTTTTTCCTTTTTTAAAAAAATTTACTTATACTTTTTTTTCGTTTTTTGTTTTCGTTTTGTTTTCGGTTTTTTTACATTTAATTATACTCAATAAACCAACTCAGCTACAGTATTTTTTCAGCCAGCTATAGTATTTTTTCAGTAAAAACCAAAAGCCATCGCTATTCCGAACCGTATCTCTAGAGCCAATAATTAACAGCCATAAAGTTACGACAGAGTAACAGTTAAGTCGATTTTCACTGGGTAAATTCACCATAAAAAAATTCTAAATGTCATGAGTATACGCTTGCCAAGTACAATTCCTAGAGTGGCTAGAGTGCACAATAAAGTGAGTACAATATTGCACGCCTGTAATTGGAATTTCAGAAACATTTAGGTGTTTGGACATCTAAATTTTGTTAGCGAATGTTCAGGTCTAAATCTAACTCAAATATACATAAGAACTGATCAAATGTGCATTCTTCCTTGTCAATTTTATTTACTGATGCGTACGTTTATCATGCTACATGCATAAGTTACTTGAAATTCGAGGTGGTTAATTATGATTTAGCTGCAATTTCGTTGGTTGGGTGCTTTTGTTTCAGGATATTGGCAAACAGGCAATCAGCGCAGAGGTCAAGAGTTAGGAAGTTGCAGTACATCTCTGAGCTTGAGCGCAGTGTTACCACTCTCCAGGTAAAGTTCTCTCCCACTGCAGATACACACCACAGACCAATAAACTACCAAAATACAAAAAAAGAAAGCTAGAGGAAAAAAATTTTGAATACTTCTCCACTTTCTCAAAATTATGCCTTGATTTACTTAGTGCCACAATCCATTGTCCTCCATTTTTCGAATGGTGTGGTAGTTCAGTTTCACTATTACTTGAGGCACTTCAGAGAAAACAAAAAGAAACCTACCTGGTTACATTTGAGATCCCTTTGATTGGTCGTTACTTACTGCAGATGGAGGTGTCAGCACTGTCCCCTCGCGTGGCCTTCCTGGATCACCAACGGTCACTGCTGACAGTCGGCAACAGCCATCTCAAGCAAAGAATTGCGGCCCTCGCACAAGACAAGATCTTCAAAGATGGTATCAAATCTATCTGTACATCTTGGCTAAGAATTTATTCCTTTTTCTATGGCTTTCATCTTAAACGCACGGCTTCTAGACTTTGATATACTCGTATACCATATTCAGTTTCGCGCACCAACTGTAATGCTACACACTTGATATGCGGGGTGCAAAGTGGATGATTCTACTCGTACTTCAGATACTTTGTTGACGCAAAAGCTAACAATGGAAAAGAAATATACAAAACATGTTTTTGATTGATTCTCCTAGTTTAGCTAGCCATGAGTTGTCTATTGAAATTGAAACTCATCCCAAAATATGCAATGTAATGTAATGCAGCACATCAAGAGGCACTGAAGGAGGAGATTGAGCGGCTACGCCAACTGTACCTCCAGCAGCAGATCAAGGCCACCGGCGGTGCCGACATCGCCGCAGCCGCCTTGATGCAGGCCAAGCAAGAGCTTTTCGCATGCGAGGGAGCTGCAATGCGATAGCGGTTGATGCGACCAACTTGTGATTTTTTTTTTTTGGCGATTCATCATGCTGAAGACACAACTGTTAGTAGTTGCATGCAGTCTGATACGTTCGTTGTTTTCTTGTTTCTTGGTATGTGATGTTTGCTCACCCTGGCGAAAATTGTGCTGGGATGGGGAATTGCCGTGGGATGTATTGTTTGGACCGTCCTTACATTTGTGTTGGTAAAGGTGTTTCAAGGTGATTGCTTTCCTCAGTTCTAGAGTTCTTGAAAACTAGAGAAAATCTAATTTCTGTCATAAAATACTTATTTAAAACAGATATCGGACACCACCTCCCGTGATTGCCAGAAGCCCAGAATTGTTCTCAAACTTCACTGGTATTTTGCACAAATTTACATCGTATTGTAACTTCGTACTGCCAGAGTACAGATACCAATAGTAGGTCAAATGTGCATACCATAATGTACATCGAGGCTGCCAAGCTGCTGATGCTTCTTTTTTTGAAACTGAAAGCTGCTGATGCAAAATCGGAAACATCGTAACACAAAATTAGGTTCGACTAAATGAGCAAAACGGCCAAGAGATTTCCAAAGAGTGCTACCCAAATCATCTAGCTAGCTTTCCAGAAATGGAACAAAGAAAGCTAATATAAGCCCTCATTGCTCCTTGTGTAATACTCTCTCCATTCATGTTTACTTAACTTCTTATAATCCGTACCATCAAATTTTCTAAAGTTTGACCATCAATAGGTTTAAAACTATTTAGATTGGCTATACGAAAATTATATCATTAGATTTGTCATTAAAAACACTTTCACAAAATTATAATTTTATTAGTATATCTTAATGCAAAGTTATAAAAAGTAGTGGTCAAAGTCATATCTTGAAACTGTGAAATATCAAAAATATCAAGTAAAAAAGAACAGAGAGAATATCACATATTTGTAAGTGTTGTGGTTACACACTACTACAGAGAATGTCATATTGGACGCCTCGTCACAGACGGTTCTACAGAATCCGTTAGTGTTAAGTTGCAGCGTAGTTATATTAGATGGTTTTATTAGCATGATTGTCTATGTTACAATTGATGATAAGAACCGTCAGTGATGACCTACTTATCATAAATGATTTTTTATACAAACCATCTATGATACATCAGAGATGGTACATAATAAAAGCCGTCTATTATATATAGACTTACCACAGACGGGTTTTATGAAAAGTCATCAGTGATACATCACAGACTATTTATAATAAAAATCGTCTGTGATGTATGGACTTATCACAGATAGTTTTTGTGAAAAACCATTAGTGATACATCATGGACGATTCATAATAAAAATCACCTATGATGTATAGACTTATCACAAATGATTATTTTTAAAAACTATTTATGATAATATTCTTATATATATATATATATATATATATATATATATATATATATATATATATATATATATATGAAAACCTAACTCACTACTCCTGCATACATTCACGGGCATGTGCTCCCGACTCCTTCAACCACATCTCTTTTTTTCTCTCAATTCCATCTCCCTCTCCCAACATCATCTGCTGCTGTCGTTGCAGTAGGTGTTAGCCACCACTGCTGCCCCCCGCCCCATGTAACACATCTCCTCTCCCCCTTGTCTCGTCTTCTCAGTGGTCTGATTTGTTGATGGGGATAGCCGCCATCGCCCGTGCAAGAGGGTTTAGGGGATTTAGGGTTTGAGGAGGGGGTGGTTTTGGATTGGGATGAATGCGGGATAGGAGATGGACACCACCGAGGGGGATTGGTCTTTGTCGTTGTCGGTCGTGGTCGCCGTGGCCATGCGAGAGATCATGGGATGGATGGGGAATTTGGATTCGGGAGTTTGGATTGGGGCTTTCTCCTCTCAGATTGATCTGGCTTCTTGCAGATCAATTCCATAAACAAGAAAATGCCCTAAGGTTATCTTCCTTGATTTAATTGTAAGATGTGTCTTCAATAGGGATTCGAGGCAAACGAAAGGAAGTGCTTCACCGTGAAGTCACTCATCCTTGTTGGAGGCTTTGGAACTCGCCTTCGGGCACTAATATGTTTGGAAAGTACAATGCACTCACTCTGTTGTGTGCATGGTTAGCTCTTGGTAAATTTGGTCATGGGTCAATTCAATGTCGAGATTGGTTTAGGGCCTGCTCCAAAGGGTTGAAAGCCATGGCTTTTGGCTTTTTTTGTTTAGGTTTTTCCCAATTGGAAAACACTGCTAAATCTTTTGGGACAATGCAAAGGAATAGAGGGGAAAGAAAAAGAAATAAAGCAATAAAATTTCATCAATGATATTCATTTTGTGTTTTATATACCCCATAGTAAAGTGCAATTTGAATACTTCATAGATAGCAACTAAGCAAGATGGCATCCATACAGTCTTCGAGCTTAGTTTCATCGAATGTGTTCGATGACCAGACCAAAGGAGCAACGAAGCAAGAGGGCCGAGGCATATCAAAAAATGCATGAGAGCGAAATGACCATCATGGAGGTTAGTCCAGTTGGGGTCCCTCTACATCCCAAGAAAGTAGCGGCTGCATTCCGGGACCACCTACGGGATAGTTGTAAGGCAATGGGTCCCTATCACCACACCGAACTAGAAGTCTTTGATGAGGAAAGAGAAAGAGCAACTTTGGAAGAAATCCTCAAAGTCCTTCGAGATTGGAGAAGTCATGGGCCTCGTGTGATGACAGGCGTTCCTGGCAATGGGTAAGGCACAGAAGAACATTAAGAGCATGCTTGTCATGAAGTACGTGAACAATGTGGGACGTTGTTCACAAAATATCCTTTCCTCCATCTGGATATATGGGATGCCTTTGTGGCCATGAAGATGACCACCAAATTCTAGGAAGAAAGCGTGGTGCCTAAGGCAATCTAGGCCCAGAACACTCACCCCCATATACTCAGCACCACTGGGTACGCAGGTAAAATCTAGCAATGGAGGAGAGGACAAGGAGGCATTCCTATCGGAGACCTCCCTGCCATTTGCCAAGTTCACAGATGAGTACATCCAAAACTGGTTAAGAGCGAGGACATCTACCACATCTTCAAGCGTCATATCCTTCAAGAACCCGACAGACCAAGAAGTGTCACATCGCTTGGTAAGATATCGAACTACCTAACTGGTAATATGTCCATAACTTCATAGAAACTGAAATAACATGTTGGCTGCTTGCAGGAAATGTTGACTGTGGAATCCTCCCAAGGTAACTTCCAGGCTATTAGAGAGAGGGACATATTATCCACAGCCCTGCGAAACAAAGAGCACCCGAGTCGCACGCAAAGCCTTGGGGTTTACGTTCCCTGGAGCCAAGGATTCCTAGACGACTCCAACTCATATAGGAGTTGAAAGAAATTGAAGGTCAAGCGCGAGGAGCGCATAAAAGAGGAGATTCATGCAAAATTTTCTATGAAGATAGAACGTTTGGATTAAAGGCTAGAGCAAGTGCTCAACCAGTCGTAGGCCACCCCCATTATTGTGGAAGCCAGTCTACATCCTCGTCAGAGTAGCTGCGTGTCTACACACCAATCTAACTAAAGCGACGTTCGACTTTCGATCGACAAAATCAAAGTAATGTATATCTTTGGAATGCTCTAGAGGAATGCTCTAGAGATAGACCTGTAGGATGTCTTAGCTAATTGTATATCATTTTGTAGGAGCCCATACCCTGCAAGCTCCAAGTGAGGCTAATTGGGTCCATTCCTATTGAGGCTGGGCGACGGATGACATTTCCATGCTAGGAAGAGACAGTGCTACATGGTGCCTAGTTGGCATAGGGTTATGCCAAGGTCCAAGTGGATATGGTACATGTCCATTTCAGGGATGTCCTACTGGAGAAGCCCCTGAATGAAGATATTATAACACGAGGGGGTGCCGTGCACAGTTTTGTCTAGTGGCCCAAGAGGGACATCGCCCTAGACCCTGTAGTGTTGTGATCTTCATACGACCATGCCTCTCTAATAGAACTCTAAATGATTGCACCTCAACCTCTGCTTCAGAAGGCCACCATATCAGCTCCGATGGAGACGACGCCAAAGAAATAGGAAAAGTGTGTTGATTTATCTCCCAAGAAGGCATATCATAGGTGAGGCGCTAAGGTCAAATTGAAGATTAAGGTACCTCGCGAGCCCTACATGTTCTCCCTCAGAATGTCGTTGATCCCCAACACACTATTACCCCTCCTTGGAATGGGTTGCGCGATTTTGCATGCCTGGTACATGCGAAAGGACCAACAAGCAAAGAACAAATTGGTCTACTGGATTTATCATCAGATACATGAACAGGCATTTCCTCCATGACCCGGGCTTCTTCATCATGAGCTTCAACAACTTATTCTAACTATTCAACCTCGATGTCCTTGATGCCTCACTTCTATGATGCTGGACACTGTAAGTGTGTACAATCAAGTTCTACATTCACGCAATATTGATAAATATTATAACTCATTGCTTACGTATAGATACGTGATGCAATAAGCCTAGCGGTCACGAGAACCGGTGGGTTTCCTTGATCTACAGTTCATCTTTGAGCAATGCATCACCTAAGATGCATCCTACGTCGAGAATTACATAATGACATGATTGCTTGCTCAGGACAACAAGGACTACATACTTGTGCCCTACAACCAGAGGTAAGTGCTTCACTAGTTGCTATACAAATTTCATTTATACTTTATACGCAACACGAACTTAGATTTAATGACTATGGTGACATACATGAGTAGGTTGTACTAGGTCCTTATAGTCATTGTACCAAAGTAGAACAAGTTAATATACCTTGATTCTCTACTCAAAAACAACCACATTTTTACCCTTATACAACAAACACTTGACAGATATGTTCATCTCCTCCATAGATAACTCTATTATAGTTTTTCATTCGTTTGCAATGGCCGATGATAACTTTTTAGAATCATGTAGGCCGTTCAACGCCTAAATTGCTAGGGACAGAGACACAAGGAATCAAGCACCACACTACAGCACAGGATGCGATTTCCATTACCTGTTACAACACAATAATCCTATATCACACTTTGTAATAATACCTCTTGAACTGACTATTTCTATGTTTGTAATTCTTTTTTTGTAGTACCACTAGCAGTTACAAGGTAACCTATGTGCATTCTACGTTTGTTGTCATATGCAGGAAATCATGAGTGCTACGACGAATGATCTAGAGGTTTGTTAATCTCTCAATACTTACTTCCTAATTATCAATTTAAATATATATACTTACTACTTTACTCCTCCTTGCGACAGGGCATGAAAATTAAATCAAGTACATTCGATCTGAATGAACTCTCGGACATTTGAGGACGGCTCTCCACCTTCTTGATGATGGAGGCCATTGACTCAAAAGGAGAGTTTCACTTTGGTGACATCAATTAATACATGTTCAAACATTTGATTCAATTATAATTCATTCCATTGTCATTCACTTCGAGTTGTAATTTAATTGTAACTTTGGCGATAATACATGAACATTTTTTTGTAATTGATTTTGAGTTATAATTCACTTATCTATCATTTATCTGTAGTCTCTTTACTTATTTTCAGAGAGCGTTCTAGCATTTCTTGAGGCTAGCCAAAACATAAAAAAAAATTTAGCTATACAAAGAACTATTAGAGATAGTTTCTAACACAAAACTGTCTATGATACGTAGACTATCATAGATTATTTTTTGTATTAGCCGTCTATGATATGTCAGATATCATAGACGGTTATTTTTAAAAACCATATATGTTGTGACTTGCCATAGACAGTTCATAATAAAAAACCATCTGTGTTGTGATTTATCACAGATGGTTTGAGAGCTATCGGTGATAACCACCTATTATCACTAACGCAATAAATCAGACGGTTCAGAAACCGTCTCTAATGACGATTACGAACCATCTATGATGACCCATGTGTAGTAGTGACAGACCAAACAATAGATAATGAGGACCATAGAAAGGACACAAAGGGGCTATCCGGAGCCTAAAACTAGCAATTGAGAGCGGATATTGAAGAGGTAAATTATGCTTATGCCGTTGGTTAACCCTTTCTCACAAAATGAATCCTTTCTCCTCCATGATGCCCTATGGAACGTATTTATAGCTATGTAGAGGTTGTTTACATAAATGCCCCCTTGGGGTTTGCACTAGTAAGGGCAAACATGCATTTTCCCTGTCATAGCCATTTCAAGTTTGCCACAGTCACATGTGTAATGGGCCTTTTTGGCACAGTGGTTTGATTGGGCCAAGGTGGGGGTCACTCCCTCAACAGTAGCATCTCATGATAAAAGGTTTCATGACTAGTAGACCGAAACTATGCCACTTGCTTCTTGGCCCCCTTTGTCCCTTCGGCTCCCCAGTTGATTGCCTGCTCTGTTTGCCCGCCTCCCTTCGATCGGTGTCGTGGGCTCACATGAGATGCAAGACTAGCCATACACGTGGCGACTGTCGCATGTTGGTCATGAGGCGTGGGCCACTGTACCAGTTACAAGGCATGCACATCCCCTAAAAGGCATGCCCACCTTGGCGCCATTAATTGTACCTATCATATTAGTACTTAAGCACCCTGGCGCTTGGGTTGAGGTCATTTGCTTCTTCCTTCTCACCCCTGCCCATTGCCATTCGTAGTTCCTTGGCTCATTGTCGCCCTTTCCTTGTCATGTGATCGTTGTTTAGAATGGGCTGGGGGAGTGAGATTGCAATGATATGTCAGCTGCCTCAACCAGTCGTGGTGGTGAGGACGCACGGTCTAACTCTACCACCGGCAAGTGATGGAAGGCATTGGAGAAGGTGGCCAGCATTTGCGTGAACACTCGCAGCCGGTCGATTGCAATGGATGAGCTCCTTTATGCACTTGTGCACAACGGGAAGGTCTCTGAACGTCAACTTGTTCGCCAGCTGGTGGATTATGAGGTCATCCCACGCCCACGAGTGGATGAGACACTAGTCTTTGCTACCTACTTCAACGCTAGGCTTTGCATCCTTGCCGCACATTTTGTAGGTAAAGTTCTTCGTACATATGAATTGGAGCTCCCACAACTTATGGTGAACACCATCATGCACCTTACAATCTTCTCCTAGGTGGCCTGTTCAAAGGCAATCATTATCAGCACGCCATTCTTCGTCTCCCTACATGTGTGTGGTTCGTGTGGTCAATCTAGTCCCATCGTGAACTAGGGAAGGTCAATGAAGGTCAAGTTCGCAGCTAGTAGGTAGCTAGGGATGCTTGCTGCTAGTCCTTGGCATGCCTATCGAGGAGCTTTGAAAAGCATGGAAGCTTCATTTGGATAGAATGAGCTAGGGTGGCACACGCTCCATCCCCTACCCTGTGGATGAACGTTGACAAAGTCAGTAGCAGAAAGAGTAGGTTCACGCACGTTCTGTCTCCTTCAAACGAGTCTCGACAAAGTTAATGGTAGAATGAGTAGGTCCATCCACTACCCTTCGAACGAGCGTCGATGAAGTCAGCGGTAGAAAGAGTAGGTTCACATGTGCTCTATCCCCCACCCTTCGAATGAGCATCGATAAAGTCATGGGTAGAAAGAGTAGGTTTGTGGATGCTCCGTCCCTCACCCTTCGAACGAGTGTCAATAAAGTCGATGGTAGAAAGAGTAGGTACTTGGATAATTATTAATATTTAGTTTTTTCCTTTATTTTATTGTACATATAGTCGATATTTCATCTATGTTAAACTGTGTGCTCTAGCGTGATCCTAGACTAGTGTAGTATACAGAGAAAGTCCGGATTTGCATATTTAGGTCTCGATAGAGGTGGTATCAGAGCCATATCAACTTTAGGATGAAGCTCTATTTAGAATGGTCGTCTTAACCCAATTTCAAAACTTATTTTCTAAATTAAACCAACCTAATTGGATATTTAGTAATATCTCTATTTTCTTACCTCTTTCTTAAGGTTCTCGCTCTTCACCTTATTCCCAAAATTTTGTTTTTCCTAAATCCTTAAATTAATCTTCTCTCCCTTATAATGCCTTAGATGTCTCAAGCCTCTTACAGCTAGACTAGAGGATGGTGAGAACTTCTCCGAGTTTTGTTGCAGAGCCTTAGATTAAAGAGATCACTAGTTTATTTCACCAAGGATGAGAAAACAAAAGGCCAACATATTGGATGCATCACCAGATTGTACTTCACCATAAGGATGGGCAACTAAGTTATACACCATAGCTTCAAGAGCACTGGTGTTTGTGGTGAGTGGTCCGTGCAAGGAGCTGCGCACAAGGCCATCCGACGTCTTAGCAAGTTATATAAGATCAGCATGCCCAAGCTCATTCAAAGGTTCAAGGAGCAATATGTAGCTACCTCCAGCATAGCAGAACAAGCCATGGAGGAACCTCAACCGCAGCTGCCAGTGCATCTACCCTCGCCTATGCCACCAAGCCCGGAGGAGAGACGACACATAGCAGCCAATCATCAGGAGTACCTTCGGCACTTCGTTCTAGTTGTAGCCGAGGAGCAGTCGCCCCGAGTCGAACTCGTGGGTGGTTTATAGTGACTCAGAGGAGGAGATTAGCAAGCCCTACTTGTTAGAATCCGAGTGAGCGCCCTTAGATTACATCTTTAGTTAGAATGCATGAGTAGAGTGTTGGTTTTTATTTGTAGTTGTGTGTGATGTGAGCTACAAATTTTACCCTTAAAAGCATTATATTACAACCACATCAAACCCTTGTTAGAGTTATTTGCTCAGTTTTATTGTTAGCCTCTTAGTTAAGTGTTTACTTAGTCTAGTTTTGCAATTAGAAATCCCCTTAAATGAGTTTACCCCTTATCTGTGCTTTTCCCTCTCACCTATTATGCCTTTTGAAGTCAGCAATTGTTTCACTTTTCAGAGCAGTAAAAGATGGTTAATACTTGGAGAATAGCTGGTCGTAGTCAAATGACCGCAAATACTAGCAACAGTAACTCAATTCCTTCGACACAGGATCAGCAGCTAGCTATCTCGGAGCGTTGCAAGAGGAAGCCTGAACAACGTCATGTCCAACATCGCATTTGCTAACCTATTCCTTTACTGAGCCTAAATCTCAGGGTCGAGATTCCATTTAAGGAGGGAGATTTATAACATTCTAATTTTTAGAACCTTTTTGAAGCTTTTAAAATAAAATTCACCATTTGGATTTTTTTGAAATCAATTAAAGCTTAAAATAAATTTTTATTAATTAAAATGATTTAATATAATTAAAATAAATATTAACATATATAAAAATATTTTATTTGGGTTCCTTGTGTCTCAAGGAATTTGTCTAGAATTTTCTGTAAATTTTTTGGATTTATTTGCTATTTTCTAGAGCTCCTTTTATTTTATTTGAATTTCTGAAAAAGAAAAACCCCACAAACCCAGGCATAGTGTTGGGCTAGCCCACCACTATTCACCTGGCCCAATCTCCCTCAGCTACCCGATCGCCTCGCCGCTGCACGTCAGCCATCCGAGCCGTGCCGCTTCGCGTTCGCCGGATTCCGACCAAGGACACACATCCTCCATCCAACGGCCAACCACTGTTCATCCTTGCTTTCTTGGACAACTACTAACTTCACAAGGCTCAAAAGGTGAGAGACAAAAGCACATATAAGATGTAAACTCATCTAAGGGGATTTGCTAATGGCAACTTTAAACTAAATAAAACTTAGCTGGAAGGCTAATAAAAGAACCAAATAAAATACTCAAATAAAGGGGGATTTGACATGACTTCAACATAATGCTTTTAAGATCAAAACTGCAGCTCACGTCGTAAGCAACTACAAATAAAAACCAAAACTTTCTACTCACACTTTCTAAACTATACAAGGGTATAATCTAAGAGCTCCCACTTGGGTCCTATCAAGTAGAGCTCACTCGACTCCTCCTATGAGTTACTGTAAACCACCCACAAGTTGTGGACTCACGGTGACTGCTCTCCTAATCTGGCTGGAATGAAGTGCCGAAGGTACTCTTGACGGTTGCCTGATATGCGTCGTCTCTCCTCTGGCTTAGTGGCGTAGGCGAGGGTAGATGCACTGGTAGTTGTGATTGAGGTTCCTCCATGGCTTCCTCCTACTCTGCTACACTGGGAGTAGCTACATATTTCTCCTTGAACTTCCAAATGAGTTTAGACATGCTGATCTTGTATAACTTGCAAAGATATTGAATGGCCTTGTGCGCAGCTCCATGTGGGGAATACTCTCCACAAGCACCGGTGCTCTTGAAGCTATGGTGTAGAACTTAGTTGCCCATCCTTGTGGTGAAGTATAACCTAGTGATGCATCCAATACATTGGCCTTTTGCCTTCTCATCCTTAGTTAAGTAAATTGGTGATCTCTTTAATCCAAGGTTCCGCAACAAAACTCGAAGAAATCTTCGCCATCCTCTAGTCTGGCTATAGAAAACTTGAGACATCTAAGACATTATAAGGGAGAGAAGTCAGTTTAAGGATTTTTGGAAAACAAAATTTTGAAATAAGGCGAAGCGAGAACCTTAGAAAAGAGGCAAGGGAATAGAGAGATTACTAAATATCCACTTTGGTTGGTTTGATTTAGAAAATTAGTTTTGAAATTGGTCTAAGATGACTACTCTAACTAGAGCTTCGTCCTACAGTTGATATAGTTTTGATACCACCTCTGTCGAGACTCAAATATGCAAATATGGACTCTCTATGTATACCGCACTAGTCCAGGATCACGCTGTGCACACAGTGTAAACATAAATGAAAGATCAATCATATGCACGATTAACGAAGAAAAATTAAGACTCAAATATTAAGAATTATCAAAGTACGACCTTATGGTCAAACTTACAACTTACTAGCCTGAAGGGCTTAAGAAACTAGCAGAGAAAAATATAAATAAACATAGTAGCCATTTACATTCCTGCAGGCGATCGACTAAGAAGCAAAGTCCTAATCCGTGAAGTCGTCGAAGTATCCTCCTTCTGATATCTCCTGCTGATATAGCTCCTCTTCTTCAACTGAGCAACAGTAGACATAAAGCCGTGAGTACATTGGTACTCAGCAAGTCATTTGTAACAAAGATACAATATAATATGTAAGACTTACCAATGGATGAATGAAAGGTTAATTTACAGAAAGTAACAATTTAAAGTAAATACAGTAAATAGATTGAAAATGAACTTTAAAGAAAAAATGATAATAAGTAAATAATAAATTGAATTGAATAAACCACTTGTGAACTACCCATTAATGAGCTGAACTACTAGTGAACTAACTATTCACTTTCTAAAGATAACCAACCAAGTTTTTATGAGAACTCTACCCCACGTGTGAAATCACCGAGCATTGTCGATAACTGGGGACACGTCTATTTGAATAGTTTTACACTCTATAGAGGTTGCGTAATTGTACCCACATGATGTGATTAATCTCGCGCTAAGCAAATCACAACAAGGCCTTTACAAAGTTCAATCTCAACTCAATCCTGCCCGCTAGGGTTTCGCATCACACACCCCCTTGCGTCACATGAAAATCAGCAACAATATTCATCACAATGGTGAAATTAAAATTGAAATATCCCAAATTAATTAGGTAGGTCTATCCCACACTAGACGTGTGGTTTGTATGGTAAGGCTTAAATCAATAGTGCACAAAATTAAGTCCTTAACATTACTCAAGAGAGACTTCCACATCTCTCGAAGTGAATTCACACTTCTCCCTTTACTGCATGATCACTCGCCCAAGTGAAAACTAATTTTTTATAACCAACACTAATGAGACATCAATGTCATGGTACACAAATTTTATAACTATGGCTCCAACCACGATTCAATATCTCATTAAGTCAAATTAATTAGTTGATCACATGTAATAATGAACCCATCGAGACTATAAGCATGGCTAAACAAATTTTATCGTATAACCCATATGAAAACTAGTATGGTATCACTAAATAATTTTTTATCCTATGGTGACAATGAAATCATGGCATTCAACTTATCAAGTGAAGGATTAATCAAGTAGAATAATAACTACCACACACAAAGGTTTATAATAAAATAGCGATACATGATAATTTAAAATAAATTAGATAATTAATAGATTAAAAACTAGATTCAACATAATCAAAAGATATGACTTGCCTTGATCTTGCTTAGTTATGAACTCTTGATCTTCTGGTGGTACTCCCGCTCCTTTGAAGACGCGATCTAATGTGAGAGAAAACAAATAAGGCATAAAATAAAATTAATTAAAATTCAAATGAATTCAAAAAACTTCAAAACTATAACCAAAAGATAGAACTCAATTTTAGATGAATTTAGAAAAAGAACGGGGTCAATCGGAGCAAGGACGAAAAAGAACGAGCTCTTGAACAATTAACCCTAAAGAAAAATACTGAAAATTCAGAAAATATACTGTGCTATGGACTTGGCTTATGGGAAGACTAGTCTACGGTAGACTCAGCTCATAGAATAGTGCTCGGTTGACTAGACAGGCTGACGTGGTAGCTAGGACTAACGTAGCAGACATGTGGCCGACACGTGGCAATAGGTGGCAAGTAGGGCTGACATGGCAGCTGAGCTGGCAGGGTGACGTGGCAGTGCTATTAGGGCTCGGTTCACTAGTCTATAGAACAGTGCTCCTGACAAGAGGGACACATCTCTCAGACACTCGGTGCATGTGGACTCAGTTCACGGAGAATCTGAAAAGTCGCGACTGGCATGGTGCGGGATGACATCGGCACGATCTGACGGTGAAGTGTATACCACGTGGCCAAATCCTGACCGTTGACCTGGATTGACAACATGGATCCGATCAGACAGTCGGGACGATGACGCGTGGCGGTAGAAGTCCCGAGGTGACCCTTCGATGGGTGAACGGGTGCGGGTGCGCGACAGGCGCGGTGGCGGCACACGGGAACAGAGGCGTGGCGCGAGCGGCGACTGCACAGTGGTTGGAGCGGTGGGGTTTGGCTGGCTAGCGATGGCAGCTGTTGGCTTGACGGCGAAGCCGAGGTGGCGGTGACTCACCGGCAGCAAGGCATACAGCAATGACGACTGGACGACCGGCGGCATAGACGAAAACGTCAGCGACACGAGCTCTGGTGAGAACGGCGGCGCACAGACAAGGGTGAGCGGCAGCTCTGGGATGCGGGGAACGAGGTGGCGGCTCGGACTTTTAAGCACGGAGGTTGAGGAGACTGACACGGAGATGGCGCGGAGTCCATCTCGGGCACGGACGCCAAGGCAGAGGCGGCGAGAGCTCGAGCGAAACACGACGGTGGCGAGATCGGCTCGGAGATGACGATGAACAGTGCGCACCGTTGGATGAGCGACACGCGGCTCAGGGTTGGATCGGACAGTTGACCGAGAAAGCACAGATGAACAGTGCTTGGTCCTTCTGATGGTTGCCACGTGTCATCGGACGAGATCTGACGGCTGCCTTCGGGGGACACCTAGATGGATGACACGTGGCCGAAAGGGGATCGGGTGGCTGAAGCTAAATGGGCCAGGATGAATAGTAATTGGGCTTGGCCCAGTACTGTTTAGGATTCTTGGGAATTTTTTTATTTCGGAAATCAAGTAAAATAGAATGAGCTCTAGAAAATAGCAAATAAAGCCAAAAAATCATAGAAAATTTTAGAAAATTCTTTGAGATACAAGGAACCCAAATAAAATATTTTCAATAAATGTTAATATTTATTTTAGTCATATTAAATTCTTTTAATTATTAAATATTTATTTTAAGCTTTAATTAATTCCAAAAAATCTAAATGGTGAATTTTATTTTAAAAACTTCAAATAACCTCTGAAAATTAGGATGTTACACAAGCGACTATAGATGTTGTAGGGAACAGACAGCAGGGAGGAAGTCCAGGTCGCAACAAACTTCAAATCGACTCAACGAGTCCACCAGGTTAGAGTTTGCTGCCACCTCGAGTCGACGAGGAAACCCTAGGCGTGCTTTGGGGGAATTCTTTTGTGCTACGAGTCAAGGTTAACAATCGGGATGGGTCACGAAGCTACTTGAGGGAGGACTGAGGAGGGTGTCGTGCGGAGGAAGCAAGTGATTGGATGTAGGAGAGGAGGGAGGTGCGCTCCATGGATGGAGGTGCTGGCGCTTTTGCCATGGAGGAGGCAAGCTCGTGCGATTTGGGGATGATAAACTAGGGAGGAGAGGCGTGGCTTTTGGAAGATTGTTAGGACTTAGGAGGTTCTAGGGGGTAAAATGCAAAAATGAATCATAAGTGAGAAGGAGGCACCTTTGCTTTGGATCTCGGCCACCTATATTTGATCCTATGGCCTCGATTGGATTTGAGCATAGGTTCACGAAATATGGCTTATGCACTTGATACGTCGTCCCCTAAAATAGCATATAGTTTTGTGATATTATTAATAATCGTCCCAGATGAAGGACGCCATTGAACACCAACCTCTCCCGTCACCAGCCACGCCCCACCCCTTCTGTCGTCATGCTTACCCTTTGGGCTCACCACCGCAGCCTTGCAGCCCGCTCACTAGCACCACCATCAATCGAAAACGTTCAAAACCAAATTTTGTTGCTTCGAATTGTATTTTTAAAAGATAAATCAACTGGACATTAACTTTCAATTGTAAATTTTCAGCTCGATTACTATCGGAAAATCAAAAAATTCAACTAGATTTGAACTTTTGACTAAAATCTGCATAAAATTTTAATCGAAACAAATAATCAACTTTCCATTGACACGGTTTGAAACTTTCATCTGGACACTTCCCTCAGATCGCATGCTTCAGGGGCGCAAAAAATTGGTGGGTGGTGTTCAGCGCACACAGTGAGGTCGCCCGCTCCATGCTGCCGATGAGGTGCAGGGACGCTACGCGTGTGGTCTCGCAGGCTTGTGAATAGAGCGTGCGACGGTGGTGGCTGTGGCAGCGTTGGTGTCGGTGAGAGGCAGCGGCGGCGCGAACGTGCTCTCGTAGGTTCCTGAGTACGGCACGCGGTGACGGTGGGCCTCCATGGCTACATAGGTGGGGAACAACAGATCGGGAGTGAGGAATGAGCTGTGAACGGGCAGGAAGGGAAGTTTGCACGTTTATCTAGCGGACACCTTCGGAACATGACAATGAAATCAACGGTGGTGGGATAGAGAATTATATAGCAGACATCTGTGTTTTAGCGTTTTGCCCATATTAGATCGGATTTGCTAAATAACCCTTGAGTAAATATTTCGGGTTTTCAATCCAATTTCATATTGTTTGATTTTGCTTCTAAATTCGTGCGCCCCTTTTTCACCTTCGTCTTCGGCGAACTCGTCGTTCTCCTCTCCGATGCTGCCGGGTTAGGCTTGGGGTTCACTGGACCCTGGACCTTAGAGGGAGGGTGTTGACGGAGGCACGACAGTGGGCAGCAGCGGCGCATCAAGATGGTGGTGGCGCTGTCAGGCGTGGGCTTGGTGGTCGAAGGTGGGCAATGTCGGTGGGTAGGTCGATGAGCTAGAATGAAAAAGGGCGACGAGAGGTGGTCAAGGAGGAGGATCCGACAGTGTTGAGCCATCGGAGACGGGAAAGAAGGGGGGAGACAGCAATGTAGGGGGGTGGTGGGACTATGGAGGATGTGGCGGGCGGCGCCAGCGTGGCCCTTGGCACTAGTGGCCGCATCAGGATGTGGTAGCGGAGGGAAGAGGAGTTCATTGGTGGGTCTTGCCAGCGGAGGTGAGGCGGGGGGTGGCGGCGCACGTGGGAGGGTTGGGGTGTCATGCGGGAGAGTGGAATGGGAGGCCAGGGTTAGGTATGAGTGTGTGGTGTGTATAGAACTGATGCTTGTACTATAATCGTTGGATTGAGATCGATGGTCTAATTTGTGAAATTATTTTACTCATTGCTAATTAGACACTCCCATTATAAATTATGTTTGAAGACAATTATTACACAAGGAATATACAAATTTGCATGGCAAAAAGAATGCCACTCCTACCTAACACGGCCATGACCTGCAACGTGCAGAAAAAATGTCATTTCTAGCCCAAAATACACTCTCCGACACAGAGGCCTACACAGGTGGCAAGGCATCGTCAGCCGGTGGTTCCGCCTCTACCGCCGCAACTTTGGCAGTAACTTTCCGCGGCGGCGAGAGGTCGCATCGGCACATCGGGCACGTGCGGTGCGAGTGTAGCCACATGTCGATGCACTCCACGTGGAAGATGTGCTTGCACATCGGCGGCTGCCGCACCATCTCGCCGGCCTGTAAGTCCTCCAGGCACACGGAGCACAGCTCGCCGCTCCCGGACTCGACATCGCCACGGCCCTCGGCTCCACGAGACGCGTACGCGAACGTCGGCAGCGCATTGATCGTGGCCTCCGCGAGCCCAAACCGGCGCGCCGCCTGCGCATCGTCCGCCGCAGCCGTGGCCTCCCGCTCCGCGCCCGCAGCGCCTCTCCGCCCGATGCACAAGCTCTCGGGCGCGAGGCAGGCGGCGACGCCGAAGGCCACCAACGCCAAGCTGGCGAACACGAACGCCTTCCAGACGCTGACGGTGGCGGCGAGCACGCAGAACAGGAGCATCGTCGCGCAGGACACCGCGATGCCGTAGCAGGAGCGGTACCCGCCGTCCTCTCCGTCGTGGAACATCACCGAGAGCCTCGCGAGCAAGTTAGACATGATCACTCGCTCGTTGAGGTAGTAGCCGTGCACCTGTGCTTGTCACGTTAAACCTGCAGCTGCACAAGTTTGCCGTGTGTGGCGTGGTGTCGTTCTGCGCGGTAAGAAATAGGCAGCGTTTGAGCTCGTGAATTAGAGCGCGGCCGCCGCTTGGCGCGCGGAAGGTAAATTCGGTGGTTTTTTGACGAGAAGTGCATGTTTCAGGTTCCTATCTTGGTCAAGTTCCACGCGCCGGCCATTAGCCAATTGTTGGCATGGGCTGACATACATAATAATGATAAAAGATTCGTTGGCGGCACGGTGGAAAGAGACACTGTAGAGCCAGATTCCCACATGGAGTTGGGCTGCACAACAGTAGAAAAATATGGCAATTGGCAACGGTCAACAATAGCCAATCTGGTCAACTGGGAAATACTGTTCTTATATAAAAAAGAAACTGGAAAGCGCTCATACATTTTCATTTCGGTTTTGCTGTTTCTAAGTTGGCTGATATTTTGTTACCTCAAGTTGATTTTGGTAGCATTTGGATTAGCTTTGAGATGTGTGTATCTGATGATTATTTTGATCCGATGGTTAAAAAGCCCCTGCACAATATCCCGATTACTATTTCTGATTCCTGAACTAAACACAGCTATCCTAAATATTTGCAGTGACAAGAATAAACAGAACCAGATGAAGAATGTAGTCTCCTCCTCCTTTCAGGTTTTTGGGGTAGGATCAAAATTTGTTAATTGAACTACCAAGTACTAACCTTCCGGCTTCAGATCACACTCCTGTTTGCTCAATTTTTACTTATTTTCGTCTTAAAAAAATTACACTTCTTAAGGAAGATGCACAAAAGATACCTGTTTGAACAACACTGTTCGATTGCACAAACTAGGCACAAAAGACGTCCTAATCGCAATATGAATTGCATTTGGCCGGGCGGTATCATTTCTAGGCAAGGTAAACGACACTCTTATATACATTCGTATAGGGGCGGAGCCACAGGGTATACCAGGTGGGCCACGGCATACCATGGGCCCAGAAGACAGTGAACCTCTACTGCCATCTCGAAGACAGCCGCACGCCCGCACGTCTCCCAGTCCCCTGACGTCTCCTCTCCCTCCCCCCGCCACCCCCTCCTCCCACTCCGCAGATCCGCCCCCCTCCCCCTCGCCCTCCTCCCCCTCGCTCTCCCCCCGCTGCCCTCTTCCCTCTCCTGACCTCCCCCGCCGCCCTCCTCCCTCTCCTAGCCTTCCCCGCCGCCCCCTCCTCCCCCTCCCCCTCCCCCTCCCGGCCTCCCCTCCTCGGCTGCTCCCCCTCCCCCCGCCGCCGCCTCCTCCCCCTCCCCCCGGCCGCCCCCCTCCTCCCTCTCCCCCGCCGTCCTCCTCCCTCTCCCCCCGTCGGCCCCGTGCTCCTCCCCCTCCCCGCCCCTCGTCCCCCTCTAGCCCACCCCGTCGCCTACTACTCCTCCATCCTCCCCAGGCTAGATCCACCATCGGGCCTGCCTCCCTTCTCCCCAGATCCCCCGCCGCTCCCTCCTCGTCGTCGTCCGCCGCGCCGTCAGGGAAGATCGTCGTGTCAGAGCGCGGCGGGTCCAAGGTGGTCAGCGCCTTCTTCTGCATGTTGTTCTCAACTCCTGATTAGTTACTTTGATGCTTTTAGTTTGCCTGCAAACTTCATTGTTCGGTGCTTACATATATATATTTGACTCTCTTGTTTTTTCTTCTGATTTGTGCAGAGGGAGGGAGCCATTCTTGCCTCAGATTCCGAGAAGCTACTTACGGATCAAGTACGATTTTATTACGATCTATCCTTCTTGTTCTTGTTCTTCTTTTAATTAGAATTTGTTTGTTGCATCAATTAATTTTCTCGTCCTGCATTTGAATTCTTTCATGTTTTGACAATGCTCCTCCAAATCTGTGAAGCTTTGGTAGCGTGCATATTAATTTGATTATTGCAATATACCAATATGAAAAATTTAATAAGCCTTTTTTCTTTTATTTTTGATCTTTCAGGGATGTGAGGGTGTGATTAGGTTCTTGATCAAGTACTTGGTTAACAAGCTTGGATTGGAAGATGAATCAGAGGTATTTATATATCAGCTAGCACAACTCCAATACCCTGTCTTGAAGCATTTGCATTTTTCTTGTATGGCTTCTATCTTGCTCTGTGATTGCTCTATGACTGCTTGTGGGAATATGGGGTGAGGAACTGTGGGTTGATGGGAGGGTGGGGGCGAGGGGATGCGGGAGGGGGAGCTGGGGAGGCTGAGGCGGCCGCAGGCGCTTGCGTGCTGGCCGTGCCCCTCTGTGCCGGCCGTGCTCGTCGGGCCGGGCCGACCCAAGCACGGCACGATATGTCGTGCTGTGCTGCCCGACGGGTCGGCTTTCTAGGCCCGGCCCGCCATTCGTCCATCGCCTGCCATACCGAATTGCATATGAAAATTTTGGTGCGGCATACCCTTTGGTAAAATCCTGGATCCACCACTGCATTCGTATGTGCAAACACTACGCTACCGAGCTACACCAGTGGCAACGCCTCATCGGACGAGTCCAGCGCCTCTTCGGGCGCCTCAATGGCTTTCGCTGTCACCGTCGGCGGCGGTGCGATGTAACATCCCATTTGTGGGAAATTTTTGTGCTAGTGCAGAATCTCAAAATCTGATTCCAATTTCGAAAGTTTAAACCTGAATTTCATAGTGCAAACTCAAAATTAGTGGGAGTTCAAAAGAGTGCAAAATTCAAAAATTTCCTTTTGGGCTCCAGCCCATTCCTTCTCCCGACCCACCTAGCGCCTTCTTCCTCCTTCCTCTTCTCCTCTTCCTTCTCTCCCCTCGACGCACTGTTCTTCGTTAACTCCCCGAGCTCCTGCGCTGTCATGGTCCAACTCTGCCACGCCTAGGTCGTCATGGTCCTGTGCCTGCACTATCGTGTCCCCTCACGTCTCAGCTCCCCCGCAACCACTGACTTCCCTGCCCATTGCAACCACTGGGCCGAAGCATGCGCCCCCGGTTTTCACCTTCCCCGCGAGGGCAGTGCCCGACCAGGCTCCATGCGCACGCATGCCCCATCGCATCCTGCATCGGCTTTCCCATGCTACGCACACGCCGATTGGTCCAGCCTATGCCACCCTTGCTAGCGCTTTGCCGCAACAATGCTCCTCCTCTGTCTTGTCTTCCGTTTCTCCCCCTTGTGACCACCAGGCCAAGGTGTGCTCTGCCGCAGCAGCACCCCTCCCCAGTCTCCACCACCCCCGTGCATGCTACACCCCACCATTTCTCAGCCGACAACTCCCCCGCACCACAATACTCCATAGTCCTCACCATCTTTCTACGCGACTGTGATGAAGCTTTGATTGCCACGCCCTGCACTGGAGCTACATCGAAGTCGATTCTAGCGAATTCCCCCCTTGCCGCCTATAAAAGGGACACCCGAGCTCACTTGCTCTTCACCACCCTCGCTCAGCTTCCCCTTGCATCTCCCCAAGCTAGTGCCTCACTTCCGCTGAAGCATCTCCACAGCCGTCTCCGTTGCCAACACCACCTGGTGGACCCAGGACCTCTTGATCATCCCTCTGAGTTCACCTTCACTTCCCCTCTCTGCTCCCTACCCAATCGGTTTTTTCCCCACTACAGGCCACCGGCAAGTTCTTTCTTCTCCACCGCTCCGTTGGCCGATTCCCTCAGCTCTAAGCCTCCTCCCCTCACCATGAAGCCGTCCTCGACGTCAGCCCAGACCATCATTGCCCTAGCTTCGCCGACACCATACTCCTTCCTCCACCGCTAGCCTAAGCCTCGACCGCCCCGAGCTCGGCTTCCTCTTTCGGTGAACTTCCACCAACCCCTAGTAGCTCCCCTCCTATTTAATTAGCTTTTAATCAAGTACAACACCGCTAAGCCTCCTCCCCTATTTTGGCCACCACCAACCTCGCCACTGGTAGCCATCGGGCTAAATTAGATCGCACCACTTCTCCCAGGGGCATGTGCGAGGCCATGGAACCCATTTTGCTAATGTTACCGTGCCGCTGTCTTGGCGGGGAAAATAACTACAGCAACACAATTTAATTAGCACACATTATTAGTTCAAACTAATAACCGTAATTAGTACTCCTTAACCATCACTGCCAGTGGGCCACCCTCCCCTTTAAACTTGAGCCGCATGTCACTCACACTGGACCCCAGCGGCTTTAAAATCTTTTAAAACCTATTCTTAAAGCCTGGGCCACTGACATGTGGGCCCAAGCACTGTGCGCATAGTACCTGGCCCCACATGTCGATCTCTGGTCCATAATCTTTAAAGAAATCCATTTCTTTTAAATAAACTATGGGCCCACATGTCAGCGTGCAAACGAGAAGGAGACGGTGCAAGGAGTCTCGGGCATACGGAAGCAAGAACTGAGGGGTGGGAGAGGAGTGACGTGAGTGTGAGATGCTCAGGGAGGTATGTATAGGGCTCAGGGTGGGAGGGAAAGGGAATGGCCAAGGCAGCTCACCGGTTTTATGGCCGGCATAGTGGCGCGTAAAATCTAGGGATAAAGAGGCTTAAAGGAGGGGGAGGAGGTGGGTGTTAGTGGGGAGGTATTGGGCTACTAATGGCATCAAATGCCGGCCAACGAGATAAGAAACTGAAGCTTTTATGAGCTTGGGGGCGGCAATGGCGGATGGGTGGAGGTTGGAGATGATGAGTTGGTCTTGTAGGTCAGTGAGACAGACAAGGGGAATAGAGAGAGGGTGTGTGGATAGCTGCCACGTGTCAACAGGATTAAATCCCGATCATTGGTTGAAAGGAGAGGGGGGTTAAGTGGCAAGGAATGCATGGGATACGGCCGGGCGCGGATAGGGTAATCCAAGCTGGACACTTGTCAGCCCGGGAGGAGGCTGAGTTTTAATTTTGCATTTTTTTAATTTCTAGAATAGCTATAAAACTCTTAAAACACTTAAAAATAGCAAATAAAGTCCAAAAAATTCATAGAGATTCTTGAATATATTTTGGACTTAGAAAAAATATTTCCAATTTAAAGTTGGTCTTTAAATTTTTACAAAAATACTTTTTTAACTTTGAAATTGATTTTAAAATTCTAAACAAACACAAAAATCCATATAAAAGCCAAATGCTTTAAAAATAATTAATTTTAATAGGATTTTTTTACAAAAATTCATAATACACTTTATTTAATTATATTTTTATGCTTTTTACTTAAATTTATTTTTTTAAAAAGCCTTTTTAAAAAAGCTAAAAATAGGAAAATAAAATCTTCACAATTCACACAATCAAATAACACTTGATTTTATTTTAAATTAAATTAATTTTAATTTTTTTCACCGATAATGTTGAAATAAACAAGTGAGTTGTAATACCACTCCCCTACTGACACACCCAAGACAACACGATTTCAAATCCCCAAACTTGTCTAACTTTTGATCTACTAATCCAAATCCAACCAAACTTGGAACCTAGCTTCCTTAGAATGTCAGGAACCTATTCCAACCAATAATATCTAGGATCTTTGTCAAAGTTCCAACCTTTATGCATTTTAGGGAAGAGAGGTTAAGAACTAGGCAAAAAAAGAGAAAACATGATCAACTTGATCTCATGAGATCTAGACTCCATAGATGATTCTATATGAGTTCCTACATGCCCTTGGAAACCAAATCACACCTCAAATCAATCTAGAACAAGGAATAGCCAAGAACACCTCAAGAAAGCAAGAAAATCAAGCAAGAACACAAATAGAACATGAGAAGACACATTTGATATTCTATTACCATGTGAGGATAAAGAATTACAACCACTCCATATGGAGGACAAAACACTAAATGCAACACCTACTCATCCTAGTTTCTCTCGTGGAGGCATTAGTGCAAAACTTACCATCTCTCTATCTAATACCCCTTTATATAGTGGAGCCTCACATGAAACCCTAAAACATGAATACAAAGTAGATTCCATCCACCAACATAAGGGCAAACTTGATAACCCAACACATAATGGATTTTTCTCTCATACACACATGCTTCTCAAAGCGCATATTCAACCTTGACTCCAATAGCCCGAATCCATCGTGTGTTGTCCTCCGCAAACTTTTCTTGACCTAAAACACTTGGGCCTTCTTCCACGGTTTTCCAAACCACTCACTTTTTCAGTTTTTGGCAAATGACCACCTGGTCCCTCAATAGACATTTTCAAAGCATCATCCATGCTTCATCACCTTTCCTGTAGCCCCGATGTCTTCCCGTCAAGCCTCTCACATGTCAGAATCTCATCGAACTGTCTTCTCTTGCAAACGGACCCAAGTAACTTTGTGCACCACACATATCACTTGACCTTGATCACTTGTGCCTTCCATGGTCCTTGTCAATCTTGTGCCTTTCTTGAGTCCAACCATATTATCCAGCTTTCAAGATTACATTGGACCTGGTTCTCCTCACTAAGTCCCAATCCTATCGCCGTTGAGCACCTTTAACTCTAAGCTACCTACACAATAATAGATCAAGTAAACCATTTCCGAACACAAGTTAATTCTAACTTGACCCAAGTCAGTCCATTAATGCATCATGCAATACATATGTAATAGTAACATAGCCCTTGACCAATTCTTGAAGTAATTCTCAACTTTCAGCAACAATATCGCCAAAGCTAGTCTGACCGCCATTGAAGGTCCTATCATATTGCTCAAGGCCGGTTTGACCACTAGTTCCGTGCTGGTCATACCACGGTAGTCTGACCGCTATGCAACCTCCAATCAGATTGGTCTACTTGACCGAAAACACCCTCTTTGGAATTTCACTTCAAAACCTATCTAGTTTCGACTCTGTCCTCAATTTGCCATGAGACTTGTACTAGACCACTCACAATTCATTGGGGACAACCTATTTTTGCTTATTTGCCAACTTTCTCAGAGCTAGTTGGACCACTTACCAAAAGTCGGTCAGACCGCTTAGTCCATGCCGATCTGACAACATGGCATAGACTTTGCAAAAAAAACCCTTGGCCTGTCAAACCACCATGCATCAATGGTCTAACCACGTAAGACTAAAACTTCTAGACATTTTTTTGAACTTGAAATATGGCAACTCAAACTTCTCTCAAACTACCTCATTAGTGTCATATACTCATCACAATAGTGAAGGGACCTCCACATGGTCCCATGGTAGGTGATGAATCCACAATGTCTAGTGTGCATGCAAGGATCTTCACCTTTCTAATATCTTTTAAAGCTTCTAGCTGAATATGGAGCTCTACAAAAAAAAATCTTTCTCCTTTGCCACCATATCCTCAAGTGTAGTCACCATACCATGCACTTTCACAACTTAGGACATCAACTTTTTATGATCCGAGTCAGGGAATGCGGATAACCTTTTTAGCTCTAGGAAATCATCTACTAGGCTATCCTCCATGATGTTGTTTAAAAGTTCTCTCTCACCAGCCTTGCCAATCTTGCATTGAACAAACTTAGCAATTATCATGGATTCCCATAATTCGGTCTTTAGTAGCTTGTTAGAACCATAGATTATACATTTCTAACTATGGCATGTTATGCTGTGAATGAACTAGTTGTGCTGATCACATTGATGAAGCTCGATCCCATCATCTTTAAGGTCACATCAATTATTTCCAGAGTTTCCTAGTACAATGCAGCTCTCAACAAGAACACTACATCATAGTGATTGCAGATGAAAATACTTAAAGAAATCCATCAAGACAACAAGAGCTTTTATCAATACTCTTTACATACAAATAACAGAACCACCACATAGCAACATGCATGTAGTGTTTTATTTTGTTTTAATAGTTCCTAAGACAATTCATCACGCTGAAGTCTCACTAGCTAAAAAGAGCTATTCTTCTAAATCTTTTAATATTTGATAGCTCTATTGTTGATATCTAGGAGTGAAAGCACCAAACTCTTCTCCCCTGTTATTCTTAAGGTTTTTTGGCTTCCTCCCTTGAGAAGTGATACACATTTGCAATCACATCCAGTAGCATGGCACAAAGGATGGAGTTCTTTCCTGCAATTTGGTTCACCATGGAGTTCGAGTTTGTCTTGAATGCAATGTATTGGCATCCTTCATGTTCTGCATTCTTTAAAACAACATAGTCCTGTGGTATGATTAACAATTGCACCAAATGAAGAATGTCGTTGAATACTATCTTTGGAGTTACTAATGACTGATAAGAGGGGTCCATCTATCGATGACGACGTGGGGATGGGAAGTGAACGAGTGATGTGCGGAGCACACACGGCGTTGAAGCAAGCTACTAGGCTGAGCGAAGAGTTAGTCTGAGCAAAACAGGTCGATGCAAAGTGGGTTAGGACAGAGGAAAAAGGAGATTTGGCCCAAGGACAAAATCCGAATTTTTTTAATTTTTGAATTTTAGAAAATGGGATAAATCAAATTAAGCTCAAACAAATAGCAAATAAACTCTGAAAAATCCAAAAAAATACAAAACAATTCCTTGCATTATAAGGAACTCCAATAAAACTAGTTTTGATTTAAGTAAAGTCTATGTTATTCATATTAAATTTTTTATTTTTAAAATTTAATTTAAGCTTTAATTAATTCAACAAAAATCCAAATGGTTATTTTATTTTAAAAACTTTCAAAAGGTAAGAAAAACTGGGATGTTACTTGTTTTCCTTATAATCACAAAAAAGTGTAGAGGGAAAACCGAGGAAGAGAGATGGGACCAAAGGAGAGAGAAAATAGGAGGAAAGAAATAAAACATAATGAGGATTAGCATAGAGAGGGAACACGAAGAGGGAGAGAGAGAAAACCAAGAAAGAAATTACTTAGAGAGAAAACGTGAGAATTTAGAGAGGAGAGTTTAAGAGAGAATTTCCTAGAGAAATAACTAAGAGAGAAATCGCATAGGGCTTTTTCAGGAGACCCATTCCCGGTTAGGATCCACGTGGATGGACCAAGAATTTGAAGTGAAATCCTAGCCCATCCACATGCATAGGCTGAGATTTCGACCCAACCAAATAAGGCCTTAGGGAGAGAAAATCGAGAGGGGTTGTAGACATGGAAAACCGAGTAGGGATAGCATAGAGAGATAAAACTGTGTGAGAGAAATTAACATAAAGATTGCTTAAAAAAGAAAAACAATAGAGAAAAATCACTTAGAGAGAGAACTGGGATAGCGATAGCCTAGCGAGAAAGCCAAGAGGGAGAAACTGGGGATAAACTTCTTATAGAAACAAACCAAAGAGAGAAAACGAAGAGTTTATAAAGAGAAAATTACAATAGAAATTGTCTAGAGAGAGTTAATGGAAATTTTTAGGGAAAGAATACTGAGAGAGATTGTAAAGAGACAGAACTGAGAGAGGTATAGCATAGAGAGAGAAAACTTCGATGAAGAAATTACTAGGGACATTTTGCGATTGCTATTTTAGTTATAGAAATATTTACTAATTCTGGTAGAATTGTGCTGCTGTGGCTCCAAATAAGATGCTTTGAACTATTTGCTACATCCAAAAATACAGGAGAAATTACTGCTTTTGAATGGTCACCGTAGTGCCAAATTTAGTCTTATAGAGAGAATATTAGGGAAGAGAAAATAAAGAGGGAAATGGCTTAGAGATATGAAATATAGGAGCGATAGAAAATCGATTACTATATATTAAAAGCTCATGACATATCTTTCAGATCTACTAAGAAAAAAGAGAAATATGCTAGAAATTCTCACAAAAAATAAAAACTATGGCCCTTATATGGTGGGTCCTAACTAAGTTGAACTACAGCAATCATTGTTTGTTAGTATTTAAAGAAAAATATCTAACCATCCATGTAGCGGACCTGAGTTATAAAAACTTAAATTAAAAGAAAGATTACATGCCAATTACAATAAAACATAACAGAATTTCAAAATAAAAATAAATTAATCATTTGATTTTCATATGAACTCCAAACTAAAATATGTACATAGCTAAAATTCAGAATAACAATTATATGAAAATTGGTAGTTGGAATTGTATACGAATTCAAACTACATTTGAGATTTGAAATTAAATAAAATAATAAAAAAATAATAAACAATAATAATGAAAAATAAAAGGGAATTAACAATGTGATTTTCATTAGAACTCCAAATCAAAACCCATACATAGCTGAAATTCAGAATAAAAATTAGATAAAAATTAGCAGTTGGATTTTATATAAATTCTAAACTAAAACATAAATCCAACATAAATAAAAAGCAAAAAATAAGAACAAAAAATTTTAATGAAAAATAAAGAATTACAAATTTAATTTTCATATGAGCTCCAAATTAAAAACCCCCTACATAGTTAAAATTTGGAATAAACATAGATGAAAATTAGCAATTGGATTTCTATACAAATTCTAACCTAAAAATAAAAATAAAAATAAAAATAAAATTTAGATTTAAAAAAATGTTCATGTGAAATGCAATAAAAAATAACATATATTCAAAATAAAAATTAGTACTTGGATTTAAGTACGAAGTCCAACTTAAAATTGGAAAAAATCTATAAAAAGTACATTCGACTATTTTTTAAATTCCAAACCAAGTGAAAAATTAAAATTTTGGTGTTATTCAGAATTAAAATTCCCAAAATATTCTAATTTGAGAAAAATTGAAATTAAGGTAAAGAATTTGATTTGTGTGTGTATTAGGAATAGAAATCTATTATATAATAAAAGTCAATGACTTGTGGTTTACAGTCGCTAAGAAAAAAGAGAATATGCTAAAGTATAGGAAAACGGAGTGAATATTTTCTCTTTTACAATATATAATATTAAAATATTATAAATGGAGTTCTGCAACGATTTACTTTTTAAAAAGCAAAATAACATATGTATTGCAAATCATTTAATCATGCTTTAAGAATAATGCCCGGGTAAGTGCACAGGTCACCTTGCTAGTTTTAAATAATTTTACAAAGAGAAAAGTGGGAGGAGACGAAAGAAAATCAAGCGAGGAATTGCTTATAACTAGAAAAATAAGAGAAATTGTCTTGTAGCGTCAATCTACTGCACATGTTAGCCCAATCGGATAGTGAGATTGGACTTTGGGCCTGTTATTTTTGGCTGCGGTTGATGGCTTTTTAACTGTTTGTGACAGAGATTATGGAAAGAGAGATACTCGTTTGCGATTTTTGATGGTACAAATATTAGGTTTTTAATATGTACTACAATTAACTTGTAGACCTCGTCTTAAAAAAAATACTCCGTTTGAAAATTAGATACTGTAGCAGAAGTTAAAAATCAAAAGCTATAAGCTGAAAAAAACAGAACCTTTGACGTGTGGCTATTGGAGAACCACGTATAGCTCGAAATGGATTGGATTTGGATGTCGCCTTTTTCTATACAAATCAGCGACACACAGGGTTCATCCAACGGCCAATAGTTTTTTGATGACATGGCTAACTCGCAAGCAAGATAATTAGCAACTAATTGCAAGTAGTGGGGACCAATTGTATCGATATATATAGGATTTGGACCTATAGTTATATACAGTTAGCACTACTTTAAGCAATGCTTATTTTTAAAGTTGTTATAGAAAAGCTGTTATGAAAAAATCGTAGCACCCTATTTGGTTTTTCAGTACGTTATTCAATGGTTATTGCGCTGATATTTTCACTCATTTATTTTGTGATATGGGAAACACAATGATATCTTCGTTTGCCACTCGGTGTAGAATAAAAAGCAACTAGCCAAACACAAAAATATCTTAAAGCGGTTCTACCAAATGTCAGACCCGGATTTAGATAATCCGAACCCTCTATGAAAACTCTACACTATTCTCTAGATCGGTAGATAGTGCTTACAGGTACATGACTGAATTATCTCATACACGATGCCATTCATAGCAGTATTACAATATTAGAGTTTAAATAAATCTCACGACTACAGAAACACTACTAGTAGACGCAACATCACAGACGATTTCACGTGAAATCATCTATGTAAGGTTAATATCACAGACGGTTTTTAATAAAAACCGTCCGTGATAATCCGGCTATATATTGATTGCACCGCTCAGAACCACATCTGTCTTCAATTCGATCTAGATCTAGGCGCCCTCTGATGTGACAATGACCCGATCTTCTGAAAGGTACTGATAAGTCGATTGTGGAGAACTCGACGTTGATGATCCAAACGCTCCGACCAAAACAGATCGAACCCCTCGCAATCACTACACCATTGCTCCGATAATTATCAACTGTGCCGAACGCGGTTGACCTCGCCAAGAAGGCTATCTCCTACAAGTGAATCGAGAACATAGGCAAGAGAGTTAAAGATGCAATCTGAAATTGTATTACGAATAAAGATTAAGTTCACAAGTTGGGGTTCCTCAACTGGACGTGCGGTGAAACTTCTAAGCAGAATAATCTCTTAAGAAAACCCGATCAAAACTAAATAGGTGCGACCTCCTTAAATAGAGAAGGGGGAAGCCGCACTTATCTAATAAAAAGGGGTACAGTACTATTCATGGTACTGTTCACGTGAACAGTACGGTCGCGATACTATTCACGTGAACAATACCGGCCCAAATAGCCTAAGTGGTGATACAAGGCTCTCGGCCCAAAAGGTGATTCAGCACCAAGTAAAGGGGTGGCTGAAACTCTTTGAGTTGAAGACCACAAATTCTTCATCTCCTTTAGCCATTGTTATTGACTTCTCCTTCCTTGATATATATCATCAACTCCTTGCTGTCCCGTCCTAAATTCCTAAGCACAAGCAAATAATCTCTATTAGGCAGCATCATAGAGTTATTAAGTGATACACTCAGCCCTAGAAACGAATTTACCTGATAATTTAGTTGACGAGCACGTGCCCGAGTAATTGGACCTTGGACATCATTCAAGGTAGTAGCAAGAGGGTGTTCATATTAGTCGAAGTGATGTCCTCATCACCCTCCTCCTCCCCCGAGCCTGGCGCCCTCCTCCCTCGAGCCCGTCGCCGACTTCCCCTAGCCCGACGCCACCTCCCTCGACTCCAGCGCCCTATTCCCTCGCAAGCCCAGCACCCTCCTCCCCCGACTCTGGCACCCTCCTCCCCCATGAGCTCGGCGCCCTCCTCCCCCCGACTCTAGCGCCCTCCTCCCTCGAGCCCTCCTTTCTGAAACACAACCATCTCTGATTTGGTTCTTGATGGTTTCTCTCTCGGTTCTTTAATCCCTATTTCATGTATTTGTTTCATATTTAATAATCAGCACCACAGATTTGTTTCATGTAATTGTTTCATGTTTCATATATAACAATGTATGTGTGATGTATATGCAATATTTGCTTCTTAATCATGTATTTTCATGTAATTTCATGTCATTTTCATATTGATATATATATATATATATATATATATATATGCTACATTATGCTTAATTTTCATATATGAGAAGGCCAACATGTCATCCACTCATTTTTAGAACCACAATGGGAAGAGTTTACGGCGATGAAGACGACCAAAAATTTTAGAAGTGCAACTGCGGCGCACAAGGCCCTCTAGGCAAAAAACACACACCCCCACAGACTCGGCACAGCTGGGTATACAGGTAAAATCCTACAATGGAGGGAGAAGGACGAGCATGCAATCCTACGGGATACCGCCCCGCCATTTGCCATGATCCTGGATGAGCTCAGGCTCTTGCAGAAAGCGTTGAGTGTAGAATCTTCCCAAGGATCATTCCAAACAAGGAGGGAGAGAGATATACTCTCTGCGGCCCTAGGAAACAAGGAGTACTCGGGTCAAAAATTTTGTGAAATACTTCAAAGATATCATTATACATGGTACCTTCTAAGTGCAAATGCAATCGCTATCTTTTTATTGGTATAGGTATCTATCACATCGGAATCGAGGTCTTGCGAAAAGAATAGATCCATAATCAACGAACTTATCAAGCTGCATAAGTAATAAATAGATGGGCGATTACCTGTTTATGATGGAAGAAAATGCATGTTTACCGCAGGGCCACTGCCATTCAAAGCCAAAGAAGTTGTTGTCAAAACCGACTAAGGCTAACTGCAGGTAAATATATTTTCGCCATACATAACTATATTGTACTCTTTCTTTCCTTCCGAATGACTAAGGCTAACCTTTTGGAATCACATAGGTCGTTCGCCACGTACGTTGCAGAGAAGAGTGCCAACCTTGCACAAATTCGAGGAGAGTGTGTGTTCTCTTTTGTGGTTAAAGTCATAAAATCAGATGGAGAGTTCCACAACGTAGAATGATTTTCTTTGTGATAAGATTGACCTCAATTATACATGTGTATTTGTTAATAGATATTTTATTTTATTTCAATTAATTGTTTTGTAAAATGGATTTTTTTTGTTTCTAAAATGAATTGAGATATGAATTAGATGTATACATGTACATGTTGGTCTACTTGTTTCAGAGGGCATGGCTAATATTTCCTAAAGCTAGCCAATAAATAGAAATAGATTTAGGAGAAGAAAAGATATCACAAACGGTTTTAACTACAAACCGTCTATGATATTTGATTATCGCAAACAGTTCGTAGTTAAAATCGTATGTGATATTTATCTATCATAGACGGTTTTTAAGAAAAACCATCTATAATAATCAACTATCATAAACGGTTTGTAATTAAAAATCGTTTGTGATATTTACATCATAGACGATTCGCATGCTGTCTGTGATGATCTCGTATCATTACTAACCCATCAATTCAGACGGCTCACGCAACCGTCTGTGATGCCGTTTTTCAACCATTTATGATAACGTTTTCTGTAGTAGTGTCCACATTGGTATCAGTTTTATATAGGGCCGACAGACCAAATGATCACATCACAAAAAGACAGCAAAAATTGAAAACGAGAAGGCACACCCTTTCACAGGCAGCGACTGGGACAACCTAAGTGGAACCGATATTAGTTAAGCTCTAACTAATATTGGACCCACTTGATAGTTAAAGTGGACGACTAGACTGTAGGAGGAGAGGCTAGACTACCACGTCCTAAACCTAATTGCTTTCGTCTTCTCCTCCATCGTTGCCTTGATCTTCATAGAACGCGTACTGATCTTAATTTTTAAATTCTGGGGAGGGATTGAGAGTGAGGGTGAGCACACACAACCGTACTCCGCGAGCCAACATACTGAAATGCAGTAATATAAGATGCAAGGCTCAACAAATGGTGGCTCGGCTTCCTTTATTTTGCGAAAAGTAATATTTGTAAATATTATTAGTAAAATTCCCTATGACTTAACATTTTATCAAATCATTCATATCATTTGAAGTTATGTAATAAATATATTGTAGACGATTCCATCCACCGATTACATCGTTCCATCCACCAATATTAAATTTTTGACTATTGGGTTACATCCACCCTACATAATCATCACTGGAGTACATCCCTCCAGGAAAAATCTAAATTAAAGTACATCCCTTCAACTTAGTTTTCTCCCTCCCACAAAGATTTGGAAATAGAACTAACTCGAGGAGGTTCCCATGTACACCCTTGACTGTGTGCACGACTATTTAAACAGTTTATACTCTACAGAGATTGTACATCTTTACCAACAAGACATAATCCACTTGCCATATTCCACATGCTTCCTTTGACATGCAAATCAAAAGGATTACCACATGACCTTTACAATGCATCTAGCGAAGGATTGCACTCGCTAAGGTTTTATCTAGGGGAAAGATATATCCGCCCCACCCAGACCCCCTCTTGCGCCACACAGCGGCTTACACCAGCGTTACGACCCGTGTCCATGACGGTTTAAACCAGCACCACGACTCGTGGGTCACTCCAAGGTGCTTTCCTCTACTGATAATATAAATTAGTTAGTCATGCCTACATTTTGCCAGTTTATGGTTTGTGCTGTTTTACATGAAGAGGTCAACACAGAATTAAGTTCTTAATTTGTCCATGCAGTGCATACCACAAACCACAAGTTCTCGTATTATATCCATGCCCACCATTCTTACTATCCGCCTAGATAGGTTAAGCAAATTTTTATGGTTTTGATAAGCATAAGATATGTTATATCAAGTTATCAGTCACTTACATCTCATGACTATTCCAAACAAGATTTTATGTTTAAAAGAGATAATGTTCAAGGTAGCTAAGACCCTGATTTTGACTTGACTTAGCATAGCTCATAGTTATATGTATAAAGTATTTTAGACATAGTACCTAGGGTGGCAAATATAGGGCTTGTTCTTTTTTGCTGCGGCTTATGGCTTTTGACTAAAATTTTTGAATTTTAGCTGTTTGCGACAGATATTACGGAAAGAGAGATACTCGCTTGTGATTTTGGATGATACAAATATTGGACTTTTGTAACATCCTGATTTTTGGGAGTATTTAAAACCCTGAATTTAAAAATAAATTTCTAGAATTTTCTGGAATTAAATCAAGCTTAATTTGAATTTTTAGAAATTAAAAATATTTCATTTGATTAAAATAAACTTTAACATAAGTTACAAATATTTTACTTGGGTTCCTTGTATCACAAGGAATTTTCTAAAATGTTTGGTGAATTTTTGGAGTTTGTTTGCTATTTTCTAGAGACTTTGGTTTTATTTTGGATTCATTTAAAAAGAAAAAAAAGGAGAAAACCCTCAGCGTTTTGGGCCGAAACCTTTCCCCGGCCCAACCTTCCCGCCACATAAACCCTAACCCACCCCGCCGGCCAGCCCAGCCCACCTCCCAAACCGCACCCATCCGCGGCTGCCACGTGCCAACGATCGTGACCCCCGCTGCTTCCCCTGCACCATCCGAACCGTCGGCCCGCTCCACCTCACCTCCTCTCTCCAACTGGTGGGCCCCACGGCAGGCGTCCCCTACCCGACCCCTTCTTCCTCTCGTGCCCGATCGAGACTCATCCCGCGCCGCCGCCAGGAGCTCTACACCCGCACGCCTCTCAAGTCTATAAAGGGGCGCCCGAGCGCACGGCACCTCCACCCAAAGTCACCACCCTCCCTGCCCTAACTCGCACCCCAAATTTGTGCCGTTTCCACCGAGGAGCACCGGTTTTTGCCGCCGCCCGACCTGCGCTTCGGCGAGAAATTGGGCAAGCCACGGTGAGTATTTCCCGCCGTCGGTGCCCTCAAAAGCTTCCCTTCACCGAGCTCTTCCTCTGAGCCGCCTCGCCGAAGCCCCTGCGCTGCGGGACATGGGCCTTCGCCGAGCACCCCGCTTCCCCGCCGCCAAGAGCTCACCGTCGGCCGCCCCAAAGGGCCTGCGACCCTGGCACCCACACCCTAAGCCTCGCAGCACTCGTGGGGAGCCCATGCGCAGGTCACCGAGGTCCCGGGTCGCGTCCTCGTCGGTCTTCCCCGCCGCCATTTGCTCTGCCACCATGGATGCCGATGAGAACCCTTGTGCCGACCTTCCCTACGAAATCCGAGCCACTGGGAACCTTCGCCTTCGCCCGCTGCAGCTTGTGCTGCCTTCGCCAGAGCCCAGCTCGCCGCCGTTTGCCCCACCGGCGCTGCCCACCCTCGTCCGTCGATGCCACCGGCATCAGCAAAGCCCGTGGCGGCCACCTCAGCTCGGGCACACCCGTGCGCGCCACGTGGACGCCAGCGAAGCCTCATGCCACCACATCAACTCGCCACCTCCACTTGCCCTGTCACCCGAGCCGACCGGTGCCACGTGGACACCACGTCGTCGATGCGCACACGTGTCGGCCGCACACACTCTCCACATCAGCCCAAACCCGACCACCTAAGCCTCTTTCCCACTGTTCCAAAGGCTACGCCCACCGTAGACCGTCCAATCCATGGACTGAGTTCACGGAACAGTAGCCCCTCCGAATTTCAGTTTTTTTTCAGCCTATTTAATTTTTCGAGAGCCCGTTCTCCTTCGTCCTAGCTCCGATTGACCTGTTCTTTTTTCTAAATTCATCTAAAATCGAGATCTAGCTTTTGGTTCTAGTTTCATGATTTTTGGAGTTCATTTGCTTATCATTTTATGTATTTTTCTTGTTTCAGTCGTTTTCACTCTCGTTGATTCGAATTCCGGAGGAGCAGGATCTACGCCCAAAGACCAAGAGTAACTCGCTAAGCATAACCAAGGCAAGTCGTGTCCTTTGATCATGTTGAACATAGTTTGCAATCTATTATTTAATTATTTTGTTTTAAATTACATTGCATCGCTATTTTTATTCAAACCTTATATTAGTAGTTATTGTCCCAATTGAATTCATCCCTCCTTGATAATTTGGAATGCCATGATACCATTGTCACCATAAGTTGGAAAACATACTAGTGAAGCTAGGTTATTTGTCACATGGGTTGGTACGATAGAATGCTTAGCTTTGCTTATAGTTACGATTGGGTTTATCATCACATATGAATTATCAATTTGACTTAATGAGATATGGAACTGTGGTTGGTACCACGTTTATTAAAATTTAGGCCATGGCATTGGTGTGTCATTGGCGTAGTTATACAAAAACTGGTTTTGCACTCGGACGAGTGATCGTGCAGTAAAGGGGGAAGTGTTGGAGCACTTCAAGGGATGTGGTAGTCTCGTCCGGGTAGAATTAAGGACTTAATTTTGTGCGCCATTGATCTGAGTTTTACCGTGCAAACCACATGTCTAGTATGGGATGGACCTAGCTAATTAATTTGGGATGTTTCAACTTTAATCTTGCCATTGAGGTAAACATGGTTGCTGATTTTCATGTGTGATGCGAAACCCTAGTGGGCGGATTGAGTTGTAACTAAACTTTGTAAAGGCCTTGGTGTGATTTTCTTTAACGTGAGGATTATCACATCGTGTGGGTACAGTTGTGCAATCTTTACAGAGTGTAAAACTATTCGAATAGCCGCGTCCTCGGTCATGGACAATGCTCGGTGAATTCACACGAGGTATAGATATTTCTGAAAACTTGTAGTTGGACAGTGAATGGTTAATTCACTGTTGGTTTAGCTTATGGATGGGAGGTCCATAAGCGATTGGTTTAGCTTGTGGATGGGAGGTCTGCAAGTGGTTATATCAATTCCTTTGATTATTTATTTATTATTGTTCTACTTAAAGTTCACTTTCAATCTATTTACTATATTTACTTTCAACTGTCATTTATGCAAATTAACCTTTCAGTCTTCCGTTGGTAAGCCTTGCATACTATATTGCATTCATTTGTTACAAACGACTTGCTAAGTACCAATACCAATGTACTCATGACTTTATGCCCAATGTTGCTCAGTTGAGGAAGAGGAGTACCACCAGCAGGAGGTTCCAGAAGGAGAGTACTTCGATCACTTCACGAATTAGACTTCGTTCTCCACTCGATAGCCTGTGAGCTTGTCGATTGGCCGCTACGCTTTATTTTAGATTTTCGCTGCTAGTTTTTGTTAAACCCTTCGGGCTAGTCTATTGTAAGCTTGACCATAAGGTCGTACCTGTTGAGATTTATTGATATTTGAGTTTTCTCTTTATTTTATCGTGTATATGGTTGTGATTACATCTATATTTGACTGTGTGCACTAGCGTGATCCTAGGACTAGTGCAGTATACACAGAGAGTCCGGATTTGCATATTCGGGTCTCGACAGCTTTTAACGTGTACTACAATTAATTTGTAGACACTACTACAAAACAGGCTATACTGGACGGATAAAGCACAGACGGTTCATACGGAACCGTCTGTGCTTAACTATCACAGACGGTTCATACTACCACCCGGCTGTGATACTGTCACAAATGGTTATTAACACGACCCGTTTGTGATAATCGAGACATCACAGACGGTTCGTGTTAATAACCGTCTGTGAAAGTTCAAAGACGGTTTGTTATACGAACCGTCTGTGATAATAGAGACATCACAGACAGTTTATATTAATAACCGTCTGTGAACCTTCACAAATGGTTATTAATACGAACTGTCTGTGATGTCTCTATTATCACACACGGTTCGTGTAACAAACCGTCTTTGATATTAATTGTCACAGACGGTTCGTGTTAATAACCGTCTGTGATAAATTGCACTATTAATACTTGGACGGTGTCGACACAGATCTGTCTTCATTGCGCTGCATCGGTGGAGCAAGGCGGCCGGCTTTAGGGAGTTCGGGGTTGAAAATATATCGCCGTCTTCTTAATGATCTAATCAGAGGTTAGTACTCAATTACTTTTAATTATGCTTATATACATGTTTTTGTAATGGAAGGCCAGAGATGATAACTTATATGCTATGTAGTAGCGGTAATAATCATTTTTGGCAACCATTTGTTACTTGTGTAGCTAGCGTAGATGGATCGAAGCTGGATGTATATTGAGAACCGTGTGAGTGAAGAGTGCATTATTGACGTGTCTATTTTTAGAAGAGCGGCCGAGCTGGATATGTTAAAGAAGGGGATAAAATATATGTACTGTCCATGTATTGATTGTGATAATCTCAAGATGTTTAGCAACTCAGCGCAGATCGAAGCTCACTTGATTCGAAGGGGTTTCAGAAAATAGTACAAATGTTGGACCAGTCACGGTGAAGAGAAGTGTACACAAGAAGCTGGTAGTTATGACATAGTCGAGGGGGACAACAATATGCTAGTTGTGGACTGTGCTTTTGATCATGAGACCGCGGATGGATCGCAGGATGACAATCTGGATCAGATGTTACGTGATGCAGAAGGGAACTACAGTGTGAGAGAGTTTGGTAAATTTGAGGGCTTGATGGAGGACTCGGAGAAATCTTTGTTCTCGGGATGCAAGCCGCAATACACGAGGTTGTCATCAGTTCTAGAACTATAGAAATTGAATGCAAACAATGGTTGATCCGACAAGAGTTTCACGGCATTGTTAGGTCTCCTAGCGGACATGCTTCCAAAGGGAAATGTGTTGCCAAGAACCACCTACCAAACCAAGAAGATTCTTTGTCCATTAGGAATGGAAGTAGAAAGAATACAAGCATGTCCGAATGATTGTATCCTGTACCGTAAAGAGTATGCTAGCTTAAATGTTTATCCGGTGTGCAAAGCATCCCGATACAAGCGTAAAAATAACTCTGATGATGGAAAGGGCATCGAGGTGAAGCAAGGATCTCCTGCGAAGGTGTTGTGGCATCTTCCTGTTATCCCCCATTTGAAACGTTTATTTGCAAACCGCAAGAATGCAAGATTGATGCGTTGGCACTTGAGCAGCGTAAGAAAGACGGAATGATAAGACATGTTGCTGATTCTGCCCAATTGAGGAACATCGATAGGATGTTTGTAGATTTCGGTGTGGAACCGAGAAATATAAGGTTTGGGTTGAGTACAGATGGAATGAATCCTTTTGGTAACATGAGCAGCCGACATAGCACCTGGCCCGTGACTTTATGCATCTACAACCTTCCTCCTTGGCTATGTATGAAGCGGAAGTATATTTTGATGTCACTACTTATCTAAGGGCCGAAGCAACCTGACAACGATATTAATGTGTTCCTAGCACCATTGGTAGAAGATCTTGCAATACTGTGGAACGAATGGGTACATGTATGGGATGCGGACAAACGAGAGAACTTTACTCTACGCGCTATGCTGTTCTGCACTATTAATGATTTTTCGGCCCTTGGTAACCTGTCAGGGTTGAGTACAAAAGGAGCTAAAGCGTGTCCGCACTGCTTAGATTATACGGAGAGTGTGTGGTTGAACAACTTGCGTAAAACTATGTACATCCGTCACCATAGGTTCCTTCCAAGGTATCACCCATACCGCAAGATGAAAAAATAATTTGATGAAAAAAAAGAAGATGACTCAGTACCAAGACCTTTTAGCGGGAAAGAGGTGTATGATATGGTCAAAGATATAAACATTGTGCTTGGAAAGGGGCGTAAATTGAGGAAGAACATGTGAAAAAAAAGGTCAATATTTTGGAACTTACCTTATTGGGAGCACTTAGAAGTTCGCAATTGCATCGATGTCATGCACGTAGAAAAGAATGTATGTGACTGTTTGATTGGTCTCTTACTGAACATTCCTGATAAAACTAAGGATGGTGTTAACGCAAGGCGTGATTTGGTCGCTATGGACATCAGGACCAAGTTAGCACCGATAGAGACCGATAAAGGCCGGACATACCTTCCCCTAGCTTGCTACACTCTGTCTAAGTCCGAGAAAACTGAACTGTGCCAGTCCTTACATGGTGTGAAAGTTCCATCCGGTCACTCCACCAACACGAAGAAACTTGTTTCCGTGGAACATTTGAAATTAATTGGCATGAAGTCCCACGACTGTCATGTGCTAATGACACAAATGCTACCTGTTGCAATTAGAAGTATTTTGCCGAATAAGATTCGAGTGACAATCATAAGGTTATGTTATTTCTTTAATACAATTGCTCAAAAGGTCATTGATCCCGATGGACCAGATGCTCTTCAAACCGAGGTGGTGACAACTCTATGTCATCTAGAGATGTATTTCCCTTCATCATTTTTTGATGTCATGGTCCATCTCATTGTCTACCTTGTGAAAGAGATAAAAATATGCGGCCCCGTGTTTCTACGTCATATATACCCTTCCGAGAGGTACATGGGAATTCTCATGTCCTATGTACGCAATCGATCTCGACCGGAGGGTAGCATCATCGAAGGTTATACAACAGAAGAGGTCATTGAATTCTACATCGGCTACATGGCTCAGGTCGATCCGATAGGTGTACCTATATCTCGTCACGAGGGAAGGCTAGAGGGTATCGGGACTATCGGAAGGAAAGCAATAACTCCGGATCAAAATACGTATGCTCAAGCCCATTTCACGGTTTTACAACACATGACTGAAGTGACCCCATATAGTGAAGAGCACAAGGACATGCTACGTTAAGAGAATGCAGGCCAGTCAGAAGTTTGGATCACGAGACAACACAACCGTCAGTTCAACGAATGGTTGAAGGCGCAATTGACTAGGAGGTCGTCAAGTGAAACACTACAATGGTTGGCAAAAGGACCAAAATTTATAATTGTGATATAGCAAGGATATGACATTAATGGCTACACATTTTATACAACAGATCAGGATAAAAAGAGCACAGTGTAGAACTCAGGTGTCCGCATAGATGCCTATGATGTGCACGTCAATACCGCTAGCCCAAGCTCGTACTACGGGCTTATAGAGGAGATTTGGGAGCTTGACTACGTAATTTTCAAGATTCCTCTATTTAGGTGCCGTTGGGTCCATCTCTCACGGGGTGTAAAAGTCGACAAGTACGGTGTCACTACCGTGGACATCGAATGTGTAGGATACAAAGACGAATCATTTGTACTCACGAGGTAAATTGTTCAAGTATTTTATGTAACCGACCCGGCAAATAAGAAGCGCCATGTAGTTCTTCAGGGAAAAAGAAGGATTGTCGGAGTTGAGAATGTTGTGGATGAGGAAGAGTACAATCAATTTGATGATTTACCTCCATTCGGAGATGGCATCAGGCTCGAGAAAGAACAAGACGATAAAATAAGCTATATGCGTGTCGATCATCGTGAAGGACTTTATTTAAAATGAAATAGCTATGTGTAATAAATGTAACTATATATGTTTTATTGTAATTGTAAAATGACTCAGGAACTGTGATGTATTTGTGTAACATCCTTATTTTTGGAGATTTTTAAAACTTTGAATTTGAAAATAAATTTCTAGAATATTTCTGAATTTAAAGCAAGCTTAAAAGAATTTTCAGAAATTTAAAAGAATTTAATATGATTAAATTATACTTCAACAATTAGCTGAAAATAGTTTAATTAAGTTCCTTGGGTCACAAGATATTTTCTAGAATTTTCTAGAATTAAATTAAGCTTTAAATGAATTTTAAAATTTTAAAATGATTTAATCTGAGTAAAATAAACATTAACATGAGTTGGAAATATTTTATTTGAGTTCCTCAGGTCTCAATGAATTTTCTGGTATTTGTGGTGAATTTTTTTGATTTATTTGCTATTTTTTAGAGCTTTTCGAAGTTTATTTGAATTTCTGAAAAAGAAAAAGAAAATATAAATACCCCGCCGCCGCCCAGCCGGCGGATCCCGCTGCTTCCACGCGTCGGTCATCTGACCCACTCCCGCGCCGCCGCAGTACCTCCGCACCCGCGCCGCCTGATCCCTCCTTCCTCCACGCGTCGCGCATCCGCTCCCGCCGCGCCCGCGCCCGCGCCGCAAACCCTAACCCTAACCGCTAGCCGCCCCGCGCCGTCGGATGTGCCACGCAGCGGCACCAGCAGCGCCCCATCCCCGCCCGCTTGATGCCGTCGGATCGCGCCTCGTGGCCGCATCCAAGCCGTCTGAACCAATCCGCTCCGCGCCCGCGACCGTCTCCGGATCGAACTCCTCGGTTCGCGTGATAAACCCGCCCCCTCACCTCGGTTCACGTGCACGCTTCGCCGAACCCTCGCGCCGCCGCCTTCGCTGCCCTCGCGCCCGCGCCGTCGTTGGAGCCCACCGTCGTCGCCCGGAGCGTCTTCGCCGCCGCCAGAGCCATCGCCGCTCTTCCCGCTGCCGTCCCCGTCGCCGGTGAGTTGCCTCGCCGCCCCCACCGCCGAGTCGCCCCGCGTCGCCCACGTCGCCAGACCGCGCTGCTCCCCCTCGCCTCGGCCGCGCGCCTGCCACGCGTTGGCGATCCGCCCCGCCACCGCACCCCGGCCGCTTCATCCCCGCCACCCAAGGGCTCAGATCGAGCTACTCGCCGCCTCGCGCGTCGGATCCGCCGGCGCTGCTCCGCGCGCGCCGCACCGCGCAACCGCGAAGTCGCGCGCCACGCGCGTCCCATCGCTTCGCTCCCGCCCCGCGCGTCGCATCCGGCCGTCCATCGACGGAGCTGCGAGGCACCAGCTCGCGCCACGCGTCACGACCCCGACCGTCCGATCTCACCGCCGCTGCCGCGCCCAAGCCCGCCAGCTCAGCCCTAGCCACGTCGCAGCACCAGCGCCTGCCACGTCAGCCGCCACGTGTCATGCCACGTCAGCAAAAACGCGCCCCCCGAGCCACGTGGCAGCCACGTCAGCCCTAGACACGTGGCAGCATCAGCGGTTGCCACATCAGCATCGCCCGCCGCGTCAGCGCTGCCTCCCCGTGCACTGTTGGGTGGACCGCGTCCACCGTGGACCGCATTCCCCGTGCGCCCGGTCCAAAGCACAGTAACATTTTTCATTTTCCCCGATTTAATTTTAGATTTATTTTCCGAGATCCCTTCTCCTCCGTCCTAGCTCCGATTGACCCCGTTCTTTTTTCTAAATTCATCTAAAATCGAGCTCTAGCTGTTGGTTCTAGTTTTGTGAATTTTGGAGTTCATTTGCTTATCATTTTATGTGTTTTCTTTGTTCCAGTTATTTTCTCTCTCGTTATATTCGGATTCCGGAGGACCAGGTTCTACGCCCGAAGACCAGGAGTACCTCGCTGAGCATAACCAAGGCAAGTCGTGTCCTTTGATCATGTTGAACCCAGTTTGTAATCTATTATTTAATTATTTTATTTTAAAGTACATTGCATCGCTATTTTTATTCAACCGTTGTAATTGGTAGTTATCGTCCCTTTTGAATTTATCCCTCCTTGATAACTTTGAACACCATGATACCCTTGTCACCATAGGTTGGGAAACATAATAGTGATGTTATGATATTTGTCACATGTGTTGGTACGATTAGATGCTTAGTCTTGCTTAAAGTTACGATCGGGTTTATCATCACATGTGAATTATCAATTTGACCTAATGAGATATGGAACAGTGGTTGGTGCCACGTTTATTAAAATTTGTGCCATGACGTTGGTGCGTCATCGGTGATGGTTATACAAACTTGGTTTTGCACTCGGGCGAGTGATCGTGCAGTAAAGGGGGAAGTGCAGGTGCACTTTGGGGGATGTGGTAGTCTCGCCTAGGTATTGTTAAGGACTTAACTTTGTGCGCCATTGATCTGAGCTTTACCGTGCAAACCACATGTCTGGTATGGGACGGACCTGGCTGACTAATTTGGAAGGTTTCAACTTTAATCTTGCCATTGAGATGAACATGGTTGCTAATTTCCATGTGGCGCCAGGGAGTGTGATGCAAAACCCTAGCGGGCGGATATAGTTGTAACTGAACTTTGTAAAGGTTTTGTTGTGATTTCCTTAGCGCGAGGCTAATCACATCGTGTGGGTACAGTTGTGCAACCTCTGCAGAGTGTAAAACTATTCAAATAGCCGCGTCCTCGGTCATGGACAATGCTCGGTGATTTCACACGAGGGGTAGTTATTTTCGAAAACTTGTGGATTGTAATTGGACAGTGGATGGTTAATCCGCTGTTGGTTTAGCTTGTGGATGGGAGGTCCATAAGCGGTTGTTTTAGCTTGTAGATAGGAGGTCTGCCAGTGGTTATGTCAATTCCTTTGATTATTTATTATTTATTATTATTTTACTTAAAGTTCGCTTTCAATCTATTTACTGTATTCACCTTCAACTGTCATTTATGCAAATTAACCTTTCAGCCATCCTTTGGTAAGCCCTGCATACTATATTACATTCATTTGTTACAAACGACTTGCTGAGTACCAATGTACTCACAGCTTTATGCCCAATGTTGCTCAGTTGAGGAAGAGGAGTATCACCAGCAGGAGGTTCCAGAAGGAGAGTACTTCGACGACTTCACGGATTAGGCTTCATTCTCCACTCGATAGCCTGTGGCTTGTCGATTGGTCGCTACGCTTTATTTTGGATTTCCGCTGCTATTTTGTTAAGCCCTTCCGGCTAGAGATATTGTAAACTTGGCCATAAGGTCATACCTTTGAGATTTTATCGGTATTCGGGTTTTCCTTTATTATTATCGTGTGTATGACTATGAGTACATCTATGTTTGACTGTTTGCACTAGTGTGATCCTGGACTAGTGCAGATTACACAGAGAGACCGAATTTGCTCATTCGGGTCTCGACAATTTGTGAATTTGCATTTATATATATAGGTGAATTGAATGCTGGTAGGTGTAGTTATATTCATTACACTCTGTGAGGTCTTATTGAATGCTGATAGTGTAGTTACAACGACCGGTAGGCAAATGCTTACGACCGGGGCAAAGGCTTATTACTGACGGTTATAAACTTAGAACCGTGCAGGATAGTTATCACGAGCGGTTCTAAACTTATCACCGTCTATGATATTATATTATCACGAGACGGTTATAAGTTAAGAACCGCGTCGGTGATAGTAACACTATCACGACGGTTCTTAACTAAGAACCGCTCGTGATAGTGTTACTATCACCGACGGTTCTTAACTTATAACCGTCTGTGATAATATAATATCACAGACGGTTCCTTTACGGAACCGTCTGTGATAGTTTTCCTTATAAATACCCGCAGCTAGAGCACAGATTCCGTACTCACGCACTCTAGATCTCCTGCGCCCCTGGTATATTATTGCTCTCTCACGCCGCCCTTCCCTCCCAACGTGCCGCCGGTCGCTCCCGATGCAGCTCCCTCCCGACGCCTCTCCTTCCCCCGACTCTGGTGCCCTCCTCCCCCGACGCCGCTCCCTCCCCCAAGCCCAGCACCCCCCCGACTCTAGCTCCCTCCTCCCCCGCGAGCCCGGCGCCCTCCTCCCCCGACTCCGGTGCCCTCCTCCCCCGACTCTAGCTAGGTTTTAGATTTGTTTCATGTAGTTATTTCATGTTTCATATAGAATAATGAAGATACGTTATTCATGTTTCATATATTGATATATATGCTACATTGTCATATTGATATATGTCCTACATTGTCATATTGATATGTATATATATTGATATATATGTGTGTATATATATGCTACATTGTAATATTGATATATATGCTGGCCGAATTTACACATGCTGGATTGATGAATATGTTAAATTCATTTGTCATTTGTATTTGGATGTGTTATATTTCAAATGGTAAGTTCAATTCATATGATTACATATATGTTATGACATTTGTATTTCGATTGATGTTATCTTTGTGCTCACATAATCATACTAGAATTATATTGCTATATATGAATTATTAGCAGCTATAGCTAGAGATATACCACACCTCACTGCGTCCACATAGTCATCCAAAAATATATGCCACATAGACCTTCAAAGGGCATGAAGCTAGTGACACACTCCAGTGTATCTGCTTCAATGAAGTTGATACACTGGTTTGTGTCATTTGCTTCATAGAACTTTGTTTAGGCCCACACCTCACTGCATCCACACAGTCGTGCAAAAATTTTTAGTACATGCCACATAGACCTTCAAAGGGCATGAAGCTAGTGACACACTCCAGTGTGTCAATTTCAATGAACTAATACACTGGTTTGTGTCATTTGCTTCATAGAACTTTGTTTAGTCCCACACCTCACTGCGTCCACACAGTCGTTCAAAAATTTTTATTACATGCCACATAGACCTTCAAAGGGCATGAAGTTAGTGACACACTCCAGTGTATCGGTTTCAATGAACTTGTATACTGGTTTGTGTCATTTGCTTCATAGAATTTTGTTTAGGCCCACACCTCACTGCGTCCACACAGTCGTGCAAAAATTTTTAGTACATGCCACATAGATCTTCAAAGGGCATGAAGCTAGTGACACACTCGAGTGTATCCGTTTCAATGAACTGGATACACTAGTTTGTGTCATTTGCTTCATAGAACTTTGCTTAGGCCCACACCTCACTGCGTCCACACAGTCGTCCAAAAATTTTTAGTACATGCCACATAGACCTTCAAATGGCATGAAGCTAGTGACACACTCTAGTGTATCGGGTTCAATGAGCTTGATACACTAGTTTGTGTCATTTGCTTCATAGAACTTTGCTTAGGCCCACACCTCACTGCGTCCACACAGTCGTCCAAAAATTTTTAGTACATGCCACATAGACCTTCAAATGGCATGAAGCTAGTGACACACTCTAGTGTATCGGGTTCAATGAGCTTGATACACTAGTTTGTGTCATTTGCTTCATATAACTTTGCTTAGGCCCACACCTCACTACGTCCACACAGTCGTTCAAAAAATTTTAGTATATGCTACTCTTGTTAGCTACAAGGTCTATTTCGAAGGCCCATAACTCACTGTAATTAATTTTTTTCTTAGAAGAGATGTGGCGTCCTCACAGTCTTTGTCGTCGTCATCTGGGTCTTAGAAGACACAAACCATCTGCGATATTGTGTGTATCACAGACGGTTAGGAATAAGAACCGTCTATGATATTATGTGTATCACAGACGGTTGTTGTTTTTAACCGTCTGTGAAAGTAGATTATCACAGACGGTCGTTTGCAAACACCATCTGTAATGTAAGTTAGCACAGACGGCTCTCAAGCTGTCTGTGATAACCACCTATTATTACTGACACATAAAAACAGACGGTTCAAAAACCGTCTGTGATGGCGGTTCCGAACCATCTGTGATAGGCCTGTCTGTAGCAGTGAGACCCCGTTTTGAAAAAATACTCCGTTTGAAAGTTAGGTACTGTAGCAAAAGCCAAAATCCATTTTTAAAAACTGAAAAGAACAGGCCCATAGTAGGTCCAACAAGTTATCAAGGATGGCGTAGCTAGGTATTGCTACATTAATAATTTGGGGTAATAACTAACTTATAGGTAACATATGATTGTACATGAAATAACGCATGCATTTTGAATAATTTCAAATGGACATAATTTGCATAAAACATGAGATCGAAATGCTGACTTCACTGCGTCTATGTTCGGGAAGTCTTATGGGTCCTGTGGCATGTTGAGTTGCTGATCAGGGACGTCCTCGAAATCTAATCGGTTAGAGACGCCGGAATGCAATCAACAAGGAAGAGAGCATAATAAATATCTAAATAAAATTCAAATAAACTTTAAATTAAACAAAACCACCACTAACAGAAAGAGCTCGAATTTAGAAAATTTTAGGAACAAGTTTCACTTGAATCGGAGTTACGGTGAGGATGAACGAGCTCTCCAAAGTTTATTTCCAAGAAAAATCCCAAAAATAAAAAGCAGAGAGAGAATTCTTTCTCTGACATGTAGGTCCACAAGTTTATTTTAAATTATTAAAATAAATTTCAGATTTTAAAATCTGAGAGTATGACATGTGGGTCCTACGAGTTTATTTTAATTATTAAAATTAAATTAACAGCCAGAGACTGATATGTGGGCCTTAGTGTCACTGACTTATAAATCTGGATTAAAAGATTTTTAAACAAGGTGGGGCCCGCTTATCAGCCTAACATCAGGGTTAAACCAGTACAGGGCCTACCGGTCAGCGATTCATTAACATAAACTAAACACGGTCTGTAGTTATTAATGAATAATTAAGGTTAATGACGTTGGAACAGTGCATCGTCTTCGGCCAATCGGTGGCACTACGGGAGTATTTCAAAAATGGTCCCACGGGGCTCGTGCGCACTTACGGGTGAAATGATGTGGCCACATTTGGCCTGGGTGGCCATCGGCGGCGAGCTGGGGGCGGCGGAAATAGGGCAAGGTGCGTGACGGCCATGCCGGCGATGGGAGCTCAATTAAACGAGAGGGGGAGCTTCTAGGGATTGACAGGAACTCACCGAAAAAGGAATGAATTCTCGGGGTTGCCTGGGGTGGGCTGGTGACGGTGAGCTCGGGCGGCAAAGAGGGGTGATCGGCGCTGGGGGAGAGAGACTCGTGAGCCTTTAAATTGGTGCTAGGACTAACTTCGCCTAGTAGTGAGGGAGCTGCTGGCGAACAGAATTGGCCAGCGGTTGTTGGCAACGTCGGCGAGATGAGACGGCCAGAGTTGGGGAAGAAGACCGAGCCGACGAGCTACGAGGAAAGGGAGGCCGATTAGGCTTCGCAGAAGCACCCAGGAGGTGCAAGGAACTCAGGGAAAGGGGCAATATTGCTTGCTATACTCCTGAGATGGCTGGCGATGGCGATGGCCGAAAAACTGCAGGGTAGCGGCGAATTCGGACTTTTGGAGTGCTGAGCAAGGTAATGAGTGAGTTGGAACGGGAATGAACCGTGAATTTATACTGCCAATCCGAAGTAGAGAGCGTTGGGCGCGATATAAGGCGGGTAACGAATGGGGGCGGTGCGCACTCGATTATCCTATCGTGGCTAGGGCAGGGAGAGGGGTAGCACGTGTGGAGCTATCTTCGGATGATTCAATGCTCTACAGGGGTGGGGGTGGCGTTGAGATGACTAGGGATGGCAATCGGGCGTGGCGGGTACGGGTAGTGCTCGCCCATACCCATACCCGCGACCTTGATTTACGCCCACGGGTATACCCGCGAAAGACGACGGGCGAAGAACGTCGCCCATACCCGTCGCCCGCGGGTATACCCGTTTACCCGCGAACCAAGAGTCACCATAAGAAAGAGAATATCTTTCTACACCAAAGTATTGTAATTTTATTTATAACATATTATCTTTCTACACCAAAGTATTGTAATTTTATTTATAACATATTATCTTTCTACACCAAAGTATTGTAATATGTTATCTTTCTATACCAAAGTATTGTAACATATTATCTTTCTATACCAAAGTATTGAATATTTGTAACATATTCATAGATCATGGACTCGCGGGTAAACGGGCGAGACGGGTACGGGTGGAGCTTACCCTTACCCGTACCCGTTTACCCGATGGGTAGAAAGTTTCCCCCATTTTCATACCCGTGGGTAAATAATACATCCCATACCCGGCTCTATTAGGGTATTTACCCACGGGTACGCGGGTAAATGGGTACAATTGCCATCCCTAGAGATGACAGAGCGTGGGTACGGCGGGGCGGCGAAGACGCCACGGGGTGAAGGTACGAGCAAAGTGCGGTGAGGCCGGTGCAGGCAGAGCAATTGCAGGGGGAAGTCAATGCTCTGTCTTAGGTGCGATGGCTCGGACGCAATGACAAGGCCTTGGGGAGCTGCGTCATGACCGCGACGGGGATACGGCGGAGGGCGATGGACAGCGGGGCTAGGAGGAGGAGGTGGGGATCTAGCCCCGGGGAAGGGGTACGGGGTGGCCATGGCGACGCCACGGGGAAGATTCTGCGCCGGCGTAGGGAGGGGAGGTCGAGGTGGTGACGAGAGACGGCGTCAGTGGGGCGCGGCGGAGCAGAGGCGCGGGCAGAGAGCGAGCGAGGAAGGGGGAAGGAAGACGGGTGGGCTGGCTGGGCCACGCAGGGGTTCTCTTTCTTTGTTTTTTTAATAACAAAAAGAGAGGAAAATTTGGTAAAACACAAGACCATAATTGAAAAACAAATGCTAGCTTTCAAAATCCGAAAAACCAAATTTCTATTTAATTTTGCAATACAATCAAAGGCAACATGCCTCTAAAAATTGGGATGTTACACCAAACAAGATTACCGTAGTCCACTGCGATGCCAAACAGAGCCTTAGTCTAACAGTGAGTCTGCAATTTGAATGAAACGTGCTTGGTAAGTGTCAATGCAATTATTAGCTAACACAAAACCATTTTTCTGTACTGAAGAAAGCAAACTCAGCATGTGATGTGAAAACAGAGTGAAAAGCCAGACCACTTCTGGTGTGCTCAGCATGCATGCCCTCCAAAATGGGATCATGTTGGTATTAAGCTGATTAAAATGGGCGTGCTACGTACTGCTAGCGCTCTATATATGTTTTCTGGTTTTCTGGTTGCGCAGATTATTTCTAGTTTTCTGGTTGCACAGATTATTTCTTCCTTTTGGTGTCAAAAGGTTGAATGCACGCATAGGCAACCTATGTGTATGAAGGTGATTCTAACTTCATGTCCATGCATCATCTGCCGCATAACTGCACAGTCACCTGCATTTTGCTGGACAGTATCATTTCTATGAATGACAAGGTGAATAACACACGTCAATACATACCAAGATTCTAAACTAGAGTTTAATTAGCTATGCACACAGTACACTACACCGGCGGCAGTTACACGGCAGCCGACGATCCTGCCGCCGCTCCGTTCACCGTTGCTCTTCCCCGTGGCGAGAGGTCGGAGCGGCACAGCGGGCACGTCGTGTGCAAGTGCAACCACAAGTCGATGCACCGTGCGTGGTACAGGTGCCTGCACGCCGGCAGCCGCCTGACCGTCTCGCCTCCCTGGACGTCCTCAAGGCAAACCGAGCAAACCGGGGCGCTCCCCGCGGGCTCGCCGCAGCCCCCGTCCGGGCGCTCGTACGCGGACGCCGGCAGCGCGTCGATCGCCGCGTCGGTGAGCCCGCAGTCGGCCCCGCCCGGCGTGGCCGCGCGCCTCCCTCTCCCATCTGCCCGGCTCCTGGGAGCGAAGAAGCGCCAGCCGACGCCGAGGATCACCGCGACCATGGCGGCGAAGGCGCACGCCTTCCAGATGATGACGGAGGCGGCGAGGACGCAGAACAGGATGATCGACGCTCCGCAGGCGCCATCGAAGACGCCGTACCCGTCGTCATCGTCCTCGCCGGCGGAGCTCGCCGTGAGCCTCAAGTAGTACAGGTTGATCAGCATGATCAGTAGAGCGCGCACCAACCAGTACCGAGTAGGGCTCGTGCTGTACGTGCTACTTGTCTTGCTACGTTTTTGCGCGCGCGGCAATTTGTAGTCCGGTGAGTTTGGCGCCCTATGGTCTAATTAGCGTCGTACGGACGCGGTTAATAATTTAGGCGAGAGATTAATTAAGGAACCATCAGGTTCAGATTATGTTGTGCTCTTGCGTAGTTTGCCTGATAATTAACGGACGGATTAATTGTTCTCTTAACCACACGTCGGGATGCTATACCAACCGTGTGTAGCCTAGGCGTGTTTACCCCGTCCGGACGCGCCACAGGGTTCCGGCCGGCACGGCCAAGCTAGCGAGTTTCTTGAATGTGCCTTGTCTCCCTTGCAGAATCAGATCGAGGTAAATGATAGAAACAGCGCAGACAGTGAAAGCCATATTTTGTAATACAGTGAGAAAAAAGTTCTATGAATTAATTATTAGAATAAATGCATTTTTCATCTTGAATTATCGAAAAGGTCCAAATAATCCTCAACTTTAAAACCGATTATTTAACACCCATATCCTCTAAAACCTGGTTAAATGACACCCTATGACATGACGGTTTTGCTTGACGGTTCTGTTGAGTTGGACGTTTCCTTCGATTGTTTTGCCATTTGAGCGTGCACATGTGGGCGTACATCTTGGACGACACGATTTAAGCACTCCGTTGTTGCTTCACTTATTTTATAATGCTGCAAGATAGTAGCCGATTTATTCTTCTGATGGTTCGGGCTGACGCTGACAATAGGCGAGCATGACATTGCGCTCTTCAATTCCTGCAATTTGGGCATTCTTTCTTCTCCCTCAACATCCTGTGCACACCTCTGAGCCACCGCGGCCGCCCCGACGAGCTTCACCTGGACTCGTCAGACGCACGTACGAATGGTAGTGTGCTTCCATCACTCGATTCCTTGAACCAAACAGCATAAAAACTAGCAGCAAAAAGAAAACCCACAAAGCTGAGATCAAGGCATCATCTTCCCCCTCTCGAGAATACTCGGATCATCAAGAATCCCAACCAGATGGCACGGAACTGTTCACACAAATAATATTATAAATATTTTTTAAAATTTAGCTAACAGACATCCGTTTTTACAAATTTAGTCTATTTCTGAGCTCGACAGGACACCAGCCACACCTATTTTAATTAGTGCTAATGATATTTTTAATTAGAGCTAATCATATTTAATGCTGCTAACAGTATTTAATTAGTGCTAACCCTGATTAGTACTAATCACGTACAGCTTTTGGGGCTTAGCAGCAGCACTGCCGAGCTCCTGTAGTGTGGCAGACAACACGTGTTATCTGTTGGAACCGCTCTAGGGACTCGGTTAGATCACGAGCAGACTCTGGCGGAACGCAGCAAGCGCGATGTTCAAACCGAACAAACACACAGGCGAGCACTGCCTGTTTTGATGAAGCTCTGCTCTTTATTTAATCATGCGCTGCATGTTCCTTTGAATAATGCAAGCGCTGCTACATGATTGCTTGGCACTGCCCTGGTTATTGATCTCAGGACGCTGCACCTTGCATGTATATATATATATGTTTCAAGACTGCACACAACTCGGGAACCATCACCGAGTCGGAGCCACACAAGTACACGACTACGAACCGGACAAAGCATACGTATACGAGGTTGCCGCGGACAGCGAATACGTATACGAGGCGGGCAACTAGATTAGAACTAACATTCACCCCCTTAATCTTGTTGCTTAGAGTAGCGTTGGGTTTTCGTCGATATCTGCCTCGATGAGATGTGCTGTGCTTTCTCCTCTTGTTGGGCTTACGGCATTCAAGCAAAGTGTCCATAATCATTATAATTAAAACACCTTACTTTTGCCTTGTCAATTCGTCGGTATCGATGTCCACTGCCGCCACCAAAACCACCTGAGGAGCCTTCATACTTCGTCGACTGGGCCTCCCACTCTGCGCGCGTCAGGAGCAAGTGCTCCTTGTCTCTGTCGTTGTTGCCGTAGCGACGTTCTCCCTCTTCCTGCGTCTTCAAGCGCCCAATTAGCTCTTCGATCGACATATTCTTTATGTCTCCGAATTGCTTAATTGTGGTGACGATGAGAGAGAACTTCTTAGGCACTGCACGAAGAAACTTCCGCACGATGTAGGCCTCTTCCATCTTTTCGCCTAGACCTCGTATCTTGCTGACGATTGTCGTCAACCTCATCGCGAAGTCATCAATCTGTTCGGTGTCTCTCATGCGCAAGTTTTCAAACTCGCTTATGAGGTTTTGTACACGCGCCTCCTTGACGCGATCGGCACCGAGATGCATCACCTTCAGAGTATTCTAGGCCTCCTTTGCGGTCTCCTTCTCAGCTAGGGGCAGTAGCATATCTTCCGGTACCGCGAGGAAGATTGCCGCGAGCGCCATTTGATCTTGCCGCTCATTTACCTCTTCATCTACGACTGCGTTCCACACGTCCTGAGCGCACATAATCACCTTCATCTTCACGGCCCACGTCGTGTAGTTGCTCCTTGTGAGCATGGGATACGGGAGGGAGATGCTGCCCTCGCGCGCCGACACCTTCGGCACGCTCCCATCGCCGATCTTCAGAACACCCCCATCGGTGGTGACGTTTTTCGACGAGCTCGAAGACGACATAGATGAAGGTGTACAAAAACCTTGCTCTGATACCAAATGTTGGAACCGCTCTAGGGACTCGGTTAGATCACGAGCAGACTCTGGCGGAACGCAGCAAGCGCGATGCTCAAACCGAACAAACACACAGGCGAGCACTGCCTGTTTTGATGAAGCTCTGCTCTTTATTTAATCATGCGCTGCATGTTCCTTTGAATAATGCAAGCGCTGCTACATGATTGCTTGGCACTGCCCTGGTTTTTGATCTCAGGACGCTGCACCTTGCATGTATATATATATGTTTCAAGACTGCACACAACTCGGGAACCATCACCGAGTCGGAGCCACACAAGTACACGACTACGAACCGGACAAAGCATACGTATACGAGGTTGCCGCGGACAGCGAATACGTATACGAGGCAGGCAACTAGATTAGAACTAACATTATCTGTCGTGACTGCCGAGCTCAAGAAGAAGGTTAAATTTATAAAAACTAGCATTCAGAAGTTAAGTTTAAAAAATAGCTATAATATCATTTATGTAGATAGTTTGATGGCACGAGACGGAGTAATACAGCGAAAAAACCAATTAACAGACGATGCCTGGAAACACCAAAACAGATCCACAAAATGGTCGGATTCCCCATCCTCAACGCAAGTTCATCCACCACAACACACATGACGGCGACACCCTCGAGAACGCCCTGCACGGCCGCCACGACGAGCTTCAGGCGGGCGCGCGGCACAATGGCCATCCTCCTCCTGCATCCCCGCGTAGTCCTCCGCGCGCGCACATCAGGGACGATGCTGCGTCCTGGCGTGCTCCGCCTCTCCGCGCTTTTGCCACATGTGCATGCCGATGTGGCAAAACAATCCAAATAAACATCCAACTTGGCAAAACCGCCGAGCAAAACTACCGTAGGATGTGATTTAATCTGGTTTTAGAAGACTAGGTGTTAAATAACCGGTTTTAAAGTTTTAAGATCATATAGACCTTTTTAATAGTTCGGAAGTGAAAAATGAATTTATTCCTTAATTATTAGCCATTGTATATAACTCTATACTGAATGTTTAATATAGGGTCGCATGTATAAGTGGTTGTTTGGATCAGCCGTTTTGTGGAAACAGGATTTACTAAAACAGGCTTTAGCCCAATTTTAGGGAAGTGTTGTCTGGACTATCTAACTTGTTGAGAAACTATCACTGACGAGTCTAGTCCGATCGATTTCTCCTATACAAAAGAGATAAATCAAATACAGAATAGTGCAAAATAATAAATTGAACACAGAGAGAGGGTGAGAACTCATGTCTTTCTTTATTACTTTCTTCTTCACCAGTATACTTTTCAATGATTGAGATCTTTATTTATAAACTAAGTGGAAGGTGCCAACCAATAAACCCGGCTTGCAGGCTCAGGCTCAGGTTTCCCAATTCTCCCTCTTGGGCACTTATCCGACATGCTCATACCTCATCAAAACTCTATAAAAACTAGTGAAAAAAATTTAGGGAAAGAGTATATGATACATGTTATGTTGTATTGCACGAATTGCCTTATTAAAAACCTTGGCCGAGAAACTTTCAGAAAACTCGTTAAGAAAAAAAGAATACAATTCATCCAATTTTTTATTTAATCTACATAATTTATTCTTTGCATACTTAATCTTCGTGATCAAGTTTTAATAGTTAGCTCGAGAAGAATCTCCCCTGAATTATGCATTTCTCTAAGTCTCATCATTCCAATTCCACGTATACATCTTTCAAAATTAGATGCTGGAATTGACTTAGTGAATAAATCTGCAAGATTTTCACACGACTTAGTATGTAATACCTTAATTTTGTTCATCTTTCGCAATTCATGAGCATAGAAGAACCTAGGGTTGATATGCTTTGTCAGATGACTCTTCACGTAATCCATTTGTACTTGTGCAACACAAACTGCATTATCTTCATATATAATTGTAAGAGTTTGCACGATGTTCAGTCCACATGACTACTAGATGTGGTGAATAATCCATCAAAGTCAAGCACATTCTCATGCGATTTCGTACAGTGCTATGATTTTTGAGTAATTCGTCGAAGCCGATATAAGACTTTGCTTAGACGATTTTCATGAAATTGTAGTTCCACCGCACAGGAACATATAGTCTGTTTATGATCTAGTGGTATGAAGTCTGATAGGTACCTAGCATCTGTATAGCAAGTCATATTTATGTCTTGATTCTTTCTGTAGAATAGTTTAAGATCTTTACTTCCTTGGAGTTATCGAAAGATATCCTTTATTACCTGCCAATGTCTCTTGGTAGGTATACCTTACTTATAGGTTTACAGCAAATACGATATCCGGTCTAGTGCAGTTTGTTAAATACATAAGTACTCCTATTGCACTGAAGTATAGGAATTTCGATCCCAAAACTTCCTCCCCCCTCTTCTCTAGGCCTGTATAGATTCTTATCTTGCTGTATAGATCTTTTGACCATTGATACTTTCGAAGGGTATGCCTTTCTAAAGCCAAACATTTCCAATAACTTCTGAGTGTAGACCAACTGATATACTAATATTCCTTCCAGGACATATTCGAGCTGCAAGTCTAAGCAATATTTAGTTTTACCCAAATCTTTCATTTCGAACTCTGACTCTAGGTAATAGATTGCTTCCTTTATATCTTCCAGGGTTCCGATGATATTTAGATCATCCACATATACTGAGATTATACAAAATCCATTTTAGGATAGTTGTATAAATACACAGGGACAATCCTTATTGGTCGTGTAGCATTTCTTTCGTAGAAAGTCGCTTAAGCGATTATATCACATCCTTTCTGTCGATGTTCTAATATCGATCTTACGTATAAATTATTGGATTCAAGGGAAAGCACTTCAAGGCTATAATGTGAACACACAAAGTATAGACACGTGGGTTTTATCTAGGTTCAGGCTTTCTTCCGAGAGAATAATAACCCTACATCATGTGCTATTATTGCTATGAATAGGGTTACAAGTGTGTACAGTGCAAAGAATCACAGTGATTACAGAATGGATTATTCCCAATCGGGACCTATCACTCGCACTGGCCTCCCCTTCTCTTCTCAAAACCTATCTGTTATATAGCTGACGAACCGGTGGTAGTTGCTCCTTGCCAAGAAGCGTCATAACGCTTCAGGAGTTAACCGCTAGACAATAGTTAATGTCAAAGAGACATGGAGGCAGTTCACCGCAGGACGGTTGTTGTCAGAGATATGTGGGTAAGATCGTGTGTGGTTATGGTGTATAAACGCATGCTTAACTATCTTGTCAGACCACCCTACGGTAGGAGTAGGTTAGTCGCTAACTCAAACAGTCGTAATAGGACTCAGCCAAGTAGTCGTTGTAAGCCTTATGACTAAGTACTTGTAGCAGAAGCTACGAGTAGGTCTTGTAGCAGAAGCTACGAGTAGGTCATGATAGTGAGACTCATGACTAGATAGTCATAGTAGAAGTTACAGTTAGGTAGTCGTGGAAGAACCTACTACTAGGTAGTCATAGTAGGGCTTAGGTAGTCGTAGAAGGGTCTAAGAAGTAGTCGTAATGAGGTCATGACAAGATTCAGTCCTTACGGTTATCTGGATGGTTCAATCCCCAAACCTCATATTCTTATGCATCCACTGCATCGGCCCCTCTTACCATTCGTCTAGATAAATAAGCATGTTGGGGATTTTTTGGAATATAAAATACCATGTCAAAATATACTAGCCATTTTCCCAAATCCGTTTTCATGAGTAAAAGTGATGCTTGGGGTATTTAGGAGCCCCGAGTATCTAAGTATTACTAAGCATAATGAGTAATTATAGACTAAATTTTTGATAGATTACTACTATAATTTCTCTAGGGCGACAAGGCTCGATTGACAGTGGAACCTCCTCAAAGGGGCAGGTTTCCTCAATCATTAGAACACTAGTCACCGGTGGAACTAAGGATATCTTGGGGGTGGCCGCTGGATTTTGAACTTGTTCTGTCCTGACCACCTTAGAGCTCAAGACTAGTGGAAAAGTTTCTACCACCAGTCGTACAACCTCAGCTCCTCCAACCAATAGCTCTAGCTCCTCTCCCATGGTCTCGCCATTGGCAACAAGTTTGGTAGTGAAAACCTTCACCTAAGAAATATATTCCTAATGGTGTAATTTGACTGTTCTTCATACAAGGGTAGGAGTGGGTTTATAAGAAAAGCTCTTAGAGTTGTAATAGAAACCTACCTCCAAGAGAATATTGGCATTCTCCTCAGGAGCTTGAGTGATCAGAAGGGCATGAAAAGATCTCAACACCCCATGCGACTTCTTCACGAGTCGTCATTTCCTAGGGGTTGGTGAGATTTCTTCTGCACCCTCCTTTGGCTTAGAATCATCTGCTATGATCATCTATATATGTTAGGAACATTAAAACACAACGATTGAAGAATAGTTCTGGCAACTTCATCCTTTCTCTTATCTTGAAAGGGGATAAGGCTATAGGAACATTAAAACACAGCGATTGAAGAATAGTTCTGGCAACTTCATCCTTTCTCTTATCTTGAAAGGGGATAAGGCTATAGAATCAAAAGGGAGAACTACAAGTTAGAAAAAACAATATTAAGCAAAAAAGATTTCCAACCAGTCGGAGTCCTTGATGATTACCTTCCGTGAAGTCTCTGGTCAAGTCTTTTGTGCCCTCATACCATATAGCATGATATGATTACACAATTTTAAGAGGCTAATTCGGCACATGGTGAAGTCTCTCACCATGTGCCACGACGTCAGTCCCTTATCCTTCAGATACATGATGGCTTCGACCAGTCATTGTATCTTTCCCTCCATATGAGTGGATCTCCACTCTGGTCTCTCTATAGCAATCCTTCCCATAAATGATAGGTTGTCTTCTCTGCTCACCATCATATAAAACCAAAGTTTTTACCATGACACCCACGAAGACTTCGAGTACATCAGAATATACTCTTCCGTATTTCTATCGTGAAGATGCAGGGAACATTTCCTGGGTGACAATCCCGCCTCAGATTCACCAATTTGATCCCCTAGAATTCGAGCACCTCTAATAAGAAGGGGCATACCGGGATCCTGAACCCACATTCTATGAACACCCAAAACACATGTTTCTCGCCATCTTAGCCATTCAAAAAAATTTCCCCCATAGCCAGCTTCCATGGGACTCAAACTAGATCGGGGATCAATCCTGCTCTCTAAAGCCTTCAATCTCTTTGATCCTAGTTGGGACATTGCCTATTCAGTGATGAATCCAAACATTCTCATTGGAAATAGCTTGGATTTAGTGCGGACCAAGAAAATTTGGGGAAGAAAAGAATGTTAGGGCTTAGAAAAATAGAGGACGGATAAGGAATTTGAAAGGTTTTCTCGAAAGTGTGAAAATCAATCGGTACCTCTTTAGTTTATAAAGGCTTTCCTCATTACCTAAGTTAATGGTTATGAGAACTGTGCCTAATGGTTATGAGAAATGATAGACCATTTGGTTTCATTGCAGTTGATTTTTCAACTTTAAGTGAAAAAAACTTCTCTATATTTATTAACTATCGTTAAAAAGACCTTCTCTATACTTAAATTCACTTAAAGTTTGGAGACTAGTTGACAAGGATTGAATAATTTATTAAATATTGCTTTGATATGTAATTAAGGTCCTAAGCTATTATGATCATAGACCACTTAAAGCAATTCTACCCGAGTACCATCGATCAGAGGATTACTGCTCGAGTACCCCTAGTCGAAGTATTATTACCCAACTAGCCACTACTCATAGATCCTATGATTCGATGATTGGGCTTAACTCCAGGCAATTCTTGTGTGGTGAAATAGGACACATACGTCCCTAACTCCAATAACCACGTGACGATTCAGCCCTACACCTCCGACAACAACTGTCTCATGGTTTTGCCACAATCTTCTCCCATTTATAAGTAACTAATTGACAGTTATTTATCATATCTCTCTCGCTGATAGTAACCATCTGCTCGGCCAGATATGAGAAATCAACAAGGCGCATATTCCAGTAAGACAACCGACACCTTTCCGACGCTATTTAAGCCTTACAGGAGAAGATGAAAAGAGAGATAGGTTGATAGATTGAGACAAACAAGATCAATCAATAGACAATGAAGGCAAAGAATAGCAAAGTTAGGGCCAATAGCACCCATTTATAATAGCTCTACAAAAGCATGTTGTAATACTAATATAGCAATAAAGATATATAGTCCACTTTCTACTTTTTATATCTTTCTATGAGACTTAGTTTTTTTTCACATTCGTAAGATCAATGATTTGATCGTCAATGCTAAACATGTAAAATGATGCCAAATGACATTGTTGTCACCTTTGTTTCTTTGCAAATGTTTCTTCCCCTTTCCTTTGCGTTCATATACTCTTTTGACATTTCAACAATATTAAGTCATTAAACTTTTTATCTTTGAAACTTACATGGTGAGCTATTGCTTGCTTTTTTGTGCAAGCATTGGCGCATCCGGTTCATTTTTATTTATTATAATACTACACTGAAAAGCTTATTTCTTATAAACGTTTTAATTAGGTTGCATTTATCCTGATGAATGGATAAATTGTCGGCGGAAACGACTCCTCTAACGTACCGTTGGCCTATTCAATGCAGCTTTTAAAATTAGCTTTTGATTTTTACTATAATACCTAACTTTTAAATATAGTTTTTTCAAGATGGAGTTTATAAGTTAATTATAATACACGTTAAAAGCCAAAATTGCAAGCGTATATATCTCTCCATAATTTCTATCACAAAGAGCTAAAATTCAAAAAATTTAGCAAAAAAACCATAAAACATAGCCATAAAGAACAAACCCATTAATGTACAGCTATTGTAGTGCCCACCATCTGCCGTCCAATTACATCCAATGGCTCACGCTAGTCACCGTAAAGCTGCCCGTTGCCTCACCGATAAGTAGGGCTATAAACAGGCCGAGCTCGAGCGAGCTAGACCTGTCAGGCTCGAGCTCGTTAGAAGCTCGAGCCAAGCTCGAGTGAGCCCGAGATGCCAGTCAAGCTGAGCTCGACTCATTAAGTATGAACAACAGCCAGTAGCTAAACAACTCATTCGGACAGTGCACAATAGCTAAATTGAACAATGCAATAGCAGCTTTTATATGCAACAGCCAACAATCAACAATGCGCAATAAGAAAACGGAAGCTACGATAACGGGTTTAGCTTACTTGAAACTTTGAAGTGGAGGAGGAACACAGCGTTGGCCAATGGGGACTTGCGGAGCCAAGGAGGATCTTCCAACTTCCAAGTGGAGGAGGAACACGGCGTCGGCGTCGGCGTCCGAGGACCGAGGCTCCAACATCTGTGGCGGCCGGTGGCAGAGAACATCTGTGCTTACCACCGGCGTCGGGGCCGCCGCGCCGAAGTCAGATCTGGAATGGAAGCGGGGAGCCAGGGAGGGGACAGCGAGCCAACTAGGGGAAGGGCGGCGGCCGGCGGGGGGCAAGGAGGCGGCGGCGGGGGTAGCGCGGGGCGACGGGGGCGAGGCGCGGGAGGATGATGGGGATAAGAGGCGGCGGGGTGGGGCGAGGAGGGGGACGGGGGTGGGGGGCGGCGGGGGAGAGGAGCGGCGACGGCGTGGCCAAGGAGGGGCGGCGGGGGGAGGGGCGGCGGCGGGGGCGAGATTTGGGCGCGGGGGGGGTAGGGCGACCGGGCGGGCGAGATTTGGGCAGGGGGCACGGGCCGGGGGGATTTTGGTGCGGGGGGCGCCGCGCAGGTGGGCAGGTGGGTGGCCGGGTGGGGGGAATTTGAGGGGAGAGGCGGGAGGGGGTGTGGGGAATTGGGGAGGGGTGAAAAAATCCTAAGTTCGCGAGCTATTCGAGCTCAGCTCGTTGAAGCTCGCGAGTTTAGGATGAAGCTCGACTTCGGCTCGTTTGAAGTTCGAGCTAAGCTCGAATCGAGTCTAAAGCGAGCCAAACTTGAGCAGTTCGCGAGTCTCAAACTTTTTTTATAGCCCTACCGATAAGACATATATGACAAACATGAATCTTCATTCCTTCACGTGATCACTTGATTCATTTCACAGGAAACTTGAGCTTCTGCTCAAATGAAACAAGAAAAAACTTGGATCCGCTCCAAACGTAGCTTTGTTTTTTTACTTTCGGCTTATTTAAGTAAAAAATCATTTAAAACATATCAACATTTAATTTTAATTTATTTTAACTTTTTTGGCTTTTTTTCTCTTATTCCTTTGCATTATTTGTAATAATATACCAGGTTTTTAATTTTTTCTCAATTGTTTTCTATTTTTTTATTTTTTTCGCTATAGTGTAATTCCAGCCATAAGCTTAAACCATAAGCTAGTTATAGCGAAGCTCTCTTGAACTCGAAAATCATGAAGCTTCGGTACTACACTGCCTCAACGTATCTAGATCCTAAAGATTGGCGTCTTTCTTTTCGTCTCCAGTTTCCGAAGAGGAAGAAGGCAAAAGGGATACCCTTGTACACATTTGGCGCCAAGTTTGGAGGATAGGAGATTGTTTTGTTCTTTTTAGCTTTTTATAACTTTTATTTTTGGTTTCTTTGAAAGCCGTAAAAAATATATTGTCTTCTCCGAGCTACTCCTGAATTCTAAAACCGTATACGACGTTCACGTCGACGGCTTCACTGTTTATTACTGTCTCGAAAAGTACAGATAAAAACCAACAGTTATAGCCCAAAAGAATATGACTATTTTCCCTCCATCAAGATAATTAAGAGATTATCCTCTGTAGAGTTAGGTTGTTTCCAAACTAACACAATCGTGCATGGTGAAAAGGGAATGGAATTAGAGCCATTGGATGCAATTGGCCGGCAGATCATGGATGCTACAGTACCTGTACAGTGATAACAGTACATAAGGGGCCCGCTTCCATTGTCGGCAGATAATGCTGACTAGCTAACATGAACGTTTAGTTTTTTCCCTCCGAACGTCAACCATTGCTCTTTTTCTTGTACGAATAATGCAAAATCCACACCATGTCGAAATCGCAAGATTTATTATTCTAATCATGTCGTTTTCTTGAAGATTGTGCTAAGCAACCTGAATAAGGCCAGACAACTTACTGGTGGGTGCGAAACAGCGCAACAAACTGTAAAGGAATAAGAAAGACAAACCATAATATGCTGACATAATCTGTTTGAGCGTAATAAATAAAATGAAGGTATGATCAAGTTCGGGTGCATTTGATTGAAAACACGTTGGCCCAAAACAAACATATATACATAGGAACTACACCTGACAGGTCAATGTTAGGGTCGTAGGTCGGAAACGTCGGTTAGCACTAGCCAAAGGTATCCCCAGATCCTACAGAGTTATATTGTTTTTTTAAGAGTTCCTAGAATGTTGGGTTAATATTTTTTTTCTTTTTGTGCAAATGCTAATAACACAATTCTTTTTTATTTAATGTCATAGAATCCGTGCAATCAAACTTGTCAATAAATTTCAAACTATATAGATTAGCTATATAAAAATTATAATATTAGATTTGTTATTAAAAATACTTTTATATTATAACTTTATCAGTATATCACAATGTAAAGTTCTTAAAACAATAATTAAAGTCGCATCTTAGATACTTCAAAAATAAAAATGTTCAAGTGAAAAAGAACTGATGAAATATCATTCAAAAAGAGACGATTTGACAATAAAAGGCACCCAAGAATGTAGAGCATCACCGATGCTGTCCAGTTGTTGTTGGCACTAGTGCCAGTGGACATTGAGCTGCGCCATATAAAGGCCCTGTTCTTTATGGCTGTGGTTTATGGTTTTTTACTGAAATTTTTAAATTTTGGTTGTTCGCAACAGAGATTACGGAGAGAGATATTTGCTTATGATTTTGACTGGTATAGATGTTAGCCTTTTAACGTATACTACAATTAACTTGTAGACCCAGTCCTGAAGAAATACTTCGTTTAAAAGTTAGGTACTATAATAAAAGCCAAAAGCTAGTTTCAAAAGTCGGAAAGAACAGACCCAAAAGTTGCTTGGTCAATTGACACCATAGTTTTTATTTTGCAGGATGTCCTCGTAGTTCTCAAAATTTACATAAAAATCCACATAAATATTAACCAAACTCAAGTACGGAATAGTGATAATTTACTTTGCATGACAAAGTTTATGTACTCAGTACTGTCAACCATGATCATTTGATATTGGTAAAGTTAACAATACAAACTTTGAAATGATAAGAAAGAGACTGGACCTAGGGCATTCATGGTTTACAGTGCCTACATGTCAAAATAGTGTTGCTACTTCCCACATTTATTTTCAATATTTAGAACCCCCTATCCCATCCAAAAGTGGGCCCGTCACATACCAAAAATAGAAAATATATTAACTTCATGACTTCTCTTTACCCCTCCTAGATCCTTAATTCATTGGCTCCGTTCTTTTTGGCTTTTCAGCCTTTTTTACTTCGACTTCTTTCATCGATCAATATTCATTAGACTAATATTAAAGAACACCCCCATTATCTTCTCACTTGATCCCTCACCGCAGCTGCCCAATTCTACCTTACTACTACCTAATTCGTCGTTGTCTGGTGAGTGATTGATAAGCAGAGAAGTGCAACCACGATGCCTCTCCTTGAGTAGCAGTGGTGGCAAGGTAGAGACACCAAGTTCCAGGGTTCAAACATGGACACAATGATATCTAATGATAGCAATAAGGAGCGTGCAGTAACGGAGAGCGCATGGTGATGAAAGGGCATGGTGGCCTTGTCGGAGGCAAAATTGAGCGATGGTAAGGTCGAACAATGACGGTGACGAAGAGGAGCTCTAATACTAGTTGCAACAATTGGTGCATCTCCCTCTGATAGGTGAGCCAACAAATACTTTCTATTCACTTAAAAATCAGATCTAGACGAGGTGCTAGCCCTAGGATTTTTTTGTTAGAATTGATTGCTCTAGTGTTTGGTGTTGGGTTCTTCCTCCTTAATTAGTACTGGTTTTTAACATAGTGGAGATTCTCAAGTTGGTAATGCATATGAGTATGATTGGTACACTACTAAACTTTGCCACAAACTAGAAGACCAAGGATAAAAACTTTGACAAGATAAGGGAGAACCTATACTAAATCAGTAAAATTGAAAGTAGAAAGGCTTACATGCAACTAGGGCAGTAAAAAAAAGTTCAAGTCTCGCAAGTTGCTCAAGTTCGGCTCACTCTAGACTCAATTCGAGCTTAACTCAAGCTCCAAACGAGCAGAGTACAAGTTTGATTTCAAGCTCACGAGCCTTAATGAGCTGAGCTCAAATAGTTCAGTGGAGCTCGGCTGCACGCATACCCAAATTGTTTTCATGCCCACCTTGGCCTGCCATGCCTTTTCCTCTACCCTCATTCGATTTCGCACGCTATTCGGCCACAAGAATATGGTCACGCTGTAAGTTCAAGCTCCATTAAATTGGTTTTGGTGATAATAACAAATATAATTGTGAGATTAACTTGCTTATCAACTACAATATTGCCTAGCCTCATTTGGATGCAATAAATGACAAATGCTATTGTGAGACTAACGTGTTTGATTTATTATGATCTTTTAAGTCTTACTTGGATGAAAAGATGAAATCACATATATATGCATTCGATATCTCATTCTTATAATTTAGTGCATTCCTTGGATCTAAAATATAGATTAAACTCCAGCAAAAACTCTAAGATGAATATATGCATATGTTTTTCACTATATTCTTGTATGCACACATTTAGGGGGAGTTCACTCTATGCTTTGTAGTTTCATTAGTACTGATCCATATTTCTCTTTCCACATATTAAGAATGTTTTACTTTAAAACATATTTCTTGAGTACATATATAGCTTGTGTAGTTCATATATACTCATAATCGGGTTGTTATCTAGTTCCTCTATTATGTGTTAATGGTCGGATGATTAATGATAATCAGATGAGTAAGTTTTACTAGCAATTAATTTTAAAGATAAATACATACATTCAAATGAGCTAATTACTTAAAAAGCTTATTTTAGAGTATATAATTGTTGTGTACATAGTATATACTTGTAAATCATTTTATATCTTATTATTTGTTGAGATTGTCATGAATTACTAAAAAGAGAAGATTGTAGACCTAGTCCCTCCATTATGTATCAATAGTGAAGTTTTGGTAATTGATGATAATTGATTTGTGAATTAATATTTTGTATGAGTTAGATAAATAGGTTAGATTTTACAAGTGAGGATGACTTGGGATGACTTTATATATTGAAGATCATCAAGTCAAGATAATGAAGGATAACTTCATGTGTTGAAGATCATTAATTCAAGATGATAGAGGATGACTACATGTGTTGAAAATCATCAAGTTAAGATGATGAAAGATAGCTTCATATGTTGAAGGCCATTAAAAAGAGAAGATGATCATGAGTTGATCATCGAGTGAAGACAAAACCCATCATATGATGATAGAACTCAAGAAGAAGATGCATCATGAGTTGATGCATGTCTAAGAGAAGATGATCATATGTTGATCATCAAGTCAAAGTGAAGACCCATTATGTATTGATGGAGGTCAAGTGAAGAATACATCATGGGTTGATGCATATCAAGACAAGGACCCAGACTTAAAGTTATGATGTGTGTCATTAAGCTTTAAGAAAATGCTTAAGGCAAAAGTATGACTAGTTAGGGCTAAGAATATGTTTCTAGTCTTTTACTAGTATTGGAGTTTGGTTGGAAGACCGAATTACTAGTATATGTTGTCGTACTATTAAGAGGGGTCGTGTATAGTAACTTGAATCTCATCATGTATTGATAGCTCAACCTCACTTGTTCTAGCTCTCTATGGTATGATACTTATATTTGCCTGAAGGGTCAAGGTAAAGTATGCGAGATTGAACTATCAATACATGATGAGAGTCAAGCTACTAGACAAGACCCCTCTTAATAGTACGACAAACTTATACTAACAATCCGGTTTTCCAACCAAATTGTCTTGAGAATCCTCTTGAAGTTTGATGACGCACATCTTTGCTTCAAGTTCGGGTCATTGTCTTCTCTTGACTTGATGATCAACTCATGATCATCTCCTTTTCGAGATCTTAATGTGCATCAATACATGATGCATCTCCTCTTTGACATGCAATATCATATGATGCATTCTATTCTTGATGGCCTTTAACTCATGAAGTCATCTTCCTTCCCGAACATTGACTTGATGATTTTCAATATATGAAGTCATCTAAAGTTTTCATTGTCATAGATCATAATCTATTCATTCAACTCATGAAAATTTTTAGTCTCATAATATGAATGTCATTAATTATCAAAATATACCATTAACTCATAATGATGAGTCTGGATTCTTCAATATTTCCTTTGTTAATTGATGACAACTACCACAACTTTAAATAATTAAATATAAAATCATTAAACTCAAAGTGCGGTACTACCGTCAATGTAAGTCCGGTAATTCCACTCTCCGGTAGTTTTGATTTCTAGCGCGGTACTTCCATTTGTCTTGGGGACCAAAGCTTTATCCTTTTTAGAAAAAAACATACCGCCCATGAATCTAGAACTTCCGGGGTCCGGTAGTACCGCTCAGGAGTTACGACATACCATTCTGCATTAGTTCCGCTGTTCAAACTCTAGTACTACCGTTTTCAGAGAGACTAAGTGTTTCAAAGGATGCTCTCTGGAAAATACGTACCGCCATGTATACGTCGGTACTTCCGGATTTCGGTAGTTCAGCTCTACCGCTCTGGTCATACCGCACTGCGGTAGTACCGTAAGTTACACACCCGTAATACCGATTTTCCTGATAATACATAGTTGTCTTTAGATTTAAATTCAAATGCATGCTGATCTTTGTCTCGAGCCATGTGGATCTTTTTATCAATCTTCGCATGCAAGTCCAAATAGGCAAATGAATTCCGGGACTAAACATTTCAATCATTTGACATACATGTTAGTCCCTTTTTGCAAACACAAATAATTAAGTATAAAACAATATGAGTCAATGTGAGTATATATAAACTACACAAGTTTTATATACTCAAATAATATGTTTCAAAATAGAGATCCCAATATATGTAAAAAAATACATGTATCAATACTAATGAAACCATAAAACAAAGAATGAACCCTCTTTAAATGTGTGTATACAAGAATGTATTATGAAAATATATGCGCATATTTATTTTATACTTTTGGTGGAGTTCAATCTATATTTGGATAGGAGAAATACACTAAGATATAGAAATGTGATATAGAATACATACCTCTATGATTTTCACATCTTTATCCAAATGAGACTAAACTATATTATAATTATTCAAATATACTAGTCTCGTAATTATATTTATCATTTATTATATCAATTGTTTAAAGCTCAAACGAGCTCAAGGTTAACTCCAAACTCGGGACGCAACGTGGACTCACTTACATTGAGCTCACGCTTGTCTGAATGCCCTGGCTCGTCTCATCTACGGCCCTTCATCACCATCGAAGAAGACTATTACGGGTAAAAATTACCGGTACAGTAGATTAAAAACTAAAACCAGTAGTAAAGCATAGCAGGAGAAGAAGAGGAACAGTCGGGGCATGTGAGTACGTGACACGCGCCCCCCCGCCTCTGTGGACTCGTCGCCCACAAAAATCACGAGACGCGTCCGACTCCGCCACCCACCTCCGACCCGCACCGCCATAGCCCTCGCGAAAACATCAAATCGGAGCAGCGAAATCACCACAGATTTTTCGTAGGGTTCTTCGCAAAACCCTCGCCACTCGCTCCCCGGATCTCCAATTCGAGCCTCCCGGGTCTCGGATAAGGGTTTATGCATGGCTTCGCCTCCTCCCGGCGCCGGCACCGCCGGGGAGGAGCCCCCGGCGAGCCTCGCCCCGGCCGTCGCGGTCGCGCCCGCAGTCCCCGTGAAGTCCCGGTGGGCGTCGGAGATCAAGGTCTACAGCCGCAAGTACCCCCACAAAAACCCTAAACCGCCTCCGAACCCTAGCCCCAATCCGAATCCGAATCCCAACCCCCTCGCGCAAACCCTAGCCTCGATTCGTCGGTCGATTCGTCGCCCGGAGGCTGGGGCTGATGTGCCGCGGCCCGATCCGGCCGCGCCGACTTCCCCTTCCCCTCCGCTTCCCGCCCCGGCGCCGCATGGGGAACCCGCTACCGCCTCCGACGACCTCTCCTCGGGGCTTGTCCGGGACGGCGCCGCCGTTCCGAATGGCCATGGCAACTACCGGGTGGGCGCCGGTGAGAAGGCTCGGAAGCGCAGGGCACGGAGCGAGCTGCGGCGGCAGCTTGCGTCGGAGCTCGACCAGGTGCGTGTGCTCTCCAAGCGGCTGAAGGCGGCTGCTGAGGCCTTGGTTGTTGAGGCCTCAGCCCCCCTTCCCGTGCCCGTGGTGGTACCACCTGCTCAGCTGGCTGCTGGGTATGTGCACTCACAGTTCTCAGCTACTGATCCGTTGACGCCCATACCTGCTCAAGTTGCTGCTGCTGCTGCTCCTGTCCGCTCGCTGGTGCAGCGTCGGCCACTAACTGTGTCGGTGGTTCACACAGAATCCTTCGATAAGGAGAAGCGGACACCAAAGGCGAATCAGTTATACCAAAATACAGAGTTCTTGCTTGCCAAGGATAAGTTCCCACCTGCAGATTCACATGGACGTATCAAAAAGAAGCACCACAAGAAGAAACACCGTTCCTTGGTAGCTCATGGCACAGGTTACAACACTTTGCGGAGACTTTACTCTCATGCATTTAAGAAGTCTTTGTCGCTGCTGTCCCGGCTAATGAAACACAAATTTGGGTGGGTCTTTAACAAGCCTGTTGATCCTGTTGCTCTTGGCCTGCATGACTATTTTGCGATTATTAAACACCCAATGGATCTTGGCACGATAAAGGGGCGGCTCACCCGTGGGCAGTACAGTAATCCAAAGGAGTTTGCTGATGATGTGCGGCTAACATTCCATAATGCCATGACATACAATCCCAAGGGGCAGGATGTGCATTTCATGGCTGAGCAGTTGTCAGGAATCTTTGAGGCGCAGTGGCCTGAGATTGAGGCTGAGGTTGATTACCTTGCCTCGTGTCCACCATTGCCAACAAAGTTTCCACCTCCCCCGATTGACTTGCGCTTCCTGGAGAGGTCAGATTCCATAAGACACCATATGGTGTTGGATTCCAAGTCAAGGCCGATTAGTCATACTCCCACTTATAGTGTCCGGACTCCATCATTGAAGAAGCCAAAGGCAAAAGATCCGGATAAGAGAGATATGACAATAGAGGAGAAGCGCAAACTTAGCAATAACCTTCAGAACTTGCCTCCGGAGAAGCTTGATGTTGTAGTGCAGATCATTAAGAACAAGAATCTTTCAGTTCTGCAGCATGATGATGAGATTGAGGTCGAAATAGATAGCATGGATACTGAGACACTTTGGGAGCTTGATAGATTTGTGGCTAACTATAAGAAGAACCTGAGCAAGCAAAAGAGGAAGGCTGAGCGCGCAATGCTCGCAAGACAAGATGCAGAGTTGCATGCACAACATGCTGCACAACAAACAGTATGAGCATTCAATCATTCATAATCTAGCTATAGAACTGTAGCTAAGTAATATTTATTATTACTGAAAATTAAAATTACGGTTTCTTGCATTGCAGAGTCAAGAACCTAATATTGGCGAAAAATCTCCAAAGCAAAGTAAGATAGGTTTGCTCTATTTTCTACTTCATCTTAAAAGTACATTGCAAAGAAGTGATTATAAATTTACAATTTTGCTTATGAACAGAACCGATGGTGGGTGGGCAATTAACAACTTCTGCGGCAGACCAAAATGATAATAATGTACAGAATGCGAGTAGATCGAGCAGCTCCAGCAGTGATTCGGGGTCCTCTTCTAGTGGTAATATTTCCTTTTGTCCTTAGTTTTGTTTTTCTTGTTTGACTTGTAGTTCATAACTGCTACATGCATGCAGGCATTTACATTAGTATGTATTAAGCAAATAACCAGACTGCATTATAGCCTAATCACTTAATGATCTTTTTGGCAGACTCAGACAGCGATAGCTCCTCTACAGATGGATCGGATGCTGCCAATTCATCTTGAAATATAGGTAGGTTCTAATAAGAAAACTGTGTGTTTTTATTTCATTTTTAATGTTGATTGCATGGTGAATTAATGTAAGGTATTTGTGATATTATTCAGTGCCAACCGTTTCCTTTTAGTGGCAGTTTGTTTCTTTAACTTTCTGGTGTTTTTATTAAAATAAAATTGTTCTCATGCAAACATTAATACTATTGTTTCAAAGAACATAATGATAGCTAAGTATTCTTTATATACTTGGATATAAATATAGAATTTTCTGATACCAGATGCTAGAAATAACAATGGTCATTAGCACATACACTGTGAATGTGTTATGGTAAAGAACAATGTTTTAAAAGCAGTCACACATCTTTTAGTGATTATATGGCCTAACCGGCTGATAATGCAGAACTGCCAGGGCACCTATTCGTTGTATACCGCCAACTATAAGGCCAAACCAGATGATTTTACAAAAGTGTAGTTGAAATTGAAGTAAAGTAACAAAAAAATGAGGCACATACAAGGGAACTAAATTGACAGACCTTGATTTCTTTCTTTGCAAACTCAATTTCATGAATTATGCCCCAAGTATTTGTTTTGATTACTCGTAACTCATAAGATGCAAGCAGGCGATCTTATGCTGCATGACTTAGAAAGTTTTAATATAGAAAGTTAAGATATTTTGTCAGGAAAGGATTAGTTTCCATCTTTTAGGTTTTCCATAAATTAGATTTAGGTTCATAAAAGATAGTTTCTATTTGTTAGTTTTCCTAAAAATTAGTTTTCATTTCTTAGAAGATCTCGGGTTCCTTATCTTTATGCCCTGCTTATTCTTCTAGTCTCTCCCTAGCATTCAACTTGGCCTTAGAGCCCTCTATCAATGGCAGGAGGAAGAGCCTATTGCCCAGCCGATCAAGGGTGAGTGCCCTATCCCTGGTCCTCGCGCCCTTAACCATAACTCATGGGTTCACGCTACCAAGTTTTGGGTTAAGCCCAACAAGATCGCGTCCAATTTGGCAAACTTGATGGCTTTTGTGAATCTTACCGGAAAAGCAATCGGCCAGGGCGGCTGTGGCCCAGTAGCAGTCACCATGGTTGTCCTCTCAGCACCTCTGACCAGGCTATAACAACTGTGGTGTGGGTCGAGAAGGCAGATGTATACCAATGCATACTGCATTTGTCCCAACACTGGGGACAATATGGTGTTAAATGTTCCTGTTTTGTCCCATCTGTGACTTCAATGACATCAAGCTGAGACATGGGATCTCCGATTCTCCATCATCACCTCCAGCCGTCACTAGAGCCTTTCTAGTCACTTGTGTACACAACGCTGTCACCGTGCCCTATTACCATTATCCTACCTTCTAGATTCAATTCAACCGTGGTCTCCACCCTATGGCCCTGTTCTTTTCAGCTTATAGCTTATTACTTCCCTCGAACAAACAAATGGCGTGGTTTCTTCATCGTCGTTTCAAAGCGGCTTATCGAGATAGCCTTTTCGAATCGGTTTATTGACTTATCGACATTCGGTTTGTTCGTACAAGCGCTCGCGCTAGGGCTAAAAGCCATCAGTTGCAGCTGAAAAGAATGTACCCATATATATTGCAGCTCGAGGATGAGTCATCTATCCAATAGGTGAGAAATGTTATGGGTTGGACTTTGAAAGTTTAAACTTGGAAAGCATTTGTTTCCATCAATTAGGTTTCTATATGAGATAGGTTTCTAGAAGATTGTTTATATTTGTTAGGTTTCTTAAAAGGAAGATTGTTTATATTTGTTAGGTTTCTTAAAAGGAAGATTGTTTATATTTGTTAGGTTTCTTAAAAGGAAGATTGTTTATATTCGTTTGGTTTCTTAAAAGTACTTGGAGTGAACAATATTTGTTTCTTCCTTTTTTTATCAACTAGTTTAGCTTAGTTGAGTTTGCCCATTTTCACTTAGCCATCATGTGGACCATTATGCCCATTTTCACTTAGTTGAGTTTGCTGATTAGAAGAATGGAAGCATGGCGATAAAAAAAATTAAAGTTAAGTGTAACATCCCAAGTACATCCAAACCATACCATATTACCAATTGCTTGGGCATTTTCACTATGCCCAAAAGGGTTAACCCAAGCAAGTTCGGTTGACTCCCTAGGCATCATATACATTATACAATAAAAAGTGTGGTTGAATCACTAGGCATCATATACATTACACAGTAACTTCAAGCTCTATACTTCTGTTACGGGATTAGACCCATTTATTAACAGGATTCATGGAGCCAATCTGGGCTGGGGTATTGAGTCAGGAGTTCTGCTTCCTTCCGCATTTAAACTTTTCTTATTGTGATTCAAATTAAAGGTTTCCATTTGTGAACTTTTAGTCAAAAAGAATTTGCATTGATTTGTACTTCTGCTTTGCACATTGTTGCTGCTTAAAGAAATGGCTTTTGCCCCAATAGTATGACTAAGAATTTTGTAGTAAATTACTTTTAAAAGGTTCAGTGGACATTTCACATACCTTATTTATAAAAGGAACCCACTTGCTGATGCCACAGCCTTTTATGTGAGGGTGTCTCATTAATGGTAAACAAACAGATCTGTAGCTGCTTATCCCTTCTCAAGGCGGAATCAAGACATGTTGCGCACTTGTCAGTCACATTGGATAGGAATAACGATGCAGTATTAGAGTACGATATTTTTTCGTGGAACACATTTTTCATGAAGATGACTTCTGTAATTATGCTCATCTAAGCATAATGAGGTCTTTCATGTAGACAGTCTCATCAGTTCTTACATAGTGTTCTGAAAAAAAAGATTGGACAATTAATATCATCATATACAATTCACGGACTTTACTATCTTGTCTAGGAAAGTCGAGCCTATGCCAAAGTGGCTTGTCATAAACTAAACACGTATGTCTCAACAAATAATATCTAGAATAATTATCCAAGAGGATTTTCTAAGCTTAATCATCACTACTAGGTGTATATTTCTATGTGATCTCCTGTAAAGTTTCAGCTCATTGTAGTGTCATCAAACCTGCAACTCTATGGGGGGTTGTGTCAAGATGTATGGAATCCGTGCTTGTAGACTAGATTGGCCTTTGAAGAACCTCTTTTGATAGTTATGCCTGGATTCCAGTGAGTCCTATTTACATCATTGGTATTCTTTCTTCAAGTTATGCTGCCATGAATTATTTTGAGCACAAATCTTGGTTTGATCAGTGAGTCTTCCCTTGGAAATAGGCTTGAACTCCTGGGCAAAAATAGCAATTACAAATTTAATGCCTTTGTCATCTCATCCTTTCCTCCTGCACTATGTTGCACGGACACGTGTGTCCGATACGACATGACACGGACATGGGGATTTACCATTTTCCCAAAAATACCAACACGGAGACATAGCTATGTATAAATGTATTCCCCATGTCAACCACTATAAATGTAATAGTAAAAATGTAATAGTATAAGCACAATCACAACAGTGCAATAATCCAGCTTGTAAATGCAAACACAATGTAACACCCCGGCCCCTTGCCTGAGCCTAAAGTGTTACCACCTGTTCTGTAATGCTACTAGTTCCAGCTTTTGCCACTAGACTTGCGTAGCAACTCTTCTTATTCAATAGCACTCAGCGGCAAATAGCAACCACTTCACCTTAAGCGTAGCAGAGGTAAGAAATTGCAAGTAGGGGCTGGAAACGAGTCGAGCCGAGCCGGTTCGAGCCAGGCTCGGTCGAGCTCGTTGTACAGTGTGGCTCGGCTTGGCTCGGCTCGATTTTGAAACGAGCCAGAAGGACGGCTCGGCTCGGCTCGGCTCGAAACTTAGCTCGAGCTGGCTCGCAAGGCTCGTGAGCCAACAGAACATCAGAGCCAGTGTCATTAGCACAATACAATAGAATACAACTTGGCTCCATCTCTGATCGGCTTTACTGAGATTTAGCACAATATGACAAGGCAAGGCCAACAGAGATTTGTCACTGCAAAGGTGAAAAGATTTCAGAAATAAACTTCCATCTGCATCAAACAAGCTCGCACAATTGGAGGGAGATAGGCATCAAAGACACAGATCAACACTACATGTACATATAAGCCAAATTGCCATTATAGACCACAGATCAATTATTCCCAACACTTCAACCTGGCTAGCAAAGACCACCCAAACAAGTTCTGCAGCAGAACACAACTTGGAAATGCAATGTCAATCATCATTATCAACTCACTACTATCCCACCAGCGGCGGGGGAGTGGGGAGGGAGGACAGATCGGCGGCGGGGGGCCGGCGGATCGACAGATCGGCGGCGGCACAGGGGGCGGGGAGCGGAGGCGGCGGCGGCGGGGGAGTGGGGAGGACAGATCGGCAGCGGGGGGCCAACGGGACGACAGATCGGCGGTGGCGGGAGGGCTCGATGGCGGAGGACGCGAAGAAGAGGTGGACGAAGTCGCTGTTGCTCTCGACGCCAGATTCGGCCTCGCCACGCCGTGGATCCTTCACGTGCTCCTCGAGCTCGGCCTCCTTCCGGGTGGGGGCCGGGAGTGGCGGCGGTGGGGCGGGGCGCGGGGCGGGGGAGGAGGTGGCGGGGAGGAGGAGGCGGCGGTGGGGTGGGGAGGTTGGAGGCGGCGGGGAGGGGCAGGAGCGGGGAGGAGGCGGAGGAGGCGGGACACGGGTCGTGGCGAGCGAGCAAAGCACTGAGCCACCGACCGAAACCGAATATATACATCTGGCTCTGGCTTGTTGGGCTCGCGAGCCGCTCACGAGCCGGCTCGGGCTCGGCTCGTTTTTGGGCCGAGCTATTTCTTAGGCTCGGCTCGCTGAAAAAATTTTGAGCTCGAGTCGAGCCGAGCCGAGCCCGCTATAAGCTCGAGTAGCTCGCAAGCCTCGAGCTTTTTGTCCAGCCCTAATTGCAATTACCAAAATGTACTGGTGCTATACCAGGCTAAATATGACTTCTGCAAGTGATATGTGAGTTACTGCTGTACGTGGGGTAACCGTGCTACTCCCACCCGTGCATGTCGCCTTCACCACTTGCCTAAAAAAACAACAAAGTAAGGGTGAGTCTGAAGACCCCGCAAGCATATAATAAAATAATGGCGACAGCAAAACAAATTCAATTGTCTTGGCAAGACGCAATCCGTGTAACGATCAGTAAGCCGCTTATCTTGCAAAGCCACCACATAAGCTCTGCGTATGTTCCACCTTCACCAATTTCTTTCATGCAATGTAATACAATGCCATGTCCACATGCAATCTCGAGCTCATACCGGTAAAACTGAGTGTCCACCTGTCGATGGCCCACTTGTGCCCCGCGCTCTTTCATACAGGCCACAAACTCCACTCCCGTGGAGCGCCTACTGAAGTAGGTCTTACTGCGAGCACTCCGAATTAGTTATGTATCTTTCTCACCGACCTCACCGGAATAGTTACATGACTTCCTCTTTGGCTTAGCTCATGCAACTCATGTCATGATCATTGTAAATGATGCAACATCATTTTAGCAATCACAATCAACTCTCCACTACACTCCCGTGGAGTGCCTACCGAGGTAGGTCTTTATCCCACCACCGCAGGATGTCTACACACGGTAGACCTTTAACACCAGTGTGCAACACAATGCAGTACTGTCTCAACATGATTAGCAATCATATTCTCCCTTCGTTGCAGTATAATAAACAACGAGCAGAGATATCATTTCCTAAAATGATATAAAGCATAGACCACAAAATCAAACATCAGACATTCACCACAATCCACTATTCTACCATGCACTTGCCTGGTTATTCCTGTGGATGATGCGTGGACAGCACCAAATCCGAACCGTCACCTGTATAAATATCAATCCATCTCAACACATCATAGCAATACAGGCGCACATTCTAATGGCGGTGTTCTTATGTACAAACCAACATGTGTTACACTTTTCACTAGGTATTGTTCCACTGTTCTGGGTGCTCGAACGACCGTGTCCTTCGAACCCAAGATGTATATAGCAAATATTCTAAGTTCGGTAATCTGCATAGTTCTACTCACGTATTTCTGGTTACCATGCTTTAAATATTATGCCATTTAAAACTCTAATCTCAGCCCGAAGGCCGTGCCATCCCATACTAGACTACAGCCATGCCAAAGGCATAATATCCAAGTCATACCACCGAACTTGGCATTCCAGCTTCTAGAGTTCTAGCAAGGGTCTATGTTAATTAGTCCACACTAATTAACCTATACTAATCATTCGCTCTCCTCAAAGAACACTTAAACTAATTAAGCATCTGCTAATTAGCTTCCACATAATCTACACTAAACACTCACTAATTAATTAATCGGTCACGCATGCACCGACACGTCAACACACGGCCATCGCACCTCACTAGCTCTACATATGGATTTCAGCCGCTAGCCGTGTTCTAATCACCGTACGCATTTAACTCGCTACTCAACAAACCGGCCCCTTCATGACCCCAATCTCAGGAATTGACATTTTATCTTCTACACAAAACGATACATAAGCAGGGAATGGTTTCGAGGCGTTACCGTAGCCTCTAACGACTGGATCAGGGTGCTGCCTTGGCCAGATCTGGCAGATCGTACACCGGATCAATCTTCCCCTTCTTTTTCCTCTTTTCTTTCCTCTTTTTCTTTTCTTTTTCCTTCCCTTTCTTTTCTTTCCTTCTCTCTCTCTTTTTCTTCACCCGGCCGCACCTCCCTTTCTCTTTTTCTTCTCCCCACGCACGGCCGCTCCTCCTCTTCTTTCTCACACCGACGCCTCCCCCTTCTCTTTTTTCCTCACGATGCAACACCCCTCCTCCCTCCCCTATCGGCAGCACCTCCCCCCTTCTCTTTCCTCACCCGACCAATCCTACTCTCCCCTCCTCCCTCTTGCAGCCGGCCCAGGCCCCTACCCTTGCCTCCTCGCGCGGCGAGTAGTCGGGCGGAGTGGGGAGGGGGCGGCGGCTACAGGGGAGAGGTGGCGGCGGGCAGAAGCAGCAGCCACATCGGCGGTAGGGGGAAGAGGAGGCGGCGGGGTGCCGCCGGAGGGCGGCGAGTGGCGGCGCTGGCAGCCGGCCGACGGCGGCAGCGCGTGCGCAAGCAATAGCACTAGCACGGGGAAGCAACGAGCACAGCAACAGCGAGCACAGGGGAGGGGGGGCAAAAACCTAGTTTGCTTCCTCCTCTCCTAGTGCCCCCCTCTATATATATGGTCTTGGCATGGGCCGGGCTGGGCTCCACGGGCCTCAGGTATGACACACAATGAAGCCAAGCCAACCACTATTGTCTATTCCTACTTTTGTGAAACAAGAGTTTTTGTTTGTTTTGAGCTGCATAACATCAAAATTAAACCATGGATCAGATGCAACCCAACTGAATGAAAATGAAATTCAGGTTTATTGTGCATATCAACCAACTAGGCTTCTACACAATGAAAAAAAACTTTGGAGGAAACATAGTACCTTTTGCAGCTTCCAACCATCTTATTCTTAATGAAGTTGAGTAGCTCAGCCAGTCAGTCAGTCACTTTAGCCTTGCATTCTTCCATAGTGATCACTCATCAGTCTTTATCAGCTTGTGAGATCGCAAGTGTTTACTTCAAGAGCTTGAGCCTCAGCCTCAGACATTGGAGGTAGGCCAGAATGCTACAACAAACAAGAAAGATAATTAGCCTTGAGAAGAATTCATCCAGTAAGAAACTAGGAAATGAACAAGCTATACCTATAATACAAAAATCAGTTCAGAAACCTGGACAGTTCCTCACTTGCTCCAATAAAATTCAATCAATCTTAGGAGGATCTTATACATTATTGACCTCATTAGAAGTTTGTTCACAGAAACCACCCCATCTCCAGAAGATTTAACAAATTGCTGAGAAGGCAATTTCTGGAGAGCAGTAGAGCACAATCAGCAGTAACATAACCAAGGTCCTCAACGGAAGTAGTAGCAGCTGCAAGCCTGTAACTCAAATCACAAGCAGCAACTAGCTAGAAAGAAACACGCCAATTCAAAGAACTGAAGTTCCAATACAGTTTATGAAGTAGATCGAAATGTATATGCTACTAATCCAGCCTAGTCAATAAATCACTACACTTGTGAATGGCATAAAACGAAGGAAATATGATCTTGATTCTTGGGTAATAATTTGAGGTCCATAGCATGTAGATCAAAAGGCAATCTGCTGCTCAAACTGACAATTATAGATTAAAGGGTAAAGTGTGCTTACTGACCAACACCTGGACGGTGGAGCAGAGAGGAGGCAAGAAGGCTGGAGGAGCAGCGCCTGGAGAAGAGAGGAGGCCGGCCGCTGGGAAATATCTGCCCGTCGTGGGAGGAAAGGGGAGCAGAGAGGAGGCGGGGAGGCTGGAGGAGTAGTGCCTGGAGGAGCAGCGTCTGGAGGAGAGGAGGGTGGCCGCCGGGAGGGGGGGGGGAGGGGGAGAGGGAGAGCAGGTGTGGAGTTGGAGGCGCTAGAGCCGCAGAAGTGAAGGGCTGGAGGCGCACGGGAGATGGGATTAGGGTAAACACGGGAGAAGTGAAGTGAAGGATACGGGACATGGACCGTATCGTCTAAATGGGCAAATACGTGTCCATCGTTTGTTCAATACATGTCTGAAATTAAAATTATTTTTCTTTAATTGTTTATTTTCTGGCACATCGCTAATACGTGTCTGTGCCATGTCCGAGCTGTATCTGTGTCCGACACGTACACGGCTCCAGCCCCACATATCCATGCATCAAGGCTCCTGCATATGCAGACTAATGAGTTCATCTTCATTGTAAATCTTGGTATGTGTAGATGAGTCAGTTGCCTGGGTAATTGGTGAGCACTTTGGTTGGCTTTTCTTGTCATCATCGTTTGAGATGATGACCCTTATTCGTTATCACCATAGGTTTTAGTCCTATTAGTTCTCGTCTTTTCTATTAGGAGCATTGCCATGATGGATCGTTGCTCAGCCTCAGCATCCTCTTGATATAGACCCTAGTTTTGCAGGCACTTTTAAATGTCTTTCTTAGAAGAGTGAAATTGTGAGAGAATTGGTGTGTTTAGGGATAAGATGGGCAAGAGAGACCATAAATACTGAAGTGTGTCTGGAAGTAAACAAGAAGTCTTTTGGATGAAATCTGGAATTTCAGAGTGGAACAACCTCAGTCCCGTAGAGTTTCTTGTACAGCTGCCAGTGCACACATTCGGTCATACAGTCAGTTAATCTTCATTTTTTGCTGCTATTTCAAAGCAAACATTTCCATGGAAATACTTTTATCCACTATGAGCTGTTGCACGATTGAGGCTTGTTCTTTTTGACTTTGGTTTTTGGCTTTTGGCTGTGGCTTATGGTTTTAGCCTGTTCGTGAGAGAGTATGGAGTAACAGAAATTCGCATGCGGTTTTAGCTGATATAAATGACTACAGTGTTACTACAATCAACTTGTAGTTACTACAATCAACTTGTAGACTCTACCTTGAAAAGACACTTTGTTTGAAAGTTAGTTATTGTAGAAAAGTAAAAAGTAGCTTTTAGAAACTGAAAAGAAGAGGCCCCTAAGCTTGCTTTATTGGACTTGTAGTTCTGCAAATGGCTCTTCTATTTCCTTGAGTTGATTTCAATTGTAATCATAATGACCTTTTTCTGGTGTGCAGGTTCAGAATTTCGTCCCATTGACAATATCTGTCTAATGGTATTTGGCATGAGAATGCCTAAGAAAGATTGTACATGTTTATCTCCTCCCGCTTAGGAATCTTCTCTAAGTAGCTGCTGGGGTGTTATTCGAAGACAGGATTCTACAAAGGCTTGCTGAACTAAGTTCAGTTCTGCTGCTTCTATGTATTATGGTTGTAGGTTAACCTTTTGCAATAGTCCATTTTCGTTTGGCTGGAAGCAGAGTGCAATTGTATTTTACATACCTGTATGTCTGGAAGCAGAGTGCCATTGTATTTCGCATACCTGTATGTGCATTCCCTTCCCCAGCTGAAGGCATGGTAACTAGGCTCTGGAGCACCGTCTAATAAGACTGGCATGCTGACGCTTCTTCTCTTTGTACACTGTTTCTAGGAGCCTTTTGGTTCTGTAGCCTGTACATTTGGACGCAGCTCAAGCATTATGTTTAGCTGTGTTGATTGCTAATTAGGAAGGTGATTGCTGCCTGCATTGATAAGCCATATACAATCCCATGTACTTCACAGTTTGGCAACTGCTCTGAATTACCACGTAATGTTCTGACTATTACCGTCTGTCGTCAAGTGTTGCCTGTCGTCGACGGTGTTGTAAAATCCGAAGTAATTTTTGAGTCGGATAAAGTTTGTTGACACCAGTGATGTTATCATCATGGCCACTGATGGTCCATTCTGTCTATGTTTTGCGTAGAAATGATGTGATGTGCAAGAGATGTTTCAGCTTTTTGTGTGGGGGAGTGGGAAGCATCCCTACTCATCATGGTTCGTTGGTGTACTTCAGTTTTATCCATTTAAGATGGACGCCTGTTTCAGTTAAAAACATGCAAGGCTGCTGCGCTTCATTTTTCTCTCTCTTCACTTTTGGAAGGACCAATTGATTCGTCCAGAGCTGGCCGCTGCCTGCATTGTGGAGGCGTGACCCGCTGGCATGGTGTCCAACATTTTTGTGAGGCTGTGCGTGCAAACATGCAACCAATTGAAGTGCTAAAAGCCCATTGTTCTTGTTGATACCGCATGCGGAGTCTAATGGGTCGACTTTTTTTTTAAAGAATGCAGGAGAAATACATTCATTTTCATGTCTCGCCTTGCTAATCAATTGGTGGAAGTGAACTAGTCGTTGAAGATAAGTTGAACCGACATGTCGTTGTTTAGCCTTTCAAGGAGTTTTTCTCACTTGGCTTCATCTTTAACGACATCTTCTGGTGCGTAGCGCACCAAGTGGTTGAATTTCTATAGGTATTCATTCACAGAGTGGCTCCCTTGTCGCAGAGCTCAAAATTCCCTCTTATTGAGAGTGATGGTGCTAGTGGGGATATGAGCTTTGCGAAAGCTTTGCACGAACTCATTTCAAGTGATAGTTTGAACATTGGCATGAGCGGCGATGTGTCCCACCATTATGAAGTTGGTCCGTTCAATTGATGAGAAGCGAACAAGACTTTCTCTCGATCACTGCATTGAATAATATCCAGCTTCTTTCCTATGGCTCTGAGCCAGTCATCTTCGTCCATGGGGTCAGTGCTGCTGGAGAAGGTCGGGGGACGCATCCTCATAAATTCTGACAGTCTTGATTATGGAGCTTGAGCTGGTATTAGTGGAGTAGGTTGTGTAGGGTTGTTGATGGTCTGCACTAGTAATTGTATGAACTGATTTTGGTTAGCCAGTATCTGTGCCCAATCGGGTCCATTTGTCGGCGATAGTGGAGGGATAGGAAAGGGTCCTTGGGTTACATTGTTGTTGTCGTTGTTGCTGTGGTTGTTGTCATTGTTGGTATTCCTTGTATTCACCATCTATTCGATACTTTTAAGAATTAGGAGAGAGGAGACCAAAGGCAAAGGGGGAACATAGGACATTTTTGCACAACCTAACACAAAACTTTAACTTAGCAAAATCTTTATTAAGAAAATGATAGGTAATAGTTACGGCTATCAACAAAAGAGAAAACTGATAGCTTGTAACACCATCTAATAGCTAGCCTAACAACTTATTCTAAATGGGCAAGGGTTGTCTTGGTGTGATCCTTTGCGGTCTTCGAGGTATAAAGTTTGATCCTTTAAGGCGAAGATTGATGTAGCAGCAGAGTTGCTGAATTCCATCTGTTGTCCATCTATAGTTATTTTGAATAAGGGAAGATTTAGAAATAGGCTTTCAAGTAATGACAAAAAGGTGAGAAAGGATGGAGAGATAAGGGTAAGCAAAGATTGAGAGGTAAGAGTAAGCAAAACTTTTTTTTTAAATTACTGGTTATTTAAAATAAGTCCTTAGGGTCTAACCATTCTATTCTACCTATGATCACGTATTAGAGTTGTCATGGCTCTGGTACCATATTTGTCAGACCCCGAAGCAACAACTCTCTGTGTAAATCGCACTAGTCCAAGATCAGCTAGTGCACATAGTAGACAACAAAGATAAATATCAACCATAATGATATTTATTAACTAAATATGGGCATAATTGCCAAAGTTTATATTCATAGCCCATAGGCCAAAATTAAATATAAGCAGCGGAAGAAAAACACTCAGCGGAAGAAGCCCATTGAGCTTGCCCATAAGCAAACGACAGTAAGGCGCGGTCTACTCATCTTGGTCCTCACCGTAATCGAAGTCGTCCTACTCTGAGATGTGAAAGTAAGGGTGAGTACAAACTTGTACTCCGCAAGTCAAACAGGAAAATACAATATAATGTTAAAGGAGACAAAGGAAGGTATGTAGGGTTAGTTTGAGCGTAAAACAACATTTAATGAAATACAGTAAATAAATTAAAATAGTTGAATTTAATACCATAAGTAAAGATAGTATTTGAACTGAAATTAATATCGTTAGTGCAGGTCCATCTCCCACACTAACCTAACCATAGGTATCTTACCTAGGCCATCTTTTCCAAAAGTTCTCATATGAATTTCATTCATCCTTATGCTTTTCAATTTCCTATGGATTCCATCCATCCATAAGTCTTTTCAAAAACTATTTTGAAAACTAAAGTCTAATCCATGAAAAACTTTACTCAGCTTACCCATGGCCGTGGGCGCGGCTATCTAGGATAGTTTATAAACTCTGCAGAGGTTGTACGGTTTTACCCACAAGACATGATCATCCCATATTGCTGTTGAATAAGCACACTTCCTTTGGTGTACAGCGATGATATCATGACAAGGCCTTTACAAAGCAAAGTCTTCAACTTGACCAAGCTAATACTAAGATTTCACCCTAGTAAGAAATCCACCAGACCAGGACCCCTTCTTGAGCCGACTGAGACTTCACATGGCCTACGCCACGCTCACTTTCAACCTACAGCGAGACTCAAGTTGGGACCTACAAATTAGTTAGTCAAGACTGTTCCATACCAGCCTTTTGATAGTATGAAAAGGGCTTTGTAGCAGTAGCTCACCGACCGGTCCTTAACTTGACTTAGGCTCAAACCACAAACCCTTTCTGCCTTGCAATCAACATTGTGTCACTGAACAACAATGCATGCTAGCACCCACCACCTATCCATTTGCCAAAGTCTAAATTAGGTTTTATATTTTATTTTAAAATAATTCATAGACTTTATTGACTCACAGAAGTCAAGAGTACATTTAAAAAGCTTATCATTTTATGTAAAAAAGTTATCCTAAAATAAAATTATATCTAAGAAGGTCTTAGCATTTGATACAAAATTCTCTAGATCATACTAGTGTAATAACGAGAGTTTTATTCTAGAGTGACAAGGTATTCAAGAATCAAAATCAAAGGAGCAAATAACAAATAGGTATTAACTAAATTTAAAATTAGAATTAAAATACACTGAATAAAAATATTCATGCAAAATAATTTAAAAGAAAATAATTTTATTTGATAATCTGGGATCCTTGCTTTGTAGTTGGATGCGAAACGTCGACGTAAAATTCTTTGGAATCGTCGAAATCTACACATGAAAGTAACTCTTGAAATTTAAATAAAATTAAAATAAACTTCAAAATTTGGATAGATCTTGATTTTAGATGAATTTAGAAATTTGAACGGGATCTATCGGAGCTAGGATGAAGAAGAATGTGCCTCTAGAAGTTGAAATTCTAATAGAAAGAAAAAGTAAAATTTTTGGAATTATTTTTTTGAAGAAAATGTTATTTATGATGTCCCTAAGGAATTACTGGAGTTATTTTTCTAAAACAAAAATTAGAATTATGCTTGACTACTGATGGTTTATCAAGTTACTTGAGAAAAACTCAGGGTGAGATGGGTGATCTTGAGGAAGCCATCTGTGCCAAATGGTCTACCAAAAAGTTTTTATTTCTAAGAATATGTTGGACTTTGAAACTAAGGAAATGCCTAGAAAGGAATTTTTTTCCCATGGTGTTCATACTATCTAGTCCACTCATCGTGGTGTTCGCACTTGGTCTCTTGGGTGGGTTCAGGTTTTGTCTACTCGACAATGAATTCGCTAAAACCTAGGATGAAATGGAGATCGAACTCCCCAAGTTTGATAGCTCATTTTGCTATATGTTCTGATGATTCCCCATTTTGGAGAACTTGACCTAAAGGGTATCCAGTTGGTATGACCACTTTGTGGGCCTACAAGTAATGCCTTAATTTCATTGAAGTCATAAGTAGGGCATGTAATAACTTTTGTATCTCTAGGAATCACTCTTTTGGTCCAAATAAGATTTCACTCAGTAATATATTGATCGTTGGATATCGTTACACTCAATTACCAGTAGGAGACTGATTGCTTGTGATATCGCAACCAGATATAAGAGCAAGGTTTCTCTTGGTCTTGGAGAGACTAAGACTGGGGAACTCTTAAGGTACCTTTTGACTTCCTCAAAGGCATCATTTGCTTTTTTAGTCTATTCACAACTTTCATGTTTCCAAAAAAAGTTTAAAGAAAGGCAATTCTTTTTCTCTTAACCATGCTATTAAATGAATTAGCGCTACCATACAGCTAGTTAGTTTATGGACATCCTTCTTTGTGGTCAGAGGACGCATCTACTCAATGGTAGCTATTTTCTCTAGATTTGCTTCAATTTTCTAGCAGAAATTGGGAAACCAAGAAGCTTTCTAGATAAAACTCCAAATACACACTTCTCTAGATTCAATTTAAGGTTGTCTTCTTAAGTTAGTGAAAATTTCTTGTAAGTCAGAGATATGATCTTCAATGTTGATACTTGTCACGATCAATTCATCAACATAGGCCTCTAAGTTATGACCAATCTGAGGACTAAAGTTTTTTTTGCATTAACCTTTCAAAAGTAGCACCGTCGTTTTTGACACCAAATGGTATTTTTATATAACAAAAAGTATCTTATGGTGTAATGAAAGAAGTTTTATCTTCATCCTGTTTACTCATGCTAATCTGGTGGTACCCTGAATATGAATATAAAAAGCTTAATAACTCACACTCGAAAGTAGAAGAGGAAAGTCATCATTTGGACAAGCTTTATTAAGATTTGTGAAATCGATACACGTTCACCATTTCCATTACTTTTACTAACCATTACAGAATTAGCAAACCACTCTGGGTAGTTGACCTCAAGAATGAATTCACCCTTGAGAAGCTTCTCAATCTTTGATTGGATTGCCTACTTCCGATCAAGTACAAAGCGCCTTAGCTGGCTTGTGCTCGTTCACCTCCCTGGGGACATCAGGCAAATCGGATGCTTGCCATGTGAATACATCTGAGTTTGCTCAGAGGAAGGAGATGAGCGACTCTTCTTATTTGGGGTCGAGTCCTACCCTAACCAATATCTTTTGGAAGGTGGCACTACCATTTTCAAGTCCAAACAATGATTTCCAGAGAATTGACCTTGTCAAGTGGAACCTGCTTGATCTGGTCGAAGGGTTTTGGGGCCACCTTGGTCTTGAGTATTTGGCCTGCACAGAAAGGGGCTAGCATTTCTGGTCTAAAGCTCATCAACTAGTGTTAGGGATTTACGACCGTATGCATATGCCATCTTCCTATCCCCTTGAACCATTATGACCCCTTTTGGTCTAGGCATCTTAAGACTCTGGTAACCAGAATGCGTGGTTACCATGAATTTGACTAATACTGATCGACCAAGAATCCTATTGTATGTGGTCTCAAAGTCCACCACATCAAATGACATTTTTTCTGTTCAAGAGTTATCTGGGCTTCCAAATGTAACCAGTAGGGAAACTTGCCTAATCAGTTTGGTAGTAGACTCCAGAACTATGCCATGAATGGCATACTTCACTGGCTTTACTTTTAACATGAGAACTTACATGTCTTCTAAAGCTCTCATAAACAAAATATTGAGAGAACTACCACCATCTACTAAAACTCTATTAACTTTGTAATTATTTACAGTAGGTTCTATGATAATAGGGAACCTACTTGGTCAACTTGAAGGAATAGGGCAGTCCTCCTGGCTAAAGGAGATTGTTGTTTCCGACCATCTGAATGGCTTGGCGATGATCGGTGCTTCAGTGAAGTTCACTTCCCACTCCATAGTCTTCAGATGTCATTTGGACTCGTAGGTGGAGGACCCACCGAAGATCATGTTGATGGTGTACTATGGCTCCTGATAGTCCATCTCTTCATCACCATTCTTATTCTTCTTGGAGCTCGTTTCTTCGATCTCCTGAATAGAAGGGAACACCACCTTTTATTCTTCTTGGATTCATTGGTTGAATCTTTTGCCATATTCCAACCAGAATAATCCTTCCTGCCTTTGGTATACTTTTCTAAAATCGTAAGAACCTCTTTAGTGTTGGCTTTGCGATTCTTCTTACCCTTAGGAGACCTTTTGGGCTTCTTCTCTTTCTTTTCCAAGATGGGTTGGGAAATCTTCTCTATCTGTTTGATCGTCTTGTTCCATTCAACTGATTCGTTAACGGCTGTATACTTGTCGGCCATGTCAAATAGTTCGATGATCATTCTTGGAGGGTTCATTGCAATGTACTCCATAAATTTTCGGTTCCTTAACCTAGTTTTGAAAGCCTTGATGACAAAGGAATCAATAACCTCTAGGATGGAATTACAAACCTGACTAAACCTCTTGATATACTGCTAGAGAGTCTCATTGGGTACCTATTGGATTCGGTGGAGATCATCTTCTTTTCTGGGGCGGTTTTACATCCCCTAGAATTTCACGATCAACAGATCACAAAGTTGCTCCTAGGTGTAGATTGATCTGACAAATTGGTTAAGAAACCAAGACTGGGTAAACCCTTCGAGAATTGTTGTCGGACCCCAAAGCAACGACTCCTAGATCCTATGTGTAAATCGCATTTATACCAAACTAGTGCGCACAGTGGATAACAAAGATTCATATTATGCACAATGACATTTATTCATTAACTAATTATGAGCCTAATGACCAAAGTTTACATAAATGGTTCATAAAGCAAAATTAAATATAAGTAACAGAAGAAGAACAATAAAACAACAGCCCATCCTGCCTGCCCACAGGATGAGAAACAAATCAAGTTACATTTGAGAAACCATCATTTTATATAAAACAAATATTCCCACCTAAATTATTCTAAGCATGGCTACACAATTATGTGAAATTTTCAGTTAATACTATTATACTAACTAGGTTTTCATCTAAAGTGACAAGGCATAGAGAGTTCAACGTTAAATTTGGCCATACACAAAGGATTTGAGTGTATATAGAATTTAAACTAGATTTGAATAAAAATACACATGTGAAATAATTTAAAAACAACATAAATAATTTAAATTACTGAGAGCAATATGATCAAAGGTGTAACTTGCCTTGCTTGAAGTCTTGGTGCTGCGAATCGTCGAAATCGTACTCTTCGGAGTTGTCGTAATATATATGCGAAGAACCAAAGTAAAAATAAATTCAAATTAAAATTCAAAAATTTAGAAATAGTCCACAAATGGATAGTTTAGGATTTTAGAAGAATTTAAAATTTTGAACGGGTCCAATTGGAGCTAGGATGAAGGAGAACGGCTTCTGGAAGTTCAAAACTAAAGAAAAAGGAAAAGAAGGATTTTCTAGAATTATTTTCTAAAGGAAAAGGTATCCACGACATCAGCAAGGAATTTGGGGAATTATTTTTCTGAAGGAAAATCAAGATTATGACGTCCACAAAGAAATTGAATTTTTAGCCGAAATAAATTTCTAAAGAAAAAAAAATATGAATTCTAACATCATTCTGACGTCAGCCCTACACGTGGCAAGTGATGTGGCAGAATTTTTTGATGTGGCTATCAGGTGTCTGACACATGGCGCTGATGTGGCATAGGGTCGGTTCTGTGCTGACATGGCATGTGACGTGGCATTGATGTGGCAACACGTGGTAGCTGACGTGGCTTAAGAGCGGTCAGGTGCTCACATGGAGACACGTGGCTCTGACATGGCTACTGCGTGCATCTAGCGTGGACTTGGCTTGCCATCCGGCTGCCATGTGGTTGATAGGTAGGTTGAGAAGGGAAGGCTAGAGGAAATTATTAGATGGAGATCGGGCAGCTGTGATGCACGGGAAAGTTCGGAGCAGTCCGAACGGCAAAGGACATTCGAAATGTCTGATCGGGATTACACTATCCGATCGATAGTGGAAAGTTTAGACCAATCCGAAAGGCAAGAGGCTTTCAGTTGTCCGATCAGCAACGGACTGTCGATCAACAAGAAAATGTTCGGACCGTTCGAACGACAAAGGGCTTTCGGCCGTCTGATCGGCAAAGGACAATCGATCGGCCAAAGATCTTTCGGACCACCCCAATGGGAAAGAACATTTGGACCATCCGATCTAAGGGGTCAAACATTTGGACTGTCCGATCATTCAAAGGAACGTTCAGACCATTTCGAACGGCTAGGGGGGTTCCTACCAGAGAGAGACGGAAGGCGGCCGGTGAGAGCTCACGGTGGGGGAGGGACTCCGGTGGTGCCCGAGCTCAGCAGAGAAGCAGGAGACGTTCGCACGAGCTCGACGAAGGTGAAGGCAGTGGTGGTGTGCCATGAGGAGAACCGTGGCAGTGGCAATATTTCGCCGGAGGACCACCGACATTTAGTGAAGAGGGAAAATGGCACTAGGGCGTCTCGAGCATGGAGTGAGCGAAATGGAGGAGGGGAAGGTGCAGGGTGAAGAGGGCAAGCTCGAGGGGGTTTTATAGGGGCTCACGGGGTGAGGGGAGTGCTAGCGGTTACTCAAAAGAGTAAAGACGGCCATGAGTGGCGCATAACGGCAATGGTGAGATTAAAGGAGGGGAAACGAGCGAGATTGAGTGAGGAGTGAAGGGGCATTCAAAAGGCTCATTAGCTTAGGACTTTAATGGAAGAGAAACGACCGATTAAAAGCTCGGGGCGACAGACCATGGTGGCTACCGCAATGGAGAAGAAGGGGGAAGAAGGAGCCAATAGGTGGTCACCTGTCGACAACAGATAGAAGGGACAGGAGGAAAGCAGATGGCTAGATGTTAGCCATGTGGCCAGCAAAATAAATCTCAACCGTCGGCAGATAAACGAAGGGGCAAGTCGACACGAGTGGCCAAGATTAAAATTGACTAGGGCAGATTTGATCTGGGCTTGACACATGTTGGCCGAAGAGGAGGTTGGGTTTTAAAATTAGATTTTAATTTTTAGAAAGACTTAGCAACCTTAAAAATATTTTTGAAAAATAGTAAATAAAGTCCAAAAAATTCAAAAATATCACATAAATTCCAGAATATATTCTAGACTTAGGAAACATATTTTCAACATAAAGTTGGTCTTTAAATTTTTACAAAAATACTTTTTAGCTTTGAAATTATTTTTTAAAATTCTAGAAAAACACAGAAAAACTAGATAAAAGCCAAATGCTTCAAAATAATTAATTTGTACTAGATTTTTTATAGGAAATTCAAAATAATATTTTATCTTTAATTTTCCTTTTTACTTTAAATTACTTTTGAGAAGGAAAAATCTTTTTTCAAAAGCTGTAAACTAGGCAAACAAAATCTTCAAAATTCAAGCAACCAAATAACACTTATTTTTATTTTAAATTAATATAATTTTTTTTAATTTTTTTGGAAATAAACAGCTAGGCTGTTACAAAGTACTCTCCTTAGAAAAAGAATCTCATCCCCAAGATTCAGATGGGCTGGCAAAGAAATGGGTTTGGATCTTACTTTGTGTTGCTTGAGCTGATATCTGATTCAGACGTCCCTTCATAACTTCTGTGGTTTTCTGCATGCTTTCTGAAGGGCATTGGCGATTGGTACTCCAACTTGATACTTCCAAAGATTAGAAAAGAAGAGACTCAAGGCAAAGAGAGGAACATGGGTCATTTTGCACAACTCAACACAAAACTTTAACTTAGCAAAACCCTTATTAAGCAAATAATAGCAATAATTATGGTTGCCGACAAAAGAGAAATCTTGACAACGCATAACCTCATCTACTGGCTAGCTTAAAATCTTAACCTAAAGGGGCAGGGGTTGTCTTGGCATGATCCGTCGTGATTCTCTGGTACGAAGCTTGATCCTTCAAGGCGAAGATTGAAGTAGTAGCAGATTCGATGGATCCCAACTGTTGTTCATCTATAGTTGTTTTGAAAAAGGGAAGGATTAGAAATAAGTTTTCCAATAATGACAAAAAGATGAGAAAGAATAGAGAGATAAGGGTAGGCAAAGATTGAGGGGCAAGAGTAAGCAAAACTTTTTAAAAATATTCTATTTTTTAAGATAGGTCCTCAAGGTTAAACTATTCTATTCTATCTACGGCCACGTCTTAGGATCATCATAGCTCTAATACCATCTATGTCGGACCCTAGAGCAATGACTCCTGGATTCTTTGTGTAAATCGCACTAGTCTAGAATCAAACTACTACACATAGTGGATAACAAAGATTCATATCATGCACAATGGTATTTATTCATTAACTAATTATGGGCCTGATGGCCAAAGTTTACATCAATGATTTATAAACCAAAATTAAATATAAGCAGCAAAAGAAGAACAATAAAGCAGTAGCCCATCCTACCTGCTCACAGGCGAACGACTGTAAGACGTGGCTTACTCATCAATATCTTTACTACTTTAAAAGAAGAAGTTGGTGGTTGATGAGTCCTCCCTCACTTCCTCTTAACCATTTGATCTAATTATAAGATACAATCCGAACCGTCCCCCACCCCCCAACGCCCCCACCGCCCCGACCCGCCTCCCCTCGCACTCCCCCGCCGCCCCAATCCGCCTTCCCTCGCACTCCCCCCGCCGCCCCCGCCTCCCCCTCGCTCTCCCCCCGCCGCCTCCTCCCCCACCCTGCGTCGCCGCCGCCGCCTCCCCTCCTCCCTCCCACCTCCCAAGCGCCGCCCTCGCTCTCCCCCCGCCGCCCCGATCCGCCTCCCCCTCGCTCTCCCCCCGCCGCCTCCTCCCCCCCCCGCGTCGCCGCCTCCTCCCCCCCCCCCGCGCCGCCGCCTCCTCCTCCCCCCACCCCGCGCCGCCGCCTCCTCCTCCCCCACCCCTCCGCTCCGCTGCCGCCTCCTCCCCCACCCCGTAGCCGCCTCCTCCTCCTCCCCACCCAGCGTCGCCTCCTCCTCCTCCCCAACCCTCCGCTCCGCGCGCTTTGTCCTCGCTGCCTTCTCGCCACAGACAGTGCGTGCTTGGCCATCGCGGATCTGGTACAACCTCCTGAAACCCTAACTGTGTCCTCGTCCGCCTCTTCCCCTCCGAGAGAGAGAGAGAGTAAACCCTAGATCTTTGCTGCTGCTAGGCTTAGTTCGGGGCGATGAAGATCCAGTGCAACGCATGTGGCGCGACAGAGGCATGGGTGCTGTGCTACACCGATGAGGTCGTGCTCTTCACCGCCTATGACGAGGAGGTGCACGCCGTGAACAAGCTCATTGGGAAGCACCAGCGCATGCCGCTCCTCTCGACGGCGCCTCCTCGCTCTCCCGCCGCGCCTACCATGCCCAAGTGCAACATCGCGGTGAGGCCACCCGCCCGTCCCTCCCTCCCTTTCTGTCTCTTGATTGGGGTGGCTACGTAGGAACTCAAGAAATTTTGGCTGCAGAGCGTTGTCTTATTTTAATTCTACTTAATACATTTGACTTTCTCAGAATCGTGAGTACATGTATACCCTATAATGTGATGATTGATTGGAGGTTGATGTCTTTGCGGGGTGATGTATGTTGCGTCCGTTTTGTGGAAGATGTGCACTACATTCAGTTGATTGAGCATGCGCATAGCTTGGTTGCGAGCTCGGCTGAGCAACCTACCGGCCCAGAGTATGTCTTGGTATGTGGAGGTGGTTTGATTTACTCTTAACATTTATCAAAATTTCAGAATATCTTATTCCATTTGTTAATTAGAAGTTTGGAATCTCTCTGCAGGTTTTAGCATTGTATTAAAATTGTTAAAACTTAGAAATGCTCACCTACCTACATTTTTCAAATTATGTCGTAGTTCCAAACTGGTATAGTGATATGTTCACTTGGTGATGAAAAAGTGAGCATTACGTGTTTCATAACATAAGAATGTTTAGGATGTATACAAATTACCGATTACATATAGACTTGGGCATCACATAATAAAAGTAAGCCACATAAGTGAAATCTGGTTTTAAAACATGTGAATTTGCCATCTTTTTCTTTCATTAAAGAATATAGGCTGTATTAATTTTGCAAGTAATGCTGTGTCTGCTAAATTTTATACTAGATATGCATTGCTTTTAGCCTCCTGATCTATTTGTCCTGTTGTTGTCCCTAATAGAAGGTTTAATCGTGCACATATATGTAATTTTGGGAACGTTGCAGATATCATCATTTGAATTGACTTCAGATATAGGAGGCTAAGGTGGTAAATATTTCTGCCTATGCTATAGTGCTATTGTATAATTTAATTGCATTGGCAATGGGTACTAGGTGCATCTTTATAACTGTTACATGTAAAGTGCCTTTCTTTTTTAATTTCAGCTCATGATATAGAAGCTTAACTCCATGCCTACTTATTAGTTTTCTAGCATTTTTTCTTACTTTACCCTGATCAGTAGGAATTTGGAGTTTATGTTGATTGCATTGTTTTTTTTCTGTTTTTGAATAGAACGACTTGACCAAGATCCTGGAGGCATTCTTACTACTATATGCAACCATTCATTCCACTGTTACGTCTGCCTGAGGCTACAGGGTGTTTCACAGCACATTTTTAAATGGGATGAAAAGAGCAAATAGATATGTGATATGTCGCCATTTCTTTTCTTCTTCAGCTTTCTTGAATTGTTAAGATTCCAGGTTGATTGGATCCTATGCCATTTTCTTGCCTTTAGCAATACTCCATAGCTTGCTAAATAGGTTTCTGAAAATTTGTCGTGCTATCTGATCGTAACGCTGTACTTTCAAGTTACATAGCTACCAGATAGGCTTGTTTTTGTGTAGTTAATTTCATATTTGAGTTGTAGTCCATGCGCAATCTTTTTCTACTCATTTTATCAGTAGTACTTTCTTGATTGTTGCAGTGTTAGCCGAGTGCGAAAGGATTTGGTGAGAATCTCATCATGCGAACTCAAAAACCAGGTTAGCTCTTGATGTCTGGAACTTTCATGTGTTTTTCTTTTGTTTTTGTGTGTTTGCTCAAGCACATCTGCAGATTCTGCTCATGCATGTGCGTCTCGAGGCGATGTTTTCCACATGATGAGCAGTAGTATCAAGGATGGATATATTGTTTGTATTAAATGAACCTAATGTACAGGGGCGATGCAGTCAAATGTGTCCACTTTTGCATTGTGAAATAATGTTTACAAATCTTGTGTTGCCTAGGATCTTCTTTTTCTTTACCTTTGTGAAAACATCAAGGTGAATTGTATCTGTTGGGGGTAACAGACTAAAATAATTTAGAGTTTTAGTGTTTAGGGGTAACAGACTAAAATAATCAAGGTGAATTGTATCAGTAATCCTTTTCTCAAATTTTTGTTTTCTTTGACTTTAGGAGGGAGAATTGGTTAGGCAATTTTAGCTTACTTAAGTTCCTTGTATTCAGTTTAAGATCATATTTGATAGTATGCATCAATTGATTTTAATGTTGGAATTCTTTTTTACCTTTCTTGTTTAGGCAATGAGATTTGGTGATCTACCTTCATGGGCTGTTGAACTTTCTGCGCTCATTCATGAAGCTATTTGTGTTAGTGATGTTGGTGATGTCAATGTTGGTGTCGGCACGGAGTTGACAAATGAGGATGAAAATACATGTCCTTTGCCATCAGATATACTGTGGAGAGAATCACTTTTTGATCAGCTGATTGCAAATAGATACAAGCCAGGTGAGGTGCAAAACTGTTGTTCTCCCAATAATTTGGAGCACTTAGCACTATGTTCAATATCAAGCAAACAAAAGACTGCTGCTATGCTCTCAGTTTTGTCTAGGCTATCCTTACTGTAGTTCATATTCACAACATTAAACATCCTTGCTGCAATTCATATTACAAACAAAAGTGAAATTAAATAAAGAGATGCATTTCCTGCACTCTAACGTGACAAATTGGTCTTGCAATCTAGGGCATCTATGCTCATGTTGATCTAATGCACTTCGATGATGGAATCGCAATAGTCTCTCTCGAGTCAGCTTGCGTGATGAACTTGATCGAGGCGAGAACAAGGGGTGCTGCTGTGATCTGATGAAGCATCGGGAGGGTGAATCTACAAATGTCCCTATCTACCTGAAGCCAGGCTCCCTTATTCTCATGTCAGGCGATGCACGATATCTCTGAAGCATGAGATAAACCGCAAGCCAGGTGCTCGGCTGTGGGATGGCAGAGAGCTTAGCAGCATATAACTTCCGTCACAATGAGAACTCGGGCTTGTCAATCTAAAACGCCACAACAAGATGACTTACGCAATCTAAAGCGCCACGACACTATGAGAGTGAACTAGAGAGTGCTCGGTTTTTGCGATTCCAAGCCACTTTACGATTATAGAGCTGCCACTGTTCGACCTAAATGGTTGACAGTGTTGTCTAATGTTAGAACTCTGTGTTTGGTGATGTTACACCGATTATTTTTGCAATGTATCATGGAAAATTGTGATGCTGTTGCTAAAGACAACCGACAGTAAAACTCCACGGCGGGAAAATTCGTAGCTTATGTGAAACGGCCAGACCAACGTCCCTGATGACAAGTTCCACAAAGAATCGCCGTATGCGAGGCATCTCTGTTTCACCGTCGAATGGAAGCAAATAGATTCGGTCTTAAAACTTCTAAACTGTTTTGTCTTAATAAAAATCAAGGCGTAAAACTGTCTTGCAATATAATACTTCTTTGCGATGGCACACATCAGTCCAGGCAACACAATTAGCAACGTCGTGAGCACGTACGGTCCAATGTGGGGCGATAATTTTTTTGGTCAACTAGGTAGGCACGAATGCAACTCCACGAGGCTTGATTCTCAAACCGACAATATAATTTCATTATCATTGTGTTGAAGACTTACAATCCTAGATTCAGAACCACACTTACACACACATGAAGATGCGGACCTACGACAACATAGATGGATGTTCTGCTGAAGATAAATTGCAAATGTAGCGGTTGCTTCAAGCGCCATTGCCACTGTAACGACGGCTCATACATAGTAGATAAACATTAGGATAGGGACGTACACACGATTATAGATCACTCCTAGGATATATATATTGATATATATATAATTACATGGTATATTAGAATAAGATACATGATGACGTAAGAAAAAGTTGATATTTATTATTCAATTTGAGATAATATTTGATAGTATGCACCACTTTTATTTGGTTTTCCGTTGCAACGCACGGGCACATAACTAGTCCTCACCAAAGTTCCTGCAGTCCTTCTGTGAAAATAGTGAATGAAGCAATATGAGTACATAAAATACTCCAAAAGTTACATTAGAAGGTTTAACAGAGTTCATGCATGCATAAGAATTGACAATGAAATGCACAATAAGTTTAATTAAGCGTAAAGCAGAATTTAATTAAGTACTATAAATAGATTCAAAAGCTGAATTTAATACAATAGATAGAAATAGTAATTTAATAAAATAATATCATTAGTGCAGACTCTGACCAAATACTAGCCTATCCACAGGTATCCCACCTGATCCATCTTTTCCAAAAAGATCTCACATGGACTCCATCCATCCATATGCTTTTTTGAAATCTCCTATGGATTCCATCCATCCATAAGCCTTTTTAGAAACTATTTCAAAAACCAAAGTCTAATCCGTGAAAAACATTACTCAGTTTGCCCATGACCATGTGCACGGCTATCCAGGATAGTTTATACACTTTACAAAGGTTGTATAACTTTACCCATAAGACATGATCATCCTATATTGCCATCGGAAAAGCACACTTCCTTTGGTGTGCAACGAGGGGATCATGACAAGGCCTTTACAATGCTAAGCATTCAACTTGATCACGCCCCACTAAGATTTCATTACAACATGAATCCACATGTTGAGGCCCCCTCTTGAGCCATGTGAGACGACTCATGGCTTATGCCACGCTCACATTCAATCTGTAGTGAGACCAAAATTAGGACCTCACAAATTAATCAACCAGGACTGTCCTATACTAGCCTTGTGGTAGTACATTAGGGTTTCATAGCAGTAGCTCATAGACCAGTCTTTAACTTGACTTAGGCTCAAACCATATACCACTTATGCCTGACAATCAACATTATGTCATCGAACAACAATGCATGCCAGCACTCACCACCAAACCATTAGCCCAAGTCCAAACCAAGTTTTTATATTTTGTTTTGAAATATTTCATACACCTTCTTGACTCACTGAAGTCAAGATTACATTTTAGAAACCATCATTTTATGTGAAACAAATATTCTAGTTAATATTGTACCAACTAGGATGTCGGGACCCGGGACAACAACTCCGAGCCCCTTTGTGTAAATCGCACTATCCCAGGAAAAGCTAGTGCACACAGGTTTAACAGCAATGTATATCATGCAAAAATAACCACGAGATATTATTAAACAAAAATACAGCCTTAAGGCCAAGTCTTACAATAAGGGCACAAGGCCAACAAAATAAACAAAAACAGCGGAAAGATAGTAAAGGTGGCGGCCACCCATCCAACCTCCCCACAGCGAATGATCGTAAGGCGCGTCCTACTCATTGAAGTAGTCCTCACCGTCGTAGTCACCCTCGAAGTCTGGCAACAGATTTAGCAAGGTGAGTACAGAAGTACTCCCAAGGTAAGCAAGTAAATGCTTACGCAAGTTACACCAGGAATTATAATAGAGTTGATGCATGCATAATGGGTATCAAAGGAAAGCTTAATAGGGCAATGTGCGGAAAGCAATACTTGAATTTAAATACAATAACGTAAATACGAAAAGCTGAAATTTAATACAGTATACGAACATTATTTTTAACAAGTATTATCGTTAGTGTAGGCTTCAACCCACACTAACCTATCCACGGGAATCCACCCGGACCAGAACCAAGACTGCTATTTGTTTGCTCAAAAACCAAGTTTATAAAATCCAAGTCTAATCTGTGATAACTTTACTCAGCATATCCATGACCGTGGACACGGCTACCTAGATAGGTTTTTAACTCTGCAGAGGTGTACAACTTTACCCACAAGACATTCCCTCTCACTTGAGCCACGCGATAAACACACTACCATAGGTGTGCGACGGAGAGTTCATGACAAGACTGTTCCGATGGTCCATCGCCAAAATAATCACGCCGCCACTAAGGTTTCACCACAACTCGAATCCACGAGTTGGGGCCCCCTCTGGTGCCATGTGAGACTTCCCACAGCCTGCGCCGCGCTCACATTCAGCCTATAGCGAGACTATATTTGGAACTTCACAAATTACTTAGCCAGGTCCGTCTCATACCGGACTTGTGGTAGTACGAAGTGACTTCGTAAAATGAATCACAGAAATGGTCCTTATGTTGGTTTAGGCTCGACCACATTTCCCCCGTGCACGATAATCAACCAGGTGTCACCAAACACGAGGCATACCGGCACCCACCACCTAACCATTAGCCTAAGTCCAAATCATAAGTTTCTATTTTCATTTTTAAATAATTTTCATAAACCATCCTTGACTCATCGAAGTCATGTCTTTATTTTGACATCGTCATTCCATGTGAAACATTTGATCCCACCTAAAGTTATACTAAGCCAGGCTAAGCATTTCTACAAAATTTCTAGTTAATACTATGGTACTAACTAGTTTTCAGCTAGGGTGACAAGGTATAGGAATTCGAAATTCAAATTGGCTATATACAAAGGATCATGGGAATATCTAAGTTTCAAATCCAATTTGAATTATACTTGAATAAAGATACGCATGCATATACAGTAAAACAATATAAATAATTTAAAATATTAGGTTCAACATGGTCAAAGGTGTAACTTGCCTTGATCGAAGTCTTGCGGGGAATCGTCGAACTCAACGTCTCCGGAATCGTCGAAATCTAACGTAAAGAGCCAATTCGAAGACGATTCAAAAAAATTCCAATAAAATTCAAACAACTTCCAAAAATTATAAACTAGACTGGGAGACAGAATTTTGAATTTTGGATGTGGTCTGACAATTCGTGGAAAGGGATTGAGGCTTTTAAAAGAAATTGGAAATTTTAATTTAAATTTTAAATCTTGGAATTACAAAATATATTCAAAAAAAATTTAAATAAATTTTAAATTTCAAAATTATTCCAGAAATGGATAGAGCATGATTTTAGAAAAATTTAGAAATTTGAATGGGTCAATTTGGAGTTAAAATGCAAAAGTTATAGCCTTCCAAAGTTTAAATTCAAAATAAAAGAAAAAGGGTATTTTCTGGATTTATTTTTAAACCGAAAGGATTTATGACGTCAGCACGAATTATTTTTCTAAAGGAAAATACAGATTATGACGTCAGCCCTAAGGTTAATATATTCGGGCAGAGGCTGACAGGTGGGGCCCGGGTGTCGTGGACTGAGTCCATGGACCCGAGAGGTGGGTGAGGTGGCAGGCGGGCGCTCGGGGCGAGGTGGCGATGTGGCACCACGTGGCGCCACTTGGCACCACGCGGTCGCCTCGTGGCGCCACGTCACGGCAACGTCGCCGGCGCGGCGCACGCCGCGCGAGTGGCGCGGCGCCGGCGTGGCGCCACCGGCGGCCACGCTGCCGCCACCTCGGCCGGCGGTGGCGACGGGCGCGGCGGCGGTGGTGCACGGGACCGATGGTCGCCGGCGCTCGATGGCGGCGGCGCGCCGTGGTACCAAAATGAAGAGGGGCGCGGGAGCACTCGGGTACCTTCTGCGGCGCTCGGGGATGGCCGGAGCGGAAGATCGGTGGAGAGGCGGCGGTCGGAGGAGGTTCACGGCGGCGGAGAGGTTCGGCGACGCAGCGGCTCGGGGAGAGGTCGCGGTGTTCGCACAGGCACCGGCAAGGTCGGGAGGCACCGGCAAGGAGCGGGAAGCTCGGCGCGCGCGATTGCTCGCCGGAGTTCTTGGTGGCCGACGGGAGAAACAAGCGCAGGGGGCTCGAGCTCAATTTCGTGAATTGGAGGCACGAGGGTGGCGGTGTGGGTAGAGGACCTCGGGGCACCTCTTTTATAGGTGGGAGGAGGGTAACGGCCGCGCGAAGTCCGCCGGAGTGCAACGGCCAGGGAGGATGAATGCGCCGGTGAAGGGGGGCGTAATTGGGGGACTTTATGCCTGCAACGGATCGGGGAAGGGGTTAATTTGAATCTGCGGTGATGCGGGGGAATGAATTGGCAAGAAACCGAAGCTTTCAAAGCCGGTTTTCAATCAATAAGGCGGCGGCGCGCGATCGCGCGAGGAAGAAAGGAAAGGGTGGGGGCGAAGGGCACGACAGGTGGGAGCCGCACGTCGGAGAAGAAAACGGAAAGGACGGGGGCGATGGTCGGATGAGCGACAAGTGGCGGAGGGGAAGGATGCGGGCTGTTGGATCCGAGCGAAGCGGTAAGTGACCACGGACGGTCGAGATGCAATCCGGCAACGGGGTTCGGATCTGGACCGATTAGGTGCTTTAAGTGGCCCGAGCGGCTGCGATTGAAAGCGGCAGCGAGGCGGTGCGGATCACGCCACGTCGCCGCGAGGAGCGGAGGAAGGCGGGGTGAAAGCGATGCGCGCCGCGGCGGCTGGGATTGACTTGGGCTGGGGAGCAGACGGTGAGATACGCAACACGTGTCGCGCGCGGAGAGAGGGAAGGCGGGATGAGGGTTTAAATTAGATCGGACAGCTGAGGGGGAATCCGGCGGGCGGAGGGGGCTCCGATGGCTGACACGCGGCAGCCCGAGGGAGTTTTAGGATTTTGGTTTTCTTTTTGATTTCCAGAAATGCTAATTAGCTTTAGAAAACTCGAAAAAATACCAAATAAACTTTAAAAATTCCAGAAAAATTCAGAGAGCTATCTGGAACTATTCTAGACTTAATAAAAATATTCTCCACCAAAATTGATAATTATATTTTGCAAAAGTACACTTTGGTTTTAAAAGGATAGTTTTAAATCTTAATAAAATCCTGCAATTTAACATAATTACAGATTTGACTTTAGGAAGGTAAAATACATTTGTTTGACTTTCATGAAATGCTACAAATTTACTTTGGCTTTTACAATCAAAGTTTTTAATTTTTCCTCAAAACAGGTTTTAAATAAAAATCCAGGAAAATCCAATAAATGCTTTATTAAAGGAAAAGAATTTTGGGATGTTACATAGGATTTCATCTAAGGTGACAAAGCATAGGGAGTTCAATGTCAAATTTGGCCATATATAAAAGATTTGAGTATATCTAGAATTTAAATCTAATTTAAACTAAATTTCAATAAAATACGCATGCATAATAATTTAAAAAATATGAATAATTTAAATTATTGAGAGCAACATGATCAAAAGAGTAACTTGCCTTGCTTGAAGTCTTGGTGTTGCGAATCGTTGAAATCGTACTCTTTGGAGTCGTTGTAATCTATACACGAAGAACGAAAGTGAAGTAAATTAAAAAAAATTCAAATAAAATTCAAAAATTTAGAAATAGTCCATAAATGGATAGTTTAGGATTTTATAAGAATTTAGAAATTTGAACGGGTCCAATCGGAGCTAGTATGAAGGAGAACGGCTTCTAGAAGTTCAACACTAAAGAAAAAGGAAAAGGAGGATTTTCTAGAATTATTTTCTAAAGAAAAAGGTATTTATGACGTCAGCAAGGAATATAGGGAATTATCTTCCTGAAGGAAAAATCAAGATTATGATATCTGCAAAGAAATTGAATTTTTTGACATTATGCTGACGTCACCCTACACGTGGCAAGTGATGTGGTGAAATTTGCTGATGTGGCTACCATGTGGTGCTGATGTGGAATAGGGTCGGTTCTATGCTGACGTGGCATGTGACGTGGCACTGGCGTGGCGACACGTGGTAGCTAACGTGGCTCAGGAGTGGTCAGGTGCTGTCATGGCGCGACACGTGGCACTAACATGGCTGCCACGTGGGTCTAGTGCGAACATGGCTTGCCATGTGGCTGCCATTTGGTTGACATGTGGGTCGAGAAGGGAAGGCTAGAGGAAACTGTTGGATGGAGATCGGGCGGCTGTGATACACAGGAAAGTTTAGACTGGTCCGAATGGCAAAGGACATTCGAACTGTCCGATCGGGAATGGACCATCCGATCGACAGGGGAAAGTTTGGATTAGTCTGAAAGGCAAGAGGCTTTGGTCATCAGATCGGCAACGAACCATCTGATCGACAAAGAAATGTTCAGACCGTCCAAACGACAAAGGGCTTTCAGTTGTCCAATCGGCAAAGGACGATCGATCGGCCAAGGAACTTTCAGACCACTCAAATGCAAAGGACGTTCGGATCGTCCAATCTAATGGGTGAAATGTTCGAACCATCCAACCATTCAAAGGAATGTTTGGACCATTCCGAACAACTAGGGGGGGTTCTTAACAGAGAGAGAGACGAAAGGCGGCCGACGAGAGCTCATGGTGGGGGAGGGATGGAGAGGCAGGAGACGTTCGCACGGGCTCGGCGAAGGTGAACGTGGCAGTGGTGTGGCACGAGGACGACCGTGGCGACAATAGTTTTTCGCCGGAGGACCACCGGCACTCGGTGAAGAGGGAAAACGGCGCTAGGGCATCTTGAGCATGGAGGGAGGGAAATGGAGGAGGGAAAAGGTGCGGGGTGAAGAAGGGAAGCTCGAGGGGGTTTTATAGGGGCTCGGGCATGAGGGGAGTGCCAGCGGTTACTCAACGGAGTAAAGACGACCATGAGTGGCGCATAACGGCGATGGTGAGATTAAAGGAGGGGACACGGGTGAGATTGAGTGAGGAGTGAAGGGGCATTAAAAAGGTGCATTAACTTAATACTTTAATGGAAGAGAAACAATCGATTAAAAGGTCGGGGAGACTAAATGAAAGGGTAAGTAGACATGGGCGGCCAAGATTAAAATCGACAATGGTAGATTTGAATTGGGCTTGACACATGTCGACCGGAGAGGTGGTTGCGTTTTAAAATTAGATTTTAATTTTTAGAAAGGCTTAGGAATTTTGAAAATATTTTTGAAAATAGTAAATAAAGTATAAACAAATTATAAAAATTCACAAAAATCCTTGAATATATTCTAGACTTAGGAAAAATATGTTCAACATAAAGTTAGTCTTTAAATTTTTACAAAAATATTTTTTATCTTTGAAATTGATTTTTAAAATTCTAGAAAAACAATGAAAAACCTAATAAAAGCCAAATGGTTAAAAATAATTAATTTGAATTAGATTTTTATAGGAAATTAAAAATAATTTTTTGTCTTTAATGTTTCTTTTTACTATAAATTACTTTTAGGAAGGAAAAAGCCTTTTTCAAAAACTAAAAACTAGGGAAACAAAAACTCTAAAATTCAGGCAACCAAATAACACTTGTTTTTATTTTAAATTAAGATAATTTTTTCTAAATTTTTTAAAAATAAACAGCTTGGCTGTTAGAAATGTGGGCAAATAGTTTGCTATCACACTATCGTTGTCTCCTAGGTCTCTGATGGTAGTGGTGTAAATTTATATAAATTCTGATAGATTTTGTTTTCCATCAGATTTCTTGAGATTTGCTGGTCGGAACCTATTTGACTAGTCAACTACTTGAACACCTACTGAGAAGGCCCAACAGCCTGTGATCAAGTCATGGTGTCTTATTTGGAAAAGGGTCGAATTGTAGTCCGTTGGACACCGATTCCTCCGATAATCATACTAGGGGACTAGTGCTCCAATCCAGTCGTGGACACTCACATGGTATCTCTAACCAGATATTTGGTTCAGGTGATGTCACGTATCACCTAATCCATGTGTTCATCCCTCATAACGAGGGGAAGGATTGGCTTCATTGTCGAAGAGCCTTCTCCCCTCGTGCCTTCCTTGTTGAAATCTTTGAGGGGTCTTATGCTAGTTATTAGATTGTTCCCAAGTAGACCACGTTTGCTTTTGCTAAGGGAGGAGTGCTTAGATGAAGTCAAAGTATGACTCTATGAGTTCCTTTGCTCCCTATACATCTTTGTGCGCCGCATGGTTTGCTAGGTCTGCTAGACACTTGACCTGTAATATGAGCATATCTTAGAGTTTCTGTTAGAGTAGGATCAGGGTTATTTAAGATATCATGGACTCATTGCAAATTCTGAACAGTTACCAAGGGCCTCATAGGATTCCTATTGGCAGATGGGGTACAATGACATGAGTTTCCCTCTAAGCCTCTTGTCCCGCTCGACCCATCAAGCGTGGTGGGGTAGAAGCAGATGGATTAGCCGATTGATGTCCACTAGCTCTGTTATCTCCATCCCATCGGGGTGATGCAGAAGCATTTGCACTATCCTAACCAACGGGTCGTAGGGGATCCTATCATGAAGAATCATGCATGTCATCTTAGATCTATATCACCAATTGTGTTAACTTGATACCTCCAGTAGGAATCTTTGGGTGAACTCCCATCAAAACTAAGAAAGAGCAGCCAGTAGCCTCCATGATGGAGAATGATTGGAGACCACCACCTTTCGAAGGTTTTGCAGTGGACTCAACCTAATCCAACTGATTGCCAATTGGATGCTGAGAGTTATCATTTTCACCTAGCTATCTGTCGGAGGTAACTTCATTGACACTGTGACCAAGTATTAGTTTGTTCCTAAAATACGTAGGAGCCAATGGCAGATAGTGGTTTCCCATGACCGTATTGGGAGTCCCCAACTCTCGGATCATGCATCAAGCGCTTGTTGCCATGTTTACCAGTTAGAAATATCGGGCTTGTAGAGGCACTTGGGCATTCCGATCTAGTTGGAACGACCGATTCCTCTGGGATTGGTGATGATGGGGGCGGCGAGTCTTCTTCCATGCGGTTGATCACATTGGTCTCAGTGATGAGCTTGGAATGGAAGACGATGACGAGGAGACATCATATTCCATATCTTGGACACATGCATCTATGTAGAGGTCAGCGTAGTATCCCATGCTAAACTAGTTCTCCTTGCCCCAAGTTCCTGCCATGATCGTATGAGCGATATCGTTGAAAATAAGGAAGGATGATGATTACTGAATGAAGAAAACTTCAAGGATTCAACACCTTCTTCCCCATAGACGGCGCTAGGTTTTGACAATCGAGTCACTGATCTTACGAAATAATATAAGAAAGATGGCTAAAATCCTTGGGAGAGAATGCGGATGCTCAAGGATTCAACACCTTCTTCCCCATGGATGGAGCTAGCTTTCAACAATCAAGTCGCTGATCTTATGAAGTAATATAGGAAAGACGGCTGAAATCCTTGAAAGAGAATGTAGATACTCTTTATTACTATGAACTAGTTATAGGATGCCCTTGCAAAAGGGCTAAAAACTAGCTCTAGTCTCTATGTTCTTCCTACTAGATGGATGACTATGATTCGCACGATCTACTTGACTATGAATTGTCTTCAATCTTCTTGAACCTATCTTGATTTTGGTGTTTTCTGTCATGTTTCTGTCTTCTCTTGTCACCCCATACATAGCTTTAAAGGGCCACCAATTATCTCCTGAGGAAGATGCCTTATGGAACCAACACATCCGATTAAGGAGATGGTTATTGCCAGAGAGAGGATGCCTGATCATCGGTTGTTGTCAGTGGGAGACAAACTTATGGAACAACTGCATGGTAGTTGTCTTTAGAGATGACAAGGAGATAACAATGCTCAAATTATTATGTCATTATTGTTTCTTAGTATACCTCTTATCGATAAGGGAGAAATCTTATAGGGTAGTCGTAAGTTTTTCTACGACCACTTTTTAGTTGTAAGCTCTTCTATGACCACTTAGTTGTAAGTCCTTCTATGACCACTCAGTCGTAATTTTATATATGATCACTCAGTCGTAAGCTCTTCTATGACTACTTAGTCATAAGCTATTCCACAACCACCACATAGTTGTAAGTTATCCTGCAACCACACTGTGGTCGTGGACTCTCCTACGACCAGCCTATCTCTGACTGACTTGTCTATGACGACCTATTACATCGTGGGTTCGTCTGACAAGGTTGTTAGAATGTACGCTTATTCTCTAAAATAAGCATCTCTCTAATAATAACTCTCGTCAGATGGTTATCACTCGAGCTTGGGACAACTACCGCCGCTCCACAAACTATATAAAGGTGGACGTTAGAGAGAAGAGAGGATCAAATGGTGACAGATTGATAGAGTTCAAAGCATTCCGCATTACTTTCCCGATTGTATTCAGTTCACTGTGCAATAGCCATACAGGAGTAGGGTTATTATTCTCCTAGGAGAAGACCCAAGCTTGTATAAAATTCATGTGTCTTCTCTCTGCATGACCACAACCAAGTCTTCAAGAGTTTCCCTCGAATCCAATAAATCATATGTAAGATCGCTATTAAAACACTAACAGTTGGTGTTGTCCGTAAGGAGATTTCTTCCATGACTCCGGTAATTTTCTTGTTGGCAGGTTCTCTTCCTTCTAATGTCCACATGATAGGAGAGTGGAATGAGATGTCATTCTAGGATCCGAAGCATACCATCAAGCACATCTATGGAGGATCTTTCGCATACGAGTCAAACCAACAGTACAAAGTTGTCAAACAAGAGGTAAACTCTATTGATCCTTCTCTTTTTAATAATCTTCCTAAGTGGTCAAAAGTCACCATCTCCTTCAACTCAACCAGGCCGCTTTCCGATCGTGGTCGAGCCCACCATCAACAACTATCTTGTGAATCGGGTGTTGATTGATGTTGGCACCTTCCTCTAGGTAAACTCAAATATCTTCATGTGGCAATCATCAGACATACCTGGGGTCCCCATGGACATGATCGAGCACAAACTAGCTCTACGGCCTGACAGGAAGCCCATAAGACAAAACTTATACAGATTTGCACCAGATCAACAGCAAGCTATCATATCAGAATTGGACAAGCGCAAAGTAGGCTTTATAAGAGAAGTTGATCACTCAGAGTGGTTGGATAACCCTGTAATGGCTAAGAAGTCTAATGGTAAGTGGCGTACGTGTATAGACTATACTAATTTAAATAAAGCTTGTACAAAATATGATTTTTCTTTTCCTCGTATCGATCAATTGGTTGATTCTACTGCTGGTTGTGAAGTGTTAAGTTTTCTAGATGCATACTCTGATTACCACCAAATTAGTATGTCTTTAGAAGGTAAAGAGATAACAACATTTATTATGCCATTTGTTGTATTTTGCTATGTGAAAATGCCATTTGGTTTGAAAAATACTGGTCCAACTTTTCAGCGTTCGATGCAATTGACTTTTTTTTTTACATCAAATAGGCTGAAATTTGGAAACCTACATTAATGATGTAGTTGTAAAGAGAATTAAATAACTTAATCATATTTTAGACCAGCAAGAGACATTCAATAATCTCAGAAAGCACCGCTTGAAACTTAATCCTGAGAAGTATGTGTTCAGAGTTTCTTCAGGAAAGTTGCTCGGATTTCTTATTTTGGCAAGAGGTATCGAGGTGAATCCTGAAAAGATCAAGGCCATTGAGCAAATGCACCCTCCGACCACTAAGAAAGAAGTCCAAAAACTCACCGAGTGTATGGTGGCTTTAAGTCATTTCATCACACGATTGGGAGAGATAGAACTTCCGTTCTTCAAACTTCTAAGGAAGCATGAAGGTTTTGAGTGGTTGAAGGAGGCTAATGATGCCTTCGAGGATGTCAAGACATATCTTACGAGTGCTCCTGTTCTAGTTTCTTTGCAACCAGAAGAGCACTCTTAGTATATTTAGCTGCTGCACCACAGGCACTAAGTGCAATATTGGTCGCAAAATGCGAAGGCGACCAATGACCAGTCTACTATGTAAGAGAAGTCTTACATGGGCCTAAGAAGTGCTACCCTCAGGTTCAAAAATTCTTATATGTTCTCCTCATGTCTTTGAGGAAACCGAGGCATTATTTTTAGACACACAAAATTGTTGTGTCATCTGAGTTGCTCTTAGGAGAGGTTCTCCAGAACAGGGAAACAGTAGGACGCATGGCAAAATGGTCAGTAGAACTTGGGGAGTTTGAACTCTATTTTGTGTCCTGAACAGCCGTTAAATCACAAATCTAGGTAGACTTTATCGTCGAATGGACAAATCCTGAATCTGTTCAGGATCCCTAGTACAACTCCCCCGACCAGTGGATGATGCACTTTGAAGGGTCACTTACGCTAAGTGGCTCAGGGGCTAGGGTGTCCCTGGAATCTCCTGCGAGAGAGACCTTAAAGTATGTGATTCAATTAAACTTTCTAGCCAATAATAATGTGGCTGAATACGAAGGTTTGTTGGCTAATGTGGCTGAATACGAAGGTTTGTTGGCTGGCATATAAGCCACAAAAGTGCTCAAGATTCATCAACTACTTGTGAGATGAGACTCTCAACTAGTCGTGAGTCAGGTCGGAAAAGAGTACCAATGCTCTAATTCGACCATATCTCAGTACTTGTCAAATGTTAGAAAGTTTGAAAAGCACATTTTTGGTTTCAAATTACAATATACCCCTCGAAAGGATAATTTTCTCGCTGACTAGTTGGCTTGAATACCTTCTTCCTGCTCACAAGTACCAACAGGAGTCTTCCTGGAGCAACTCTAGAAGTTGTCTTGGGTTGAAACACCAGATGCAACTCTAAATGAGGTAGTCTATCTAGAGTACAAGGATACCTAGATGTCTCCTATCTACGAGTATTTTCAAAAGGGTTCAGTATTCGAGGACATTCTCAAAGCAGATTGTTTATCCTGCAAGGCCAAAATATATACTTTGGTCAATGGGGTACTCTATAAGTGAAGTACTCAAAGGGTTCTCATGCGACGCATATCGTAGAAAGAAGAATCACAACCTAGGGTTTCGATATCCTAGGATGGTTCCCAAGAGCACCAGAGGGCTTCAAATTCCTTTTCATGGCTATTGTCACGTTCACAAAATGGATTAAGGTCGAACCTGTGACTAGGATAACAACAAAAGCTGCCAAAAGGTTCATGATGAGAAGCGTGATTGCAAGTCCCAAGTCGAATAATTATAGACAACAGTAAGAAATTTTTGAGTACAAAATTCAAAGAATTTTGTGATGAATTGGATACCAAATTTTATTATACCTCGGTCGCCCATCCCCAAAGCAGTGGGGCAGTTAAACACACGAATGACTAGATAATGCAAGGAATTAAGACTCGAGTCTTCGACCAACTTGTAAAGTGCTCAAGGGCTTGGGTACAAGAATTACCTTTAGTATCATAGGCAATTCACTTGACTCCTAGTCCGGTGATGGGAGAGACTCCATTTTTCCTAGTTTTTGGGACTGAAACCATGCTTCCTCTAGAACTAAAGATTTGGCGTCAAGGGTGGAAAACTTCCATGACATCAACCAAGAGCAACTTTGAGCAAATAAAATTAACCTACTCGAAGAGAAGAACTAAGCATTAATTTGTTCAGTAGTCTATCAACATGCCATGCGTAAGTACTACGATCGTAAAGTCCAACCTCGCAGCCTTGCTATAGGTGACTTAGTATTGAGAAAAATTCAATTCCAGTCTAATCGAAACAAGCTTTCCCCTAAATGGAAAGGTCCTTATACTGTGATCGAAGTCACATGACCAGGCTCAGTACGACTTGCTATGGAAGATGGCTAGATTATCTCAAAATCTTGGAACATCGACCAATTACGTAAAATTCACATATAACATTTCCACTCTTTAAATAAAGTTATCTATTTGTTCAAATCTTTATCGTCGTATGCCCAGTAGAGCTTCTTTTACATTTGTTCGACCACTTCTGGTACATCCAATTGGTTTAACTGGTCAGAGAAAGAAACATACCTAATCGAAGTCTCTCCAAGAAACATAGCTAGTCGAAGTCTCTCCTCTCTGCATGTGGTCCAGTGTACTAAAAGAAGCTTCCTAGTGTCAAACTATTTTTGACTCTTACTATCAACATAAAACAATTGAGTTGTCTACGAAAATGTTGAGCAAACGTAAGAGAATCAACTCTGAGTGTTTCACTTGTTATCATTTATGTCTTCGATTTGATTAACCTGGTCGAATGAAGGTAATATCATCTAGTCAAAGTCTTTCCTCTCTGCATGTGGTCCCACCCACTAGAAGGAACTTCCTAGCATTGAATCATTCCAATCTTTTACTACCAGAACATGACAATCAAAGTTGGGAATGATAGTAGGATGAACTGCTCTGCTCTCTACATACCTTACTCTGTACTATTTGCGTTGTTTATTCACATAAACTAAGTAAATAGTCCAGGGGCTAGAATAGAGTTATCAATATAACTTCAATTCTTAGTCGTAATTCCATTTTTCTTTCTTTGTTTTTTTATCTCACGAGTACTAACTACACAACAAGATGAATTGTAGGAAAAGGAAGATGATTTTCATTAACAAAAATGTTAGTTCTTACAAATTTTCTTATTACAAACTACTCTGATGAAGGAGAGCCGAGTTGCATCTCATCCGTAACCTTTCAACCGGTTGGCTCTAGTTCTCCGATCGGATGGGCTAACTTTGCTTCAGAGCAGTTGAATTCATGATCAATCGGTCAGAGGTTGATGCTCTGATTGCATGCCTTGAGTTTTGCCAAGGTATAGCTTACAACAACTTTAACCACCTCTGGAATCGAGTCGGCCTGGTTGGTCTTCACAGTAGATAAGGGCTTCTAACTCTTCGACTTGTCATCTGATCATACTTGTATGAGTGGTCATGGTGTCCTCGAAAGGATTTATCTTTTCAGCACCAAGCCCACCGAGTAGATCATTTAGAAGTAAAATGTTCTCTTGGAGAATGGTCTTCATCGACTTTGTTTCCTCTCAACTATAAGTTGAAGCCTCTACGAGTCACTTCATTTTGACTACAACCTCTACAAATAGAGTAAAGTCCAGTGGAGCAACTATTCAGAGGAGAAAGCCACTTGAGAGCGCGAGGAGGACGTCATAGAAGAGTTTCCAAACTTATTCTCTTAGTGAGCCTGGATCTCGGAGTTGAGATCTCGTTTAAGAGGGAGAGGTTTGTAACATTCTATTTTTTAGAGCTTTTTTGAAGTTTTTAAAATAAAATTCATTATTTAGTTTTTTTCTGAAATTAATTGAAGCTTAAACTAAATTTTTATGAATTAAAAGGATTTAATCTACTTAAAATAAATATTAACATGTGCTGAAAATATTTTACTTGGGTTCCTTGTATCTCAAGGAATTTTCTAGAACTTCCTAATAATTTTTTGAGTTTATTTGCTACTTTCTAGAGCTCCTTTTTTAATTGGATTTCTGAAAAAGAAAAATCTTAAAAACCCGTGAATAGTACCGGGTGAGCCTGTTCCTATTCATTCGGCCCAAAACCTCGTAGCCGCCCGATTTCTCTCTTTGTTGCGCGTCAGCTATTCGGTAGCCCCACTCCGCGACCGTCGGATCTTCCCCTGAGCCACGCGTCAGCCATCGAGAGTGCCCCGCATTGTGCATCCGCACATTCTCGCTCGCTCGCCCAATCCACCCGCCAGCCACGTGTCACGCATCTGAAGCACATGGCACTACACGCCCGTTGTCTCCACGTGGGACTCTACCGCTGCCGTCCGCCCCGTGTATGCCTCGACGTGCATGTCCGACCCAGACTCTGCACCGTCTTCGAGCTGATTTCTCTCCACCCTGTGCATAAACGTCATGCGCCGCCTCCGCCTTTCGCATCCCAGAGCCACCGCCGAGCCTCGTCGTGAGATACGCTGCGTTCGCACAATGGTCGCCGTCCACCGGAGCTCACCAGAGTTCGCCGTTCAATCGCGACTTCGAAACCGGACGTTGTGCCCCGTTCTCGTGACCCATCGCCGCCGTCCGTCGTTGCCGATGAGTCCCAGCCGCCATCCGGTACTTCGTGCCGCCCTCATCAGAGCTCTAACACCTAGAGATGGCAACGGGTACATACCCGCTGGGTATAGCCACCTCATACCCGCACCCGACAGATATAACTCTACCCGCTACGATACCCGTACCCACACACGGGTATAGAAACTTACCCATACCCGTACCCGCGCGGGTATTTGTACCCGACGGGTAACCCATACCCGATAGCACAAAGTGACAGGCACGGATTTCTTTTCCCATGGATTTCACACAACTGACAGGCACAAAGTGAAGATATCCAACAGATTTCCATCGGCTTCGTTTTGAATATATATATATATATATACGGGCCATAGGTATATGGGCCATGAGTGGGCAGAATGGATAAGAGTATGTGTTATGTATATGGGTCGTCGGGTATATTTTACCCACGGGTATGTGGGTACGGGTAGTATATAGTCGTACCCGCACTCGCTCTACCCGATGGGTAGAGGTTTTTGCCCATTAGTATACCCGCGGGTGAAGATATCTTTCCATGCTCACCTCCTTATCGGGTAAAACCCATTGGGTACTCGTGTTTCGGGTACCCGTTGCCATCTCTACTGACACCCGCACCGCCGCCCTGCCTCGCGTTCGCCGCCGCATTCGCTCCGTGTCGCCCATAATGCCGCCCCTTGGTTCCCGCGCCAGCGCCCAAGCCCATGACCGCTCGAGCATCAAGTCGACGCCTTGCGCCACGCGTCGCCCCACGGACCGTCGGATGCGTCCATCCCAACCGTTCGCCCAGATCTGCACCGACGATCAGGATCGCTCCACGTGTCAGCACCGTCGTCGTCGGATCACGCCGACATCATCCCACACCTAGTGCTTCGCGTTGCTTCGCCTTATCCGTGGACGGCGTCCACCGTGAGCTGAGCCGCTGCAGCTGGGACCCACCTATCAGCGCCGCTGTGCTGTGAGCCTGTGCGCGAGTTCACGTCCGAATCAGCTGCCAGCTCAGCCCTAACTGCCACGTAGTGGCATGTGTTAGTAACACGTTAGTGCCACATTAGAACCGAACTGCCCTAGCTGCCACGTCAGCATACCACATCAGTAGCCACATCAACCCTAGTGCTATGTGCCAGCCCAGTCAACTGCCACGTCAGCCCTAGCCGCCACATCAGCACCCGTTTGGTTGTGCACTGTTTTGTGCACCGAGTCCATAGTAAACCCGCTTTGTTGTCGTTGAGTTCACAGCACAGTAAGTTTTCTGAGTTTTTAGTATTTTTCAGCTAATTAATTTTTCAAGAGCTCGTTCTCCTTCGTCCTATCTTCGATTGACCCCATTCTTTTTCTATATTCATATAAAATTGAGGTCTATCTTTTGGTTCTGGTTTTAAGGTTTTTGGAGTTTATTTTAATTTTATTTGATTTTATTTTTGTGTCTCGGTTATTTTCTCTCTCGTTAGATCGTATCTTCGAAGGAGTAGAAGCACCACCGGAAGATCCAAAGTTTCTCACTGAGCTTGGCCAAGACAAGTCGTGTTCTTTGATCATGTTGAATCTAGTTTTCAATCTATTATTTATCTACTTTATTTTAAATTACCTTGCATCGATATTTTATTACAAACCCTTATACTTAGTAGTTATCGTCCCAATTGATTAATCCCTCTTTGATAAATTGAATAATATGATGCCATTGTCACCATAGATTGGAAAATTATGTAATGATACCATATTAGATGTCACATGAGTGGTACGATGAATATACTTAGTCGTGCTTATAGCTCGATGGGTTCGTTATCACATTAATGAGATATTAAATCGTGGTTGGAGCCACGATTATAAAATTTGGGTACCATGACATTGGTGTGTCATTGGTATTGGTTATACAAAATTAGTTTTTACTTGAGCGAGTGATCGTGCAGTTATAAAAACTTGGTTGGCTATCGTTGGTAAGTGAATAGTTAGTTCACTGTTGGTTTAGCTTGTGAATAGGAGGTTAATAAATGGTTTATTCAATTCTATTGATTAATTACTTATTATCATTTTTATTTAAAATTTATTTTCAATCTATTTACTGTATTTACCTTAAATATTTCTTTCTGTAAATTAACTTTTCAGCCATCTATTGGTAAGGCTTACATATTATACTATATTTATTTGTTACAAACGACTTACTGAGTACTAATGTACTCACGGCTTTATACTCATTGTTGCTTAGTTGAGTAAGAGGAGCTATACCAGCAGGAGGTACCGGAGGGAGAATACTTTGACGACTTTATGGATTAGGCCTTCGCTTCCTAATCAGTTGCCTATAGGCTTGTCGAATGGGTTCTATGCTTATTTCTGTTTTTCGCTACTAGATTTTGTATCTTTCAGGCTATTAACTGTAAGCTTAGCCATAAAATCGTACTCTAATAATTATTAATATTTGAGTTTCTACTTTATTTTATCGTGTGTATAATCGATATTTTATCTATGTTACACTGTATACACTAGTGTCATTCTGACTAGTGTAGTATATATAATGAGTCCGAATTTATGTATTCCAATCTCGACATACCCATACCCAAACGTCGCTGTCAAGACTGGAGCTAGAGGCACTTTTCTCTGTAATGATACCTCTATAAATAGCGTTGTATCTTTTATTGAAAATACAAATGCTACTACAAACCTTCTATGTTTCTGTCCCCATTCCTACAAGTTACTCTTGTCTAGTCTTTTCGTGCCACGACAGAATTAAAACGAAGGAATAAGAAAAATGGTATTTTATGGATTCAAACATCTTTCAAGTGGTAATCCTCGAACAAATTCTTTGGAGCAGCGTTCCGGCTGTTGCCAATTTTAGTCGGTAGTTTCATGAATTACAAAATAAAAAAAGAAAGAAAGAAAGATACCTGGCAAAAAAAGGAGAAAGCCAGGAGAAAGAAAAAGAAGCGATTCATTGATTTCATTCTGTTTCGGAAGAGCCTACACCAGCAACTTAATAATGCAGTGTCACTGGTTGCGAGATAGTACAACAATTGTACGATGCACAAACATGGTCCGCTCTAGAGACCTTGTTTAGTTTCTGACTTCTAACTTATTTATTATGATTTCTAAATTTTATCTTTTTTTATCTCTTTTTGTTAGTTTTTTTTCTATCTTCGTTTACATTGTCCATGATAACTTATTTCAAATCGTTTTATCGTTTGCATTTTTTCGTATTCGTTTGTATTATTCATGACTTTTAAAATAAAAATCGTTTTATCGTCGTTGTTGTGGCTACAAACCAAACAGAAAGAGAGGTGTATGATAGAAGAGAGTTAAGTGAGCAATATCCTCTTGGGTCTTTCCCAAGAGCTGATCGTGATATATATTTTCTCGTATGGAGCGTCTTTACCATCATAACCTTACACCGAGCCTTCTTTTGAGGGCAAGCTACGTCATTTACATGGTTTATAACATTTTCAACAGGTTAGCTGGATTTAAATGGGGCCACCCCTACGACAGTCGTGGATAATGAAAATGAATAAGGAGGAAAAGCAAAAAAAATCAAAATAAGTGAAAATTAAAAACTAACTTATTTCAAATAATTTCTAACTTAAATAAACTAAAAATTGAAATAGTTTGGGACGAGACCTCACACAAAACTAAAATAGTTTGGAACAGACCTCACACGTGCTAGCCGCGCAAATTAGCCATGTCGATCCACGACCTCTCACGTCAGCGCCCGCACGACCTCTCACGTCAATGCGCGCACCAGACGCCCTATCCAGCCCGTCGCAAACAACTTTCCATGGTACAATCACTGTGCACAAGTAGCACCGTAGGAGAAGGGTGCATGCTCGCCCCTCACTCGGTTTGACCTGACAGAGTAACTGCACCCGTCGATTCTCCGTAGCATAGACACGCCATTTTGTTGTACGAGTTTTAGCCGGTTGCGAGAACAAGAGGTGAAAATTAGACGAATGGAACCGTTGACAGACCACGGATGAAAATTTTCCTACCAAATATTGGTAACTCTAACGAAAATTAGTTGTTGTTTAGTTTGCTATCAAATTTTGATAATGGCTACAAAAATTTGGTAATAACAATGAAATCTAATCACACACAGTTAATCCGTGGATGAGAAAATAGCTCACCAAAATTTTAGTTAAGATCCAAACATCAATCTTTTACTAATATTTAGTTTTGCCTAGATTTTGACTATACCAAAATTTAGCTTTACTTGAAGCACAAACCAAACAGCTATTCTCGGAACCATTGACACTCCATGTCTACCGCCTTGCAAAAAAAAAAAAAAGAAAGAAAGAGGTGACACTCCTTTGTCAACTTGCGGTGTGGTTGTACCCTTGATTTGCATCGTGCCTTCGGAAAACACACTACATGAGCATACAATGTATTTATTGTTCCGGTCATGAATATACATCATTTTGGTTATTGATATAGCCTCTAAAACATAACATTGACTAATAAATTTATTAAAATATATTTATAGATATAATAAAATTATAATACTATAAAAGTTATTTTCGAGATAAATATACACATATAATTTTTATAAATCCAATTTTAAAATTTAAAAAGATGTAGATAGTTAAAATTTTAAAACTTTAACTGTAACTATGTCCAAAATATATATATATATATATATATATATATATATATATATATTAGTATTATTCAGATCTTGCTTTGTAAAATAATCATCGATCGAGCCAAGTACATACATACAAACTGACAACTTAAATTACACCGTCGTATGATACAAGAAAGAATGCAACCAAAGCAATGCCAATGCAGTGTCATGTGTCACGCCGTGGTGGGCCCCACCTCCCTCCTTGACAGCGCCACTCCACGTAATTATTTTCCTTCGCTTCCTTCCCACGCACTCCACCCTTTCCACGGGAAAAAAGCCACGCACCCCGCTAGCTCCCTCCCCCTCTTAGCTGGCAATGTCGAGCGATCCGAGCCGTCTACATCAGCACGAATCTCAAGTCCCAACTAGTTGGGCTTCCTACAGTTGGAGCGGATCTCGCCGCTGGAGCCGGTGAGCGGGGTGAGGTTGCCCATCTTGATCATGGCGATGACGAAGTCGCGGGAGAAGGCGGCGCCGTTGGCGGCGTACTGCTGCGCGATGGAGTCCACGGGCCCGCCGCTGAAGAGCTCCTGGTCGGAGTGGAGGAGCCCGAAGCGGCCCATCAGGTTGCGGAAGTAGCCGTTGTCGAAGCGCACGGAGCTGAGCGCGTCCAGCGGGGCCAGGTTGCCGTCGCTGCCCTGCGTCGGGCACACCTGCCGCCGCCGCTGCGCGAACCCGGGCCTGATGTTGCTGTCGTTGTACACGCGGGAGCGGAAGCTCGCGCACCGCGCCGCGCCGATCGTGTGCGCGCCCGACAGCGCCACCAGGTCCCGGGAATCGAGCCCCTTGGACGCGAACGCCGAGACGAGGGAGCTCGCGCTCGACGACGGCGAGGGCAGGTTGCTGTTCGCCGCCGCCTGGCTAGCCGTGCGCGCGTCGCGCCGGCCCAGCGGCACCGCCCACGTCGGCCCGCCCAGCTGCACGTACGCATACGTCATGTAAAGAAAAGGGCATCAAAAATACTACTACCAGTTAAAGACACAGAAGGTATTCAGAATAGCGATAGTTTTTATTTTTTGCTAAAATTTTATTTTAGCTAATTGATTTTTTATTATAGTTAAGTTAGTTTATTAGATATAATTAAATTAAAAAAATGTAAAAATAAAAACGATATACTAATCTAGAGCGGACGATGCAAAGGAATAAAAAAAAACAAAACATAAATACTAAAAAAAATAAAATCAAAAGTGTTATAGTATTTTTATCGTTTATTATAGTATTCTAATCGCTGAACACGGCTTCTCGTCGTAACCCTGAACGCAGCCTTAAGAGTGTAAGAAAAATGAACCAAACTGGTTCACATGTACGGCTTCTAGTATGTTTTACTATTCGAATCTGCGTCAATTAATTGCACGACAAAATTGACTGATTAGCTCAGATCAGACCAGGCAACTGCAGCAACCTCACTGTCGTAAGTGGTTGTGGAAGGCTGGCCCACGTGTCAGACGTGCATGTGCTGACTAGTTTGTCGCGCGTTCATTGTTAGGACTGCTCCAAAGATCTTCTACCCTTTAAACTTTTAGAGGCCTGTTTTTGGATAGAGCGCGTTCTTAAACTGGTTTTCTGATTAGTTCGAGTTCAAAAAACAGTTGAGTGGATTGTCTATACATTATTTAACTATTTTGTACGATAAAATTAGTTAGATTTTTAGGATATTAGATGAAGATTTAATATCCTAGATTCAGAGTATTCATATTTTTTTAAAGAGTGGTGTATGGAGGATCTATTGGATGGAGATCCAACACTCTAGATTCAAGTACTCACATTTTTTAGAAGAGGTGTATGAGAGATTCGTTAGATAAAAATCTAACATCCAAAAAACCTGACTAATCCGAGTTCAAAAGTGTTATTTAGCAATTCTCTTTTATAAATTATTGTAAGAACTGTTTTAAACAGAGCGGATTCTTAATATGAGTGTATTTTACTTCATCTTTATCATGATCAACTAAAAGCCACAACTAAAAATCAAAAGATACAATATTTTTTAACATAGCCTAAAACGGAGCAACTTTTTTTTACATGGGGGCAGCCGAGCAGCTAGTTCGTTGTACGGGTGTCGGCAGGTGTACGTGAAAATTTGCACCGGGACGTGAGGTGGTAATTGTTAGTTGAGGACTTACCAGGTTGACGCCGTCGCGCGCGGCGATGGCGAGGATGTCGGCGCAGGAGACGGTGCCGGGGCAGGAGCTCTCGACCTGCGACTTGATGGAGTCGATGACCTCGAAGCCGCGCAGCGAGTTGGCGTTGGGCCCGGCGTTCTTCTCCCCCGTCAGCGTCGACGAGTCGTCAAGCAGCACCGACGCGTCGCAGCCCTGCCACCATTGGGGACGCCCATTTCATTTCAGCTACGCATGCAAGCTAGCTAGTCAGTAGTGGCTGGCTAGTAGTGAAGTACTACGCAATGCAAGAAGAGAGGAGCTAGTGTGGATTTTGACGGCGGGCGTACGTACGTTGACGAAGCAGTCGTGGAAGAAGAGGCGGAGGATGGACGCGCCCATCCGCGGCTCGCGCTGAACGGCGGCCGCCATCCCCGACCGCACGATGGACTGCAGGCTCGGGCAGCTGCCGCCGTAGAACGTCGGCGAGAGCTGCGCCACGGCGCCGAGGGCGAGCAGGGAGGCAATGCCCAGCGCGGCCACGACCACTCTCCTCAGCAAGGCAGCCATTGCTCCCTCCCTCCCTCGGCGCGTAGTAGTAGTACCACCTCTACCAGCTCTAGTGATGCGTATCCCTCTCAACTAAATAAATAGTGTCCACTCCACTCCAGCCTCCTGCCGCTTGCGGTTGTTGCATAGAGAATGTAACGTCTCAAATTTGGAAATTATTGAAAATATGTAAATTTTAAAACTTACCTTTTTCTTTTTTTTGTTGATTATTTGAATTTCCCTGGATGTCCAATTTGGATTTTGCCAAACAAATTCGAATGGTAAAAATAAAAATCAATGATCAACAGCCAAATAATTGGAGATCAAATCGAGCAAAAATTCGAATTTGAGATTCAAATTGGAAAACCAAAATCTAAAATCAAATAAAACTAAAAGTAAAGAAATATTAAAACCATCCAAATATCTGAGGCAAGGTTTCCAATTGAATTTAAATACAAATTTAAAATCTCAGAGTGGAAATTCAAAGCAAAATCATATTCCAAATCTTGCTAGCTCTTTCCTTCTTTCTCTTTCTGCCTCTGTAGTGTGGCCTCATCCCTCCTTCTATTCCTTCCTTCTCCCCTACTCTGTTTCCTAGCCAGGTCGACCCATGCGAGTGGCGCACATGCATGCCCACGCCAACCTAGCTCCAACGGAGCCGTCACTCCATGCACAGCTGCCCACACTACTACAGAAATTATCATCACAGATGGTTCTAAAACGTCTTTACAGACGATTTTTTGAACCGTTTGAATTTATGGGTCAGTGATAATCAAAAGTTATCACAAACGATTTGTGAGTCGTCTGTGATAAATATAATACAGACGATTTGTAACTAGAACCGTCTGTGAAAAACAATATTACAGACGGTTCTATATATAGAACCGTCTGTGATACACGCACATCACAGACGGTTCTAAACTTAGAACCGTCTGTGATGTGTGATCACAGACGGTTTATACTACAAAATCGTCTATGATAGTTCACTCTATACCTAAATTTTTTTTCTATTTTTCAGTTAGCCTCAGGAATATTAGCTATGTTTTTTGAAAACAAGCAAATACGATATCAAACATAGCAGAGAATATTTTATTTTCATTACAATCCACCATTACAACATCACAAGATTACAATCCATCATTACAACATCATAAGATTACAATCCACCATTACAACATCACAAAATTACAGTCCACCATTACAATAGCAGAAAACAATGGAAGTAACAATGGAGGCTACGATGAAGAGAACAATGAAAGCAATATAGCAAAGAACAATCCACCATCACAAGGTCGGGTAGGCCTTCTTAGCAGCTACCTCACTGTAAGCTCCCAGACAACAATGGAGGCTATGATGGAGACCTAAACCCCACAGAATCAAATACTTGAAGAAACAAGGAGGGAGGAAGCGGGAAACAATGGAGACCTAAACCCCACAGACACATTTGAAGGGATGGGGTGGATGGGTTCGGGTGAGTATTTATAGAAGAGTCCTACTCGAACTCGGACGGGAAATTATGAAATTTTAAAGATGTGCGAAGCGAAAAATATATCACAGACGATTCTTAATTAATAGGCGTCTGTGATATCCAATATCACAGACGGTTCTTAATTAAGAACCGTCTGTGATATTGGCTATACATATACCGATACAATATAAACAACTAGTCTCAAAGTATGCAATGGCAAAGCTTCGTATGGCTTATATATACTCATTTCAAAGGTTTCGACGAGATCTACAACTTTGCAGTTGAGACAAACCCCAAATTTCGAAGAGAAGATCGAAAACTTTCAATTCGAATTTGAGCCTACAAATGGCCGATTTTAGGGGTCTTCAAGGGCAACGGGCGCAAGCCAATTGTTTTTTTGGATCAGGCTCGTCGTTAGCTTTCCAACGAGTACAAGAACGTCAAAAACGGACACCATATGCAAAAGTTATGCCCGTTTTACTAAAAGTGTGTCAAAACAGAATTCTATTCGAACTCAAGCGGGAAATTATAAAATTTTAAAGGTGTGTGGGGCGGAAAACATATTACAGATGGTTCTTAATTAAGAACCGTCTGTGATATGACAATATCACAAACGATTCTTATTTAAGAACCGTCTGTGATATTCCGCAATTTCACAGACAGTTCTTAAGTAAGAATCGTCTGTGATATTAGCAATATCACAGACGGTTCTTGATAAGAACCATCTGTGATAGTATCACGGACGGTTCTTATCAAGAATCGTCTGTGATTGCATTTAATACAGACGGTTTTTATGAACCGTCTGTGATGAAGCGTCTAATATAAACCTTTTTGTAGTAGTGCCACGTATCTGCCGACGCACCGCCTGCCATGTCGAACGCTACTTGCTCCCCTTGCATAGTCCACGCCGCGATATGTGCCGCACACGCCCACCTGCAGATGCACACCATGTTGCACTCCAGTGTCGTGCAACAGCTCGATGGCGCCTCCCGATGCTCCAACCTTGGCTATTTAAGCCATGCCACCTCTCCCCATCGCCAAAATCCTTTCTTCCTCCCCCAAGCTGAGTTCGGATCAAAGCCCATGTGCTCAGCCGTTCCTAGCCCTCCGACGATCCACCCCAAAAACTAAGCTCGTCATGTCACGTTCTCCCTTGGTCAGATTGGATCTTTCCTTGCCAGAGCTCGCCACGCCGTCCCCACCCTCCATTCTGGTCAAATTATGCTGCCATTGACACCACACACCCTCCGGAGCACCTCAGTCCAATCCCTCCCCATTGGAGCACCGAAATTTAAAGGTAAATCTTAAGAAGCAATTAATCTACAAAGGGATTCCCGAGCTACCTCCAGATTATACTCTCAAGTACATACCGAGCCGTCGGGGTTATATTGCAGCTGCGTTTAGCACATTTGTATTCCTTACCTTCTTTTGCAGCTTGCAGCATGTTATTGCAGGTGACCCATCCCACCTAAAGATTTTGCAGACAATTTATTATCATAAATTTACAAACAGCATATCTCACCGAATTCTCATCATCGTCGGTCCTGAACTTCTCATCAAAATCGTTCTAGACTTATGATGTAGTAGCTCTTGTTTTTTTTTTGCACCTGTGCTCTGGGTTGTGGATGGACTCGTTGAGCTAGTAGAAGATGGATCGATTGGATCCTGCGCCGTCAGGCCGACTACTTCTTCTAGCTCTACAGCTTGTTGTGAATGTGGACTTTTCACGGATGGATATCCTTCTTGAAAGGATTATATATCCTCCGCCGTGAAGCCGAATTCAGAGAGTTGAAAATCGTAGTTCTCTATTGAATCAACTACAACTTAAAATAGTAAAGTACAGTTAACTTATTATTGAATCAACAATTCAGCGAATAGTAAAGTAAAGTAAAATAGTAAAGCCATTATATATTTACGCTTCTGTAAGATATGTATATGATGTATAGTAATGTATCAATAAGCACTATTTACCAATTCAGCGAATAGTTCGATAAAATTATAGATGATTCTAGATTGGCAAAAATCCAAATCCGACAAAACCCAAGGAATTAACAATTGATAAGGGGATTGTAAATTGTGACCCATGTGATCGAATTGTTGAATTGGATTATTTAACACGCCAAATGTCTATCTAATATTAGACCATCTTGCAAGTTAAGATTCCGTTTTTTTAGACTGTGGTTGATAACTTTTAACTACAATTAATAGATCTAATGAATAGTAATAATGATAGAAACCAAAATAAAAAATTAACTGAAAAGCCAAAAACTCGAGTAGAATCTATCCATCCATTAGCCATCTACCTTGCCTTTTGATGTACGGATCTTATGAGTTAGGAGCCGCAGTACCGGTACGAGTTGCCACCATCAGTACAAGTGCTGTCCAGTGTCGTTACGGTAATGCGTTTGGTGATCGCTAAACAAGGTCTCCAGGAGCGGCGCGGGGCCCGCGAACACCTAGAATTAGGAGAATCAGGCTTGCGTCTGTGTTGCGGCTGTCGTCAAAACTTTTTTCGTTCGGACCCGGCCCGACGGCCCGTACGTCTCCTGACCAGGAACAACCAAATCTCCTATCAATACCATACGCACCACGTACGCCTGCACGCATGGTGCAAACAAAAAAAGCACCGATATCAATCGATTAATTGTTTGTTCCTCTCAATCAGTACCTACATGTTGCCGTATTTACAAGTAAAACCAGGCTCATTAATTTTATCTGCCTTCTTTGTCAATAGAAAACAGTACCTACATGTTGCGGTATTTGCAAGTAAAACCAGGCTCATTAATTTTATCTGCCTTCTTTGTCCATAGAAAACAGTCTCATTTTATCTACATTCTTTGTACATATAAACACCCTCAATTCGAACACGAGAGCTTCAGAACATTGCCATCTGAACTATACCGTTTTCCTCAAAATTCTGATAGAACTCTTATATTGAAATAAGCTGTGACCACCTATTGAACTATCTTTACTACTTTAAAAGAAGAAATTGATGATGGTGATTTATCAGCCTCCCATCATGCTTCCCACACACGCTGACAGGTGGGCCCTAGGCTAGTGCTTCCCAACCTTTCGAGACCCCAAGCCCGTACTCAAATCTTGCCCCTATTCTGGTCCTCTTTCTCGCATCTCCCCTCGCTCCTCCCTCACAGATGGCCACCCCTTCCTCCGCAACTCTGTCCTAACCATCCCCTTCCCCATGCCAGCTGCTACACACCATCCTCTTCCCCATACCTCACACCGTCACCTATCACCGCCGCTCGAATCATCGACTCCTCTAGCAACAGGCCACCTTCCTCTTCTCCTCCTCCTCCAAGATCCCTTCCCCATGCGTCAGTCGTTCCCTATCACCGCCGCCCGGATCCACCAACCCCTCCAGCAGTGAGCCACCTTCCTCCTCTCGTCCTCCTAGATCCCTTCCCCAATACTCACATAGTCCCCCATCGTCACCACCAGGATCCAACAACCTATCCATCAGTGAGCCACCTTCCTCTCCTCCTCCTCCTCCTGCCAGATCTTCAGCTTCTCGTCATCCTCCTCCACCGCTGTAGCTGCTGCAGATGGGGTGCGCCGGCATTCCTCGATGCCTAAGATGGTGTTAGTGAAATCAGTGAAGGGGTCATCATTGCTGTCCTCCTCCTTCAGCTTCTCCTCCTCCTTGTCCTCCTCCGCACATGGTGAGGTCGAACGCGCGGTGGATGGCCTGAGGTCACCTCCAAAGTTGGTAGTGAGGCACACCAGCTCCTTTAGCTTCTTTCCTCCTTGTCCTCCTCCGCACAAGTAGCATGTCCCAGCAAGGCGAGCATGGCTCTCGACTCTAATGTGCCCACAGCCATGGTCTACACACAGAGATCGGAGCCTGCGTGCGTGCACGATGCTAGGGAGCGGGCTGGGAGGTGTTCTCTCCCATGCACTAGGGGGCGCCCCCGATAGGTTCCTTCTCCCGTAGGTGCTCCACACTTTTATGGGGGCGGGCGTGCCCCGCCTCGACGTCACCGCCGTGCACGTGGAGTTCACATCCCTTCTACATGTTGGTCATGGCATGGACTACACTCATCGACGCGTACGTAGACATCGGGGAGCTAGACAAAGCCTTCGAGCTATTTGAATGGATGCAAGTGAGCGGCGTGCAGCCGAATGTGATTTCATGGAACACGTTGGTGTCTAGGTTTGTAAGGAATGGTACCTTGGTGCTGCGCTGTATCTGTTTGACAAAATGTGCTGAGGAGAGGGAGGAGTAGATGGAAAAGGAGATGGCAAGGGAGATGGTGAGGCCAGCTGTTGGACCCGGATTCGAAATCTAGAATCCTCTGTGATTCCACCGCACTATTCCCTGGATCAGTAGATAGTGCTCACAGTACATTGCTGTTATCATCTCATACATCACATGATATTCATAAAGCCATAATATATTTACATACTTTAGAGTTTAAAATATGCCACGTCAAGCGACTGTTTTACATAATGGGCCTCCCAGACCAAATATTATAAATCAAAAGTATAGCAGCGGAAAAGCAAGAACAACAGTGGGGCCAATAGCCACAAGCATGCGACTAGGGGTAAATATGTGCATCTATATTGCCTAACCTTAGGTCATATAGGCGTACACTCTTACGGCAAGTCTACATGCTTAAGACTAGGCATTCAGAAATCCATCCTAGTTGCAGTCATCGGCTCCTTGGCTTGGTGCATCCTCGTAGGCATAATGATCTTGTCCTCTTGCTTCTGGATATGGTGATGCGAGGGTGAGCACACTAACTACCGTGCTCTGCGAGCCAATTCACAGAATGCAATTAAGTAATATGCATGGCTTGGCAAAGGATAGGCTCGGGTTATTTTATTTACCGGAAATTCACTTTTAAAAGACGTAAGATACATATCTAAAACCTCTTAGGACTTAGCTATTTGGACTGAAATCATAGTGTTTAAAAAGAAATGTGATGATAATATTGATACAAATTACATCCACCTTTAAATGTCACCTACACCGTATAATAATATTTCAGTGTTATGGCATGTTGATTGTATTGGACAATTTCTTGATCTTCTATACTTTGACAAGTTTATTCCTCTAATCATGTTTGGCTATTATAGCTACGTGAATAAATGTTTTATGTTACCTAAGGAATGAATGTTTTATGTTACCTAAGGATCGAAATTAATGTGTGAAATTTGAAGTCGTTTGCTCCCTACATTAATCTTCTATCCATTGCTTCTTCTAATCATGTCTGGTTATTATAGCTACAAACCCTTTGCAATCAAGCATCGGGTGCAACACTCTAGTGATCCAATCTCATTCCTTGATCAGTTTCTATGCATACAAAATGTTCGGAAGTAAATATTTGTTTCCCCTAATGATGAACTAGTTTCATGAGTTATCATGTCATCTCTTAAATAACATAGTTTGAAATTATTTTAAAAATCCATTTCCCTAACAAGCTTAGATTAATAATGTTTAAGTCAATCACTCCCAAACCCCTAGTCTTTAGCATACAAATAGTGGGCCAAGTAACCGAGTGGAATTTTCTATTACCATCATCCTCCTACAAAAGGAGCCTAGCTCTGAAGAAGTCAAGTCATTTGAGAACTCCATTAGGCACTCTATAGAAAGAAAGGCAGTTTAAACTAGAGTTCAATAGGATTAGTCTACCTCCAATGGAAATCAATTTATCTCAGAGCAGTATTTGTTTTTGATTGTTTCAGAAATCTGAGTAGTATTATCATTGTGTTATTATAGAAATCTAAGCAGAATTATCATTGTGTTATTTCAAAAATATCTGCAGTACTTTAGGTCATGCTATTACTCTTGAGTAGTTACATAGGCTTATTGATGTTGGTGTGAAGCACCATGAGCAGTTCAAACAAAGGTTGAAGAAGCTTATGGAGTAGGGGCAGCTGAAGCTTGAAGGTGCAATCGAACTGCTAACACCATGAAACTAGCTCTTGCAAGAGCTGAAGTGGAGGTATATGTGCTTGATGTGTTTATCTTGATTTTGAATTCCTTTAGCATTAATTGATGCAGAAAGATTATAAAGATCAAGTTAGGCTTGTTCTATTTGTAAAAGAATGTACTCATATTGGAGATTGTTATACAACCAAGAATTTACAATGCTTTCCTTCTAACCAATATAGTTATATTTTTATTATTTATTTGTACAATAAATTAGTCTCTGGTGCCCCAAGTCTATCCTAACTACAAATTCTTGGTTTCAGGATACATTCTGAATTTAGTCTAAAATAGAAATTATAAATAGTCACCCATTTTTAGTGCTATTATTTCATATCAATATCAACTAACTACTTGGTATTTACACAACAAGATTCAAGTCAAATGCATGCACAAGCTGAGTGCCTGTACAATGCATTGGATCTTATAAAATAGATGATATCACAAATTCTAAACTTTAAATAAATAAAATAATGTGAGTTTAGAATGTGTAGTATCATTTACATGGGATTCATTGCAAAGCACAGGCACATTACTATAATTTAGAAGGAGTTGGCAGTGGTGATGGTACATCACCCCCTCCACTCCCACTTCTCCCCTCTGCAAAATGTATGTGCCGACAAGTGGGGCCAGACCCTCTTACATAATTTTCTCTCCGCTCTATTAGCTTCCCTAACAAACTCGCTACAACAATGATCTTATCCCAGCAAACTAATATCTAATCCCAACAATTTTCTCTAATCCCAACTATTTTCTCTCCTCTTTATTAGCTCTCATAACAAATTCACAACAAAGTATGATCTTAATTCATCAAGGGAAGCTACCCCTTCCAGTCTCGATCGAAGTGATATGACACGATGATGGCATTAGAGGACGGGCAAGATGGCAGGGCCAAGGGTGAGAAGTAGATCGAGCATGGAGCAAAGGGGGGACATGGGTCGTGGTGGTCGAGCTGAGGGCGAATACGACATCAAAGCAATGAATATGTGCTAGGGCAAAACTTGGCGGAGTGCAACCATGGAGGGCGTGGTGTAGACTATGTCCAATGACAACAGCTCACCATGCTAAGTTAATATGATTTTTTTGTCTGTAGCAAAGCACGGGCATTAAACTAGTGTGTGTAGAAAAATGATTCCATACTCGTAGGAGTACGTACTCTCATTTTTTATATACCATTTAAATGATATTGTTATATCTCTGTATAGTTTTGAGTATAGTTTAATAATGATTATAATATACTCTAAAGTGAGTTCCATAAAGATTTTCATCAAAATCCATTTTTATAGCATAATTTGTGTATATACTCTTTTTATATATGAAAAGGGTATATAGCAAAAATAAATGATTCTGATGGAATTTTTTCAACCAAATCATATAAGAGTATTTTAGAATTAGTATTTAAGTATTCATAAAGTCATAAATAAGTATAACATATTTATTTAAGTGATATATTAGAAGTAGGAGTATATACTCCTTGGAGTACAGAAAAGGCTTGACCAGGCCGAGGCCAAGAACTTTACCCTAACTTCCAAATCGGGCAACCTAGTCAAGCCCTACCTAGAAGTCAGGGTAAAAGCAAGCACTGTGCGAGGTGGCGGTGGCAGATTTGGTGGAGGCTGGCGATGCTGATGTTGAGATGTGAAGAAACAACTACAGCAAGGGTGAGCATGAGGAGGTCATGAAGTAGGGTCCAGATCATGCACGCAAATCATTGAATTGGCCAAGCTCGATGCGTACGATCTCGATGGCAGGTGTCCGTCATGGGCATAGCGAGGGCATGGATTTGTGGACGACACCAGGGCATGAGGTGCGCCTCAATGAGTGTTCAACCGCCCGAGGAGTAGGAGTTTGCCACTTCTACCCGACACCCCAGGCCGAGTCGTCCGTATGATCATCATTTCATGCTCTTTCCTGGAATGCTATTGTATGTCACGTAGGGAGTTGATGTTGAGGGCCATTAAAACATTGGACGGGATGCCATTTTTAATATTTATTTGAATTACAAGGCCACATTTGAAATGCAGTAATTTCATGGGAATTTTGCAGGAATTTCACAGGAAGTAGTATAAATCCTATTATTTTCTTTGGAAATTTCTTTGTTCCAAATAGGGGCTAAATACTAAAACTTTTTAAAGTAAACTGTTAGTGATATGCCCTAGAGGCAATTATGGAGATGATTGTATCACTTCTATATTTATGATCTTTTGAATAATATATTATTTTGTTCTTTGAATAAATGTCTTTCGTATTGATCAACAAGTATGTAACTTATTCGTGAAACTATTTATTTATGTTTTTGATATTATTCTAAATTATTCCTGATCTTATATCATTATGTGGGACAATTATTATTTACAGATCAGCACATGTATTGATTGATGATCATATTTTACAGATCATGGATATGTGATATCAAATCAACAATATGTATATATGTTAGAGAACATAATGTTGGATTGACCCATCATGAGACACTGCGGGAATTGTTATATTCTTAAGTATCATCAGTTGGTCTTAAAATTTTGCTTTTTAGCCCAAAATTTGAAAGTTTTTTACATATGGACCCCTGGAGAAAAGATTTGCAAAAATGGACCCTCAGCACGGCACCAAAGGATGTGGTGCCCAGGGTACATAGCATAGCGCCATATGCTTTGGCGCCGTGAGTGGACACATAGGAGCCACGGTGGCATATCACGGCGCCAAAGCACATGGTGCCGTGCTATGTAAAAACGGCGCTAACGGCCATGGCGCCGTACTCTGGGTCTTAAGCCCGAGCACGGCCCCCCGCCCCCCCACGCCCTCAGTCGTCTCTTTAGCCCGAGCGAACACAGACAGGCGCCCTTCACCCCCTAGCCCTCCCCCCTTAAATCCACTCCAATGCGTTAGTTTTTCTCGCGATTTTGCTTCCAAACCGAGCAAGCAAGGTAAGGTCTCTCCCCTCCCTTGATTTGCATTAGAAGTAGTTGATTTTAGGTACATTTCGTGGTGGAAGATTGGAAACCCTAGAATGTACATGTTGGTTTTGGCTCGATTTTAGGTTAGATTTGCGTTGAATATGCGTTATCTAAGTCGTTTGTTGCGTGTAGATTCGTTTTTATGGTTTAATTTGGGTAACTATGATGGATATGGCTAACCTAGGGTTAGAGTTGTTAAAGAATTATAGTTCTTATTCATTTTGCATTTTAGGTTGTCATGGGCTTCATCTGTTTGCCACCTCCACCCGGTGTTGTCGTGTCGATGTATTTTTGCGGCGATCCTTGCAAGGTCGAGAGGTCGGACGAACCGGAGACATATAGGTAAAGGTATTGGATGTGTGGCAATTGGGCGTTCGATCCGCCACCTACCGCCATCGTCCTCAACAAGATGGTATGTTGTATTGTCGATTCATCGACTTGGTATTAATTCTGTTAGTTTAACGAATGCATACATTTGCAGGAGCCTCCACCACTTTATGATTTTGAGCAGTGGATCGATACTGAGATTGTTGAGGATGACAAGAACTACCTTAACGCCACTAAGAAGTGGGATGAAGAAAGAAAGATGTGCGTTGCTTAGGTCATTGTAATCGGACACTAGCGGATCACGGCTAGACAACATTCTTCTCAAAAGCTCAATTTCACTAGACGTCAAACCTAGGACCGGTCTGTCATCATTTGAGTCCATAACCCTCGCATCCTCATAAGCAGCCTCGTCTCCCGCAAGCTGTACATCCACCATGTTAGATACTACACAAACCATGGGTTCCTCAAACACTGTCTCCTCGTCGAATCCACCAACAGACGACATTCTCAGAGTCAGCTTCTACCTGAGTCAATGGAACCTCACATACTTGAGCCGAGGGTTCAACTTGCACCTCGACCTCTTCATGAGCCGATTACCCAACCAACGGTGAGTCATTGAGATCGAATGGAGCCCTAGGAGGTGATGGATCTCTCACCACCATCCGCACAAACAGGTCAAGTGCTCTGACCTCTGAGTCCATAGCGATGGCCACATAGTTATCCTATTCACTGTCGCTACTAATCGAAACCAACTTCTTTATACGCGGCCCCTTTAATGATCAAATATCAATCAATCCTTGCATAACGACATCACCATGCTCATCTGTCCACCCTAGCATCTCTTTCAAGCGACAAATTACCCCACCATACGACGGACGTGAACTAAATAGCAACGTGGTCTCTTCTATGCCCTCCAAATCAACACCTCCATTGTCATTTCTCTTCACAGTTCCACCATGGTGCAAAGTCACAAGCTTATCTATCTATAGCACAACAAGCAAACATACCTCAGTCGAATCGACCGCAACTACAAAATGCTACAACTTTTTACAAAAATCGATATACCATATCGGATAAACTAAATTACTAATCTCACTAATCGTAAATTTCTCTATCACATTCATCACTTCTACCCATTTTTCAATTTCTAAACCTAGGGCTACTCTTATATCCTAAAAACCCTAAAACCGAATCTACACCCTAAAATCATATCAAATCATATTTCTAAACCTATTTCTAAAGCACATGGATTCATCAATTTCACTCAAATCAAACCCCAAAATCATATCAAACCCTAGTTTTAAACCTATTTCTAAACCTAGCACATGGATTCATCAATTTCACTCAAATCAAACCCTAAAATCATATCAAACACTATTTCTAAACCTAGCACATGGATTCATCAATTTCACTCAAATCAAACCCTAAAATCATATCAAACCCTATTTCTAAATATAGCACATGGATTCATCAATTTCACTCAAATCAAACCCTAAAAACGAATCTACACCCATAACTACTCCTACATTATGCATATTCAACGCATATCCAACCGAGCCAAATCCAACTAATTTCGTTTAGGATTTCAAATCTTGCTCTACGAAATGTACCTCAAATAAATCAAATCTATTGCAAAAAAATCAAGGGAGGGGAGGGAGTTCACCTTGTTTGGCCGATTTGGAAGCAAAATCGCGAGAAAAAGCAACTAAATCGAGTGGATTTGGAGGGGGAGAGCGGCGGCGACGGCGCTGAGTGTGCTCGGCTTATGTTTGGTGAGTGAGGGGGTGAGGGGGCGGGGGCCATGCTCGGGTTTAAGTCCCAGAGCACGGCGCCACAGCCGTTAGCGCCGTACTTACATAGCACGGCGCCATGTGCTTTGGCGCCGTGCTATGTCTACCGTGGCTCCTACGTGTCCACTCATGGCGCCAAAGCATTTGGCGCCGTGCTATGTACCCTGGGCGCCATATCATTTGATGCCGTGCAAAGAGTCTATTTTTGTAAATCTTTTCTCCAAGGGTCCATATGTAAAAAATTTCAAATTTTGGGCTAAAAAGCAAAAATTTTACTTACCAAACACTACTCCGTGACTGGGTGGTCATAAAAGTAGCTTTCGGGTTTACTATGAAACATGCGGAGGAATATGAGCGATCAAGATAGAATTTGCCCCTCCTATATAACAGAAAAGATATCTTTGGGCCCCTCAATGTGGTTGGATTAAAAAAATGCATGGCCATGCCGAATGTAGTTGAAGAGTCAATCACAACTGAGTAATCCATCACAGGTTCAAGTGAAGGATCCAGCTATTATACGATGGCACGTTTCTCGCCTTAAGATCGATCTAGTATTGTGAGGCAAAGGGATCGGTACGTAAGCATTATATAGGTTCGCCCGGTATGATTTGTATGTATATTTGGGGGTCGTTGTGTCCTGCTAGGGATCGCTACCGACCTATGGACTGGAAAGGAGTTTTCGGCCCATACCCAAATGTACATGAAGCTACAGGGTCATACACTTAATGGGCTGGAATGATAAGGGTCCGGATGATAGTTTTCGAGTGAGATTCAATATCCACTCGTATCAGATAAAGATCCGATTGGAGATTATATAATGAGAGGTGCGGGGGCTGAGGGCGAGATCCCAAAAAAACCCTAGCCGCCACCTCTCAGAACCCCTACCGTGCGTGCTAGTGCTAGCACACCGACGCACGGTGTTCCGTCCCTGAACGTGTGGATCTTGGTAGAGACGCTACTACAACTGCGGCGCTGATCAGGACGATCGCAAGGAGGAGACGGTTGGCCGGAGGACAATCAACTACTTTGGGGGAAGCGGTATAATTCTTGTGAGATTCCAATGAAATTACCGATTTCCATACAGAGTATTAGTTAGGAGTGAATCTGCGTTGTGATTCACAACAAGAACGGAGAAAAATGATTTTGTTCTATTCTGCCTAATTTGTTCTCCGGCACACATGTAACTAGCGTTCTACAAATGGACAAAGTTCACATGCTGATCAGTAACAGTATTCTCGACCGACAATTGCCGGGAGAAAACACAGAAAGCAGAGAACATGCATCCACAAAACAATTAATAGTTCATCTGTTCATCAACATTCAAGGCGATATTGTCGGACAGAAGAATAATAAAGATCAGAACATAAATCAACTCGGGGGCGTAGCAACTTTAATCATTCCAACTGTGCAAAGTTGGGGAATCGAGTTGGCTATTGGTAGCTTCTAAAAATCACAATCATTCAAGATGATAATCATTGATGCGTAGGACGAACTTGCTTAATTGTAATCGATCAGCTCCATCTGCGGATCGAAAAAGAAATAGACATATAATCGCAGGGTCCTGGAACAGCTCTGTGGTTTGAGTCTTTGGGCCCTCGTAAGTTGTCGTGCTCCTCTCCTCCGCTGGGAAGATGCGATTCCCCTTGAGAGGAGAGAGAGTGTGTGTGTGTGAAACGCATCCATTCCAAATTGCAATATAAAACATATTATTCTCCTTACTTTAACTTTTCCATCAACGACATATCTTCCCCAAGTTAGTGCGTGCTTGTGAATCAATGCATCTAGGGTCAGTTTGGTTCATATCCTCTGCCATTGCATGCAAGGACTTTTTTTTTTCGTTTTCTCTCTCTAGGCCGCCCGATGGAAAAAAAATAGTGGGTGAGATCAACAGAGTGCTGCAGCAAAATCATTTTAGCAATGTCAAATAGCAGTCTATTATAACACCTAATCTAGCTAGCCTTAGGGCCTGCTCAGCGACGCGATGCGGCAGCGATGGGCGACCGGCTTCGGCTTTTATTTCACTGTAGCGCTTTTGTTCTTTTCTGTTTTTTTTGTTTTTTGGTATTTTTGTGTTTTGTTTTTTTTCGTATTCCTTTGTATTGTCCGTGATAGACTAACATGTCGTTTCTATTTTTAATTTTTTTAAATTTAATTGTGCCCAGTAAGTCAACTTAGCTACACTAAAAAATCAGTCAGTTACAGTAAAATTTCAACTAAAAGTCATAAGCTATCGCTATTCCAAACGATACCTTAGATTCTTTTGATCGAATCACCGAAAGTGAAGGAATGCTCCGTTACTACTATTTATGACTTTTTTTTTTGGGTTGTAGATGATGGTTTTGAACTATGCTTTTTGAGATGGTGACAGACGACGGAGATACGGACATGAATGCAAACAGCGCACGCACCGACGGGCTCGAGAAGCCATTTAGAGATACTTGAAAGAACCACTCCATTTATTTTAGCTTTTGAAGAAATCAAAGTCAAAAGCCAAAAAAACCATTACTATCTAGCCACGAAGAGGATCCCACATATTTTGAGTGTCATTCATCAGCAACCGTTGCAAAATGTTGACAAAAAACCTTTTTTGCACAGGTATCAGCAGCCAATTCATTTGGACTAGAAACGCATAGTGCTAGTACAATTTTCCGTTTCAACATCCAACCACTAACTAGTTACGTACCGTTATCGGAGTTATTAAAAGTCCATGCTGTTTGCTCGCACCACAGAGCGTCACGCCCGCGCGAGGGCCTTCGCGCACGACGCGTGGCGAGGCAGCTGCGCTGCTCGTGACTCCGCTCGAGTCCCCCCTCCCTGCCCGTGACTCCGCTCGAGTAATCCCCCGGTCCCCCCCCCCTCGCTCCCTCATCCCCCGCCGCCTCCCCCCTCCCCCTCCTCCCCCGCCGCCTCCCCCTCCTCCCCCTCCCCCGGTCCCCCTCCCCCCCGCTCCTCCGCCACCTCCCCCTCCCCCGCTCCCCCGCCGCCTCGTCCCCGCTCCCCGCCGCCGCGAGAGAGAGAGAGAGAAATCCGGTGGCCGGAATCCTTCGATCAAGGGCACTGGAAGCGGTCGCGCGGCCGAGGAGAAGCACCGGAAGGGGGCCGTGGAGCGATCCGGTGGGCATCTACGCCCGATTTGGCGTGGGGCTGCGTCGGCGCGTCGCCGCCGACCTCCTCGGCCCCATCGGCGCCATGGCGGCCGCAGGAACATCGCTGCCGCCGTTGGGTCGATGCCGCCGCCGACTCGCGCTCGTCGCCATCATCTTCTCCGCCACAAGTCGATGGTCACCGCGCCCCACCGCCGAAGCCCCCGAAATTGTTCCTTCGCGGCGTGGTCGGTCTCAACGCGCGTGCTTTGGATGCAGAGGCGGGCTTAAATCGCTGTGATGGCGGCGGCGGAGGAAGGCCGCGCTTACGGCCTAGGAATGGCGCTGCTTGTTCACGTCGGAGGGGAAGTTTCACAATGGCAGAGTGAAGCTTCTGAAGAAAATTCTGAGCGGAGTAAGATAGAAAGCTTGCTTTTGTTTGATGTTTCCCCACTCTATCTCATGAATTGATGTAGTTTACAAAGTTATGAGAATGAGTTATGTGCTTCGTGCGTGGATTGAACCGAGCATCGATCACGTGTCCGCCATTTCTTCTGGTAGTGTAAGTATTTGGAAATTGTGATATGAAGATAGTTCTAGCTATGCTCGCAGATGTATATAATTAGATCAACAAGATACTTTTAAATGAGAAACCCACGCCAACATCGTTTTGTACTTTTGCTAAGGATTCAATCGTTGTAACCTTGTCCCTGGTGATGGATGTTCCTGCATTTCAGGGAAGCTTATAGTCCATATTATCGAACTTAATGCATACAGTTTCGGAGTGTTGGGCTAAATAGATGGGGAAAAATAATGAATTTGTTAGTCGTACACATGATTCAACCTTGACTGAGTACTTCTTGTATGATGATTTCCCCCCTTTTGACAGGCACAATATGACTAGATATACTGTTTCAATAAGAGATACTTGGCCAAAGTTTCATATAGTGTGTTACATGTATGTGGGTGTTCAGTAATCAGGATGATTTCCTCCAAGTAACCTGAACTTTTAACTCATGCGATTCTGATTGACAGATTCGTGGTTGAAAGAGAAGCGGTTAAGGCCCCGTAATGTACAACAGTTTTTCTATTTATTGTTTCTCTGTTCTTCAAGTTTAACTGCATATGCTTGCCTGAAGTTGATCAAATAGATTTGCCGGAGGAAATTTCCAATAATAGTCTAATATGGTGTCACCAGTCTTCACTATTGTTTGTTTTGACTACTAGAGAAACACATTGTCACTACTGCAAGTTTTAACTTTAACCTCATTATGCAACTTTGGTTTGATTTTTAGGTTCGATTGCAAACCAATGTGTGATATAGTGGGTTCAAGCGATTCTTAGGTTCGGTGCAAGTTTTCAGAAGCACTGTTTTACTAACTGAACGTTAGTCGTGTGTTCAACTAAAAAGTCTTCTCTTCAATCATTGTTGCAAAATAGGCCTTGGCCTGGTAGTACAGAGCCATCTGCAAACTATTGAAATGCTCTCTTATGTGGCAAAACAGGTTGTTTATATGGGAATAGTAGGGTCATTTCCCTTCAACTCTTTCCTCTCTGGTGTCCTTTCATGCATAGGAATCAGATTGCTTGCCTGGTAAGAATTTCTTACCCCTTCTCCATCATGATTACCCTTCCTTGGTTGCATGATACATAACTGTCAATGTTTGCACAGTTTGCCTCCGTATTCAAGTCAACAAAGATATTCATCTATTATAGACTAATTACATAGGCTATCATCCATCAGAAATGTGAACCATGCTTATTTCTTGGCATATGTTATGTTAAGGATCTGGGAAAAAATCCCTGCATTTGATGATTTAGAGCCCTAAAGCACAAAAATGTTTATTATGCTAGAAAAGTCTTGACAATGCCGATTGCGGTTTGTCCAATGTATCCTATCTTCAGCAGCCTGTTTGAGTCACTTATTTGACTGCTTAGGCACTTAAGTGACCGCTTATACGGTTCACTTGAGCATTTAAATGGCTTATTTCAGCTGCTTATGTAAAGTTGTCAATAGATGTCTAACGCTTAACCAATGCTTTAGAGTCCAGACCTTGTTAGAACACTGTCAACGATGTCTTCGGAATACATGTGTGTGCCGTTCTAGATGACCTAATTTCCAAATGGATGATTTAGAATGCTGTTATTCCTTTTCTTTCACGCACTTTACCTGGTCCACGTCATATTTTTGTTTGGAAGAAAAACCAACTGCTTCTTGATCCTTTACCTGTTAAACTCTTGCCAAAGCTTAATAGGCTTTTCATGCCAGCCTAGAAGAAAAGAATTTCGTATCATTTTACTAAAGAATTCAGACTCAGTTAGCGAATCATCTCAATTGTATTATACTAAAATAGCTGCAAGTTTTCAGATCTGTGAAGTTTATTGTATGATGTGAGTCCAAATTTGTATGGTTACACTAACAACTTATGATCTCTGTGCCAGCTATCCAGAAAATGTTTATGCATGATTCCTTTTATGTTATTTCTGACATGTCATAAGCAACTTTCTAGAATGGATACAAGGGCTTCTAACCAGTCCAGTATTGTTTTTTATCCATGTTTGAGGTCACCTGGCCAGAATAGTTTTTTTATTGCATGGATAATCAGAGAATATGTTGACTCATTAATAGACATGTATTTTGAATAAGTCGAGAATAAAAAATTCTGTAAAAACACTTCAAGCTCTGATCATGTACCATCTGTTTTCCACTGTAGTTGCAATGTATTAACTGGCCTAAGGTACTTATACACAATTTGGTCATAAGGATCTATTTGGAAGTTTCTTATTTCTCTGGTTGATTATGATTTACCTCTTGAAGGAAGTCTGCTGCATTCTTCCGGCTGGGACAATTGAATTCCATGTTTCCAAAGAAATCGGTAACATTTTCCCTAGGACCATGGTAAACAGTGTGCCCCTCGCATAGAAGAATTATGTCATCAAATAATTCAAATGTTTCAGGAGGTGGTTGCAGCAAGGAAATAACCATTGTGAGATCCAGGAAATGGGCCATTTGTTGGAGAAACTTCATAATATCAAATGTTGTAGAGCTATCTAAACCAGTTGATATATCGTCCATAAAGAAGCATCTTCAAAAACCAACTGGCATCTCTCCTGCATTATGGAAACATTGCATCATGAAATGGTTGGTGAACTGGCAGGTAAAAGAATGTAAATTAGATGTCGATCTTTCATTAATTATCTTTGATGCTAGCATCTTTAACTATCTTGCGTAAACATTGTTCAGTTTATTCACTTGCGATGTACTTTAATTTGTTAGCCTGCTTTAGTCTTATTGTTCAAACCTACATGTACTTTGTTGGTCAGGTTTTATGTTGCAGATATTGTGCCATATTAGAGTTTACTGTTTACATAATACATAATTCCCAACAACAATGTTGCAATGGTCTTTATAAGTTGTGAAATCCATTCTCTGTGTAATGACATAAAGCTGTTACCTTTTCCTCCCAAATGCAGTCATGGTAAGGCGCGCAACGTGCGCCCGATTTTCTAGTATTCCAAAAGTGGTTTGTTTTCTCTATTTCGTTTTCTCCCATTGCGAAAGCCATAGAAACACTTCCATTTCTTTCCCCCAAGTTATCCAGTAGGCTAGCTCTGATGGGAAATAAGCGGTTTTAGCAACAATTTCATATTAATTCCAATTATAATCAAGCACAATAAAAACATAAATACATTAATATGAAAATGACATGAATATATACGTATTATCTCTCGAAACAGACAAAAGATTCAGATTATTAACATATGGCAATATACTGAATTGTACATAAAAAAGAGCATTTGAAATCTGCATAGTGCACAAATTAAGATATGTGATTTTGCTCTCCGGTGAGGAGTTGCACAAATTCTAAAACTTCGTCTTCTTCCACTTTTATCAATATTTCAATAATTAAAATGACAATCCCTCTATATTCTACTAGTTTGTCTAATTGAAGATTATCTTAGTGTAATAAAAATGTCAAGAGCAAGCAGATTCAACCAGTTTCGGTACAAACCAGAAATAAGTAACAGATATGAGCTATTGCAGAACCAACATACTTTCGACAAAACCAAAGAACAACAATAAGCAGAACAAAATAGGTGACTAAAGACTAGCAATTGACAAAGCAACAGACTACACTCAACCGAATTATACAACTATCACTTGAGAATTCAAACTAGCAGAATGATCATAGATAGTCACTGTGATTTTAATTTTGACAAATTTTCTTATCGAGCAATCTCAAAAGCCCACAATCATTATGCAATAGTCCTCCCAGTGCTAGCCGACAATCACAGATTTCAGAGATATTGAACAGAGAAATTAGCATGTCTAACTAATGCACAATAGAGTTAAAAGAGTAAAGAGCAGCTCACAGCAGTGGCACTCCAAGCCACAGAGATGACAATAAGGGGCAAGGCTCGTCGCGAAGAAAATATTCCAGAAAACCAATCACCGGCGTATGCCAAAATATCGCCGAGGAGGCTAACAGAGATACAATGCTCAATTTCACAAATTAGTACTGACCAAATTGTAAAGTCAAGATGCAAGTCTTGCCGCACAAAACCAACAGGAACAAGGTGTGAACACTTGGCACCACAAATAGCCAATGTCGTGCCGAAGACCAGAAGATTACCGCTTGCAAGCACACAATTCAGAGAATGGATCTCTGAGCATAGAACAAGAATGCTACAGCCTGGTGACAACACAAGCGCAGGGCCGCCGAACTCTCCCAATCAACTCTCAAAGCCGAATCCCCAATGAAAGTTCTTGATTTGAGTGGTGAGATCTTGTTCATCCTCTCAATCCTCGGCTCTTCCATATAGATATAAAGTCGAAGAGGCCGAAACTCACAGATGAGGATTCAGCGGCGCCCGCCAACCAATCGGAGGAGAGGGATGAGATGCGTCAGCTAGATCTGGATTGGGACGCCCTCCACATCTCTTCTCCCCCCTGTCTTACAAGTGGGCCCTAAGGGCAATTTCTTATCCTTTATTTTCTTAAACCGAAAATGAGAGAATTACCAAAATAGCCCAACAAGCTCTGCCATAGTGCACACAGTCTATTCGAGTCACATATGTGGGATCAAATCTGTTGTTCCACTAAAATAAATAGAATAGGTTACATATGTGTGCATGTTAAGGGCATCCACAATGTTTAGAAGTGGTATAGCCTCTAAACTGGGGCCCGCAGATGATCTCTAAGCTTATCACTATTCTCTACATTGTGTAACACTATACTAGCCTCTAATAGATAGGCCCGGCAACACTACAATACTTCTTTCTTCCTTCTCCTTAGCCAGAAATTTGGAACATGATATTCTAAAATTGTGGAAATTTTTTAATATTCTATTCTTAACTCCTGTCTCTGAGTGAAGAGGCAATGCTAGCTGTCTATGATGTGTAGTGGTGGAGGTTGCTCCTAAGCTCCTCTCTCACTTTCTTAGAGGCAGTTTTTGAATACCCTATAGATGCTCTAAGTAAGAAAACATATTTCTACGCTCTATAAGATATAGATATCGGTACATCCGTAAAATTCTTAAATGTGTGTTAGGAAATGCGTACGTATGTCTATACGCATGATGATGAGAGTAGGACGTGAGTTCTGATAGTAGGTCTGCCTTGTACGGTTGTACCCTCTAGAAAAAAAAAATGATCGAGTAAGCAGGTAGGTGGGTACGGTCTGCCTCTGCCCACTTCTGGATGCTGACTGCTGCTGCCGATCGAGCGGTGCCTGCGTAGGGACCGTGCGTACCCCCGCATCCAACGGTGAATGATTGGCGCGCGGAGGATTTGTGCCGCCGCTGGTTGGGCTGGCGCTATCATCCTCCCCATCGCCATGTGAGCTGTTGTAATTAGGAGCCTTGTAGTACGAATCATCGAGCGCATCTCCAGGTTTACCCTGTGTGATCCGAACCACGCATGGTGTTTTTAAGCCTGCTAATTAATCCTGCCAGCTTTGATTGGGTTTACATGCACCTTAATGCATTTAAGCCGACGCTGACGCATCAAGCGAGATGCACGAGCATGCGGCGTCAGGGCCGCGGCGAACTCCCTTTCAAGTGGGAGAATGCGGATCCACGGTTCATTCTCAGTGAAGTGAGGTGGATCAATTGTCGTGCTGATTGGCCAGGAAGCTAAGCTAGTGGTTCCATCCATTCCAAGAAGTGCAATTAATTCCTCCACGCTATCGAACGGTTCATGCCATGCTATGCCTCGGATCACTCATTCCGTTTCAAATGGAGAGCTCTGTCAAGGTAATTGACATTTCCTCCGTCTAATTTTATATGTTGTATTTTTTAAATAATCTTATCCATAAATGTAGGATATATTTTATGTCCTAATACAAAATTAATGTGGTATTTTCTTTATACTCTTAATAAATATACAGTTTTATTTGCTATTATCTACATGCATGTATTAAATATAACGTTTAAAGATAATAATTAATTAAGATAATCTAATTATTTTTTCTATCTTATAATTTATGTACTAAAAAATATATTTTACACATTTGGACCGAGGAGTAAATGGACGGCCTAGAACTATAATACTATACTACTGGACAATACAAAGTGATCGATCAACCCTGTCCGTAACCGGCAACTGGGTAGAGAAGAGGCCGAAGCGTGTGCGCTGGCTGAACATGCCGGGCAGAGGTCCGTACGCGCACATGCATGCAGACGGCCGATGTGGACTCGTCGCACTGTTTGCACAGCCACACGCTAGCTGGTGTCCGTTTGACGTTTCCTCCCTACGTGCGCACACAGCCACCGCGCCAATCACGTCGTAATTTTGTATGGTTCGAGGTGACCGAGCTAGCGGCCGGCCAGCCATGCATGTGTGCAGCGTGCAAAAAATCGGCCAAAAAACAACCAAATATTGGTTATATCGAATCCTCCACGTAAAATTTTGTATCGGTTAAAAAATTGTTTTCGCATGATTTTTTATCAAATATAAAATAAATTTATAACCACTTCAAATCACATACGTGGACATAGCCCAGTGATAAGGTTTCTAGCCTTGAGTAGCGGGTCTTGGGTTGAAACCCTCTCAAAACTGCATTTTTCATCTCTTTCGTTTGAACTTACAAGATGCTTAAATTTTGATTTGGCCAAAATTTTCCGAAAATCGAAATAATCGGTTGTATGTAACTGCCCTCAAAACCCTGCAAGCGTGTGATGGATACCGAATATTTGCGTTTTGGTTCCTTGCTGGGCTCTGCAGCGCATCGGCACATTCAAGATTTGGAAGCTTCAGGTCGTAGGAATTATATGGATGAAGTGATCATCTTTAACTTTCGGAGTATGCTACCTTTAGGCTTTGCTGCTCACTAAGTTGAGAATGGAATGGAGAACTGTCAAAAAGTTTTGCCGTGGAAAGAGCTCTTGACGTCTTGTTTGTGCACACTGACAATTGGTCAGGTACTCAGCTGGTCCGAGGTATTTGGTTGGGGGATGGGATGTAGATGCTGTGGAAAATAGTTACCATGTTCTAAAAGGAGATCTTTTGTCGCATCAAGTAAAATATTTTGGTGGTCTCTACGGGTACTTGAGTGCTTTGCTATTAAATACTAGTACTTAAATTTTCAGCCCTTAAATCTAGATTTAATAGATGAAATCATTTTGTCTCATCCGCTCCTTATTGAGTTGCATATACCAATCAGTTCATCCTAAAAGTTTAAGCTGATGAGAAAAGACATAGGCTCTCTCAGGTCTAAGGCGTGGAATAGAAATGTGCTGCAATTATTATTTTTTAATTGTGACAACCGAGTCTCGAACTCAAGACCTTTTGGCTCTAATATCATATTGAGTTGTACGCACCAATCAGTTCACCCAAAAACTTAAGTTGATGAGGAAAAGCGAACAATTCACTTATACTCAAGTGGTTGGTTGAGCAACCATGATCGAGCAGACCCTTCCAGCACGGTTGTCAGATAGTTTACCATGACGTACTCATCACCTCCTGCTGCCCGCACCGCAATTATGTAAATATGAGGGAACTCGATGGGATTTTGAGACCCATCGAACTTCTGCATGTTCAATGGTCAAAACCACAGTGCCCAGCGTACTACTCAGAGTTCTGGTGTGAATGTCCGATATCCGGTAATGAGTTCATGATGCCTCATTTGCGGAAAAAGGTAATTGGTGTCACCAGATGATCGCACTCGATGATGCCTGGCAATCGGTAGAGGTGACCTATAGTAGTTCTCATCCATGTGAGGGAAATACACCTCATAGTCCATCAACTACTGCAAATTTCTTGCCTGGAGCAGTGACCAATCTCACTCTCGGTGAGGCCACTAATTCAGAGTCGTTCGTGGAGCTAGAGTTGTGATTAGAGGACCGACATGACCCGCCATCATGCTGATTCCCATGAGGTGAGTTCTGTGAATGACTGGATGCGTTCATACCAATCCAACTCAAAGAGTTGTGTTGATGAGAGTGCTCGATCCAAGCCATCATGTCGCAGAGTCTTCATGCGATCCCTTCGATGAAGAGGTCATAGCCTGGCACTTGAGCAAGTTCTTATGTCAGGTTCTCCAGTAGGTCGTCCATGTGTTGGAGCTCCCAAGCCTCTTCGGACTGGTACTAAATACGCCTAGGCAAAGATGTCTGGGCGGCCAATCACCTCCTCCGAGAGGTCTTTGGGTCCTCAATCACTGAGGTAGATTGTTGTCGCCTTAGAGAAGATCAATTATTTATAGGATTTATCCCACGCTCATCAGAGAACTGATCTCACTCATCGTTGGAGGCCTCCTCGCCATCCTTAGGAGAGGAAGGAGAGTGTGCTCGGTGGAGAGCATCCTAAGGGCCTCCTTCAGAAAGGTTATGAGGATCTGTGGGGAGGGCCATGACCTCTCTTCTAGAATCTCCACTTTCAGTGGAGGTCAACTCGTCTGAAGAATCCTCCAGCGACAACGCATCATGGCTAGGAGTAAACCCCGCTAGGCAGGGGAATTCTAGATTATAACTGTCTCCAGTTAGATCTGTGATCTATAATGGGATGGATGAATTCTCAGGGAGCACACCCTTTGCAGGTTCCAATAGAGAGTTACGACCACCAAGTGATACCAATCTTCCAGTATGCGAGATTCTAGGATTGGATGGAATCGGGCAGACCACCACCGCCGGTGGACTCGAGCATTTCGGGATGGGCCCATCGTCTCATTGCGAGTCTGGCTCGTGTCAGATTGACCCTTGTCATCTGGGGGAAGTGACTACTCTCTTAGGTGTACTACTATGGGGGATGTGAATTCTCCCATAGCCTTTCCTGCGGTGCAGCTGACAAGGTCTCTAGACGAACCTCTAGAGACAGCCTCACTGCTGGAAGCAAGCATCGTCTGCTTGTACTCGTAGTAGACCTCCATGTCAAGGTCTGCGTACTTGACCAAATCGAACCAGTTCTCCTCATTCCACTCTCCTTCCATGAGGATATCAGAAGGAAGAGAACTTGATGACAAGAATATTACCAGATTCTTGGAAGGAAATCCCCACGAACGGCACCAACTGTTGATGTTTTAATATCGATCTTACGTATGATTTGTATGGATTCGGGCAAAACTCTCTCAAGGGATAGGCTATGAGTGCACAAAAGACATGGTGACTTTTATACAAGTTCGGGATTGAGACAGTCATAGAAGGATTGAGACCAGGTAGTTGTAGAACAGCTTTACGACTATGGGATGGTCGCAGTAGAGCTTACGACCACTCTGTTAATTTTCTCTTTTACTGATAAGGGGTATATTTAGAGTATATAATGATATAATAATTTAAGGATTATTCTATCCTCGTTAGAGGTGGTTTAAACAAAGAAGAAGAATTTTGCAAAAAAAAGACTCAAAATGGTCACAAGAGGAATACAACGACTAAAAATGACCATGTGATGAAGAAATGGAGTGAAGCTACTGAAAATGACAAGTTTTCCATAAAAGGTTTCAAATCCACCAAGTCTATATGAAAGAAAATCTCACTCTAAGTCTATATGAAAGAATAATTGTTCGATTTGACTTTGGTCTTGATGAGAATAGATCAAAAGCTCCAATTTAGCAAAATTTTACACAAAAACTCCAAATTACACTCTAGATATACATTTTTACCGATCTTTCTCCCCTTTGAAAATGAAGTCATCAAGATGCATGAATGAAGATAGAGCACAAATGAAATGAAGTGGCTATATTTTATTCATTTTTAGTATTAGGAGCTATGAAGAATATCCAAAATGATTTTGCAGGAATTACACCAAGCTATAAAATGTGAAAACTCTATCTAAATCATGGCAAACCATATATAACGAAGATAAAGCCAAATAAGCAATAATATGAAATTAAATAGAGTTTTAGCATGTCAAACTGCTCAAGATCATAGTTTAGCCAAAGGTATCCAAAATAAGTCAAGCCATGTCAATATTCTAAATGGAACCAAGAATCTACAATTGAATCAATTTAAAGTGCTGAAAGTTCAAGATTGAAATATTTTATTCAAGCACTAGATACCACTTGTAATTGAGCAAATTTAGCATATTTGGCATTTTTTTAATTCATTTTTGGTTTTAGCTAAGCTTCAACCATTTTTCACACAATTCTTTTTTTGCCATGTGCTAGATCTTAGGCCTTATGCAACTAACCCAAGCAGGAAGCTTAAAGAAGTGGTTTCAATTATCCAAAATTCCCTCTGAGTTTATGTCTAGTGTAATGGCAAGCCGTTTCATAAAAAAGAACTGATGAGATCAGTTTTTTCATACAAAAAAGATCATTTTGTATTTTCTTAACATAGTTCAAGAATAAAGAGCTAATACTAACTCAGGCTGCAATAAAGAACTAACATAGCTTAATCTAAATCTCAATTTAGATTTAAGACTCAATTTAGCTTATTTGACATGGCACGATTCATAAGAGGATAACAAGAGTAAAACTAGCCACAAAATTTAACAAGATATTATTTAATTCAAGTTTTTCATATTTAATAGAGCTAGCATGGTAAAAGTTAAACTACACATAAAATGACATGATAAATCAAGCAAGATAGTATAAGACAGGGCAAGATGTAAAGCAAGATATCATATCACGCAAGGATAATAGTCAAAGCTCCATATATTTATATTACAATGCATATTGCTGAATGTAAAATGCAACATGATGTAATAAAGATCCCAGCTTCCCCTCAGCAAGTGAGTCAATTTCAGAAATATTTTGGTTCAAGTTGAGTTATGTCAACATAAAGCTCAACAAAATCACAAATGAACTCCCCCTGAACCAAAGCAATAAGCATGAGAGAAGAAGCTAGAGAAAATAAAAAATGGCAGTCCTTAAAGATAGACAAGATAAAGATATCACTATGGCCTAGAATTATCTTATCTATCCCATATGACTCTAAGACTATTAGTTGATCATCTAAACATAAGGGAGTAAACACGTTCACTGTCTACCTAGGGGCCTAACCCTACTGACCTAAAAGAAGTGAGTGAACTCAACCTTATGAGAAGAGAAGTAACTAGTAAGCAGCATCCTAAGGTCATAAGATGAGAGGAAGAAATCTAAACAGTATAGTATGATAATAATCCTAGTCGATGCTAGGAAGACTAACCCAAAAACACTCACAAGCAAAGTGCAAAAGGAAGCAAATGAACATGTGATAGAGAAAGTACATGATGCTCTCCCTCAAATAATGCCATAAGGACAAACCACCCTAAGCTCTCTCCGCAAAGTCATGAACCTTGAGCTATCTAAAGAGTTGGTGAAAATAACAGCTAACTGGTGGTCACTCTCAACAAACTAAAGCACTATGTCAAACTTCTCCACATGGTCTCTAAGGAAAGGAAATCAAATATCTATGTGCTTGGTTCTAGAGTGCTACACTTGGTTCTTAGCAATGTTAATGATAAAAGTGTTATCATAGAAAAGTAGAACACTATCTATGGCAACCCAAAGTCCCACAAGGTCAAAACTATCTAAAGTACCTGACTACAATAACTAGCGGTTGCAACATATTTGGCCTCTACGGTGGACTTTGCAACACTAGATTACTTCCTAGAGGACCATGAAACAAGAGAAGTACCAATAAATTGGCAAGTGTCAGATATGCTCTTCCTATCTATCCTACAGCCAGCAAAGTCTGACGTCGGAGAAAGATCTAAGAGAAAGACAGGAAGTAGAAGAGTATCAGATACCATAATCTAGAGTAGCTCGAAGGTAACTGAAGATGTGCTTCACCATGTGACAATGAGAGGCATGAGGAGAAGCCTGAAATTGAGCACACAGACATACGGCGAAGTGTATGTCAGGCCTCGAAGTAGTGAAGTATAGAAGAGAGCCAATCATGCCATAGTACTCCTTATGATCAACAGGCTTACCATCATCATCAGGATCAAGTGTAGTTGAGGTCACCATCGGAGTCGATATCAGCTTGCTATCACTCATGTCAAAACATCTCAGAAGGTCTCGAGTGTACTTACCTTGATGCAAAAAGGTACCCTCCTGAGTTTGTTTCATCTAGAAGCCGAGGAAAAAGCTCAACTCGCTCATATGCTCATTTCAAACTCTATACTCATAACATCAAAAAACTGAAAAACAAGAGCATGAGAGGAGCCATCAAAGATAATATCATTCACATAAATCTTGACGAGCAAAAGATCATTGCCATGCCTACAAATAAACAAGGATTATCTATCTTACCTATCTCAAATATATGACTCAAAAGATAGGACTTAAATCTCTTATACCAAAGTCTAGGCGCTTGCTTAAGTCTATATAAGGCTTTGAAAACCTTGAAGACATGGTTGGGTATTTGGGGTTCTCGAAAACTAAAGGATGTCTAATATAGACCTCTTCCTCAATATACCTATTGATGAAGGCACTCTTAACATCCATCTGGGATAGCTTAAAGCCATTAGACGCTACGAATGCAAGCAAAATCCTAATAGCCTCTAGCCTAGCTATAGGGGCGAAGGTCTCCTAAAAATATGAACCCTCAAAATAGGAAAAACCTTGAGCTACTAGTCTAATCTTGTTTCAAATGACTACCCCATCCTCAGTCTGCTTGTTCTTAAAAACACACTTGATTCCTATGACATAATAATCACTAGAGGGCTCAACAAGCGACCAGATCTTGTTCCTCTCAAAATTCTCTAATTTCTTATACATGGTATTGACTCAAGACTCATCAGACATAGCATGACACACATGGTTAGGCTGAAATGTGGTGACAAATGTAGAGTATAGACAGAAATAAGATAAGCCAGATTTTGAGTGTGTGACATGCCCTAAGAGATCGCCTATAATCTACTCAGAAGGATGACGACATTGAATGTATCAGGAAGGTCCTAATTGTGAAGAAAAAGTGGCATCTACCTCATGAACTATGGAGGTAGGAGAAAAGCTACAAGTTCCAGAAGAGCTAGAAGGTAAGGGCTGATCTCTCTGAGGTGCAGTAATAGAATCAGGCACCTCAAGGGTAGATGGGACTAGATCGGGTTAAGTATATTCATCTCCATCATCTATAAAGATGGTCTCAGACTGTACAACTAGACCTAAGATATCAGGTCTAGTACCAGAACTAGTCTCATCGAAAGTAACTTCATAGATCTTTACTATCCTACTCGCCTCACAGTTTCAAACTCTATAACCTCGCAAAGAAGTCGAGTAACCTATAAAGATACCATTAGATGAGTGTGACTCGAACTTATGTAAGTTCTTAGACTTTAGAATAAAATACTTGCAACTAAAAACACAAAAATGTGAGACACTGGGCTTTCGCCCATACCTCAACTCATAAGAAGTACGATGTAAGTGTGTCCCAAGAAAAACTCAGTTTGAAACATGATAAGCGGTAGCAATAGTCTTAGCCCAAAACTTTCTAAGTGTACTATACTTATCTAGCATCATCTTGGCCATCTCAATCAAGGTACGGTTCTTCCTCTCCACGATGCCATTTTGATGAGGGATGTGTGGAGAAGAGAACTGATGTTCTACACTTGTCTCATCACAGAACCTTTCAAAGAAGGAGTTCTTGAACTCCATGCCATTGTCACTGTGAATCGCTCATAACGCACCAAAGAGCTCAATAGACAACCAACTGAACAGACCCCAAAAATGATTGAACGTCTCATCCTTCGAGGCTAAGAAAAACACCTAAGAGAATCTGAAGAAGTCATCGACTACAACAGAAACATACCAATTCCCATCAACCGACTACAAGTGTCCACATGAAAAAACTGTCCTCGTGCATCGGTCATAGTCACAGTGACTAGAGGATGAAAAGCAGCAATCATCTTGCCATGCCGGTAAGGAGCACAAACTAAATCTTTAACCATCTTGAGCTTAAGTAGAACTTGAATGATATCTGACCGCTAACTTGGGTCAATTGATCAAAATAAATGTGACCAAGTTGACTATGGGACTCTAAAGCAACTAAACACTTGACAAAATTGACAGAGGACTCGACAAAATTAGCACGAAACATCCTTTCAAACTTAGAAATCCCGCAAACTAAACTCTCCGAAGAATCAAGAATCTTGTAAGCATTTTTCTTAAATCTTACCTCAAAATCGTCATTGGTAAGCTATAAAACAGATAGAAAATTATATCATAGTTTGCTCACTAAGGTAACATCTTTAAGAATGAAAGAATCATTAATATACACAGTACCTTTAACGATGATATGACAAGAATAACTAGAGTCAACAAGTCAAACATCTCCCTTCCTAGCCCAATGAACCTGAATTAATGATAAGAAAATATCAGTGACACAACACTAGGGAAAATAGAATAGATTTAGGAACCTAGTACTGAGTCACACGACGAGCAGAAGATCCAGTTACAGAAACAAAAGACTAACCTGTAGCAACACACCGCACCTCACCTCTCACAGAAACAGAAGATCTAGAAATAGAACTCAAACCTTTGCTTGATGTATATAGATAATGCCGCGGATAGCTGCCTTGATGGGAAAAACGAGGTCTATCTTGAGGACGGTGGAAACCTTAACCGGAAGCAACTCGAGGACCAAAACCAAAAGTAGCCAAAAACCCAAGTCCTCGATGCTGCCTAAATCCAAAAAAGTCAAGAGAGCTACCTACAAGTCTAGACCTCGTATCAGCCTTAGGAGCACTCTGAGTCTAGGACTAACCATGAATACCCCTAAGAGCACGAACATGGTCACGATGCACGACCTTGGCGCGCTTGAAGCAGAAGTCAATTAAGCGTCCATCCTTCTGATAGAAGGTGCAATGATACTTTGCCTTCTGAGAGGTCGAATCAGAAGGAGGCACAACCTTACAATCAGAAATCCCCTAGATAAAACCTATAGATTTAAACACTGTCTTCTTATACTCAGGTGCAACGTCGATCACACCACCTGCTATAGCTCTAACAACTACAAGTGGATGTTTTCTCACATCCTCTAAAACATCGTATCCTAGATCTTAATTAAACATGCAAATCTTGGATTTGTCCAGAATAAGATTGAGTCTTTTCTTGCCTCTGATAAACTTTTGAAGAGTATCCATGAAATACTCACACTCCTGAAAAAGGGAGGTAGAGGAAGAACATGGGTAAGAGGAAGATGAAGAACTAGAAGAAGAAGATCGAATAGCACGTGCATATCTCTCCTTATGCATAGCTGTCTCAATCTTGAGTGCTTCGCAAGGCACACATGAGGTAGTGCTCATCCTAGCCATCTGTACCTTGTAACTCTTCCTAAAGGTCTCTTGTATATTCCCTTATTTTCTCCTCCACTTCAGCACAGAATGAGCAAACAGATTGTGGCTTATCTAGTAGGTCCTTAATTAACTTCACATATTTTTCATCCAAAGCAATCAATTCAAAATTTAATTTTTCATAATTGATGCATAGTGAGCTAACAGGTGTCTTAGAAGAATATTGAACCATTTTCTTATTATGATCACATATGTCCTAAAATTTCTTAGAAATGGATTTAAGTTCAGCTGTTAATTTAGGACAATTGGCACAAGAAGCAATCGGTTCAATCAAAGCAGCATGCATTTCAACAATTTTATAATCTGTCTTCTTCAAAAAAACATTGAAGTTGACATAGCTATCACAATTTTTAGGCAGACCAAGGAGAAAGGTATACATATATTTAAAAGCAATGTCTTATCCTCACATGAGGTGCTGACTATAATCTCAACTGAATCAGATTGAAAAGGAGTAACTCTAGACATCTCTAGTTCAGCTAATAGAGTAACATTATCCACCTTAAGCAAATCAAGCTCAGAAATCACACTATCATGTAAGGTCCTTAATTTTTTTATATCTCTAAACAAGAAAAAACAAACATCACAATCATCATGTGAGGAAACAGATCTAAGTAAAGCAAGCTCCTGTGATAAGCTCTTTACCTATTTCTCTAACTCACCACACCTAACTCTAGGCTTATCATAAAACTTTCCTAATTTGAGAAAAACATCATTGATCTTGTCGCAGGAGGGGCATACCTCATCGAGTCATTGTAGAGATCGTCATCACTGATGTTGTTCTCATCAGCCATGAAGCACATCCCAATGAACTCATCGCCGTCCTTAGTATATTTTTGCATATCGTCCTCACCTTTGTCATCACTCCAGCCCTCCATGTTGCCAAAGTTAAAATTATCGAAGGTGGTAAGGGCGCAATGGAAGAACTTCTTCGCCTTGCTGAAGTTGCGGTACTTCTTCTCTTTGCCTTGATCACAAGCTAGCAGCTTCTTGTTGTAGTTCTTGCTCGTACCGTCATAGCCATTCTTGCCCTTCTCCAACTTGGCGCTATTTGCTCGATTGTGGTTGGGGCCTCCACACTGAAAGCAGATCACCGAATCTCCTCCCTTCCTCATTCTAACCCTCTTGTATACATGTGAGAACTTTCTGGCTAAGAGGGCTAACTCACTCTTTGAAAACTGCAAAAACTGGTCTCACACGAAGCATCCAATGAGAAACCAAAGACACCATCAGGAGATGGTCCAAAAGTAGATGTGGGATTAGTGACCAAAACCATTAGCTGCAACTTCATCTTGTGAGAGACGACATCGATCTCATGAGTCTTGAAGCGAGAGTACAATGCGTCAAGACTCAAGGTCGATAGATTAGTCGTGTCCTTGATGGTGGTCACTTTCATCTCCTAAATTTTGAGGTCTAAGGTAGAAAATATTTGTTGAGTATTATCCGAGTTTGGGTATATGATACCAACTGCTCGGAGGTTGCTCAGAATTTTACTAAATCTGCCAAATCATTCATCTGAGGATTCACTAGCGGACCCTGGAGCAACAACTCCTATATCCTCTGTGTAAATCGCACTAGTCTTGGATCAGCTAGTGCACACAGTGGATAACAGAGATAAATATCAATCATAATGATATTTATTCACTAACTACATATGGGCTTGATTGCCAAAATTTACACCCACGACTCATAGGCCAAAATTAAACAAAAACAATAGATGAAAAACATCGAAGCAGAAGAAACCCATTATGCTAGCCCAAAGACAAACAACAGTAAGATATGGCTTACTCGTCTTGGTCCGCACCATAGTCAAAGTCATCTTCCTCTAAGATGTGAAAGCAAGGATGAATACTAATTTGTACTCCACAAGTCACACGGGAAAATACAATATAATATTAAAGGCAACAAAGGAAGACATATAAAGTTAATTTGAGCATAAAGCGGCATATAAAGAAATAAAGTAAATCGATTAGAAATTGCTGAACTTAATAAAGTAAATAAAATTGGTATTATAAATAAAGTTAATATCGTTAGTACAGGTCCATCCTCCACACTAACCTAACCATGGGCATTTCACCTGGATCATCTTTTCCTAAAAATCTCATATGGATTCCATCCATCCATATGCTTTTTAATCGCCCATAGATTATATCCATCCATCAGTCTTTTCAGAAACCATTTTGAAAACCAAATTCTAATCCAAAAAAAACTTTACTCAGCTTGCCCATAATCGTGGGCACGCCTATCCAAGATAGTTTATACATATTACACAGGTTGTACAGTTTTACCTACAAGACATGATCATCCCATATTGCCACCGAATAAGCACACTTCATTTGGTGTGCGGCGAGAAGATCATGACAAGACCTTTATAAAGCAAAACCTCCAACATGACCAAGCCAACACTAAGATTTCTCCCTAATAAGAAATCTACCAGACCAAGACCCCCTCTTGAGCCAAGCGAGACTTCACATGGCCTACGCCACACTCACTTTCAACCTACAACAAGACTCGGATTGGGACCTGCAAATTGGTCAGCCAAGACCGTCTCATACCAGCTTTGTGGTAGTATGATAAGGACTTTGTAATAGTAGCTCATCGACCTGTCCTTAACTGACTTAGGCTCAGACTACATACCCCTTGTGTCTGGCAATCAATATTGTGTCCTTGAACAACAATGCATGCTAGCAATCACTCACCACCTAACCATTTGTCTAAGTCTAAACCAAATTTTATATTTTATTTTAAAATATTTCATAGACTTTCTTCAGTCACCGAAGTTAAGAATACTTTTTAAAAGCTTATCATTTTATGTAAAAACTATCCCTAAATCAAAATTATATCTAAGCAGATCTAAGCATTTTATATAAAAATTCTCTAGTCCATACTAGTGTACTAACCAGAGTTTTATTCTAGGATGACAAGATATTCAGGGATCAATATCAAAGGAGACAATAACAAATAGGCATTAACTAAATTTTAAAACTGAAATTGAAATATATTGAATAAAAATGTACGTGTAGAATAGTTTAAAATAATATAATTTTATTTCATAATCTGGGATCAATATGATCAACAAGTGAGCTTGTCTTGCTCCACAAATTGATGTGAATAGTCGTCGAAGAATTCTTCAAAATCGTCGAAATCTACACGTGAAAGTACGCAAGTAAAATTAAATAAATTCAAATAAATTTAAATATTAAAAAGGAGGGCAGAAATAGATAGAGAAATTTTTTTGATCAATTTAGGAATTTGAATGGGCTTAATGAGAGCTAGGATGGAGGAGAACGGGCTTCCAGAAGTTTGAATTCTAAAGAAATTGAAAAACTAGAGTTTTTAGAATTATTTTTCTACTGAAAAAGGATTTATGACGTCAGCAAGGAATTACTAGAATTATTTTTCAGAAGGAAAATTCAAGATTATGATGTCAGTAAGGAATTGAATTTATTATGTCATGCTGACGTCAGTCCTATACGTGGCAGGTGACATGGTTGTTTTTGCTAATGTGGCTACCACGTGTCTAACACGTAGCGCTAATGTGCCATGGGAGGGTTTTGGTGCTGACATGGCATGCCACGTGGCTGCCATGTGGATGCTGACTCGGTAGATATGTTGAGGTGGTCGTCACATGGTTGACAGGCAGGCCGAGAAGGGAAGGCTAGAGGAAGCTGCCAGATGGAGATCGGATGACTGTGATTACGAAGAAGTTTGGACCAGTCCAAACAGTGAAGGATTGTTTCGACTGTCAGATCAGCAATGGACGTCTGATCGCAAAGCAACATTTGGACCATCCGAACTGGCAAGGGACTTTCGTTCCGTCCAATTGGTAAGGAATGTTCGGACCGTCCGAACGACGAGAGGACTTCGCACCGTCTAATCGACAACACACTGTCCGATCGTCAATTGAGTGTTTGGACTATCCGAATGGCACTGGATCTTCTGGACTGTCCGATCAGCAATGAACCGTCCGATTGGCTGGGATCTTTCGGACCAGTCTAAACGGCCAAAGGGGATTCAGACCATCGGATTAGCCAGAGAGTCATTCAGATCATCTGATCGGTAATGGGGAACATTCGAACCATCCAAACGGTGACAAGTAGGGATGGCGACGGGGAGCTCGAAGACCGAGGGCTTGCCAGTGGTGCGGGGCATGGCGGCTGCCAGTGAAGCTTGAAAAAGGAAGAGGAGTGTGTGGGGGTTGTTTTTAACCTTTTTGGTTTGTTGGGTGGTGGCTGGAGTCAACTGTTGATGACAGCGGAGCTTGGTTATTGGTGGTGTCGGTGCTTCAGTGATGCTCACGTATGGGGAAGGGTGGATAACAATCACCGTGATGCGATGAAGTTAGAGGTGGTGGAGATAAGCTTCGGGAATGGCTGAAGTGGGCCCAATTTCCCGCCAGAGTGATGTCAAGGAATAGAGCGAGGTGAGCACGATGAGGGAGCGACTGTGCGCTCGGCTAAGCGAGGGGAAGGAGGGAAGTGGCGGTGTGGTGGTACAGGGTGCTCAAGGGGCCCTTTTATAGTGCGGAGAGGGGGCATCGGCAACCGAATTTCTTGCTGAAGATCACAACAAATGGCAGCGATTGAGGGGGAACCGAGAGAAGCAGGCACGTGAAAAGGGGGACGGTGGGTGCAAAACGTCCAGGGGTGGCGTGGGTCGCACATGAAGGGGTGGAGCCGGGCCAGCGATGGCGGTGGTAAGAGCGGCAAAAATTGTGATGGAGATGCGCAGGGAAGAACAGGGCTGGAAGAAGAAGAAGGTGGCAGGGGTGGCTGGTGGGTGGGCCCCAGGTAGCGAAGAGAGAGGAAGAAAGAGAGATGGACGGGGAAAGAGGCCCGATGGGTGCCACGCGGCCCGGAGGGGAAATCCAATAGCCAAGAGGAGAGAGAGTAGAACGAGGATGGCCGGGATGAGCTGGGGGCGACGTGGATGATTCCTACATCCACACATTGCTCGGAGAGCTCGAGCGTGGATTTTCAAATATTTAATTTTTATTTGATTTTTAGAAAACCCAAGAAAGTAATTAAAGGCTCAAAAAAATATCAAATAAAATTAAAAAATTCTAGAAAAATTCACAAAAATTTCTAAAACTATTTTGGACTTGGAAAAAATATTTCTAACTTATTATTGTACTAATTTTTTACACTAAAAATACTTATTAAATTTGAAAATATTTTTAAAATTCCAAAAATACACAGAAAATTCATATAAAAGCCAAATAAGTTTAAATAATTAATTTGAATTAGGATTTTTATATGAATTGAAAATATCCTTTATTTAATATTATTTTTATGTTATTTTTACTCAAATCATTTTTTCAAAATAAAGCCTTTTCAAATGCAGCTAGGCTGTTACATTCACCAGCAAGCATCTCAAATTTGTTGTACTCACTCTTGTATCGATCCTGTTTCACGATATTGATTTCGGTGGTGCGCTCAAAGTATGTATCGAGGGTCACCCAAATGTCATATGCCGAGGAGAGGTGAGAGATGAGATCAAACTCATTTCTATAAGGACCCTAAATAATGATATTCCTTGCCATAGCGTTTGCCCCAATATCTGGCATATTTATAGGCATGATGTTCTAATTAGCATTCCTTGCCATAGTTTATCCGATATAGTACATCGGTGTTCGTTGGAAGTTATAGCATTTCATTGATGCGGCCGATTGGACTGAGTTATGTTTGCTTGTTGATTATAGATGGATAATATTATGACTTTGCACTATGGTGGGACTGTGAAGAGAAGTGACAATGGAGGTGTTGATTTGGAGGGCATGTAAGAGACCACGTTACTATTTAGGTCACGTCTGTCGTATGGTGAGGTCATTTGTCGCTTGAAAGATAGGCTGGGATGGACAGATGAGCATGGTGATGTCGTTATGGAAGGATTGATTGATGTTAGGTCGTCAAAGGGGCCGCGTATAAAGAGATTGGTCTCGATTGGCAGCGACGATGAATGGGATAACTATGTGGCCGTCATTTTGGACTCAGAGGTCAGAGCACCTGACTTGTTCGTGCGGATGGTGGTGAGAGATACATCACCTCGTAGGGCTGCATTCGATTGCAATGACTCACCGTTGGTTGGGAATATATTTGTATGTGCATGTATTTCGAAAAGACAGAAGTGCTGTCTTTTGCAAGCTCAGGCTGCACGGCGCCAAAGAACATGGCGCCGTACATACATATCACGGCGCCAAAGACACTGCCGCCGTGGTGTCTATGCACGGCGCCAGGGTCTTTGGCGCCGTGCTACCTGAGCCTGCAAAAGTGTCTTTTCCGAAGCACATGCACGTACACATATATTCATACATGCACTGTCATCACTAATACCAGAAGCATGGTCAACTGCAGTAGATGATTTTTTCACAAAATACGTCAACAAACATTCTCAAAACATAAATGCGTCCACAAACATAGTTCATAAATTCTCAAAACATACATACACGTCCACATCAAACATACATAGCAATAACCTACTGAGTACATCGAGGCCACTTCCCCTTCCCCTGAGCATCAGGGTACTCCTTAAGGGCTGCCTTGGCACGTCGCGCTCTCTCTAGCTTCTTCTCCCTTTCACCCTTGCGCCTTGCCGTGGCCCTCCTACGCTCCTCCTCACGGTGCTCCCTCGTGGCATCCTCCTGCTTCTTCTCCCTTTCCCACCTCTCCTTTCTTTCTTCATCCCACTTCTTAGCGCCGTCAAGGTACTTCTTGTCCTCCTCAGTGATCTCGGTGTTGATCCACTACTCAAAATCACAAAGCGGTGGAGGCCCCTGCAAATGTATGCATTCGTTAAACCAACAGGATTAATACCAAGTCGATGAATCGACAATACAACATACCATCTTGCCGAGGACGATGGTGGCACGTGGTGGATCGAACGCCCAATTGCCACACATCTAGTACCTCTACCTATATGTCTCTGGTTCGTCCGACCTCTCGACCTTGCAAGGATCGCCGCACAAACACATCGGCACGACAACACAGGGTGGAGGTGGCAAACGGGTGAAACCCATGACAACGTAAAATGCAAAATAAATAAGAACTACTATTCTTCAATAGCTCTAAGCCTAGGTTAGCCGTAAAACGAATCTATGCATACAACTACTCTTATATTATGCATACTCAACGCTAATCCAACCGAAAATCGAGCCAAATCGAACTAATTTCATTTAGGGTTTCAAAACTTACCCCATGAAATGTACCTCAAATACACCATATCTATTTAAAAAAACAAGAGAGGGGAGAGAGCTCACCTTGCTTGGTCGGTTTGAAAGCAAAATCGCGAGAAATAACAATGGATTGGAGTGGATTTGGAGGGGGGAGAGCTGGGGGGCGGAGGAAGCCTGTCTGTGTTTGCTTGGGCTGAAGGGAGGAGTGAGGGGTGGGGGGCCGAGGGGCCGTGCTCGGGCTTAAGTCCCAGAGCACGACGTCACGATCTTTAGCGCCGTGATTACACATCACGGTGCCATGTGCTTTGGCGCCGTGCTGTGCCACCGTGGCGCCTACGTGGCCAGGAATGACGCCAACGTATATAGCGCTGTGATGTATACCCTGGGCGCCATATTCTTTGGCGCCGTGCTATGGGTCTATTTCTGCAAACCTTTTTCAAGGGTCTATTTGTAAGAAACTTTCAAATTTTGGACTAAAAAGCAAAAATTTTAGTTAGTGGATCCTATCCACTAACACAATGGGGGAAATCTGTTAACCCCACACATAGGGGGTTTTGCTCATACATGTTCACTTTGCATGTTTTTGAAAGCGTATAAGTCTATATCCGCTAAATCCTTAGTCTTAATCGGTCTCGATCAAACCAAATCCACCTTGACCAAAACTGCTCTCAACGTGTCACCCACGCACCGTGATTTTGATCCAAGGTGATTTTTGGTATTTTGATCAAACTACTAAAATACCCCTTGTTGACACGGTCATCATCATTCTTTATAAGCAATCGCCATTCTTGCCATATGTAGGTGCATCACTAGCTTGCCACGTGTCACCAAGTCTTTCCTATCCTAGTTCCAAGAACCATGACTCACTTGGACTATCCAATCTTCATGGTGCAATCTTGCGTTCGAATTCTCCTTCAACATATCCCGCATTTCTCCAACCATGCTTGGGCTCACCGTCTTACCCAGTACCTTGATTGTTCTAAGCCTCAACTCCTCCATAAGCCCAACCCCGATTCTCACTATTAACCACGGTTGACTCAAAGCGACCATACACATCCAAGGATAATGAAATTATTTTCGAGCACAAATTCTTCATAACTTGACCTACACTAGCCAAAACAGGCATCATACAACCTTAATGCAATGACCTAGGTCACCCCAACTCAATCCATGACTTAAGTCCCAAAATCCTCAATTTCTACCCATAACCAATCCTAACAAAGTACGATCTTTGCAAAATGAATAACCACTCCAGTAACATTGCAATAGTTCATCACAATATTAAGCATGACTTTCTCACATGGTCCTTCAATATTTTTTGTTGGAGGTAGAGTTATTTATAATTTAGACCGTTGTATGTACTATTAGCGACATCCATGCAGGATTAATCATTGGTGATATTTCTGACAATCCATCATCTTCTATTGATTACTGTGGTAAGATTCGCAGATGAGGAGTAAGAACTGCACTTTTCAACATAATTTGCGCTAAACTTGATTAAGGGGACTTCGAAAAAAAAGTTATGAAGACAATTGAATTTGGTGTTTTATTCACTATTAAGATATGTTGAAATTTTGGATCACTTGTGCAATCATTATGGAGACTTTGTTAACATTTACTTTCAGTGACATTCAGATGGTAGCTAGCATAATACTATCTAGAGTTTCGATGTTTCAAAGTGAAGATTTTGCTCTAATTTTAGTTTGATATAAAGGATTTAAGTGCAAGAATGAGTTTGTTTTTGCGTGGATACTACCACATTAACGGTATTGATGGTCTACTATAGTTTATACGGCATTGACGGTATGAGAGTTCCTTTCATCTAGACTATTTTAAAGGAGATGTTTCAACCATGTCATAGAATTTAATTAACTTTTCAATCAGCAGTTTGACATATGTGATGACCATACATGCAAGTTGCTCTTTCAGTGAATGTTGTTTGCAAAGTTTTGTGTTCTAGGTGGAGCATGTCAGATTCTATAATATGAGTTCTTCATTTTCTATTTAGCGCTACAGGCGATGTTTTGGCTTATAGTATTTTGATGATTGAGTATTTGTTTCAAGAGGTCAATTGCATAGACTCAGTCTTTACTAGGGTTATGAATTATTGAAGACCTAGATTTCTTCGTCTACTTTGTTGCTAGCTGTGTGTTTGGAACTACTGATGATTTGCTCAATTTTGCTTCATGAGGAGCGTTTGAATAAGACTGTTCAGTTTTAATCATTGAGATTAGCCCTATGGACTTTCTAGGCACACGATCAATTGATGAAGACTTATTTGAGAAGATTTCATATTTTGTTTACAGGAGCGAATTTGTCTGAAAGTGAAGATTGTTAAAGTATAATCCAAATTCTTGTCGTGTCCATACCGGACATGGGTGCTAACCAGGCTAGCGCTAGGATGCACACACCAAGCCGTGTCAGACGTGGCACCAACATGCGCATCTGACTCTAACGGTTTCCTTCTCTATTTGGGACTTTGATCTCTAACCTATATATGTGCATGTAGTGACACGGTTTAGATGCGCCGAAGTTCTCCGTGCTTGTAATTCTCCTCATATAGTGATATTCCTCCTTTGTGCGTTCGTAATTTTTCACACAAGGGTTTTTCACATAAAATCCGTGAGTCACGTTCTTTTGATATCTACTTTTACCGTGTGGTTTATAACAATCTCTAAATTTGGGGGTTTAAAACAAAAGAGTGACACTTTCTTGGGAAAACTTTGCCTTCTTGAATTTATTTTTAATGTACCTTTGTCACCCAAAAATAAAAGTTATGTTTCTTAGGGAAGAAAAAACCTCTAAAGGGCTATATGAAAGAGGGGATTGCTCAACAAATTTTTAGGATCTATTATATAATTAAAACTAAGAAAAAAAAGAGGACATCATGTTCGCTCTCAAGGACTAGAAATTACTATGTTAATAAAAAAATAAGAGAAAAATCTATACTGTCAATTGTGATAGGTCTAGATTATAACGGTATAAATTAAATAGCTATGATATATGTTACAATTGTTCATAAGTATTTTTGAGGGTAATCTGTGAGCTTTCATTAACTTAAATTAGTTTGGATACAGTCAGCCCTGAGGCTGTGTACAAGAAAATTAGGACTCGTATTTAGCCATTCTTGCAAGTCAACTTGCGTGCAAGCATGCTCTTAGTACAACTATGAGCCGCGATATTAGTCAACCTCCGAGCAAACTGAACAACAAACGGAAGGAATTCAGAACTGAGCTCACGAACTTCGTCATGGATTGTTGCAACCACCGATTTGTTTCTTGGTCGCCTATACCACATCTGCACCAATTCCTGGCTCCATGATATAACAAGTATAACTCTATGTTTAGATATGTACATATGTATTGCAGCAATTACACAGGAATTTCTGCTAGTTTAGTTAAATCCTAAGGATTTGGACCTGAATCCCCGTTTCCAAACACGCCATAAGAAGGCTGTCCTACGACAAGCAACCGAGCGCATAAATGTGCTATTCCATGTGGGAAATCTTCGAACAAGCGAGCTGCAAATCAATGCAAGCAGTTGCAGCTAGGCTTCATCCGATCCTCATGCACTCCCAGAACTGTTGCCTGCAACGAACAGTCTAACACAAATCATTGGATCACATCTGGTCGATACAGATGTGTAGCGCATGCATGTACGGCTGAAATCGTTCTGTTCCATGATCCAGGACAATCAACCAGCCGGCCGGGCCGGCATGGCGTCTTGATCGCCATTAAAAGGCGTCACATGAAATGGGAACGACCCATCGGTACAGGCTATATCTTTTTATTTTTGCTACGTTTAATAACTTTTAACTATGGCGGATAGATTTTGTGTATACTTTTTGATACAGCGGTAGACAACGAAGACGTTGACACAGATGTCACATACTATTTTGGACTTGGGAAGCCGTTTGTGTTGGGATACGGGTAGGCTACGCTAGCGCAAATTAAAATTTTCTATCGCGTAAATCAGAAAGTTATGCGAGTAAGAGATCTACCGCATAAACTAGGAGTTATGCAAGTAAGAGATCATAGATCGTTACTACTAGACGTGCAGTGCAGCGGAAGTAGAGTTGAAGTAGCCAATTCAACGAATAACGTGTCGATGTAGAAGAAATAGTCGATTGTCCTCTGTCCAACCGTCGCCTCCTCATGTTCGTCCCGGTCAGCTCTCCACAGTTGTAGCAGCGTCTCTACCGAGGTCCACATATTCAGGGACGGAACACCTTGTGTCGGCGTACTAGCACCAGCGCGCACGGCAGTGATTATGAGAGGTGGCCACTAGGATTTCGATGGGTGTGTTTCGGGATGCCTCCCTCAGCCTTCGCACCACTCCTAATATAGCCTCCAATTGAATCCTTATCCGATAATAGTAGAGATCGAATCCCACTAAGAAACAATTATTTGGGCTCTTATCATTCCAGCTTATTAAGTGTATGGCCCTGTAGATTTATGTATATTTGGCCATGAGCCGAAAACTCTTTTTCGGTCTATAAGTAGGTAGCGGTCCCTAATAGGACATAACGACTCCCAAATATACATAAAGATTATATCGGATGAACTTATATACTGCTTATGTACCGATCCATTTGCCTCATGATACTAGATTGAAATCAATACGAGAAGTGTGCCATCCTATGATAACTTGATTCTTCACTCGAATCTGTAGTGGATTACTCAGTTGTAATTAACTCCTCAACCATATTCGGTATGGTCATACACTTTCTTAATCCAACCACATCGAGGGACTTAAACATCTCTCTTGTTATATAGAAGGGGCAAATTCTATCTTAATCGCTCATATTCCTCCGCATATTTTATAATAAACTCGAACAATACATTTATGACTACCCAGTTATAGAGTAGTATTGGTAACCCCTAAATAAACTATTACACACGTAGGAAACAATAGCGACCTCAAGTTTAAGGATCCTACATACATTATGTATGAGATCAACTGATGACACTTAAGAATATATCAATTCCTGTAGTGTTTCATGGCGGGTCAATCCAATATCATATTCTCTAACATATGTCAACATTATTGATTTGATATTTTATATCCATGATCTATGAAACATGATCATCAATCAATACATGTGTTGATCTGTAAATCATAATTGTCCTATATAATGATATAAGATCAAGAATAATTTAGAATAACATCAAAATATGAATAGAGCGTTCCACGAACAAGTTACATACTTGTTGATAAATATGAAAGATTTTTATTCAATAGACAAAATAACATAGTATTCAAAAGATCATAAATATATAAATGATATAATCATCTTCATGATTGTCTCTAGTGCATATCACTAACAATCTCCCACTTGCACTAGAGTCAATCATACAAGTATCTAATACACATAGCTCTTGTGTGCGCCTCATGCTTTAGCTGTGGAAGAGGCTTCATTAACGGATCAACAATATTTAAATCCGTGTGCACTTTGCATGTATTAACATCACTTCTATCAACAATCTCGAGAATGAGATAAAAATGCCAAAGTATATGCTTGGATTTTTTATACGATCTAGGCTCCTTGGCTTACGCAATGACTCTACTATATCGCAATAGAGATTCATTGGACTAGAAGCACTACAGACCACACTCAGCTCAGAGATGATATTTTTTATCAAAATAGCCTCCTTTGTAGTTTTAGAAGCCGCAATATACTTAGCGTCCATTGTAAAATTGGCAACTGTCTATTGCTTGGAATTTTCTAGTTCACTATTCCTCCATTAAGACAAAACATAAAATCAAACTACAATCAAAAATCATTTTTATCAGTTTGAAAAATAGTATCAGTGTAACCATTTACGAGTAGCTCTTCCTCACCACCATAAACAAGGAACGCATCCCTAGTCCTTCTCAAGCATTTTAGGATATTTTTCACTGCTATCCAAAGACCTTCACCTGGATCTGATTGATATCTGCTTGTAACATTTGAAGCATATGACACATCTGGATATGTACAAAGAATGGCATACATGATAGACCCAATGGAGGAAGCATATAGAATCTTACTCATCCGGTCTTGCTCATCTGGTTTCGAAGGACACCGAGTCTTGATAAAACTAATACCATGTGACATAGGCAAAAAAACCCTTCTTGAAATCCTGCATGTTAAACTACTTCAACACTTTGTCAATGTACGTATTTTGTCTTAATCCAATTAGTTGTTTAGTTCTATCTCTATAGATCTTTACTCCCAAAATATATGCTGGTTCTTCTAAGTCTTTCATCGAGAAACTATTTCTTAATGAAGACTTGATAGATTCAAGCATGGAAATATCATTTTCGATCAATAATATGTTATCGACATATAGGACCAGAAAAACAAGTATACTTCTACTAGCCTTTAGTAAACACAAGGCTTTTCTACATTCTTGATGAAGTCAAACCCTTTGACTACTTTATCAAAACGAATGTTCTAACTCCAAAAGCCTACTTCAGTCCATAGATAGATCTCTGAAGCTTGCATATCTTTTTAGCATTTTAGGCATCGACAAAAACCTCAGATTGTGCCATGTACACATGCTCACTTAGGTTCCTATTTAGGAAAGCTATTTTAACATCGTATGCCATATCTTATAATTGAAATATGCAGTAATAGCTAGAATAATCCGGACAGACTTAAGCATAGCGACGGGCGAGAAGGTTTTATCATAGTCAACACCTCGAATTTTGTTCGAAACCATTCACCACCAATCATACCTTATAGATATGAATATTTCCATGCATGTATACCTTTTTCTTACAAACCCATTTGCACTCAATGGTTTTTAAACTATCGGGTGGATCAATCAAATTCCAAACTTGATTATCATATATAAATTGAATTTCAGATCTCATGGCTTCAAGCCATTTCTCATAGTCTGGGTCTACCATCGTTTCCTCATAAGTCTTAGGCTCATCATTATCTAATAATAAAATATCATGTCGATACCTTATCGGCAATTGATGTGGCCTTTCAGACCTACGTAGGGCTGGTGTCTCTTCCACAATTTCTATAATATCTTGTACACTCCGTAGAGGTTCGGCAGGAGTTGAAACATTTACTGATGTGTCTCAAATTTCTTTGAGTCTCATCGTACTCTCACTAACTCTTCTTGAAAGAAACTATTTCTTCAAAAAGACACCATTTTTGGCAACAAACAATTTGTACTCATCCCTTTTATAAATGTAATATCGTTTAGTTTCCTTAGGATACCCCATGAATAAACATTTATCAGATTTAGGAGTGAGTTTATCAGATGTTAAATATTTTACATACACTTCACATCCATATATTATGAGAAAAGACAACCCATGATACTTTCCAATCTATATCTCATATGGTGTCTTCTCTATGGTTTTTAATGGAACCATACTTAAGGTGAACGCATTTGTTTCTAAAGCATACCCCAAAAAAGACAATGGCAGATCAGATTGTCTCATCATAGAATGAATCATGTCTAACAAAGTCCTATTCCGTTATTCAGACACCCTATTCCATTGAGGTGTTTCCGGCAGAGTTACCTATGGAACAATTCCACTTTGCTTTAGATGATCATCAAACTCATAGCTCAAATATTTACCTCCATAATTTGATCGTAGGGTTTTAATTGTCTTGCCAAGTTGATTTTGTAACTCATTCTCAAATTCCTTGAACTTTTCAAACGATTCAGACTAATGCCTCATTAAGTAGATGTATCCATATCTACTAAAGTTGTCGGTAAAAGTTATGAAGTACTGAAGACCACCTCTGGCTGCTGAGCTCATTGGTCCACATATATCCGAATGTACTAAGGCTAATAAGTTATTTGCCCTCTCACTTTGACCAGTGAAAGATGTCTTAGTCATTTTGTCAAGTAAATAAGACTCGCTTATTTCAAATGATTCAAAATTAAATGAACTTAGAAAACCATCTTTATGGAACTTTACTATACGCTTCTCATTTATGTGACCCAAACAACAAAGCCAAATATAAGTGGGATTTAAATTATTAGGCCGAAGCCTCTTAGCATTAATATTATAGACTGGCACATCCTCAAGATTTAAAACATATAATCTATTTATCAATGGAGCATAACCATAAAACATATCATTCAAATAAATTGAACAACAATTGTTCTTTATTCTAAACATATAACCTTCTACTCCCAAACATGAAATAGAAATAATATTTTTGCTTAAAGTGGCAATATAATAACAATTATTCAATTCCAAAACTAATCCCGAGGGTAAAGATAATGGTAAAGTGCCAACAGCCAATCCAGCAACTTTTGCTGCATTGCCCACGCGAAAATCAACCTTACCTCTTGCTAAACACCTACTCCTTATTAGCCCCTACATCGAATTACAAATATGAGCAACCAATCCAGTATCAAATGCCAAAGAATTAACATGAGAAGTAGCAAGATTTATTTCTATAACATTTATACCTGAAATAAAAGTCTTACTTGCCTTCTTCTTTTCTAGCTCTGCCAAGCATTTCTTGTTGTTCCTTTTCTAATGGCTTAGTCCCTTGGCAATGATAGCAAACAATACTAGGTGCAACACCAATTTTGAGTTTCTGAAGCTTAGATTTAATATTCAAAATCTCATCTTAAGTTTTGCACGTGTCCTTTTTTTTTGCTCAAAACCTTATAATTCTTCTTTTTGAAGTTGGTAGTCTTCTGAACTATCATCACATGATTAGAGCTTTTCTTAATGCTCTTCTCTACTGACTTGAGCATCCCAAGCAACTCAGTTATTGACTTCTCCATGCCATTTATATAAAAGTTCAAAATGACTACTCAGAACTCGAATGGAGCAACTGAAGAATCACATTAGTAGTCAACTCTTGGCTAAGGGGAAAAACTTGATATCCAATCAACTTAATCACATGAGGGTTGACTGGACTTCCTTCAGTTAACTTGCACGTAAATAATGATTTAGAGGTGTTGCACCTTTTATCCCTTGCCTAGTTCTCAAACATACTTTTAAAACCCAGAATCATATTGTAGGCATCTGTGTTCTCATATTACTTCTAAAGCTCAGAGTTCATGATGACAAGTATATGAGACAGCTAACATCAAGTAAGTCATTTCAATGTTTCTCATACTCATTCTTTTAAGTACGAGTAGCATCTTTAGCTAATTCATTTGGATATGGAACCTCTAGAGCATATTTCTTCTTTTCTTGTTTGAGAACAATTCTGAAGTTACGATACCAGTCAATGAAGTATGTTCCACTTAGTTTTTCTTTCTCAGAATAGATCGTAGGTTAAAATTGGGTGTGGAGGAAGTAGATGGTGGCATTGTCTAAAATATAAAAAGTATATGCAAAAAATTCAGCACTATGTTTATGTGAAATCTTTTATTAAACAATTTAACAAAAGATATTCCCAATATATGTTTAAAATTATGTACCCTCTAATAGCATATAGTGAATCAAGATCTATATTTCACTAAGTCCTAGTGAGCTTTGGAATCACTGCTAGAAACCTAGCGATGTAGGTAAGCAAACATTTGCTAATTGCATCACATGCAACTCTTATTTGTTGAGTGATATCCATATATTCCAACCTAAATGCTATACCTCTAGACCCAAAACTATTTTGATAGCCTAGTCAAGTTAAACAATACTATGCATGAAGTGTCTAACACTTTACTGTATCTCATTGAGATAATTAATGGCACCCTACTTTGGTAGACTTGTCAGTTAATGATCAAAATTTTGATAGGTATAACTATTGGAAGGGCATCAAATTTTGCATAATTGTTTTTAGAGGGACACTATTATATCATGTTAAAAACACCCAAAATAGTAATAATATGAATAATAGTATAACATGAACATAAAAGCATTCACAATTAAATCATATTAAACTGTGATATAGTATCGGCCTTACGACCGCAATCTCTATCATCATGCTTTCTATTCACTGAGCCAACAATGCTTGAGTTCACCACAATCATCTTAACTATTACTCCTAACAGCTAATAATGAATTACATATGAAAATATCAAGCATCACAAGTCGACACGCAAGCCATTTTACAATAATATATAGCACATGGCTATAAATCAACATGACACGCAGGCTATGAAAAACTTATACATACATCATGTACACAATGGGCCATGCTATTCACACAACTATGCAAAAACGAGTTATATGCAGAATCCAATTCTATCGTGTGATATGAATACATAACATCTATAATGCGCGGTATGATTACCTAGCAAAAACTAGTTATATGCAAAATCCAATCCTATTCACGAAATCGCCCTTAAAATTTTCATCAGATTAATCACATTAACGCAATTCTGAACCAATCTAATTGGTCCGATTTTCCATTGATCAATCATATTGATTGGTGTAGAAGATTTCTAGAAAGAACAGCAATTCGGTGCTATCAATTTATATCTTCTCCGAACCTATCTACTATCGTCGAAACTGATTAATCTTATCAATCAGTGACCGAACCAATTCAATAACATGAACCAATCTAAGCTATCATATCAGACCAATAATAGATCCAATCTTCTACCACCACATATTAACTATATGCGACCAATCCAAATTAAATACTACACAGGATGGCTCAGATACCATTGTTTGGACATGGGTATGCTACGCTAGTGCAAATTAAAATTTTCTATCATGTAAACCAAGAAGCCATGCAATAAGATATCATAGATCATTACTACTAGACGCGTAGTGCAGTGGAAGTAGAGTTGAATCAACTGATTCAACGAAGAGCACGTCGATGTAGTGAAAGTAGTCGATCGTCCTCTAGCCAACCATCTTCTTCTTACGATCGTCCTGATCAACACCGTAGTCACAAGAGCGCTTCTACTAAGATCCACATATTCAGTGATGGAATACCATTTATCAGCATACTAGCACCAGCGCGCACGGCAGGAATTATGAGAGGTGGCGGCTAGGGATGTCTCCCTTAGCCCCCATACCTCTCTTTATATAGTCTCCAATAGAATCCTTATCCGATACGAATAGAGATCTATCCCACTCAGAGACTATCATCCATATCCTTATCATTTTAGCCTATAAAGTATGTGACCTTATAGGTTCATGTATATTTGGCTATGGTCCAAAAACTCCTTTTCGGTCCATAAGTCGGTAGTGGTCCCTAGCTGGACATAACGACTTCCAAACATACATAAAGATCATATCGGACAAACCTATATAGGGTACTTTTGTACCGATCTCTTCGCCTCATGATACCAGATCGAATTCAAGGCGAGAAGAGTATCATCCTATGATAGCGTGATCATTCACTCGAACCTGTAGCAGATTACTCAGTTGTAATTGATTACTCAACCACATTCAGCATGGCCATGTATTTTCTTAATTTAACCACATTGAAGGGCCCAAAGATATTTTTCCTGTTATATAGGAGTGGTAAATTTTATATTGATCGCTCGTATTCCTCCACATGTTTTATAGTAAACCTGAAAGCTACCTTTATGATTACCCAGTTATAGAGTAATGTTTGGTAACCCTTAAGTAAACTATTACACATGTAGAAAATAATTACGATTTTAAGTCTAAGGATCCTACACACACTATGTATGAGACCAACTGATGACACTGAAAAATATAACAATTCCCATAATGTCTCCTAGTGGATCAATCTAACATTATATTCTATAACATGTGTTCACATTATAGATTTGATATCCCATATCCACAATTCATGAAACATAATCATCAATCAATATATATGATGGTATATAAATCATAATTGTCCCACATAATGATATAAAATCAGAGATAATTTAAAATAACTTCAAAACATGAATAGAGAGTTCCATGAACAAGTCACATACTTGTTGATCAATATGAAAGATAAATATTTAAGAAAAACAAAACAAAATATTATTCAAAAGATGATAAATATAGAAGTAATATAAGCATCTCCATGATTGCCTCTAGAGCATATCACTAACAGTTTAGAGAAATGGTTTCGTTAAGTCACTTAGAGAAACTATCCTGTTTAATTTGGTTTCAGGAGAAGCCGAACCCAAAAGCCACAAAATACAAAAAAAAGAACAAGCTCGTAGGTCCCGTTCAAAAGTGATGTGGCTTATGAAAAAAGGTTAAAAATCAACAGTTCTAAATGACTCACTCCTAAAATCAGAAGCTTGGGGGTATTTAGAATGGACCCTTATATTAGTCTGGATGGCAATCATCAACATCCGACAAGAGTTGATTGATGTTGCTTCGTCGCAATGTACGCATGAATTAATTCATATGACCTATATTAAAACTAGGGGCTTTCGGTGTGCCACCTCACTATTTATGCAAAAAAGTCATTCGGTTTCTTGAAATTATGTAATTGTCCTCAATTTTGTTTGCAAAAAGGTCCCTGCTACATCAATAATTTTGCAAAAAGGCCATTTATTTTTTCAAAAATACGTATGGATCTTTAAATTTTCCAAAAAAAAAGGCCTCTTTTGTTTTATAAAGCTCTACAAGTTTTCTAAAATTACATACGGATCTTTGATTTTTTATGAAAAAGACCTTCAGTTTTTCTAAAAATTCTTACAGATACTTTATTTTCCTTGAAAACCCTCCTCACAAATTATCAACTCTTTTACTTTGATATACACAATGACTAGTGTGATATGGCACCACGCTTCTACTACTAGTTGATTTTATTATTGATCGATCGAGACAGGGGTCGCCCGCTTTGAATCTTTCGTTCTTCATGTACTGCGTCGATTACTTAATTGGAGGTCGGTTTATACGCCCCGCTGGTTTTTTGTGGCACTTAACTTTCGATCTCATAGATAGTGCGATGTATCTCGTGGGGTACGCTCAATAATTTTGATACCGCCCGACAGTTGCATAGTACAATTTATCATTGCATTTAGGCCCCGCTCAGAACGACTGTGGGCGGTGGGTGATGGGCGACAACACAGTAGCAGGTACTGTAGCTACAGTATCTGCTACAGTAAAAATTTTTCGATTTTTTTGTTTTTTAAAAAATTTACTTATACTTTTTTTCGTTTTTTGTTTTCGGTTTTTTTTATATTTTTTTAATTTAATTATACTCAATAAACCAACTCAACTACAGTGTTTTTTCAGCAAAATCCAAAAGCCATCGCTATTCCGATCACCCCCTTAGATTTCGGGTTGCTTTGTGGAGCAATGCATCTGTCCCGTGGAGACAAGGGCATGTTTAGAAGACAGGGGTTTGACACGGAAAAGGTGTGTTTTTTTTATTATGGTTTATGTATTTTGTTCTAGCATAAGTATTTATGTAAACGAATTGAATATTGATAGATCAATAAATTATTTTAAAAAAGTTATTCTGATAAACTACTTCAAAACTATGATGAAAAAATTATTTTATTTATTTATTTAAAAAAAGTATAAATCATAAACCATAATTTAAAAGAACTGACGCCCGCTTCCAAAAATTGACCCATTACGTGCAGGCCATGGCGTACGGTTGGTCCGGTGGTGGTTAACTGGTTGCGTCGATCATCACTGTACCGCTGTGTAAGCATTCATGCGCGTTAGCTAAAGGGATTGTCGTGTCGTTTTCCCGGCTTTGACCTCGCAGATGGAACGGGCGGCGGAGCGAGCGAGATCAGTGGGCGCCGACGCAATTTGGGGGGAACAGAAAACCTCGCGCCAAACGCCTCAGGACTCAGAACTCGGCTTCCCTGTTTCCGCGGTGTTTCTTTCCATGTGGCATGTACCTATTTCTTTCGTGTTTGTATTATGGGTCCCGTAGATAGAAATCTTAACTGTTGATGCAAAGGAAACATGGATAGAAACAGGAGGAAGATAACATGGAAGCCTTGTTCTATGACTCATGCCGCGCATACATGCGCGCCTACGTACTACGCGTTCGGACGAGTGGATGACAAAGTGACTGTTCACTGTTGCAACGTTTTTTTAAAAAAAAACATTGGCTCCCTAAGATTCGTCTTTGTAAAAATTGCTCTTCTTCTCGAGCTCGGAAAAACATGACAGACAACACGTGTCACCTGTTGGCGACCTTATACGACAGGCAGCGGTGCGGCATGGCAGGCCAGGCGCTGCCCAGCCGCCTATGCTCGGCAGGCAGCTTGGCTAGCGGGCAAGGCCAGGGTGAAAAAAACTCGTTGACTTGGTTCAATGTTAATTCAATTATACTCGTCAACTTGTTTCTAAAAATACTTACCCATGCAAACTACTAGAAAACACGTGCTTTGATACGCATCAAAAAATCCTATTATATTTTATTCGCGTGTGCGTAGAAATTTTTTAAGAAGGTACAAGGGGGTTCGGAGGGGCAGATGAATCACCACCCACAAACTCCCTGTGTTAAGTAATTAAGATACATTGTTGTAAACAGTTACCGTAATAGACCATGTATAAACTGACAAAGCAGTTCGCAATGAATGTGCGAATTACATAGCACGTGGGGTTTGGTTAGATGTGTATGTTTACTTTACTGCTCATACGATACAAGTGGTAATATGTGCGAATCATCAACCCCAACTACAGCTAAGATACATATGTGTCTTTTGAAAGCCATGGTTCCAGTTAGTCATTGTACATATTTTGATCTATCGGTGCCTTCCTCTTCTCTCCTATGCAGGCTTTAACCCTCGCAACCCGGGTCCAGTACTCAGCTTCTGCAACTTGTGTAGGTTTGTGATGCGGATATGCACGTGTCTTGTACTTTTCCGTTGAATATCTTATTCAACTGGAAAGAATTATTGAGCCACATGAAATATAGCCAGGTGAACTCATTTCAAACTATACTTAATGTTGTCATTCATAAAGATGAAATACTACATCATGTTATTACTTGGTGTATTCTTATGTTTGTCAATGGCAAAACAATAGAGATGCAAAAGGAAGTGGATAACCACATTATGTGCCAAAGACATGAAGGAACAAAGCCCACGCGGATGGAGCCAACAAGAACGAAGCACATGTGGCTGGTTGGAGCCCATGTGGAAGGGAAAAAAGCCCATATGGCGGGAGAGTATAAGGACGGAGCACAAGTTTTAGACACTATTTTGAAGCCCAACTCAGACTTCCCACGTGCTCAATCCAAATCCAACTCGGATTCAACTCGAAATTCAATTCGGACTCGGTTCGGACAGCCTGTCGGCAGTTACTAAAAATGTCATAACTTTCACAAACGGAGTCCGATTCAGGCGTTCTTGTATGTGGTCGCGGCGACAACTATCCGGTGTGTTTTGGGCGTTTTCGAAGAGTTGAGGGTTCGTGTATGGGCACGAGTGTTCACTAGCGACATCGTCTACTTCACATCAACTATCCACGGTTCCTCACCGAGAAGATCGGGACCCATCCCGTATCATATGGTATCGATTCTAGGTTTACTCGGTGAGAACTTCTTTACCCGTAGTTAGATTCGTTTTTTTTCTGTCCTATCTTCCATTAAACCAAAAATTGCAATACCAAAAACCGTAGTTTAATCTGTTTAGTTCTTGTGCGTTTTGTTAAGTTTTCGTCCATTAGAGTTTTGTTTTCGTGCTGATCCGTGTGTTTCCTTCGCGTAGCTTGATCTTTGTGTCCACATAAACCCTACAAAATTGTTGATTGAATTCCTCAATTAGCAACAAAAAAGTGTAAATTGCATTTACTTTTGAATCCTAAATTCCTTGCTGTCCACATTGCTCTCAAGAGATCCATCTGAATTCTCTGTGAGGGAGAGTTTGAGATAGTATCCACTTCCTTCAAAACCGAAAGTTTGCTGCGGTTTGGCTTCAAAGAAACAAATCACTACTTGTGCCAAACCCTAGCTGATCGAAAAGAAAGAATTGCTACAATTGAGCTTCACTTATATCTTTTCATCAATTGAGACTAGCTTTTGATATTGTTGTTAGGGCTGTTCTTGAGTATTATTTACGCTTGCTGAATTCTTAAATTTGTGCAAAGGGAAGACAACACTAGTTTGGCCAAAAAAAAAAAGAAAAGAAAAAAAAAGCCTGAAAGTTTCCTGCGATTTGATCAAGAAACAGTGAAAATAGAAAGTGTTGGCCGAAACTCTATGAAAAAAAATACCCTAGTTCATATTTTCAGCTTGTGCACTTATTCTCATAGAGCAATCTTGTGCCCTTACATTTATAACTATTGCAATTGGCTAGCGTCTCTCCTTGTACTTAGTGCAAAACGAGCTATTTATTCATCTCAATTTCAGATTGCCTCTTTCTAGCTCATTTCCTTTGTTTGCATTAAGTCCCATTCATCGTTGCGTGTGCGTTCATACACTTCTCTTTAACCAATTGGATCAGCACATAGGCAAATACTCTAGCTTGGATCATTACTTAGCTTTACAATACCTTGAATATCAGATTGTATAGGTTATACACATACCTGTCAAAGCTCCACCTACACTGTTTGTGTACTCCTTGCTCTTGGTTACGCTCATACATTACGGGTTGAGGTCGTTCGCTGTCCCAAGTGTCGATTTGGCGTCCTTGATTCACTTTGGAGCGGTAAGCTTGCCTTGTTTTCGGGACGATGAAGTTGCAAGCATAGAGAGAGCTTTTGTTTTACTAACCGGATGTAACCTCGCTTCTTGTTTGAGTGTTGTTTCCATGTCAGTCTTGAGGAGGATCCACCTAATCCGAGGCGCGATTACGTGGACCGAGTACACTCGATTGCGCGAGATGCTACAACAACAACTTCTTGATGGTAACACTAGCGTGCGCAATGAGCTCAGGAAAGTTAACACAGGACTGAACCACCTCGGGAAGGAGGTTCAAGAATTGCATACGACCATCAATAATAACTTTTGAGCTGCGTGCCATGTTCGCACACCACAATCTACATGGGGAGCACACACTAATGACACAAGTGTGCACGGTCCTCCAAAACTACATATAGCTCGAGATACACCACAACCCATGTGAGAAAGAGAGCCACATAGCCAAATTGAGTGAGAGTGATAAAAAGAATGAGTTGTGTGATTCCACCATATGTGAGGTTGAGAGCATCCAAATTGAGAGTGTTAGAGGGACACCAAAAGAAAAGCGAGAAGAAGAAGATAGACAAAGGGAGGATGAATCTGAAACTAACATATTAATATCTACTTCTAGTGTTGTTTCTCATATTGTGCAGGTTGACATTAAAGATGAAGAATTGAACATTTAACAACCGACACCTTTGGAGGCAAATGAGGAGGAGATAACCACAAGACGGGATGAAGTACCTGCTGTCCCATGGGTGCATCCTCATAATTTTAAACCCCCAACACCAACATCATCTGAGGAGGACGATAAAGGTAACAATAGTGGTGCTGAATTTAATTATGCAAAGGTGAGTAATTGTGAGAACTCATATGATCAACCGAACACTCCATGCTCCAAAATTTCAATGCTTAATTTACATAATGTGGAATTGATTACTTACAAAGAAGTTCTTACTAGAATATCTCCTAATGATTCTTTATGCTATATCATGTTTAACACTCCTAGAGAGCTATCTAGTGTGATTAATAAGGTTGCTGAAATTTCATGTTCAAAATCACTAGTTAGTACCCATGCCTACACGTATAAGTTCAATTTGATTGGAGATTATGGTGTAGATGACAAATTTTATGTTCATATAATTTGCATTACATGTGATAAGCTCACTGACTTGAAATTACATATTGTGGATAAACAATCTTTTGCGCCATGTTATGATCATGATAAGATAAATTTATACAACAGTACGTACTGTTTAGAAAGATTTCACAAATCTAGTTGTTCGATTCTTGGTGTACAATCATGTAAAAAAATCAGAGTAGCGCAGCTGAAGCATGGAAAACACTGAACATATTCTTTCCCATATCTACACATTTAAATCTGATTTTGCTCATTAAGGATCTGTCCATATCCTTGGAAAAGTCGAGGACGACTTTCTTTTATGGGAGGGAGAATGATGTGAAAAACAATAATGCAATGCATACATTTTTTAGTCGCTACTATATTCAACGGTTTGTGCAAAATAATGAGAATGTCACAACAATTGACTCTTATATATACCAGGCATATGTGTTATTCTTTTCATTTACTACACCTCCAAAAGTTTATGATGATATAAGCCGAAGAAATATTGACGACGAATATATATACCATGCATACACGTTGTATCCTTTGTTTAGCACAATTTCAGGCTATCAAAAGCCGAGGACGGCTTTTCTTGAAGAAGGGGAGGATGATGCGGATATGCACGTGTCTTGTACTTTTCCGTTGAATATCTTATTCAACTGGAAAGAATTATTGAGCCACATGAAATATAGCCAGGTGAACTCATTTCAAACTATACTTAATGTTGTCATTCATAAAGATGAAATACTACATCATGTTATTACTTGGTGTATTCTTAGGTTTGTCAATGGCAAAACAATAGAGATGCAAAAGGAAGTGGATAACCACATTATGTGCCAAAGACATGAAGGAACAAAGCCCACGCGGATGGATCCAACAAGAACGAAGCACATGTGGCTGGTTGGAGCCCATGTGGAAGGGGAAAGAAAGCCCATATGGCGGGAGAGTATAAGGACGGAGCCCAAGAACTTAGAGCACAAGTTTTAGACACTATTTTGAAGCCCAACTCAGACTTCCCACGTGCTCAATCCAAATCCAACTCGGATTCAACTCAGAATTCAATTCGGACTCGGTTCGGGACAGCCTGTCAGGCAGTTACTAAAAATGGCATAACTTTCACAAACGGAGTCGTTGTACTAGGTTTGGGGACTCGATTGAAGATAATCAGATTGAAACATAGCTATTGCACTCGATCCATTGTTCGTTCAACTCAAGGTCAAGCCGGCTTGGGAATTGGGGACCACTGACACTTTCCCTTGTCTTTTTCGATGTATTTCTACTCGATGAATGCCCTATCGTACAATTCGGATCGTCTATCTATTGGAAGAAGTAGCAATGCTCGTGGTATCGTACAATTCGGATCGTCTATCTATTGGAAGAAGTAGCAACACTCTGTGGTCTGTCGGCATGGACAAAGTGGGTTAGATATGTGTAAATGGAACATGCAATATGAAATAGCAAATGCATGCTTAAAAGAACTTCAACGCATGTATAGTGCGCCTAGCCGGCAGTTGTTGGGTATGTGGACTAAATGATATGTACTGAATTGCCATAGTCTCACTGCAGCCACGGAAACTCCGGTGGCACAGGTGCATCCTTTCAAGAATTATTGGGTTATGATCCATTATTTTGGCCACTCACTTTCACTTGTGAAGCATCTCTCCGTAGCTCGACATCCCCACCAGTGGTGCGGTGACATCCTATATCTATCATATCTTCTCCCTATCATCTTCCCCTAGTTTTGAGATCAGCTCGATCGGAGTCTTAAGTCTGGTCGTGCGGGCTAACTAGATTTTATAGACGGTCGGTGGGGATTATTCAAAAGTAAAGCTCAAATGTGTTGTCATTTCGCTAGGGGAAAGGTAGTATGTGTTATCAAATCACTAAAAAATCTAGCGCGTGCTGTCCGCTGGCTACGAAAAATTGGTACGTATTGTCAAATTATTGGAAAAGCTGGTGCATATTGTCCACTCACTGTGGAAAGCTAGAATGTGTTGCAAATCACTACAAAATCGGTGCGTGCTATTCACTCACTTCGAAAAGTTGATGTGTGTTATCAAATCACTAAAAAAGCTAGTGCGTGTTGTCCATTTGCTGCGAAAAGCTGGTACGTATTATCAAATCATTGGGAAAGTCATTGTGTGTTGTCCACAGGATGGGAAAAGGTGGTACGTGATGCGAAATCACTAGGAAGCTAGTACGTACTATCCACTCATTACAAAAAAGCTAGTACGTATTGTCAAATCTTTAGGAAATCCAGTGTGTGTTGTCCACTCGTTGATATCTTAAGAAAGGATTCCAAGAACCTAGCAAATAAGAAAAATAAAAATAAACCACAAGGTCTAAAATGGTTGTATAGCCTTTTTAATATTTTTTGTCAAGTTGCACATGGTACTTAGGCCGTGCTTACTTTGTGTAGGGCTGTAAAAAAAAGCTCAAGACTCGTGAACTGCCCAAGTTTAACTCGCTCTAGACTCGATTCAAACTTGGCTCGAGCTCCAAACAAGCCGAACTCGAGCTTCATCCCAAACTCGTGAGCTTCATCGAGCTGAGCTCGAATAGCTCGCAAGCTTGGGATATTTTTTACACCCCCACTCCCATAGTCTACGATTTCCTCTCCTGGCCGCCTAGTCCCCGGTCCCCCTCCCCTCGGTCTCCTTCCTCTCCCCCTCCTCTCCCCCGCCGCCGCCCCCCTCCCCCGTCCCACATCCCCTCCTCCCCCCAGCCTTAGGTCCCCCACTCCCTCTCCTCTCCCTCCCCGTCCTTCCTCTCCCCGTCCTCCTCCCCCACCCCCCGTCCCTCCTCGCGGACCTCACCCCCCCGCCACCCCTCCTCTCCCCCGTCCCCTTCCTCTCCCTCGCCGTCGCCCCCGGTCCCCTACTCTCTCCCGCCGCCGCCTCCCCATCCCCTCCTCGCCCCGTCCCCCTCTCTCCCCGCCGCCTCCTCTCCCTTGCCGCGCCTCCTCGCCCCCACCCCGCCGCCGCCTCCTCCCCACCGCCACCCCTCCTTTCCCCCGCCACCGGCGCCCCTTCTCGACCAGGCCCACCGTCACCCCTCCCCTCGGCGCCCCTCCCCTCCCCATCGGCGATGCCCCTCCTTGACTCGGATCCGACCAGATCCATGGCCGGCCTGTCCCCTGCAGCTCGGCCACGGCTTCCCCGCACCTCCGGTCGGCTCAGCCTTCCGGCGCCACCTCGTCCCGCTACTCGCCCAGCTCCCCAACCGCCAGCACGTACTCCCCAGGGTCCATCCCCCACCCCCCTCCTCTCCCCCCGAGCCTACACGAGCCGAGCTCGAGCGAGCTCGAGTTTTGTCCGAGCCGAGCTTGAGCCCAGCTTAAAGCTCAATGGCAATCTCAAGTTTGCTCGAGCTCGGCTCGAGTTTCTACCGAACTCGAGCTTGCCAGGTCAAGCTCGCTCGAGCTCGGCTCATTTACAGCCCTAACTGTGTAGATACAATACATTACATATTATGCGTCTACTTTTTAATACATGGGTAAACTGAAGCGAGAACAGGAGCGACTGTAGCTGACTAAGTTGGAGTGGGAGAGATTGTGGCCTTGGCTGGTTTCTCTAATGTTGAGGATGATCAGCTAGCAGGGCATCGCATGCTCTTACGCGCACTACTCCTTAGGCGTAGTCCTCTAGTAAGTGCCTAAGTTAGAGCGGGGTTGATGGGGATGATGAAGGGTCTAGAGGGAGCTGGAGCGTAGACCGTTGCTACTAAGTCTGCTCGAGCTCAGTGACTACGACATCCTTCGCACACTCAGGTGCTTCGTGCGCAAAGTGTGGAGGGGGTGTACTCGCTTTCCCTTGCGTACAGGAAGATTTCCATAATCTAAGCCTCCCTGTCTTCTTTCTGGGTCTTCCATCCCCTGAAGATGGGATGGTGCTAGTAACGCATGTATTGTATTAGTTAATGCAGAATGTTGGTGAACTCTTCTTCATTCTCTCTATGGGTGAAGTAGTCACCTGGCCAAATGTCATCTTATCCAACCATCTACAGTTGAATAGGAGGGTATTTGTAATAGTTTAAAGATATAACAAAGCTTCTACTTTTTCATTTAGAGAAATAAGACTAGGTCCTTAAATAATGACCATTCTGTAATCGCGCAAAAGCAATAAATATATATGTGCGAACATATGTAAGATATTTTAGCTATTTTTCTGGCCCGTATTTCCATGGCTATTTATAATAAATAAACATGGCTACTTATAAAAACACATTCGCCAACTAAATATGGCTACGTAGCGCATTTCATATTACAAAACCTTGTTACGCTAATGAAATACCAACAATATATTAAGTGCATTGCTCGTGTGCGAATGAACCATACCTTTTTCTAAAGGTTATCACCACCTCCACAATGCTTCCAACTGTGAAGAATGGTAAATCATAGCCGTGTTGCCTCTCTACGCTCTCACTCGGCAGGAAATCTCTCTTTCTTTCTTTTCTATCCCTAGCTGCGCTTTCTATCATTCAGCAACAATACGACCGTGGGTCACATTTTATACACGCGAATGCAACATAATTAACATACAAATAAAATGAGAATCTAATACTGTGCCGCGTCGCATCATTAACACAGCCCCATGAGGAACCGGATTTCCTTGTATGCCCGTGCGCCTGCTGCGAGCCGGGCTAGCTCAGCAGCAGCCTATCACAGAAGGCTGGCTCAGCAGGCTACTGCCGAGCTGCGTTAGCTCGGCAGGGCCTACCAGCTGCGTTGCGCCGCGCACCAGGACTCTTACCAAGCTATGACGGTGCGGAAGGTAACACATGTCGCCTATTGCGCTTTCTAAGATTGGAGAGAGGGTTATTTTTGCAAAAACGGGTGCTAAGGGGCCAAATTTGAAAAACAAACGTATAAACAGTGCTAGATATGTAAACAGTTCGACAAAGCGAGCACACTAGCAAGAGCCAGCAGGAGGGGCAACATGCTGAGACAATTAACTTAAGGGTGTTTTAATAGGGTGGAGTTGATGGTTTTTTTGCTGAAATAATGACTGAAAGAAGTAGCGTTTGGAACAAAATTTAAAAAATGTTTTAGAATATGCGAATATGGAGGAGACGACGGAGACTAACCGATGACTTTTGGAAGTAGTGTGGAGAAACCACTTTTGAAAGTGGCTTAGCAAAACCGCTTTTAGAAGTTTATATGTTCATGTCATCTTTCAGTTTCTCCAAACAAAAGCCATAAAGCAAAACCGATGCCGATTTGAACACCCCTTACAGCACTTCTCTGCTAAGCTTCATTGAACAAAATCATTCCTAATAGACTAATAGTACTGGATTAGGCTATGTTTAGGTTAGGCTTGTGCCAAAAGCTACTTATAGGTCGATCTTATGGTCTGTTCTTTTTTATTGCGGTTTATGGCTGAAAATTTTGAATTATAGCTGTTTGCAACAGAGATTACGGAGAGAGAGATACTCGCTTACGATTTTGGATAGTACAGATATTAGGCTTTTAACATGTACTATAATTAACTTGTAGACTTCATCTTAAAAATACTCCGTTTGAAAGTTAGGTACTGTAGCTAAAGCCAAAAATCGTTTTGAGAAGCTGAAAAGAACAAGCCTATGTGCAGTGTGCTATCACCCGATTTCTTTGCATTCTTTTTTCTCACGGCCACAACTTACCACTTAGGATTTTTTTTGGAAGATTCATTCTCGACCAGAATTCATATAGATAGACCAAAAATTTAAACTAAAATCTCAATCCACCCAAATAAATCTCGGTCAAAAATGCCATGCGAACTGATATTGCATCACAAGTGCGGCGGGCATGGGCGCACCGTTCACGAGGGAGGGCCACGAAATGGAACGAGCTGGGGGCCTGCCTACTTCTTTCCTGAAGTAATCCAAATATTTTTTGGGCTCGGTCCTCCACGACTAAGCACAGGCCTTGTTTGCTTTGGCTCGTCCTAATAAGGTCTTTTTCTGTATTTTTGTTTTTTTAAAGCTTCTTTTTTTTAGTTTAGCTAGCTGATGACGTGGAGAAGCTCTAAATTCATAACAAAAAGAAAATAAATGGAAACACAAGACGATGAGGTCAAAATGACCAAAGCTCTAAACTAAACTATATAAATACATAATCCCTCCAGTTATAAATACATATTATTTTCGGATGTATACAGTCAAACTTTTAAAACTTTAACTATCTATATTTTTTTAAATATTTAGATTAGATATATGAAAATCGTAGGTATAGATTTGTCTTAAAAAGCACTTTTTATAATATTATAATTTTATTGAGTTTTATAAATATATTATAATGTTAATTAGCGGACAAAATTACGTTTCGAAGCCCGTGTCGATGTTCAAATGCCATGTATATGTGAGTGTACATTATTTGATTTCACAAAACTTTGTATGTTTAAAATATAATATAAAACTAAATAATGGGTTGGCATGATTATAAGTACAATGGGAATCGATTAATGTCAGCTGTCCAATTAGCTTGCCGCTCATTTTGGCTGAATAAGCTAGTTTATAGCTGAATTTTTACTGTAGTTAACTTATTTTACACTGTAACTGATGGTGACTTATTTAGTATAATTACATTTTAAAAAATTAAAAATAGAAAAATAAGTTAGCTCATTACGGATAATGTAAACGAATATAAAAAAGAAAAGACAAAAAATAAAAACTAAAAAAAGACACAATTTAGAAATAGTGGTTAAGCTGGAATGAGCGGAACCAAACTGTGAATGATTTATGGCGGTCCTTCGAACCAAACATACCATTTGCTCGTAGATAGGGACAGCGTGATTGTACGCCATGAGTTAGAAATGAAAACTTGGATAGTCCCTGATTAATCGGATATTGCCCGCATTAATCCATCTACTACTTCCATTTTTCGAAAAAAAAGGACTTTGTTCGTGCGTTCCAAACAGATTTGAAATAAGAGAAATCTATTTCTAAATTCTGTAAAAATTAAACTATTTCACATGATATTCATGCCTTCCAATCTACGCTTTATCTACTTCCATCGATTAGGTTTTAGAGTCCTAACTACCGTGTCTAAAAAAAAATGCATAGCAGCAGATCAATAAGACAGAAACATCTCGTCATCTTTTTTTTACACTATTATCGGTTCAGTTTAATACAATATCCAGATTGTAGATGTAGATAATTATGAGCAATATCCAAATAGATATAGAGTCTGTTCTTTTTAGTTTCTTAAAATGGTTTTTAGCTTTTGTTATAGTACATAATTTTCAAACGGAGTATTTTTTTTAAGATGGAATCTACAAGTTAATTATAGTACACGTTAAAAACCTAACATCTGTACATCCAAAATCGTAAGTGAGTATCTCTCTCCGTAATCTCTGTTGCAAACAGTTAAAATTCAAAAATTTCAACCAAAAACTATAAGCCACAGCAAAAAAAAAAAAGACCTATACTTTTACACAAAGATAGCTATGAACAATGTCTGAATAGCAATGCCATCCATTCTTTCCACATGTTACGAACAAATGCTACTATGTTAGCAGTGAAAACTTTCCACATGTCTCTAATTGCATGGATGCGTTCGTTTTAGCGATGGCTTCTGGCTGAAATTTCACTATAGCTGGTTTTTTTTACTGTAGCTAATTTGGCTTTTTGGGCATAATTAAATTTAAAAAATGTAAAAATAAAAAAATATGTTAGCCCATCACGAACAATGCAAAGGAACACAGGAAAAAAAAGAAAAATACAAAAAAACCCAAAAAATCTAAAAAAACTAAAAATATTTCAGAAAAAGACGAATTACTGAATAGTGAAAAAAAAGCTAAAGTTAGAAGTTGAAGCTGAAAAAAAGTCCAGGAGTTCTGTTGCGGACAGAAAGAGTATCAAGCCTGCTCACGGACACTTTAAAAGGTTAGTTTGACAGCATTAAGACCTAGTGGTCATTTTTATCTGTTTTATGGGTGTTTGAGCCCAAATTATAACTTACAATCAGAAGAACCAAAGAAAACTACCACAAGAACGCCTGGGTGCGGTCGCAACCCTAACATGAACACTTGAAATGCGCTTTCTTCTTCTGATGTCTGAAGTGGTGGAATATAGCAAGTTTGAGTACAACTAACAGTACTCAACAAGTCACAATGGTAAATCTTAATTTACTAAATGCATGGGATTCCCAAGAAAGGGAGGATATTGGTTTTATTATTTTATTTGGATGCAGTTTTATTTGTAAATAGTTTAAAATAATTATACTGCTTAATGAAAAGAGGGGTTCTCAAACATTAATTCTTCAATTACACAACTTAAATTATTAGAAAACTACTTATGCTTCGCTAGTGGATTTACCCATCAAACACAGCTCCATTAACCGGGAGTACGGTGTATTCGAATACCATTAAAGTTCACTCTGCAGAGTTGCTCAGTTTTACCCACAAGATTTCTCAATTATTAATGTCATGTGATTTACACGCTCGCTAGCGTGCGACTAAATTGAGAAAACAAGATCTTTCGCTGCTCAATTTAATATATAGACCCTAGCCGATAGGTTATGATCTTCACTAAATTAGGTATTCACTGGCCAATACGGAACACGGCCGCCTAAGTTCGTGAAGACCTATCGTTGTACGATGATAACTCGCCCATACCACACCCCACAAACTCTTGTAGGGGTTCAAATAAAGTGATCAGTTATCGGATCCAGATTGACGAGTCAATACTTGTGGTTGAGCGGTTACTGTGCTCTATACTCAGCATAAGAGTCTAGTCCTTATATTTTCCTCGAGACTGCCAACCACGATCAGGTCCCGTCCAATACTTGTACCGACACCCGCCTGTTGCAAACTCCATCCTAGGGTAGGGTTGTGGACTCGTCCACTACAAGGCACTTCACGGCTTCCGCCCTACTCTAGAACATTTTAAAAAATATTTTTACCGGCGAACTATCAAGCTACTTTATAGCTCGTTATTTTATGTGAGATTATGCGATGTTTATTTATATCTTAATTAAATATTACTAAGTTTGTCAAGGTGAATATAGCCTCAAAGTTAAACAGGGCATTTTTAGTGGTAGGACATAACTAAATGTATCATGTCATTCTAACATTTATTTGTAATCAAATAAATTGAGTAATTAACATTAGTGTAAATAGCATAAATAAATAGTATGGAATTTATGGGTTCAACATGCTCAAAAACTTGTAACTTGCCTTACGGATCCGAAACTTCCACTATCTCGTAAACTGTTGGGGCTGGCTCGGGGTCCTGAACCATCGTCTAGGAATCCTCGCGCACTAACGAGAAACAAGCATAAAATAACATTACTCTGTGCTTGCCTCTAATCAAGCTAGGAACAAAACAATAAAATAAAAATGCTATTAAAAAGAAATAAATGCAAAAATAGTCAAAAGGCTTGGGTTTGAATTTTTGGTAGTGGAGTTAGGGTTATCAGACAACGGAAATGAAATCGGAGTGTCGAAATGAATCAAATGAGCTATTTTTGGAATTTTCCGGTACTAAAAAAATGGGAAGGCTGCGGCCTGGCCCATGTTGACGCGCGGGAAAACTCACGCACGCGCGCGGGCGGATTCAAAACGACCAACAGGCCGTCGGCCTCGGCCCATCCACTCGCGCACGCGGCCGAAACAGCCCGAAACAAAGCGCTCGTGGTCGGGGACCCTTGGATCGAGTGCGAAGGGATGGGATGCAACCACGTTGCTCCTCTCCGCGGTTTGGCTTCGACAGTGGTTCTCTTCGGCCATGACTAGGACCAAGGGGTTCCTAGGAATTAGGGGAACTCATTTTGGGGTTTGAACCGATGTGAGAGTTTGAGATGGCCGTCGCCGGTGAGAGGGAAGAAGGTGGATGAGGTACGGCTTTGATCATGAGGCCGTGGATGGATCGCAGGATGACAATCTGGATCGGATGTTACGTGATGTAGAAGGGAACTACAGTGAGAGAGAGTTTGGTAAATTCGAGTGCTTGATGGAGGATTCGGAGAAACCTTTGTTCTCGGGATGCAAGCCGCAATACACGAGGTTGTCATTAGTTTTAGAACTATTGAAATTGAAGGCAAGCAATGGTTGGTCCGACAAGAGTTTCACGGCATTGTTATGTCTCCTAGCGGACATGCTTCCAGAGGGAAATGTGTTGCCTAGGACCACCTACCAAACCAAGAAGATTCTTTTTCCATTAGGAATGGAAGTAGAAAGAATACATGCATGTCCGAATGATTGTATCATGTACCGTAAAGAGTATGCTAGCTTAAATATTTGTCCGGTGTGCAAAGCATTCCGATACAAGCGTAAAAATGACTCTGATGATGGAAAGGGTATCGAGGTGAAGCAAGGACCTCCCGCTAAGGTGTTGTGGTATCTTCCTGTTCTGCAAACCGAGGTGGTGACAACTCTATGTCATCTAGGATGTATTTCTCGATATCATTATGGGCATGCTCGTCATATGTACCTATCGATACATTCGGGTAATGCACTAGGCTGCGGTTTCACCATCCTTGAGGGTTGAAGATTATAGGGGAGGTACGGGATTGGCTTGTGAGATGCTTAGGGAGGCATCATGGGGTAAGTGTTTCACTAGTTGCATCGGAGGGTTGGCGGCGTGACACGCTCATGACACAACACGCGATTTTCGAGAAGGCGATGCACGGTGATAGGTCCGGTGAGGAACTCTCACACGAAGAAGGTTTGGGCTTCGGACTTGGGGTGCCATGTTGGAGTTGTGGCCAAGAGCAATTGGATTTTTATCAAGCAGGGTGGAGTATCGAGGGTAAGGCTCACCGGGACCCAGGGTTGGCCGAAGGGGGGACTGTGGCGGGTTAGAGCTCAATCGGCCGCTCTGGGAGGGAGACGAAGGTGGTGTGAGCTCCTCGGCAATGGTAATTGGACTTAAAGGTCGGGGAAGGCGAGGGGAGCTGCGGGCGCGCGCGGAGCCACTGTGATGCGAAGGAGAATGATGAGGGAGTTCCTTCCCAAGGTGAGGGTGGCCATGCCGGTTGGCGAGCGGTTCCTGCACGGCTTGGCAGGGAGGAGGAATGGCATAGAGATGGGCGGCGTCGCACGGGCGGTCGGAGAGACGCATCGCACCGAGGGGGTGGTTTCGACCGCTGGGCAACGGGGAAAGCGAGGGCAGTTGGGGAGGATGACGCGGAGCGCGGGGTCCACCCTGGTAGGAGCTGATGCGGGCGAAGGGCAAGTGGGCACGGCGGCTGAGAGAGGGGCATGGGCAAGGGGATGACGCAGGGAGGAGGGAGGCGGGGATTGGGCGAGCACCAATGGGAAGGAGGAGGCGGGAAGCCAAGGGGGGAAAGGTGAGCACGAATCTCAGAGCAAAAGCAAGGGTTGGGATTTGGCTTGAGGTTCCACCAAAAATGCAAAGAAAATTCCACTTGCTTTGAAATTTTTTAGGTTGTTTCAGGTTGCTTCTTCTTGCTTGAGTCTTGTGTTGCTGCAGTGTGGCCAAGGCGTGGCCTGCCTGATGTCCTTGGCCTGTGGCCTATGATGACTGTGGGGGGATTTGGTAGACACTATACCGTAGACGGTTGTCGGGCAGTCGGCAAGGAAGTAGGGAACCCTAATGGAGGCTTATGGTGATGGACTGATGGGCGTCGATTGGCTTGGGCTGGGCGCTTGGGCCCTTGGCTAATGGGCAATGTTGGGCTGAAATCCCAGATATCCGACTTCGTATTATTTGGATAATCTATATTCATATTCGACGGATATTAGATTTCCTGTATTCGTATTCATTTCGATAAAAAAATATTCGTTTCGATCCAAGAATTATTTGAAGAAAATCCGATCCGAGACAATCCGTATTTATTTTTGTTCGGATCAATCGAAAACTATCTGATCCGTTTTCACCCCTAATCGAATCTACCGTCCCAAGTCCAAACTGATAAAAAATATATGTAAAAATAGAAATGCAAGAAGACATTAAAAATGGTACACTCTCTTCGTTCCCAAATACTTCACTTTTGATCAAGGTATAGTTACCTAGACAGTCATTCTTTTTAATCTAATGAATCTGAAATAGCCTTAACCAATTCAGTTGACAATGGCAAAATATAAATTATGCATTAGTAATTAGGATTTAAGAAACTTGGAGCAACATTTTTTTTTTTGAGACGGAACATGTCAGATTCCATCAAACCAAAGGCACAGGCGAATCGCTACCCACCAGATTGGTTACAACTTACAAACTCAGGAACCTCGTTCAACCAAAACAGGTTTTCATCCTGCTGCACAAAACTACGGCCAAGCGCAGCTAAAACATGGGCTACCTGATTATAACTTTGAGGACAAACATTTGCGAACAAGTATTTGTGATCAAAAGTAACAAACGCCCGCGAACAGGGAGAGCAAAATTCTTTTTAAGACTAGAGGATGCATAGGAATAGTAAATTACTCTAATCATTAGGTGGACGGAGACGCAAAGCAAGTGAAAAAAACAAGTATGGGTTAGAGTGGAGGAGATAAAAACATACTCAGTTTTTTTTTCGGCTTATGTCTTATGACTTACGACTTCCTCTAAACAAACAAATGATTTTGAAGTGGTTTATCAGAACAGTCTTTTCGGTTGATTTGTATAAATGCTTGTACTAGGACCAAAAATCATCTATCACAACTATAAGCTACTTGCAAAAGCAAAAAGAATAGGACCAGAGGGGTGCTTATTCTAGCTTTTAAGCCCAAACTTTTAGCTTATTTGGTACTGTAGCAGTTTTTTTTTGCACTGTAGCTGCTGGTAACTTTTTAAACATAATTAAATTTAGAAAATAAAAAAACTTATATCATCACAGACAGTGCAAAGGAATAAAAAAAGAAGATACAAAAAAGTCTAGAAATCCAGAAAAATATAAAATTAAAAAGTTAGAAATCCAAAACTAAAAGCTAAAAGTTTAAACCCAAATAAGCACCACCTCTATGCAGCCAGTAGGCATCATAACACTCTTAAAGCCGAAGGAATTTTGGCCCTCTAACCGTTTCCACGTCACCAGTTTTTCAGAAAACCCCTCGCCCTTTTTGAAATCACGATGAGGTCCTATCCGAACTAGCTAAGTCAGCCCTTGCAGCCCCCTGTTTTGCATACTCGTCCTCGTGTTTTTGGCTGCACATGTTCCCCTTCTCCTTCTCGCTCTCGCCCTAGGCGCCATCGGCTACACGTGTTCCCCTTCTGCCTCCCATTCTTGCCCTAGGCACCGTCGCCGCTCCGCTCGCTCGGTCGTCCCCATCGCCTCCCATGCCACTGCCGCTCTCTCACTCCCGTTCCCCTTCACCTAACCGCAACCAAAACCATATGCATTTGCAATTTTGTTAGATGGCAGTGTCATGTGGTTTCAAGGCATATGTACTCGTTAGTTGGTACCTTGGTAATAGTCAATGGTCATGGTAATGTTTCCATGTCTTTGTTGATAAATCGTCTTGTGTTGTGATCAACTGCAATTTACTAGAATAAAAATAAACACAGCTATTTTTGTGTTAGTCATGGTAATGTTTACATATCTTTGTTGATATAAATCATGTTATTTTTTGTGACAACTGTAGTTTGCTGGAATAAAAATGAACGCAAAAAGCTTTTTTAGTTTCTGAATTTTTCAGAAGATGGTCAATGGAGGATCCACCAGGTACTGGGCTTCTCTTTTGCTTCTCGCTTGCATCTCAATGACATCAGGATGTTTTGCAACAGCTTGGTTGGTATTTGCAACAATGTTGGCATGGTAAAGATGTTATTTTTCAAAACATGCTTCCTTCACGCAAATGTGTGTTGGTTGGCTGTCTTTTCCTCATGTTTTTTCTTTTGTCATAGCAAATAAATGGGAGATCCTGTGTGCACATTGGGCAAGCACAGCAGGATAACTTAAAAGCTGGACTAAGGACTGTACATTGACAATCTGCAGAAGTGCTTGCTCAACAAGGTGTGATCGAGCAGTGGCTTGAGTTACTAATCGTAGTATTACCTGATGTAAATGCAAGTGTTTTTTATGGTAAGCACGCCAAATGACTATTCAGGTTGATAGTACTTTCTTTCTGGTATCCTTTTTTTTTTGCAAGATTTCGGCTATCCAAATTCATGTTGCTGACATTTCTTCCATGTGCGCAAAGAATGCAACGGCTTTATGAAACCGAGCTTGGTGTAATGATTTTGCTTACCTAAGAATGTTCAGAAAGGTGGCCAACAATGTCTCCAGAATCTGGCCCTTAAAATCAATGTTAAGTAAGGTATGATAAACTTTGACAGTATAATATGGATTGTGTAGACACTCTAGAACATTTCCTGTATTGCGGTTTTGTACTCTGTTCGACATGGTAACGGAGGTTTCGGTTAAATTTAAGGCAAGGGATTTTCCCTAAGCTAGAAAAAGGATAGTGCAATATGGCTTTGATTTAGGGTCACTCATGTCTCCTGCAACTTAGGCTTATGTTGGTGATCATAATACAATACTGTAAGATGCTTTGCATAGGAGAACACCTCTGTTCACAGATTTGCCTACGGTGATCTTTGGAATTGATGTTACCCACCCGCCTCCTGGGAAGGATACATCTACATCTATTGCAGCGGTTTGTATTTTGATCGGGCTCAACTTGCTTTCCGGTGATATTTTTTTCATTTAGGTTTTAGACGCCCCTGTAATGTAAGAAAAACAATGGCTTTAGCAATTTTATGTACTACATTTTTCTTTTTCTACTTTATTTTGTTTGCAGGTGTAGATATTGGTTTATGCTTCTAAACTAGAAAAGCCTCCTGTATACATTTAGGTGCGATTTCTTCATGTTAATCATTTTTATAGTATTGTTCTGTACTTCTATGTCCCATGGAATACACCTCAGCCGTATCTCTATGTAAGATTTTAACAGCTGATCCTCATGTACCATTCAGTTTACTGAACATCTGTTTCAAGAATGCATTGTATTTCCTATTTATCATTGGATTATAGTACAGTGTATTTTTACTGAATTAGCTAACCTTTTTCTTGCCTTCTTTGTATATGATGTAGCTTTTCCATCCTAAAAGCTCAAAATGGGATTGATTCATATACCCCAAACGTGGAAAAATACTTACCTTGGTGCTTCCCAGATGCTGATGCATCATCCGAATAAAAAGAGGTAGTACAGTGTCATTTCATAATACCGTACCATTTGGTGCTTTATATTATATTAATTGATATCTATATATTTTGTAGCTACCCCCTTTGGTCCCTAAAATGGGAGATCTCACAACCCACAAATACAAACCAGCTCTTTTGGCATGCCTCATACCGGAGGTAAAAAGAATTTACAGGACTTGCTTCGTATCTGTAATAGCCTGCCCGTTTTTTTCGCTTCCTATTTGTTGTTCCTACTTGTTCATCTTTAATGTGAAGTTGATTCATACATATCAATATGTTTTTGTATTGTTTATTGTATTTTAACTTTCAATTATTTTGTACAAATTTAGTTGACACAGCTAGCGCACAATTCTGTTAAGAGACCGTTTAGTTGGGCTGATATTTGATGGTTTATAATTGAAATCGCACTGTAACTGATTGAAATTATACCGTAGCTGACGATGACTTATTTGGCGTAATTAATTTAAAAAATCTAAAAATAGAAAAAATAGATTAGCCCACATATATAATACAAACGAATACAAAAAAGAATTAATAAAAAAGTTTAAAAAAATACAAAAATCAGAAAAATATAAAAATAAAAAATAAACTAAAAATTAAAAACTCAAACCCAAAAAAACAAAGCCTAGATACAAATCAACTTGAAGGAAGCTCACGTAACCGTTGGCTGCAATGTCTCTCTCGTCGTTTTTTCACCCTCGGGCCAGAAAGCCAATCAAATCACGGCTTCAAAAATTTCCGACGTACCAAGCACCGTTCCGCGAGGTTCCATTCCGTCACGAACAAAGAAAAAAAAAGGGAAAGAAAAAAGGGAGCATTCTGCTAGGGAGATTCCAAGTGCCAGTCCTGACAAATTGACCATGTCCCCTGCAAAATCCACAAAATCCCCAAAATATTCACTCGAATCACAAACACATCCCTACGAGGGACCTACATTAAAATCCCCGCTCCCGCCGGCTATTCGCCCCCGTCCCTGTCTGAGAAAACGCTTCTTCCCGTAGTGGGTGGTGGAAGAGGGGAATAAAAAACAACGAGGAGAGAGAGAAAAAGGGCGACGAGGTGGTGGCTCATGGACGCCTAGCCAGAGACGGAGGAGAGAGAGAGGTGATAGGAGAGAGAAAGCCAGAGACGAAGCAGGGGGGAGAGAGAGGGAGAGGAGCTCCATTTCCAACTTTCCGCGGCCAACCACGCCACATGGCCACGCTGCCAGGCGGGCCCCACCCAGCCGGCGCCGCCGACCCGATGCAGGTCGACCAGCCGCGCGCCGCCGCTCCCGCGGACGAGAAGGTGAGCGACCTGCCCCCCTCCCGGCTCCACGGCGGCGTGGGGCTGGGTCCCCGCCTCCCGGAGCGGTTCCGGCCCTCAGATCTGCTGCGCTTGTTGTCGCTGCCGTTTCGTTTCGTTCCTTCTCGTGTTGTCGTTAGGTAGTTCCGCGTTTGAACCACTCGTAGATCTGCGCTGCGTGGCAAGGCTAGGGTTCGTGGCTTCTACGCGTGATTTCCTCAAGTTTTTGGTGCTAGTTTTGAGCTGATTTAGCGTTAGATTAGGGGGGCGGAGCGGATGGTTGCTTGGCTGGGAGGAAATGCGCTGCCTTCCTTTGGGGATGGTCTTTGCGTGTGCGCCATTCAAGCATCCCATCTCCTGCTACCAAATTGGTTGGCTAAAGGTGCAGTTTTGTGTGTCTTTCGGAGTCTTCTTGCAGTAGTACTAGTTAATTATTATGGCTTAATGTTCTACATGTGAGCAATTGAATCAGTTAATTATGGCTTTGGGTGGCAGTTAAATTGAGCCCGTATATTCGTGCTTAAGGTTTTCGGATGTTAGCAAGGTTTATGAGTCATCTTGTAGTCTTGCTGGGACTCTAGCTTATTTGTATGTGTAAGGATTTCCTGAATCGTAGGGTAATGGCAGTATGCAGTTAATTTTGTAGTAACTAGCCCTACTAGGTAAGCATTTTTTGTGTCCGAGTTCCGTGAAGAAATAAAAGCGGAGAGTTTCCATTTCAAGCAAGCCTGGTTTTTGAGGGTTAGTGATAGTGTGTTTTGCTTGTATTTAGTAGTTCTACTGCTTTGCGGCTTTAGTGCTGTGCTGCTATTTTGGACATTCATGTTCGTTTTGGTGACTTTGCTTGCTTTGTTTATGTGCTGCCATTCGTTACGGATTGTTACCACATGACAGCATGGTGCTTCTCTTATCGAAGGGAGTGATCCGGTCACTGGTCACATAATCTCCACAACAATTGGAGGGAAGAATGGAGAGCCCAAAAGGGTAATTTTGAACAAACACAAAGTCACAGTACATTATTGAATTTTATGCATAGAGTGATCACTTTCCTAACTTGGGCTATGATTTTGTGCTTCTTAGACCATTAGCTACATGGCAGAGCGTGTTGTAGGAACTGGATCATTTGGAATTGTCTTCCAAGTACTGTCACAGTTGCTTCACTGTAAATTTCCCTTTTTAGCTACATGGCCTCTTATGTTGGTATTGTGTTTTTGTGTATTTATTCAGGCAAGATGTTTAGAGACTGGTGAGACCGTTGCCATTAAAAAGGTTTTACAGGACAAGCGCTACAAGAACAGGGAGCTGCAAATAATGCGATCAATGGATCATTGCAATGTTGTTTCTTTAAAGCATTGCTTCTTCTCTACCACAAGCAGAGATGAACTTTTCCTTAACTTGGTCATGGAGTTTGTTCCTGAGTCATTGTATCGTGTCTTGAAGCATTATAGCAACATGAACCAAAGGATGCCACTTATATATGTCAAACTGTACATGTACCAGGTAAAAAAATATGTTGCCAATTTATGGAGCTTCTTAATACTTTTTTTGATAGAATTTCCATATTTTGATGCTGCAATATTGATATTGCTTGGTCTTTCCATGCAGATATTTCGGGGTTTAGCTTACATTCATACTGTACCTGGAGTTTGCCACAGGGACGTGAAGCCTCAGAATCTTTTGGTTTGTTTTTTTCCCTTTCTTATCACTTTTGGTTTACACTTAACAATATCTTATATATGCTGATTCTCACTTTTGGTTAACACTTAACAATATCTTATATATGCTGATTCTCACTTTATTGGTTTTGATAGGTGGATCCTCTGACTCACCAAGTCAAAATATGTGATTTTGGGAGTGCCAAAATATTGGTAAGTAAATCCACCTTTCGATCCTGTGGCACTTCCTGTGTTAGCTACAGGCTACAGCTATATACATTAGAATAGTTCGTTATGGTTTGCAAGATGATGTAATTCAGCAGTTTGATTTCAATGGTTTAATTATTGAAGAATCTCACTTTTTTAGTTTTATTCAATCTAAAACTTAGGAAGCTACGTAGTTTATTTTTACTGCTTTAATGTGGACCAATTAGAAACTGCCATAAATGCATTTCTTTTGGTGTGGTAAAAGAAGGATCATTTTGCATAAGTTTTTATCATTCCTTTCAGGGAGTTCTTAACGTTGCATGGTTGCTTATTTTCAGGTTTTGTAGCTTTTCGAGTTTTTGAATGTGTGCAATTCTAATTTCTTCACTTTGGTCCTCTTTTCAATTCACCTATTCATCAGGTTAAAGGCGAAGCTAACATATCATATATATGCTCACGCTATTACCGCGCTCCAGAGCTGATATTTGGGGCAACTGAGTACACATCATCAATTGATATATGGTCAGCTGGATGTGTTCTTGCTGAGTTGCTTCTTGGCCAGGTTAGCTTCTGATTATGGCTTCTATGACAGATGTTTTTCTTCACCTTGTGGTCATATGTCCACTTGAGCAGCAAACTTAGGACTAAGCATCTTCTTTTATCCAATTTTATCAGCCTCTATTTCCTGGTGAAAGTGCAGTGGACCAGCTTGTTGAGATAATAAAGGTACTTTGCTATATACTATTCTTCAGTACATTTGTTCTAAAGATATGGTCTTATTGTTGTATTTCATGAACTGAATGAGGTTTCTTTGCTTGAAGGTTCTTGGTACTCCAACACGTGAGGAAATCCGCTGCATGAATCCCAACTACACAGAATTTAGATTTCCGCAGATAAAAGCTCATCCATGGCACAAGGTATGGGTAGATTTTTTTTATTTTATCACATTACTTCATAAGTTGATGTTATGATGCATAACTCTAACTTGCAATACCATTAATGTTACAGATTTTCCACAAGCGGATGCCTCCAGAGGCAATAGACCTAGCGTCACGTCTTCTTCAATATTCACCAAATCTACGATGCACTGCCGTAAGTTTTTTTTCTCATCTCCAGTTTGACCGATTCAAGTCAACTAAAGAATCCACCTACCTATTAATGATTGCCAAGCACTAGTAATGACATTAATTGTTTTATCCAACTTGATTTGTCCTGTTCTGCCCATCACTTTCTATTTTTATTTGTTAACATGTTCTGTGATTATATTTTATCTGACCAGACATGCTTTATTTTGTGTGTATAAAGCTTAGTGTTAATGATTGGATTTGGATAGGATAGCACCACTATTTTTTGTCTGATATTCTCCTAAAGGGTGTACAATATTTTACCTGATATCCTCACAAAGGGAAGATAATATTTTGACCTGATATCCTCTGAAAAGAACCTTTTCTCCTCTTGTAAGTGCCTGGACATGTTTGGAAAAAAAGAGTCTAGCGTTGTTTGACTTACTGGTGGTACAAATTTCACCATATTTGACCTGATTTTGTAGGTTTAGTTGTCAAACCATATTGAACTTAGATGCTTGAATTGCTTACTCGTGGGTTTCTATTCTTTGTTTTTATTCCTATATTGCTGATATCCTCTGATCTTAATTTTATACCATCATCAATTTTGAATGTGTATTTAACTCTATGCAATGTGTGTTAATTTTTCAAGTGCTCCTCTGTTGATTTCATTGCTGATTTGATTATCATTACAGCTTGAAGCATGTGCGCATCCATTCTTTGATGAATTGCGAGAACCCCATGCAAAGTTAACAAATGGACGTCCATTTCCTCCACTGTTCAACTTTAAACAGGAAGTAAGTAATTTCAAGGCAGACTTGCCTAATATTTGCAGTTTACTGAGAAACTAGGCAACCGCATGCACAGAACTATTCTTGTCATTTTATGAAATGGTAATTTAGGCTTGCAAGCCTGGCAATTTGTTGTCATGAACAAAAAATGCTTTTGTAGAGATGAAGATACCAACATATTTGTTTGCTCGTTTATCTGCAGCTTGCAAATGCTTCACCAGAGCTCATCAACAGGTTGATACCAGAGCATGCTAGGCGACATTGTGGGTTCAATTTCTTACCTGCTGCTGGACCATAGCGAAGGCTGTACGGGTTTTTACTTTGCACGCTGCCGATGCTTGTTTGTGCCAAAGGGCAACCTGCATGTTCTCACATTTAAGACGTAGAATCTGACCATTATTGGAAAGCCGAACATGAGCTGGCGCCAATGTGTTATATGAGGGGAAGGGGGGTGTTTGTGCGGCCAGCCCCTGTTATTTTAATGCACCAACTCCATTATGGGGAGACCATGATGGTCAGGGTTTATCCAAGAACTGTGCGGATAGCTGGAGGGAATCGGATGGTGTATTGTTGAGCTATGAAGGGATTAAATCCCAACTATTGTACTTTCTCCCACGTTTAATGTTGTAGTGCGCCTGTAAGTGTTTCACGTATCCTGCTGTCAGCCGATGTAATTGTGTAAATGTTCCTGATGGGGAAAAGAATCTTATGTCATGACTCCATTCTCTTCTATTGGCCCGAATTTATTATACCAGTGGATTCTTGTATCACATGCTGCTACATGTTTTCACTAGTCACCTTGAGCAGGGATCAAAAGATTGTTGTCACCTGCTTCCTGCAAAGTGGAGTGGGGTTGATCTGAATTTCTGACCATTCTTGTCATTGATGAACTGACCCTGGATGAAGTATGTGAGAGGAGCATTTTTATGAAGCAGGCATGTGTAATGCTAGGCAGAAGAGTCAACAATCCTATAATGGGAGAATAAGGTAGTATTCAGTTTAGCGTGGTTTATGTTTTTTTACTGTAGCTGGTTTAGTTTTTATTGTAACTGAGTTAGTTTATTTGGTATAATTAAATTTTAAAAATAGAAAAATAGAAAAAAATATGTTACCCCATCACGAACAATGTAAAGGAATACGAGAAAAAAGAAAAGATAAAAAAACTTAAAAAATCTAAAAAATTAAAAAAAGACAGAATTATTAAATAGTAAAAAAAGTAGAAGTTAGAAGAATAAATTGGTTTTAAATTAAAATGAGTATGGGTCTTTTTTTTTTTGCTGCGGTTTATAGTTTTTGACTGAAACTTTTGAATTTTAGCTGTTTAGCGATAGAAATTACGAAGAGAGAGATACTCGTTTGCTATTTTGGATGGTACAGATGTTGGACTTTTAACGTGTACTATAATTAATTTGTAGACTCTATCTTAAAAAATATTTCGTTTAAAAGTTAGGTACTGTAATAAAAATCAAAAATTATTTTAAAAAATTGAAAAAGACAGACCCTGTAGCTTAAAAGCCACAGTTGAGGGTCATGGGTTGTGTCAGCTGTGGCCGTGGTCCTCTTGCAGTAGATGCCGTCTGTTAGTGCGGCTGAGCAGAGCACTATTTATGCGTTTTATCACGATGCTGGCACACCTGCTCTATTCTCTGTCTGGTTCTGCTGGTTGACTATTGCAGCGTCATAAGCCCCTACACAAGGTGAGTATCGATGTTTTTGTTAGTGCTGCCTTGAAGGCTTCTTCATGTCACACTGGCTGATCGATTCATTCCCTGTATCCTTTCAGTGGTCCGCGGTCAATAATGACGGTCTGACCGACCGTCTGACAAGTTGAAAATTAAAATGAACGGTGCCACAAGTTTCCAAACGAGCAGGTGAAGCCGTAGATTTTGAAGGACAAGGACCTAATCCGAAGGACGTCATGATCTTGTAGAGTCGGCATTCAAACAATTCAGCAGGTCTGCAAAAGAAAAGGATAATCAACACCCGATTGTCAATGATTTATAGTTCCAACGTGTCATCAGTATTCATAGCATTAATTAGCTTAGGAGTGGATATGACAAAAAAGTTAAAAGAGAGAAACAATGTTGCATGAGATATTAATTAGGTATAAAAGCCAACGAGTAGACAATATTTGTATTGATTTTTGCTAATAATTTTTAGCTATGACTTATAGTTTTTAGTTAAAAATAAATAGTAGTGATTGCAAAAAGTGACTTTAGAAAAGGGGGTGAGCGGTGTAAAAAATAAGAGAGAGTGCATAGGAAGCGAGAGGAGTAAAATGGGTGATACACCGTGATTCCCTGTCTTATCACGGAGTAAGATGATAGTGAAAGAGTGAAGATGTCGCTTTGAGAAATTGTGTATTTGTATTAGTTTTTAGCTTTTTAAATAAAAATAGAGGTAAAAGATAATATGAATGGGGCCGTAGCTAAATTATCCATTGGGAGAATGGAAAAGGGAGGAAATGGGAGAGTGAAATATGAGAGGATGTAAATTTATTGACTGGGCTTATTGATAGATATTATGTATTAGAGGACTAATCTCTACTGTTGTTTTTTTGGTGATGTGAAGTGTATTGACATAGCAAAGTAATGCTTATAATAAAGAATGCCCTTAAATCACCTATTGACGAGTTGCACACGTTGACATGCCAACGGACACATTTTTTAGAGCATGGCATGCCGAAGGAAAGGAAGGATTAAAAAATTGGTTATGGGGAAAGTACCAGACCTTGGCTAGTAACGGTTATCAGACGGTTTCGATTATCTAATTTAAACTCAAAACTAGAATTCGCCTTTTTTTTTGGTCGGTTACCGACTAGTTTATTGTCTGAAATTACTAATGAGGATACTTGACCATGTCAACATATTCTATCAACATGAGTCAAAATAAAACTCCTCTTTATCTAGGCCCTTTTTCTTCTTTCATCAATTTAAATTTAAAATTTAAATTTAGAATATTTTTGGCCGATATTTTTTTTTACCGATCCAGGCCCGTTACGCTTGATTTCTTTCCTTGGACAAGGGACTTGTATTGATGCTGAATCGGCAATGATGCAGGGGCTGTTTGGTTCTAAGCCAAATTTTGGTAACTTTGACTAAATTTGACACTCATTTGGTTTTTCGTTGCTAAATTTTGGTAAGATTCTTTTTTATTGCATCTTTAGTTCATTTTATTGCTAAAGTTTGGTCAAGACTTAGGCTAAGAATTCCACGACTGTATCAAAGTTTGGAACACATTAGTAGAGTTTGTGTGGGTCATGAACCAAATAGCCCCTCAATTCGAATTCAAAGAAGGCACGTACCAATGGACACGTTGTCCTGAGTTGCACATATCGGGTGAGTTTTTTTAGGCCCCGCTCAGAACGGCTGTGGGTGGTGGGCGATAGGTGACAAAAACACTGTAGCAGATACTGTAGCTATAGTACTTGCTACAGTAACTGTAGCTATAGTACTTGCTACAGTAAAAAAATTTGATTTTTTCGTTTTTTTTAAAAAAAATTTATTTATACTTTTTTTCGTTTTTTGTTTTCGGTTTTTTTTATATTTTTTACATTTAATTATACTAAATAAACCAACTCAGCTACAATGTTTTTTCAGCCAGTTACAATGTTTTTTCAACAAAACCCAAAAGCCATCGCTATTCCGATCACCCCCTTAGCTGAGATTTATAGCTTAAAATTTTGAATTATGCCTATTCGTAAGAGGTAGTATACAGAGAAAAATAGTCACATACGATTTTAGGCGGTACAATTGAACTCAGTACACTTTTTACTACAATATTTCTATTAACCTCGTCTTGAAAAAACATATTGTTTAAAAACTAGTTATTGTAACATAAGCCATAAGCCATAAGTGAAAAAGAACTCTAGCCATTAACTGCGTGGATGCTCATACTAAGTGAAGCATGCAGATTTCCCACTATATGTTCATCTCACTTTGTTTGATTGCAAAGCCCAAAAAAGAGCAGGAAAAGAAAGAAAGTAAATTACACTCCCACGATTTGTATATATATGATATCCTTGGGAAAGACCCATCATATATGTTCATCTCACTTTGTTTGATTGCAAAGCCCAAAAAATGAGCGCTCAAGGAAAACCTCCGCGCTATCGAAGTAAATTACACCCGATTGCTGCCATTGATTTGTCTTGGCGCGAGAGTCATTTTGAATATTCCGGTGCGGAAGTGCCGCGGCCCAACCGTCGGCACCGAACGCCATTAAGAGCGCAAGCGGCGGTCGCGACGACATCGACCGCACTACCAGCGCCGCGCGCCCGCCTAAAAGAATGCCTGCTGGCGACCCTTGCACGCGCTCGGCCGAATATCTCGGGGGCCGTGAGGAGCATGCAAGAGGCTTGGTCGCGTCGAGCTGTAACCGTGCCCCAAATTCCCGTTATCGCCGGGCTGCGGCAAATCTAGGATTTCAAATTTCGACCCGACCGGACCTCGAGAGTTTATCGCTCGAAACCGTCATCGACTGGGGGCGACACCACCAAGGCGAAGGGCTCGCTCACGCTACAAGGAGTATGGTTCACCATCCTCCATATATGCATGGGAGCAGTGCGCGATATAACAACTTCTAACTACATTGATCGGCCATCAAGCAACATCCATCGGAAAGGCCAGTATTTCAAAGGCCTCAGTCAAAGACGCCACAACAATAATCATGGCCTCCAGGGCCACCGGCGAATACAACGCGCACCGATCATGGCGTGGCAAAACTCTTCGACAAGATGGAGGAATATGCTCAGCGGAAGAAGACGCGAAGTGGCGCGCGGACAACGACGCGACGTCAACCCGCCTTGTCGAAGGACACCTCATAAGGACACGCCCGGTGACAAGGCCCAAATTGCCATCTTTTCACATCGTCGCCAGGACAACGCCCGCCAACCGCGGGACTAGGGCTCGGGGCGAGGCCGAGGACGGCGGCGACGTTGGTGGTGCGAGTGCATGATCAAAGCAATCATGATACCCGCTCTACCACCATCGCGGCCAAAGTGTCGCGAGCGAGGATCTCGAGACGTGCTCACCCGATCTACCACCGCAGCCTGGGAGGGCCCCGGGACGCGTCGCCTCCTAATATCTCGGGGCGCCTCAACGTCATCTCCGCGGTCCTTGAGTTTGCCTCGATAGCGCAAAGCATAAAATACGGAGGCTACACCACGTGGCTCGCCGCGAGTGGGCGCAGCAGACGCAATCACCTTCACGCCGGCGACGCGAAGATGTGGAGTTCCCCATCGGACCCCAAGTCATCCAGTCGCGGTTCTTTGGGTGTGATGTCCGGCGCATCTACGGTCGACGGGCAGCTCGCTGAACGTCCTATTTGCACAAGCCTTCACCGATCCCTGAGTCACCTAGGCCCTCACGAATCCCGTCTGAGGCCAGCCCTATTAGCGTCGGGTCAAATATGTTTACAGGTCTCCTTCGGCCAAGATGACAACGTGGCGACCATAGATGTCACCTTTGATGTCGTGGACATCTAGTACCCCTACAACGCCATCCTGGGGCGACCAACTCTTAACTCCTTTGGGGCAGTACCGCACCATGGCTTCCTATGTGTAAAACTTCCGGGCCCGCGAGGTGTCATCACCATCTTCGGCGATCAGCACGTGGTTCGGCACCTGAAGCATGGAACTCGAAACCCAAGCCTGGGAACCCACCGCGGTCCTTAGGTCAGTCGCGCCCGTACACGCCCTGCGGCAGCCCAAGCACAAGAGGCTTCGCATCTCATCACCACGAAACGAGTCCGGTGGTTAGTTCATATCCCTTTTGTACTCGCTCACCCGCGCAAACGGAAATTTAATAAAGTTCACCGTTTGCGAGGCTATTCGTGGCCCCCCACCACAAATGTGCGGAGGCTCGCCCCCGCACGCACTCCACGGAGTATAAATAAGACGCGGATGTTTTCCCTGTGCACTCTACTGAGTATAAACAAGACGCGGGATTCGCGCCGCGTCTGGTGTTGTCACCACGCTGTACTCCCGAGTATAAAGACGTGGTTGATGTTCCCACGCACCGCTCGAGAGACCCACCTCCGCACGAGCATCACATGGAGACTCACCTCCACTGCGCAGCATGGAGACTCACCGACGCCGCCGCACCACATGGAACTCACCTCCGCACACGCACTCATTAATCGAGTGGATGCTCATACTAAGTGAAGCATGCAGATTTCCCATTATATGTTCATCTCACTTTGTTTGATTGCAAAGCCCAAAAAAGAGCAAGGAAAATAAAGTAAATTACAGACGAGATTTGTCTAGTCATCATTTGAATATTTATTATTTTTATAAAAGGAATTATATTTTGAACCGTTAAATTGAGATCTAACGACCCACCAACCTCCTCTACTCTTATATGGTTCACCATCCTATCCCTAACCCTAAGATGGTCACACCTCCCATACCCTCACCGCCACCCATCCTCTTGCCACCCCACTATCCCCGATGCCTTCTCATCCATTGCCATGTCGCCACCACTCTTTTTTTTGTCTCTAGCGGCTAACACAACCAGATCTACCACCCTTGCCCGTCGCCTCCTAACCTCTCTTTCTTGATGCCTCCGCTGCCTACCACCCTCCTTCGAGCCTACAGTCGAGGCGCCGCCACTGCCACCCACCGCCATGGTCTCCCTCTAAAGTCCAGCGCTGGTGAACCCCAAATACTAACTTGATGAACCCGACCCTTAATCTAGCAAAACCCTACCTTAACTCGCCGTTGCCGCTAGAGAAGACGATCTCACCGGCCAGAGCACGAATCTTCAAGCAAATTGCAAGGTCAAAAATCCATCCAATATCCCAAAAATAATCACATGGAAGATTTCTAGCAATTCCAATTATAGAAACAGTATTGTGGTGCAAGCTACAGAAAAACTTAGTGAGTAATATATTAGTAAGCAGTACAAAATCAAACGGCCTAAAGGTTGCCAAACAAATCAGATGTCCTTGGTCGAAAACCCTCGACTTGCTTATTTCTCACCCAGTGGATACCATTTTAAATTTTGGCTTTACAAAACTTGTTATGGTTTTGATTACTCAAGCAAAGATTTAACAAGAACTCAAGACAAGTTTTGACATTAATCTACATGGCTCAAAATTTCCACAAATCAATCAGAGTGTCCAAGTCTCATGCAGTTCATTGTGTGTCTCTTTTGGCTGGCACTATTCGTGGTAACACAATGAAAAACTTATAGGAAATAGCCTTGAACCTTCCCAAAAGAACAAACAATTGTGTCAGAAGAAGAAGAAGAAAAGAATGAACAACGACAAAGAACAGGGTTAACATCAAAACTCCAGCCAATACTCTCTCATTCTTCGCCCTTCCCCTTTTGAGCTTTCTCAGATCTACCCAGATTGGCCCCTCCCCTCCTTCTCTGGCCAACCACCGACATTGAGCAGGGCAAGGGAACCACCCTACTATATAGAAGTAGCCTTTAGATCTTCCTTTTGCCTTCTCGTGTACATACGGAGCTCACCCAAGCCATGCTGCCGCCCATCGTCGCCATCATCTTGCTGGCGGGGATGATTTGCCTTTACTCCGGCACTAGCCAAGGTACTCCTCCCACTTTTAATGTCTTTCCCAATGTGGATTTTGTGTATATCGCCTTACCTTCCAATGTGTTGTCCTCTTCTAGCGACCACTATGTTCTTCCCCCTTCCTCCTCTGTTCGTACTCCTCATCAATACAAAGCAATCACCTCCTTGCCAAGATCTACATCCATGTCCTAGTTCTCGGGGGTTCTAGCTTCTTCACCCTATCCAATCCACTCCCCTCAACCTTTGATTCCGACTAGGCTATTTCCAAGGGAGGCTCAAATCATCGATGGCTTTTAGACACCTCGTCATGAGCAACGCCAACCGTCACCACGAAGGTTTCAGCTGGCCGCCACCAACATCTCTGGCTCATTACTCAAACAGTTCAAACCAGCCACCACCAACATCTCTGGCACATTACTCGAAAGGTTCAAGCCGGCTGCCACCAACATCTCTGGCACATTACTCGGAAGGTTCAAGCCCGCCGCCACCAACATCTCTGGCACATTACTTGGAAGGTTCAAGCAGGCCGCTACCAACATCTCCGGCACATTACTCAGAAGGTTCAAGCCAGCCGCCACCAACATCTCTGGCTCATTACTCAAAAGGTTCAACTGGCTACCACCTATTGATGTTAATCTTGTTTTGTGTGTGTCAACTTTGTTTTGTTGTCTTGTCAGAATAATAGAGCTGAAACTCAGCATTAGACTAAAATTTAGAACGTTGTCTCTGAAGTTCAGAGAATGTGTAGAACTTTAGATCGTGACTAATGTTGTCACATTTTAGTATTGCCTGTCCATGATTCAAGTTATATGGATTGTGGCCGAGTCATGCGTGTGTTAGTGACCTAGAATTCGGACTAGTTGTTGTAGTTTGGAGAGGGCGAGCGTTGTAATAGCTATTGTTGGTTTTTTTCTTTAGGTGACTGTACCCCATCTGAAATGCTGAATAACAGAGCAAGTAATAGAGAAAAGGTGTGTCAAGACCTGAATATGTAAATCCAGACTTTCTATGTATACTGCGCTAGTCCAGAATCACGCTAGTGCACATAGTATAATATAGATGAAATATCAACCATATACATGATAAAATAAAGAAAAAGACTAAAATATTAATAATTATCAGAGTACGACTTTATGGCCAATCTTACAATTTACTAGCCTGAAAGGTTTAAAATCTAGCATCGAAAAAACAGAAATAAGCATGGAAGCCATTCGACAAGCCTATAGACAATCGACTAGGAAGTGAAGTCCTAATCTGCGAAGTCATTGAAGTATCCTCCCTCTGGTATCTCCTGCTGATATAGCCCCTCTTCTTCAACTGAGCAACAATGGGCAAAAACTATGAGTACATTGGTACTTAGCAAGTTGTTTATCATAAAGATACAATATAATAAGCAAGGCTTACCAACGGATAGCTAAAAGGTTAATTTACAGAAAGTAACAATTTAAAGTAAATATAGTAAATAGATTAAAAGCGAACTTTAAAGAAAAATGATAATAAGTAATTAATCAACGGAATTGAATAAATCACTTGTGAACTACCTATTCACAACCTAAATCACTAGTGAACTAACCATTCACTTTTCAAATATGACCGACTAAGTTTTTATGAAAACTCTACCCTCGTGTGAAATCACCGAGCATTGTCTATAATAGGGGACACAACTATTCGAATAGTTTTATATTCTGCAGAGATTGTACAATTGTACCCACACGATGTGATTAGCTTCACGCTAAGAAAATCATAACAAAAGCCTTTGCAAATCTTAACCTCAATTCAATCCTGTCTGCTAGGTTTTTGCATCACATCCCCCTTGCGCTTTATGGAAATCAGCAATCATGTTCGTCACAGTGGCGAGATTGAAATTAAAATATCACAAATTAATCGGTCAGGTTTATCCCATACTAGACACGTGGTTTGCACGGTAAGACTCAGATCAATAGTGCACAAAGTTAAGTCCTTAACATTACTCAGACGACACTTCCACAACCCTTGAAATGAATCCACAGTTCTCCCTTTTATTGCAAGATTACTCGCATAAGTGAAAACCAATTTTATATAACCAACATCAATGACAAACCAATGTCATGGCACACAAACTTTATAACTATGGCTTCAATCATAATTTAATATCTTATTAAGTCAAATTAATTAATTGATCATATGTGATGATGAACCCATCGAGACTATAAACATGGCTAAATAAATTTTATCATACAACCTATGTGACAACTAATATGGTATCACTAGATAATTCTCCGTCTTATGGTGATAATGGTATTATGGTATTCAAATTATCAGAAGGAATTAATCAATTGGGATGATAACTACCAAGTACAAGGGTTTGTAATAAAATAGCGATGCAAGATAATTTAAAATAAAATAAATAAATAATAGATTGAAAACTAAATTTAACATGATCAAAGAACATGACTTACCCTGGCCTTACTCAGTTATGAACTCTTGATCTTCTGGTTATGCTCCCGCTCCTTCGAAGACGCGATCTAATGAGAGAGAAAATGAATAAGGCATAGAAATAAAATCAAATAAAATTGAAATAAGCTCCAAAAACTACAAAACTAGAACCAAAAGATAGAGCTCAATTTTAGATGAATTTTAAAAAAGAACGGGGTCAATCGAAGCTAAGATAGAGGAAAACGGACTCGTGGAAAATTAACCCTAAAGGAAAATACTTGAAAATAAAATTTTATTGTGTTGTGGACTCGGTGCATGGAATAGCGGGTTCACGGTGGACTCGGCTCACAGAACAGTGCACTGTGGCTCAAATGCTGACGCGGCGGCTAGGGCTGACGTGGCAGCTGACTGGACTGACACATGGCGACAGGTGGCAGGTAGGGCTGACATGGCTAACACATGGCAGGGTGATGTGGCTAACATGTAACATGCTAACGTGGCATCCTACATGGCATCTGGGATGGCTTGGGTATTGATGTGGCATTGACACATGGCGACACGTCGGATATAGAGCTGACGTGGCTGCTAGTGTGGCTGCCGACTTGACTGGATCTGGCTCACGAGTTCATGGAATAGTGGTGGCTGGCAGGTGGGACCCGACTATCAACGGCACGGTGCACGATAGACTTGGTCCACGGAGAAGGCGAACCTTCAGCTGGCGTGGGTGCGGGGTGACGTCACGACGATCTAACGGCAGCGAACGTGCCATGTGGTCGAATCTGGTTTGTTGGTTCCATTGGTCAGCATGGATCTGATCGAACAGTGGGTGAGGGTGATCAGACGGTTCGGATGCCGACACGTGGCACGGCGTGAGGCGCAAGGTGGCGCTTCGGTGTAAGAGGGGTCGTAGGGCGGGCATGCGAACCGAGGGTAGCGAGGTGCGCGATGCGGCCGGAGGCGACGCGCGAGCGGCGAACTGGTTGAAGATGGCGAGGAACTTGGCGAACGGCAGTGGAACTCACTAGCATCGGTTTAGTCGATAGCAACGAGCGATGGCGACGACGACCGAAGGGTGCGACTCGGCGACCAGGTGAAGCCGGCAAAGAAGAAAACGATGGCGATGATAGAGAATGAAGGCGAAGACTCCGGTGACTCGGATTCAGCAGTGAGGCATGGCGAGCTTGGAGGACGGCGGTTGCAGAGGCAGCGCACGGTGAGCAAGGGTGTCGGACTCGAGGGCTACGACTACTTTATGCACAGACGTTGAAGGAGTCCAAAACGGCGACGGCAATGGAGTCCGGTTTGTGAACGCGAACCGAGGCAAAGAAAGAGACAACTCTCCACCTCGGGAAGATGATGAATAGTGTCAGGATGGCTGGATGAGTGATGCGTGGCAGCACAGAAGATTAGATGGTCCACAGCATATGGCAAGATGAATAGTAGCCGGTGGCTCGAATGTTTGACACGTGGTGGCCAAAGTGAACTCAGTCGGATGACCGACATGTGTCCAAGGAAGGATTGGGCGGCTGGGACTCAATGGGCCAGATGAATAGTAACAGGCCTGGCCTAGTATTGTTCATGGGTTTTGGGGAATTTTTTATTTCAAAAATTTAAATAAAATAAAAGGAGCTCTAGAAAATAGAAAATAAACATGAAATATTCTCAAAAATTCCTTGAGACTCAAGGAATCCAAATAAAATATTTTTAGCATATTTTAATGTTTAATTTATTCATATTAAATCATTTTTAATTCATAAATTTTTTAAGCTTTAATTAATTCTAGAAAAATTCAAATGGTGAATTTTATTTTAAAATCTTTAAATAACCTCTAAAAATCAGGATGTTACAAGGTGCAGTGTTGAGCACCACAACCGGGTTCACTCTTTGTTGATTGCCTTCTCTGTGTGTCCACTAGTGTTCAAGTGTTTTCTAGCAATCTCTGGGCTAACACTTGGTATCAGAGTTGGGTTTATGCCCAAGGTAATGCCAAGGAGTGGCGAGCTCACTGACATGACATCATCTGGTAGCGCCTACATGGCCATGCCGATAAGGAGAGAAGCAGTGTGACCCTACAATATCCGATACTTTCTAGGACCAACCACACTATGTGGTAATCAAGATGAGGGCTTACATGCATGCTCAAGGCATCTGGGATGTTGTTGAGCCCATGACTTCAGAGGCGGCAGTGGAAACCTGGAAGGACCTAATGGCCCTAGTTGCCATTTTCCAGGCAATTTCTAAAGAAACATTGCTCCTCCTGGCGGAGGAGATAGCCAAGGTGGCATGGGAAACATTGAAGACCATATATGTCGACGTCGAGCACGTCAAGGAGGCAAATTTTCAAACTCTAAGAAGCGAGTTTGAGTTACTCCGCATGAAGAAGACAAAGAACATTGATGACTTTGCCATGAAATTGACAACGATTGTCAATAGAATATGTGGTCTAGGTGACAGGATGGAGAAGTCCACCGTCATCAAGAAGTTCCTATGGGCTGTCCCACCAAAGTTCTTGCCAATTGTGTCTACGATCGAGCAATTGAGGGATATTAAAATGATGACCGTCGGCTGTTTAACATCTCAAAATTTACCTTTTTATTTATTTTAATTAATTGGATTTTCCTGGACTTAAAAATCCCATTTTCTAAAATCTTTAAATTAAGCCTAGAAAGCAAGTCAATAAATTAATTTAGTAATTGTGGTCAATTCAAGCTAAAACTATTTTTTGTCTTTTTCTAATTTTATAGTAATTTTCTGGGATTTACTTGAAGTTTGTTGTTATTTTTAGCCTTTATTTGAATTCCTAGGTTTTTTAAAAATCAAAACACAAAATAAAACTTTGAATTCTCCCACCTCCCCTTCCTGGGTGATACATGGGTGGCCCAAATCGGCCCACGTCAATGCCCGAGCCATCCCGCCTCTTCCCGCCTCGCCCTCTTCCCCGACCGACGCGTTGATAGCTTAGATCGAACCAAGTCCGGCGATAGCCACACTCCGCCGCCCCTCCCTTTCCTTCTCCCACTCTCACTAATGAGTGGGCCCCACCCGTCAACTCCATCGTCCCCTTCGCACCACCGCCTTCCTTTCTCTCTCCTTCCTTTTTTCGCCGATGGTCACATCCCTGCCGAATCTGGCCTTCTTCCTCCACCTTCGCCCTGATTTTGGAATCCACACACCACCGGGACCCTAATCCCCTAAATTCCTCACCATCTTCCCATTTGGCACCCCTCCTTTCCTTTTTCTTCCTTACCCAAATCTTCACCGCCGCTAACTACGTCAAGGAATTACGTCATGTCCCCTCCCCAGCACTGCCTCCTCTCACCCCACCATGCTCCACGTCCTCCTCTCTACTCGCACTCGGGTTCTCCCCGTGTCGTAGCCACCTCCTCCTCACACTGGCCAAGCCACGGCGAGCAATCCCCGCCACATGAGCCATCCCCAAGGAGCGCCAATGCCACCACTAGCTTCCTGATGCGTCGGCGAAGTTCAGTGACCCCTTCACCAAGCTTGAACACCACTGGAGACCTCTCTTCACTGAAGAACCGAACTGTGACCTCTCTTCCTCGCCGTCGACCCCTTTTCAGCCATTCCCAGTAATGCAACCGTGTACCACTACACTCCCCTCGCTCTCCTCTTCATAACACACACCTCGCTGGCCGTCGCCGAGTGTCGAGCACCGTGAGCCATTGGTTTCCACACACCACCTCCTCCTCTTGATTGTCGGACAAGTTTGAATGTGCCCTCTTTGCCAATCGGACGGTCCAAATGCTCCTTGGCTGATTGGATGGTACGCCCTTGCCCTTCGGTCAGTCCAAAGGTTCCCTTGCAATCGAACGATCCGAACATCCCCTTAATTGATTGGACAATCCAAACTACCATACGGGTGCCACGCCAGACCACACGCTCATGTGTCAACCACATGGCATGCCACCTCGTGGCACAGGTCTACATGGCCACCACATGGCATCCCACGTGGACACTGAGCCATCCACTAGCCATGTCAGTGCCACGTGTCAGACACGTGCAGCCATATCAGCAAAATCTGCCACGTCACCTGCCACGTGTAAGACTGACGTTAGCATGATGTCATAAATCACGATTTTCTTTAGAAATTTAATTTGGCCAAAAAATAAATTCCTTGCCAACGTTATGATTTTCATTTTTCTTTAGAAAAATAATTTCATTAATTCCCTACTGACCTCATAAATACCTTTTTCTTTAGAAAAATAATTTCAAAAATTCTATTTTTCTTTTTATTTAGGATTTAAACTTTCGGAAGCCTGTTCTCTTTCATCATAGCTTCGATTGGACCCGTTCAATTTTCTACATTCATCTAAAATCAAGATCTATCTAAATTTGTAATATTTTTAGAATTTGGAGTTTATTTGAATTTAGAGAGTTATTTTCACGTGTAGACTACAACAATTCTAAAGAGTTTTACGATGATGATTCGTGTCAAACTACACAGCAAGGCAAGTCACATACCCTTGATAATGTTAATCTCAGTTTACAAATAAATTTATGTTGTTCTTAATTTACATTGCATGTTTAATTTCTAATTCCTGTATTTTAAATTCAGTTTTTTACTTTAGTTAATACCCATTTGTTGTGACTCCTTTGACTTTACAAATTCTTGTACCTTGTCACCTTAGATTAAAACTCTAGTTAGTACACTAGTATGACTAGAGAATTTTTGTAGTAAATGTTTAGACCTGATAGATAACTTTAGGTGGGGATAACTTTTTCACATAAAATGAGAAACTTTTAAAATGTATTCTTGACATCGATGAAAAAAAAGGTCTATAGAATATTTCAAAATAAAATATAAAACTTGGTTTAGCTTAGGCCATGGATAAGGTGGTGGGTGCTTGTGAGTATATGTTCTAGCTCGGTGGCTCAACGTGGATACTAGGCACGAGGGGATTGTGAATAGAGTCTAAGTCAATTAAGGACTAGTCTATGAGCTACTACTACAAAGTCTAATTGTACTATCACAAGACTAGTATGAGATAGTTCTGGTGACTAATTAGCGAGTCCCAACCTAACTTTCGCTATAGGCTGAATATAAGCGTGGCGTAGTCCATGGAAATTCTCACATGGCACAAGAGGAGCCATGATCTAGTGGATTCCTTATTGGGGTGAAACCATAGTGGAGGCATAGCAATGTTCAAGGTTTAGCTTTGTAAAGGCCTTGTTATGGCTACTCAGTCACATATCTAAGGAAGGGTGTAATGGCCGACACAATAAGTTGTCATCTCTTGTGGGTAAATATGTACAATCTCTGCAGAATGTATAAACTATCTTAGATAGCCGTGGCTAAAGTTATAAGCATACCGAGTAAGGTTTTTCACACATTAAAATTTTTCATAAATTGGTTTTGGATGGAACTAAAGTATCTTTTGGAGAAAGATACTCCAGGGATACATGTGGTTAGTTTAGTGCTAAGTCAATGCCTGCACTAATGGTATTACTTTTAAATTTGTCTTTATTTACAGTAGTAAATTCAATAATTTTTATCTATTTATTGTATGTTATCAAATGTTGTTTATATTCAAATAACCATATAAGCTTTCCTTTGTTGCTTTATCATTATATTACATTTTTGGGTGTAACTCGTGGAGTATAAGTTTATATTCACTTTTGCTTTCACATCTTAAAGGAGGATGACTTCAACCACGTTGAGAACCAAGATGAGTAGGCCGCATCTTACTATCGTCTGCCTATGGGTAGACTTGGGCTTCGCTTTCTTTAGTTTGCTTCCACAATTTTTTCTTTTTATTGTTGCCAATGAGTATTGATGTAAATCTTGGTCAAAAGATCGTACTCTTTTATTTAATAAAGTTTGTCATTTGTTGTTGACATTTATCCCTATTACCGCTATGTCCGCTAACTAATCCTAGACTAGTGCGAACTACATAGAGGATCCAAGTCGTTGCTCTGCGGTCCGACAGGTTGCCTAAAAGCCTATGAGGAGAGGGTCCACATCGTTGGCAATGGCGACGACGATGATGAGCATGTCCTTCTGACCGAGTGGAGTGGAAGGTGAAGGAGAAAGAGGCGGCTGACGGCTCTTCATCTAGGCTATCCAGAGGGCGTGACAGAGGACCCTGGCATAGCCGTGGGCATAGCCATGGTAATGAAACCCGTATCGATGACCAAGGCCATAGAGAGAAAAGGTTTGATAAGAAGAAAATCAAATGCTTTAATTGTAACAATATGGGACATTTTGCTTCAGAATGTTACTCTAAGAAAAGGGAAGAAAGGGCACACGTTGCAAGAGAAGGAAGATGAGGAACCGGCTCTGCTTATGGCTGAAACTTGTCAACTAATTCAGACTTCCAAGGTGTCCATGAAGGAGGTGTTCCTCAATGAGGAGAAGATCAAGCTGGTCTTGGGTGAAGGAATGAGCTATGTCGATGTTTTAATATTGACCTTGACATTCTCATTTACTCCAAGAATGAGATGGAGCACGAGAATCACCTTTGGATAATCCTAGAGAAGTTGAGAGAATATCAACTTTATGGCAAGTTCAGCTAAATTTTGGTTAAAAGAAGTAGCCTTTCTTGGTCACATCGTGACAGTGGAGGGAATTACAGTAGACCCCTCTAATGTCGAGGCAATAATAGATTGGAAGCAACCAGGGATAGTAACTTAGGTCAGGAGTTTCCTTGGGCTCACCACTACCGACGCTTCATAGCTGGATTCTCCAAGATTGCCAAACCCATGACCCAGCTCCTTAAGAAAGATAAGAATTTTGAGTGGACCAAAGACAGTGAGCAGAGTTTTTGGACCCTCAAGAAGAAGTTAGTAATAGCCCCAGTGCTTCTTCTGCCGGATATTCAAAAAGATTTTGAGGTATTTGGTGATACTTCCGGTAGGGATTTGGTTGTATCTTGATGCAAGAAGGCAAGGTGATAGCCTATTCGTCTTGCCAGTTGAGACCCCTTGAGTGTAATTACCCAACCCATAACCTAGAGTTAGCCGCTGTGGTTCATGCCCAAAAGATTTGGCGACATTACCTTATCGGTAATCATTGAGAGATCTACACAGATTACAAGAGCATGGAGTATATCTTCACCTAGGCAGAGCTCAACCTGAGGCAGCGAAGGTGGTTAGAACTAATCAAGAATTATAATATTGGGATCCATTACCACCTAGGCAAGGCTAATGTTGTGGCAGATGCATTAACCAGAAAAGTCTATGCAATCTGCACACTACCAAAAGAGGTTTAGACTCAACTTTAGGAGAAAGTTGCTCGTCTTAACCTAAATCTAGTCAACAGAAGCATACTCTCGGTCCTAGAAGTCTAACCCACTCTATCAGACCAGATTCATGAAGCCTAAAAGGTGGATGAGGATATCAAGAAAATCAGAAAGAATATGAGAAGAGAAAAAGTCATTGAGTTCAGTGAGTATGAATGTGGAACCATATGGTTCAAGAATCGTATCTGTGTGCCTAACAACCAAGAAATTAAAGAGATAATTTTGCGTGAAATCCATGAAACCCCTTACTCTATTTATCCAGATCGTACCAAAATGTACCAAGATCTTAGATAAAGATATTGGTGAGCTAGCATGAACAGAGAAATTGCTAAATTTGTTGAAGTCTATGATACCTGGCAGAAAGTCAAGGTAGATCATCAGAAACCCATTGTACTTTTGTAGCCCTTACCAATACCAAAATGAAAGTGGAAAGAAATTGGCATGGACTTTATTACCAGACTCCCTAGAACTTAATCCTGTTATGACTCTATTTGGGTAATCATAGATCGATTAACCAAAGTAGCCCATTTCATTCTGATCAAGGCTACCTACTCAAGGAGCAAGTTAGCAAAGCTACACATGGCTAGAATAGTATGCCTGCATAGAGTTCTCAAAAAGATTGTGTTAGACCGAGGAAACCAGTTCACCTTCAGGTTTTGGCAGAAGCCTTACGAAGAATTGGATAGTATGCTTAACTTCAATACAACTTATCACCCCCAAACTGACGGTCTAACAAAGCAAGTTAACCAAGTGTTGGAGGATATGCTAAGAGCATGTGCTCTAGATTTTAGCACTAGTTAGGATCAAACCTTACCCTATGTCGAGTTCTCTTACAACAACAGCTATCAGGCCAGTCTTTAGATGGCATCCTTGGAAGCCTTGTATGGTAGGAAGTGCCGAACACCTCTACTACGGGAACAACCCAAAGGACATCAAGACCGGGTGCCTAATCTACTTCAAGATTATGAAGAAAAGGTGAGAAAGAGCTAGGATTTGCTAAGGATATCCCAGTCACACCAGAAGGGCTATGCCGAGAACCGTCGTTGGGATTTGACCTTTGAGGTGGGAGACTTTGTCTATCTGAGAGTGTCCTCACTCCAAGGAGTTAAGAGGCTTCAAACCAAAGGAAAACTTACACCCCAATTTGTGGAACTGTTCAAGATCTCAAAAACATAGAGGAGAAATTTCCTATTAGCTACAGTTGCCACTGACCATGTTAGGAGTGCACAATATCTTCCACATGTCTCAACATAAGAATTGCCTTCGAGTACCTACAAAGCAGACAACACTCAAAACCCTCAACCTTCAAGAAGATCTCACTTATTGGGACCACCCTATCAAGATCCTCAAGATAGCAGAATGTCAGATTAAGAGGAAGACCAATCGATTATGCAGAGTGCAATGGAGTAATCACACAGAAGATGAAGCCACCTAAGAACGAGAAGACGATTTGAAAGCCAATCATCCCCACCTCTTTTACTAGCCATACCAAATCTCGAGGTCGAGATTCTCTTAAGGAAGGTTTGTGACATCCCAAAAATTTATTTTATTTTTATTATTATTTGGACTTTTCGAATTTAAAATTTAATATCAAAATTTTAAAAATATTTTATGTATAAAATTAAAGGCCAACTTTAAGTTGAAAATAATTTTTCTAAGTCCAAAATAGCTTCAAGATTTTCTATGATTTTTTATGAAATTTTTGGGCTTTAGTTGCTATTTTTGGAGCTTAAGAAAAAATGATTTCCTTTGGGTCACCCAAAGCTATGGGTAGCTTGCTTAACCTCCAAGTTCCCACTGATTCAGTCACCACATTTTCTTATTTCTTTCTTGCTTTTCTCTCCACATCCTTCCTTTTATTCCCTTATGCACTGGCACTGTTCATCTTCCCAAATGGGTCGATATGAGATCAAACAGAACATAGAAACTTTATCTTTCCTCTTCCATGGCACTGAATCTCAAATTCAGAGAAAGGTGAGCACTGAATCAGCACTGAATCTGCCCTCCCTCGCCCTGACCACCTTCTGATCTCCTCATAGTCTACATCAAGGTACGTAACTTTCCTTTCCATTTTATTTTGACTACCACAGTTTCTTCGACTATACCATCTCTTTTTTGGCCACTATAGCTCCGACTACACATAGCTTCGACCACTGTAGCTCTGACCATTATAACGCCGACCACTGTAGCGACGACCACATATAGCTTTGACCACTGTAGCGTCGACCACATATAGCTTCGACCACTGTAGCTCTGACCACTGTAGCGTGGACCATTGTAGTGATGACCATACATAGCTTCAACCATTGTATCTCCGACCACCGAGCAGTTACTATTGCTTTGACCACGAAAATTCCTTTCTCATTTATTCCAAACTTCCAGAGACCCATTCTCCTTCATCCTAACTCTGATTGAGCCTGTTCAAAATTTTAAATTCATCTAAAATCAAGATCAATCTAAATTTATAATGTTTTAAAATTTTAGAGTTCATTTAAATTTTATTTGAATTTTATAAGTAATTTTCATATGTACACTATGACGATTTCGGAGAGCTTTACTTCGACGATTTGCATCAAACTACAGAGCAAGCCAAGTCACACACCCTTAATTATATTGATCCCAGTTTACAAAGAAAGTTATGTTGTTTTTTAAATTACATTGCATGCTTAATTTCTGTTGCAAGTATTTCAATTATAGTTTTACTCTAGTTAATACCCATTTGTTATGGCAAATCCTTATACCTTGTCACCCTAGATTAAAAACTCTAGTTAGTACGCTACTATGACTATAGAATTTTTGTAGCAACTGCTTAGACCTACATAGATATAATCTTAGACTTGGGATATCTTTTCACATAAAATGATAAGCTTTTAAAAAGTATTCTTGACTTCGGTGAGTCAAGAAAAATCTATGAAATATTTTCAAAAAAATGTAAAACTTGGTTTAGACTTAGACCATGGTTAGGTGGTAGATGCTTGCTAGTATACGTTATAGCTTGGTGGCTCAACGTGGATACTAGGCACGAGGGGAATATGGTTAGAGCCTAAGTCAATTAAGGACCGGTCTATGAACTACTGCTACAAAGACCTTTCATACTACCTCAAGACTGGTATAGGACAGTCCTAGCTGACTAATTAGCGAGACCCAACCTGAGTCTCGCTATAGGCTGAATGTGAGCGTGACGTAGGCCATGAGAAGTCCCACATGGCATAAGAGGAGGTCTCGATCTGGTAGATTCCTTATCGGTGTAAAACCTTAGTGTAGACGTGACCAAGTTGAAGGCTCAGCTTTGTAAAAACCTTGTTGTGGTTACTCAGTTGTACGTCCAAGGAAGCGTGTAATGGACGACACGATGAGTTAATCATATCTTGTAGGTAAAGTGTATAAACTTCTGAGTCATGTAGAGTGTATAAACTATCCTAGATAGCCATGTCCCCAGTCATGGGCATACTGAGTAATGTTTTTTTACGGATTATGTTTTGTTTTTCATAAACTGGTTTTAGATAGAAATGAGGTATCTTTTTGAAGAAAGATGGTCTGGGTGGGATACCTGTGGTTAGGTTAGTACTAGGTCAGTACTTGTACTAACGATATTATTTTATTAAATTATAGTCTGTACTTACTGTATTAAATTTAGTAATTTTAATCTATTTATTGTATCTCATTAAATACTATTTTATCTCAAATAACTGTATAAGTTTTTCTTTGTTGCCTTTATCATTATATTGTATTTTTCTGTGTAGCTTGCATAGTACATGTTTGTACTTATCCTTAATTTATCATCTTAGAAGAGAACAACTTCGATTACGGTGAGGACTAGGATGACTAGGCCACATCTTACTATCGTCTACCTATGGGCAGGATTTGGGCTTTGCCTTTACCAGTTCGCTTCCGCAGTTATTTCCCTTTATTATTGTTGCCAATGAGCATTGATGTAAACTTTGGCCATGAGATTGTATTCTTTTGAATAATAAAGTTTGTCATTTGTGCTTGATATATATCTCTGTTACCATTAGCTGATCCTAGACTAGTGCGATTTACACAAAAATCCTGAGTCATCGCTCCGGGGTCCGACAGCTTATCAGAGAACTGATCTCGCTTATCGCTCGAGATCTCCTCGCCATCCTCAGGAGAGGAATAAGAGTGTGCTAGGTGGAGAGCATTCCGAGGGCCTCCTCCGGGAAGGTGATGAGGATCTGTGAGGAGGGTCATGTTCTCTCGTCTAGAATCTCCACTTCCGGTGGAGGTCCACTCGTCTGAAGAATCCTCCAGCGATAGCACATCATGGCTAGGAGTAAACCCCGCCAAGTAGGGGAATTCTGGGTTATAACTTCTCTGGTTGGATCTATGTTCTACGACGAGATAGACGAACTCTTAGGGAGCACACCCTTTGCAGGTTCCAACAAAGAGTTATGACCACCAGGTGATGTCGATCATCTAGAATGCAAGATTTTGGGACTGACTGAAATTGGGCAAATCACTGCCACTAGTGGACTCGAGCACTTTAGGAGCGGCCCACCATCGTGTTGCAAGTTCGGCTTATGGACGGATTGACCCTTGCCATTTGGGGAAGTGACTCCTCCCTTGGGTGTACTACTTGAGGGATGTGGATCCTCCCTTAACCTTTCCTACGGTGTGGCTGACGAGGTCTCTAGACAAACCTCCAAAGACAGCCTCACCGTCAGAAGCGAGTATTGTCTGCTCATACTCGTAGTAGTGCTCCATGTCAAGGTCTGCGTACTCGGCCAAATTGAACCAATTCTCCTTGTTCTATTCTCCTGCCATGAGGACATTACAAGGAAGAGAACTTGCCGACAAGAAGATTTTTGGATTCTTGGAACGAGAATCCCTACGGACGGCACCAACTGTCGGTATTTTAATATCAGTCTTACGTATGATTCGTATGAATTCGACGATGTAACATCCCAAAAATTTTATTTTCTTGTTAAGTATTTTCTGGCATTTATTGGATTTTCCTGGGTTTTATTCCAATCCTTGAGTTTAGAAAATTAAAATTTCCATTTTATAAAAAGTCACAATAAAAGTATTTCATTTTACAAAGGTCAAAATAAATGCATTTCATTTTCCTAAAGTCAAATTTATAATTATAATAATTTTTAGTAATTTATAAAGATTTAAAACTCTCATTTTAAAAGTAAATTGTGTTTTTGCAAAACATAAGAATCAAAGTGGGTTGAAAATATTTTTGTTAAGTCTAAAATAGTTCTAGATAATGCTCTGAATTTTTGTTAACCCGCTCGTGTTCACTTACCGGTTCACCCCTCAATCTAGTGGCCAATCTTTCCCCTCGTGCCAGGTGTCACGAATCCGACCGTCGCCCCGCCCCTTTTCTTTTCTTCTTCGCTCGCTGACTGGTGGAGCCCACTTGTCAGACCCGTCATTCCCGCCCCCTTTCCTTTCTTCTCCGCGCGATCCCCGCCCGCTGCCGCCATTGACGCCAAAAACCGAAGCTTTTAAAGCTTCTATTTCCATCCCAATTGATTCCCCGTGCCAACTGCAAATTGAAATTCCCTCTCCAACGCGTCCGTTACAGGCATAATTGACTCCAATTGCGCCCGTTTACGCCGCGCAATTACCTCCCCGCTCGTTTCAACTCCGGCGTACGGTGCGCGGCTGTTACCTCCCCTCCCCGCCTATAAAAGGAACTTCCCGAGCACCCTCTACTCACACCTCCCCTCTCCCTTGCCTCTTAATCGGAGCATCCGAGCACCGAAGCCTCCCCGAGCCTAATTTCCCCCTCCGCCGGCTTCACCTACTCCGACGAGGAATCGCCGCCACCTCAGGCCTCCCCGCGCCCCACAAACACTGCTCCGACCTTGCTTGTGCCTCGGCGACCAGAAGCCCCCTCTGCCCCGAGCATTTGCGCCACCAGAGCTCCTCCACCGCCGTGAACCCCTCCTCCGACCGCCGCCCCTTTCTACCGTTCCTCTTCTCCGGCCATCCTGGGGATCCGTGTCAGGTACCGATGAACTCCCCGTGCTCTCCTCTATGCTTTGGTACCTTCGGCCAGCGCCGTCACTCGCCGGATCGCCGGCGACCCTCGATCCCCGTGCGCCACCGCCGGCCGGCGCGCCATGTCAGCTAGCCGTGCTGACATGGTAGCCGACGTGGCTGTCACACAGACGCCACGTGTGCCCCAGGCTGCCCACGCCAGCGCCACCTCCCTCCCCTGTGTCCCGCGTGCCACCTCAGCATGGTTCGGTCCGTGGACTCAGTCCACCGTAGACCGGGCCACGTGTCAGCCTCACTCCGATTATTTAATTATCAAAACTGTCGTCATGCTGGTGCAATAAAAACCGATTTTTCGTTTAAAAATAATTCGGCCGAAATTAAATCCCTATGCTGACGTCATAATCTGTTATTTCCTTAGAAAAATAATTCAGGCTGACGTCATAAATGTTTTTCGGTTTAAAAATAATTTCAGAAATTGGGTATTTTCTTTTTAATTGTATTAAAACTTTGGAAGGTTATAACTTCGTTATTTTAACTCCAAATTGACCCGTTCAAATTTCTCAATTTTTCTAAAATTATGAACTATCCATTTCTGGCATCCTTTTGAAATTCTGAATTTATTTAAATTTTTTTTTAAATTTCTTTTGATTTGGCTCTTTACGTTAGATTTTGACGATTCCGAAGAGTTCGATTTCGGCGACGATTTCCAGTAGGACTTCGATCAAGGCAAGTTACACCTTTGACCATGTTGAACCTAATATTTTAAATTATTTATATTATTTTACTGTATATGCATGTGTATCTTTATTCAAATATAATTCAAATTTGATTTAAATCTTAAATATACCCATGATCCTTTGTATATGGCCAATTTGAATCTCGAATTCATATACCTTGTCACCCTAGCTGAAAACTAGTTAGTACCATAGTGTTGACTAGAAATTTTATAGAATTGATTAGCCTGGCTTAGTATAACTTTAGGTGGGATCAACTATTTTACATGAAATGACAGTTTCTTTTGAAATTTTGACTTCGGTGAGTCAAGGATGGTTTATGAAAATAGTTTAAAAATAAAAATGGAAACTTATGATTTGGACTTAGGCTATTGATTAGGTGGTGGGGTGCTGGCATGCCTCGTGTTTGGTGACACGTGGTTGATTGTCGTACATGTAGGTATGTGGTTTGAGCCTAAGTCGAATTAAGGACCGTCTCTGTGATTCATTTGACGAAGTCGCTTCGTACTACCACAAGTCCAGTATGGGACGGACCTGGCTAAGTAATTTATGAAGTTCCAAATATAATTTTGCTATAAGCTGAATGTGAGCGTGACGTAGGCCGCAAGAAGTCTCACATGGCAACAGAGGGGGCTCCAACTCGTGGATTCGAGTTGTAGTGAAACCTTAGTAGCGACGTGATTATTTTGGCTATGGATCATTGGAACAGTCTTGTCATAAACTCTCCGCCGCACACTTAAGGCAGTGTGTTTATCGCGTGGCTCAAGTGAGAGGGAATGTCTTGTGGGTAAAGCTGTACACCTCTGCAGAGTTAAAACCTATCCTGGATAGCTGTGTTCACGGTCATGAACATACTGAGTAGAGTCTTCACAGATTAGACTTGGTTTTATAAAACTTGGTTTTGACGAAACAACCATGGTTTTGATAATAGTCCGGGTGGATTCCTGTGATTAGGTTAGAGTAGGTCGGAGCCTACTCTAACGAAACTACTTGTTACAAATATTGTTTTGTATATTGTATTAAACTTCAGCTTTCGTACTTACATTATTGCAGTTAAATTTCAAGTACTGCTTTTCGTGCAAATGACTTATTAAGCCTTCCTTTGTTATCCCTATGCATGCATCCACTCTGTTAAAATTCCTGGTGTAACTTGCGTAAGCACTTAATGTGCTTACCTTGGGAGTACTTTATGTGCTCACCTTGCTAAAATCTGTTGCGAGACCTCGACGACGACTACGACGGTGAGGACTACTTCAGCGAGTAAGATGCGTCTTACAGTCATTCGCCTGTGGGAGGCTGGATGGGCTGATCTGCTAGCTTTATTGTTTTCTACTGCTTTCATTTTTTTCAGTTGGCCTTGTGCCATTTTTATTGTAAGACTTGGCCATAAGGCCGTACCTTCATTTAATAATATTCTGTGGTGATTTTACATGATATACATTACTGTTGACCTTGTGTGCACTAGCTTTTCCTAGGATAGTGCGATTTACACAGAGGGACTGGGAGTTGTTGTTCCAGGTCTCGACAGGCGAAAACTCTCTCAAGGGATAGGCTACGAGTACACAGAAGACACAAAAATTTTTGTACAGATTCGAACCTTCTCCTGGACAATAACAACTCTATATCATATGTCACTATTGCTCAAAGAGGATGATTACAACAGAGTAATGTGAAAAGGACTTATCGTATCTCCTCAATCTCCCTCATATCTCCACTTCTTCCTCCGACGTCAACTCTTATATAGCTTATGAAACAACGACCGTTGTCCCACACCAAGAGACATGCCAACGCTTTAGGATATAACCGCCAAAGAAAAGTTATTGTCAGAGAGATGTAGCTAGCCGTTCGCTATGTGATGGTTGTTATCAAATAGAGATCGTGTGTAGTTATTGGGCAAAAATGCACATTTTAACCGTCTTGTCAGACAAACATACAATGTGGTATATCATCGTAAACAGGCTGGTTAAAGATACTCTAATCACAAGAAGGTCTATAACCACAAGGTGGTTGTAAGACCACTTATGAATAACTCATGGTCGTAGAAGAACTTACGATTATGAGATGGTTGTAGAAGGATTAAGATCAGGTAGTCGTAGGACAGCTTTATAACTATGGGATGGTCGCAGCAGAGCCTATAACCACTTTGTGAATTGTATTCCTTACTGATAAGGGGTATATTTAGAGTATATAATAATGTAATAATTTGAGGATTAATCTATCCTCATCAAGCTATAATTGTAACACATGGTACCTAGATACGGGTGCAAGCAATCATATGATAGGCATCATAATGAAGTTCACCAACCTGTATACTATGGTGTTTAGCACGGTAAAGTTCAGTGATGGCTCTTCAGTCGAGATCAAAGGTCACGGTACAGTGTTATTCCAATGCCACGACGTATACTATATCCCTCATTTGAGAAGCAACATTGTTAGTCTAGGGCAATTGGATGAACACAGCTACAAGATGATTGTGGAAGATGATCTCTTGTGTATCTTTGACAGACAATGGAAGTTGCTAACTCTAGTGCAAAGGTCAAGAAATCGCCATCAAGGAAGATCCATGGTTGTGGCACACTTGCTATGGACACCTCAATCTCCAAGCTCTCCATAAGCTCACACAATTGGAAATGGTGGTTGGTTTGCCATGTCTTGATCACATTGAATAGGTTTGCAATGGTTGTCTGGTGGGTAAGCAACATCGAGCTCCCTTCCTGTAGGAAGCAAAACTGTCGAGCTGAGAAGCCCTTGGTGCTGGTCCAAGGCGATCTTTGTGGTCTAATATCTCCACCTACGTTGGATAGTAAGTGTTACTTCATGCTCTTAGTTGATGACTATAATCGATACATGTGGATTGTACTCCTAGCTAGCAATGATGAGACTCTTCAAGCATTCAAGAAGATGAAAGCATGCTTTGAATTGGAAGTGGACCACAAGATCAAGTCCCTTCGGATTTACCGTGAGGGAATCCACCTCAAAGGAATTCGTGGCTTTCTGTGAAGATGCAGGCATCAAGCGGTTCCTCACTACTCCATATACACAACAACAAATTGGCGTTGTGGAGAGGAGAAATCAGACCATTGTTGGTATGACTCAGAGTCTCCTTAAAGAGCAAGAATATGCCGAGTAAATTCTGGAGAGAGGCAGTCACCATTGCTATCTATGTTCTCAATCGAGCTCCTACGAAGAGTGTTGCTAGCAAGAAACCATATGAGGCATGGTCAAGGATGAAACTGACTGTGCAGCACCTACACACATTCGAGTGCTTGGTTCATGTGAAAACTTTAGGACCGAGCATCACAAAACTGTCAGATCGAGCACACCAATGGTCTTCATTGGCTATGAGCCGAGATCAAAAGCATACCGAGAGTACAATCTCGTGAGCAAGAAGTTACATGTCACTCAAGATGTTATCTTCGAGGAAGACAAACAATGGGGATGGAGTTTGGTAGCTGATATGCATTCCAATTGTGAAGGTGAAGTCTTCACTGTTCACTATCCAACATATCTTGATACAAACACAAATAGAGGAGGTGCAAAAGGTGACCCTCAAGGTGAATAACAAATTGATAACCTGTACTTTGTAAGGACCTTGTTTACTATGAGAGGTGTAAACATGTTGACACTCAGCACCATTTCATCCGAGAGTGCGCTGAATCTGCAAGATTGAAGTGGAGCATGTCAAGTTTGAAGAACAGATCGCTAACATTCTAACCAAGGCTCTTAGGTGAATCAAGTTTCAGGAGATGCATCAAAAGCTTGGTGTGTAGGTAACGAAGAAAGGACAACAAGATTAAGGGGGTGATTGTTGATGTTAATCTTGTTTTGTGTGTGTCAACTTTGTTTTGGTGTCTTGTTAGAATAATAGAGTTGTAGCTCAGCATTGGACTGAAATTCAGAACGTTGTCTCTGAAGTTCAGAGAATGTGCAGAACTTTAGATTGTGCCTAAAGTTGTCACATTTTAGTATTGTTGGTCCATGATCGAAGTTATATGGATTGTGGCCGAGTCATGCGTGTGTTAGTGGCCTAGAATCCAGACTGGTTGTTGTAGTCTAGAGAGGGCATGCTTTGTAATAACTATTGTTGGTTTTTTTAGGTGACTGTACCCCATTCGAAACACTAAATAATAAAGAAAGTAGCAGAGAAAACTAAATAATAAAGAAAGTAGCAGAGAAAAGGTGCTAGCATTAAGCACCACAACCGAGTTCTCTCTTTGTTGATTGCCATCTTTGTGTGTCCAATAGTGTTCGCGTGTATTCTAGCAATCCCTGAGCCAACACCACCAACATCTCCGACAAGAGTTATCTCCACTCCGTCGCCCATAGAGGCGATGCTCTTAGGAAGATGAAGCTTTGGATTATCCTGGTAGTCAAGGGCATATATGTAAAATTTGCTTTAACTTTGGGGTTAAGTGTTGTGGTTGTTATCCTGTACTGTTTAAGAAAGTAATGGGTTTATTCATATTGGCTTCTGCTTCTGCTTCAAGAAGCAGAGTCCAATATGAACATTTTAGCTTCTATAAGCCGCTTCTATTAGCCATTACTTTTCGTTTTTACATATTGTAATATACTTTATATTTTATTATATCGTATATCGTATAACAATCCAAATGTTATAGTGTCTTTTGTTACATCGTCTTTCTTACATAATGCACTATTATTCATCAGTCACTACTATTTATTAACCGCTTCTATCAACTACTACTATTCATCAGCTGTTACTAAAAATTATTACAAACAGACACAATAAAACAGAGTGTATTGTCCTTAAAAACAAAGAACAAACACAGAACGGAGGGGCAGCAGGAGTATTGGCAGACCGGAAGCGCCAATTCCGTCGCCGCCGCCTCCATCTCGAGAAAAGGCCATTTCCATCCCACAGGAGAAAAACAAGAAAAAAACATAAAGAAAGCCGAAAAAACCAAGGGCTGGGCTGGGCGCAATTCCCGAGCCTCGAGAGCCACACACCTCCGCTCCGCTCCCCCATTTAGTAGCCATCATTTTCTTAATTAAGATGCCCAATTCCCGAACAAAATTACCCTTAATTAATGCGGAACTAATCTAATCACCCGCCTGCGCTGCACTCGATACAGTAGTACAGTATTATACCCCACCATGGCCGAGCCCAAGCAGCCAAGCTCCTCGCACTCTCCCCCCACTTGCCATGGCGAGACCCCTCGCCCTCGCCGCAGCCGCCGCCTCCGTGGTGGTGGCCTCGTGGCTCCTCGCCGCCGGTGGGGTCGCGGCCGGGGATCCGCCGCTCTCGCCCAAGGGGCTCAACTACGAAGGTGGGTGGCGTGGGTGGGGTTTGGGCGGAAGCCCTAGCTGTTTGGCGCTCCGGAATGCGGGTAGCCAGTAGCGTTTGTTTCGAGGATGGGGGGTTTTGTGATGCGTTGTGTGCTCGCGTGGTGTTGCAGTGGCGGCGCTGATGGCGGTGAAGAGCCGGATGCGGGACGAGAAGGGGGTGATGGCCGGGTGGGACATCAACTCCGTCGACCCCTGTACCTGGTCCATGGTCGCCTGCTCCCCCGACGGATTCGTCGTCTCGCTGTGAGATTTCTTTTCTTTTTGTTGTGTTGGGTTGGATCACAAGGAGGCTTTTATTATCGTTGCTTTGGTTGTTGGTCGTGGTGGTGATGGTGATGATGTGTTGTTAATTTGTTTGGATGCTGGAGTCGCAGGCAGATGGCGAACAACGGATTGTCCGGGACGCTGTCGCCGAGCATCGGGAACCTCAGCCACTTGCAGACAATGTAAGGGTTATGGAAACGAATTCACCTTCCGATGAAAAATTCGCACTCGCTGCTTTTGTTTCGTTAGTGCCTATAACACGTGGTGTCTTGCAACACCATTAAATTGGTATGCTTTCGACCTGAAATTGTTCAAGAACGAGAATGTTCGTGTTTGCGTGTGTTTGAAAGTAGGAAATTTTCTAGCGCAGTAGAGCAACATTTGTAGTTTGGTGGCGGTCAATTTGCCCAACTGATGTTTAGGTGGTTCCATGATTCTATCAGTGACTAATGTGTATCACTATCACGATGGTTAGAGAGCTGCAAGATGGGGACTTTACACTAAGGCTATTGGCATATAGTTGGATTTAAGAAAAATCCCATGTAGGGTCCGTGAACACTAACTCTCAAGGGTCAGGACAAGAATTGCGAGTAAAATACATGACTGTGAAATGACAGATGCCATGCCACAACCCCTCCTGATCGATTTTTCTTTTCTTTATTTGACAAGGGAACATAACTCCAGTTTTTTTTTACAACTTAACACAAGAAAATCATGCTTACTTTTGTATGATTGACAATTCTTCCACAGCTATACTTCCTAGTCATTGTCTTCCACCTTTTGTATCAAGACTTCTTGAACATGCACTACCCATTTGTGAACGCATGTTGCTTCCATGTCGTAACATTCAAAAAGTTTCTTGTCTTTGTGTTTGTGAATTGTGATAGCTTTCTTACATTTCTAGAATGTGGTACATGGGGGCTAGTGGTGGATATAGAAATTTGATCTTGCAGTGTAGGTCGTATGGTTTCATTTGGGCAAACAGAGAGGTAGTGTAGATCAAAATTATGTTTGGAATATTTGTTCAGAAAAATTATGTCTGGAATGAGTCAGGAAGAGATGAACTGTCTGCTTGGGTTGATGGGCTGGCCATCCAATTCAATACTTATGTTGCTTCATTCACCCAAGTGAAATTGTTAACAACATTTGACTGTTGACCAGTTGCAAAACTATGTTGGTTATGAAGTATTGTACCACTGTTACAGCATTTGACTATTGTTGATTTGTTGCAGTATGTCTTTAGCATGGATTCATGTTTCTTTAGGTTAGCTCAATAAATTCTAATGATCAATTCATGTTTCTTTGGGTGTCTGAAATCAGCCAAATTGAGCAGAAGTTCAATCTGAATTCATATTCAATATTCATTTGATCCGTATTCGAATATGAAAATATTGAATTGAACTTAAAAAATAAGGATACTAATGTGTCCTGACCAATGTTCAATATGTCTTCACCCCTACTTGTAAGAACATGAGCTTAGTAGTTAGTACGCATTGCATGCATCATATTGATTGTCTATGGTGCTTTTCTCAATCATGGAATTGTACTCTTTCTGCTGCCTGTAGATTTTGTTTCATTGATTTTCATCTATACTTGTGGAAATGAAACTAAACATCAACGTTGATTGCTCAACTTTTTTATTGACCTCTTTCAGGTTACTACAGAATAACAGAATATCAGATGACATTCCTCCAGAGATAGGGAAACTGACCAATCTGAAAGCTCTTGATCTTTCTGGTAACCAGTTTGTTGGTGAAATCCCATGTTCATTAGGGCAGCTGACTCAACTAAATTATCTGTGAGTTGATGTCAAAATATTACTTCATTTTTGTGTCACATATTTTGTATTGATCGTTGTTTCTCAATCCTTCAGGCGCCTTGATAGGAACAACTTGTCTGGACAGATCCCTGTTGAAGTTGCAAAGCTTCCAGGTCTCACATTCCTGTATGTCTCTTTTTACATGTTTATTCTCTTTTCACATAAGTGATATGTGTTAATGTATTTCATGGTTTTTAAATTGACATGGGAAATACATTTCAGTGACTTATCATCGAACAATTTAAGTGGTCTGGTTCCAAAAATCTACGCACATGACTACAGGCAAGTGGGTGAGACAGTATGTACGATAGGCTCCGGTTTTTCTTATTATTTTCCTCCATTTGTTCATCCAAATTCTTTGGCCAGCTGCAAATTATGATCGTTTCCTCTTCCATATATTAATACTGAGCATGTGCAAATCATCCTTTCCTGTCAATTTTAATACTTTGCTGAACATTACTATACCTCTGCTTTCCAGTCTCGCGGGAAACAGGTTCCTTTGCAATTCATCAATTCTACATGGTTGCACTGACCTGACAGTAGTGACTAATGGTAAAATTTTTACCTGAAATCATCTCATTTACTGCTGTATCCTTTTGAACTGACTTACCTTCTGATTGCAGAAACGACAATGTCTAGACCGTTGACAAAAACTAAGAAGCATCATCAGTTAGCACTGGCAATTTCTTCAAGTGTCACCTGTGCCACAATATTTGTTCTGCTGTTTGTATGCTGGCTAAACTATTGCAGATGGCGCTTGCCTTTTGCTTCTGCTGGTAATTTTCTAAGCATCTATGTTCTTATTGCCAAAAATATATGATAAATGATCTGATAAATATTTTTTGGTTTACTTCTAGATCAAGATCTTGAAATTGAATTGGGCCATCTGAAGCATTTCTCGTTTCATGAGCTGCAAAGTGCAACTGAGAATTTTAACTCAAAGAATATATTAGGTCAAGGTGGCTTTGGTATTGTTTATAAAGGCTGTCTGAGAAATGGAACTTTAGTAGCAGTAAAGAGGTTAAAAGATCCGGATGCTACTGGTGAAGCTCAATTCCAGACAGAAGTTGAGTTGATTGGCCTAGCTGTGCACAGGAACCTGTTGCGCTTGTATGGGTTTTGCATGACATCGAAAGAAAGGTTGCTTGTATATCCATATATGCCAAATGGCAGTGTTGCTGACCGTTTGAGAGGTAACTTCAACTGTCCACAACATTTTGATGGTAACTTCAACTGTCCACAACATTTTGATGTTTATGATTTCTCACTATAGCTAGCAATCTGCGTAAACCATATTGCTGAAGTAATAATGACTCAAAATCTGTTGTTTTCTTTGTAAAAAGTTTCTTTGCGATCCATGTTTTTGGCTGGTTTTGGGCCACTGTTACATTATTCGTGTGTTTTTCCTTCCATCTCGCTCCCTTTCATGTAAAGTTGAAATTTGCAGACTACCATCATGGAAAACCATCTCTTGATTGGAGCAAACGTATGCGGATTGCCCTTGGGGCTGCCAGGGGACTATTGTATCTTCACGAACAGTGCAATCCTAAGATCATTCACAGGGATGTTAAAGCAGCAAACATATTGCTTGATGAATGTTTTGAAGCAGTTGTTGGGGATTTCGGATTGGCAAAACTTCTTGACCGACAAGAATCACATGTTACTACTGCAGTTCGGGGGACTGTTGGTCATATTGCTCCAGAGTATCTCTCGACAGGGCAGTCTTCAGAAAAGACCGATGTGTATGGGTTTGGTATTCTACTGTTGGAACTGATTACTGGACCTAAAACCTTGAGTAATGGGCATGGCCAATCTCAGAAGGGGATGATTCTAGATTGGGTATTTTTTTTGGTGCATCTTTATATACTATTCAGTATTCACTGTATTAAACACCCAAACTGGATCGACTTGACGCCCATATTCCTCTGTAGGTTCGAGAACTCAAGGAGGAAAAGAAGATGGATAAACTGGTCGACAGGGATCTTAAAGATTCGTTTGATGCGGCTGAGTTGGAGTGTTCCGTCGATGTGATTCTCCAATGCACGCTGACCAATCCTATTCTGCGGCCCAAGATGTCAGAAGTTCTACATGCCCTTGAAGCTAATGTCACGCTGGCAGAAAACGGCCTAGAGTTGAATAGAGAAGCGCCGCCTTATGGAGGCTCTTGCAGTTTCTCTGTAAGACATGAGGATCCTCACGATTCATCGTCCTTTATAATAGAACCGATTGAGCTATCTGGTCCCAGATGATAACATTGTAGGTTTCGGGTAAAAAAAACAAAGAGAAACGATGACAATTGTACAAAACTTGTATAGCCTTGATGTAGTTCTACTTTGGAAGTAGTTTTAGTTTTCTGTTCAGTCTTACAGACCATTTTGAACCTAACAACTAGAAGATCATTCTGATCATGTTGGCGCATGCACTGCAGATCTGTATGTAACCCTGCCTGGTTTTTAACTGCATCTACAGCTATTTTCTTCTCAATTGCTTGTTTGAATTAGTGGTGGCGGAGATGTCTCATTTCCGCACTTCTTTGCTTTGAAAAACAGTCTACAGCATTTTTTTGCGTCGGTTTGTAGGTTTTAGCTACAGTTTATGGTTTTTTGTGCTGTTCATGAGAGAGAGTACGAAGTAACAGAAACTTATGTGTGATTTTGGTCGATATAAATAAAGTCACTACAATGTACTATAATTAACTTGTAAACTTTATTTTAAAAAGATACTATTTGAAAATTAGTTACTGTAGAAAAGAAGAAAAATAGCTTTTTCAAGCTGAAAAGAAAAAAACTCTTAGGGGTGTTCAGAATGACGGTGGCTTATATCTTTTTTTACTGTAGCTGAGTTAATTTATTTAGCATAATTAATTTTTTTTAAAAATAAAAATATAAAAAATTATGTTAGCTTATCATGAACAATGTAAAAGCAATATGACCAAAAAAAAGGAAAACCAAAAAAACAAAAAAACAAATAGTAAAATAAAACCAAAACGTGGAAGCCATAAGCCTACGCGACGCGTTCCTGAGCACTGCATATGCTATCTATACACTAAACAATCCTCGCTGCATTTTCAAATGCGTTGAGTTTGGGGCAAAACTGTAATACCTGAGGCCCATAGAGGCCCAGCCTGGCCCATATCCGTGCAAGATAAAGAGAGAGACTGGAGGAGGGAGAAGCAAAGTCGGCATTTGCTTATCCCCCGTGAGCTCTCTCGTCGCTTTGGTCGCTGCAACGCCTCCCCGTGCGTGCGCGCCTTGCGGTAGCCCTTCTTCTCGTGCCCCCGTTCACCGCTTCCCACCCCCAGCGCCGCCGCCCCTTGCGCTGCCCCAGCCGCTGCGCCGCCATTGCTGCCCTTCCCTGCCACCGTTGCTCCCGCTCGCCCCTTCCTCCTACTGCTGCCAGCCGTCGCCGCCGCTCCCCTGCTCCGCCAGCTGCTCGCCATGCAAGGAGGCAAGGGGAGGGCCCGGGGCCCGTTGTGAGGGAAGGAGGGGAGAGCCGAGCTGGGCCGGCCGAGATAGGAGTAGGAGGGAAGACCGGCGGCGTGAGAGGAGAAAGGAGCGGGCGGGTGAGGAGATGAAAGAAGGGGAGGTGTGGTGGCGTAGAAAAACAGGAGGGAGCGGGGGGCCGGGTAGGTGAGGAAAGGAGGGAGGAGGAGAAAGAAAAAAAGAAAGAGAAGGGGAGGTGCGGTCGGGTGAGGAAAGGAAAGGAAAGAGGGAAGAAAAGAAAGAAAGAAAGAAAAAAGGAAAGGGGGAAGAAGAGAAAGAAAGAAAAGGAGAGAAAGAGAGAAAACGAGAAAAAAAGGGGGAGTGTTTGATCTGACACCAGATTTGTCAGATCCGGCCAGAGAGCGATAGATTTCGGCCCGATCCAGTCATCGGAGGTTAGGGTAACAGTACGAAACCTCTTTTCTGTTTAATTACCAATTTTCGCATAGATTAGTATGCCGATTAAAATGGGATAGCGGGGTGATGTCCGGTGAGTGAGAGGTCGACTATACTGGGTTTGTGCGTAAGAGCGGCATTATCTGCTTGCATGTATATGTATTGCTTTAGTAATGAATTGAAATGATTGTTGCTTGCTTATGTGGTGGTTTGAGCTCGGTGCCATTCACGCATCCTCCGTCAGGCTGAGAGGCAAGTGCATAGTAGAACAGTATAGTGTGATTGATGATTGCTATTCATGATTTACAATGTTTATAACCATGATTTACAGTGTTTATAGGCTGAGATACAGAATTATCAGTTAGGTAAAAAAACTGATAAGTGCAATTTATAATTAAGTACTAACAGTGGAAGCATGTGCATCATGCATTGCACTCATACACAGTGAAACATGGCCTACTTCGGTAGAGACTCCATGGGAGTGGAGATGGAACCCCGTCTAAAAGAGGGTGGGGCAAATGAGTGATCCATCGATGGATGAACACTCCGCTATACCGGTATAAGCTACAGTTACAGATGCATCGCATGGCTCTGCATTTCATGCAAATGATACAAAGGTGACAGACATTGATACAGTTACAAATTACAGACATAGAATTGAATTATCGCTTAACAGTACATAGTCATTAATTTACAGTTACAGTGAGATTTGATTTACAGTCCACAGCCATAGATGTGATTTACAGTTTACAATTGATGTGTTTTACAGTTACAGTAGGTGCGATTTACAGTTTACAGTAGATGTGATTTGTAGTTCACAATCACAGAATTGATTTCTAGCTTACAGTAGATTGGCTCAACAGTTCACAGTAGACGTGATTTACCGATTACATTAGGTTGGTTCAACAATTCACAGTAGACGTGATTTACCGATTATAGTAGATTGGATTTACAGACTACAGTGGATTGATTTATAGTTCACAATAAGATTTACATATCACAGTAGATTAGATTTATAGTTCATAGGAGATTTACAGGTTACAATAGATTAGATTTACATGTTACAATAGATTGGATTTACAGATTATAGTAGATTGATTTACAGTTCATAGTAGATTCACAAACTACAGTAGATTGATTCACAGTTCATAGTAGATGTGAGTTATAGTTCACAGTAGATCGATTTTATAGTTCACAGTAGAGGTGCTTCACAATTTACAATCGATTGGCTTTCTAGTTCACAGTAGATGTGTTTTACAGCTTACAGCCGTAGAGTTGGATTATAGTTTACAGATATGGATTGATGTACTATTTTATCGTGTGTTTACTGAGTCTTCGGACTCACCCTTGCTTTGTTGTTTTTTTAGGGTGATCCGGAATGACGGTATGGATGGAATGGGAATAGTTCCTTTTGCATTACACATGTGAGATAATTGCTTAGTCACGTACTGAGCATTATGATTAATCCTTTGTTAAGGAGTTTATGCAAAAATTCTTCAATTACAGTATATTTTAGGAGCACGGTTCTCCTATTAGTATAGTTCTCGTGCGTTAACTCTGTTTACAGTGCACCTATGTGAATCAGTAACAGAGTGGTGGTAGCATCTTAGGCCCTGTGGAGGGTCGGGGTGTTACAGTTGGTATCAAAGTGGGCGTTAGGTCCATGGTAAAGATAACTTGTCAGGTTAGCTTAATTATTTCCCTAAAACATGATTTAAGTCTAATAATTAAGTTAAATTTGACATACCTTGTTGCATAGTAGGATGGGGTTTGGGACTTGTATTGCATATGCGCTTTCCCAAACTGTATTGTTGGTTTGCAATGTCTTGAGATAAATGCTTGTGTGTTGATGGCAAATTATTGAATTTGCCACTTGTGGGTCCAAGTGGACACTGTATGGTTGCATTGCTTAGCAATGTAAAAGAGGCAAAGACCGTGGCTGCTAGAGAGGCTAGGTCGTGCTGCCATTTGAGGCGTAAAGATATTGATGTGTAGTTCATGAGTTGTTTTGCCCTAATTTTGGATAGTGAGTATCCTGGGGTTAATGGCTCCTTGAGCTGTTGGATTATAGATGATAATAGGTAGTGCCCTTTGTAAGTCCAATGTTCGGTGGGAGTTGATCCTGCGGATGTTTGGAGAAACTTACGTATTGAGGCCTGATGCTTTTGTTTTGAGAGGACAATATCCAATAGTTACAGTAATATTGAGTTAGGCTCATGTGAAAGATTGTGATTAAAATAATTGAGTGGTAGAGCATGGAATCCCAGGTTGCGGGATATGAGGAGAGTAATTGACTTTAGCTATGCTTTGGGACCGAGATTGATTTGAATTCAATGGGAATTTAGTATTTGCATAAGAGGTAGTGGAAGACATACCCATCTCTACTCAACAGTGAGACCTAGAATGCTGGTGAGCTAGTAGGTCATTAAGATTTTTTTAGATTGTTGAGCCGCGTTGAATGATGTGTTTTGAATGGTCCCAATCGATGAATCTAGCTATGTGAAGTAGACATGCTATGAAGCGTGTTAATTTATTTGTTTTGGTGGAAATCCCTCATGGAGTTATCCTTTCCATGGGTAATAGGTGAATGACTATAAAACCACTAATCTTGCACTGTGATTGATTGATTACAGTCCCGACCGATATCTTGGAGGGTTCTGATAACTGTGATCGGAGAACTCGATTGGAATTAGTTGGAAAGACTAGAATGGAGATCTTGATGTTGAATAATCTCCTAACTAAATTAAATAGAGCATAATTGTAGAGTTGTGAGACTTAACTTTTGAGAAATGAAGTTGTATAGATCTATGGGGTTTGGTGCCAATTTCTAGGCATGAGCTAGTAAAGCTGCTGCTGTGTTTGTAAAAAAATTGTGCACGCCTACGAAGGTAGAGCAAGTGAATCCTATGCTTAAGATAATAGTAATTGTAGTTCATGGGAGTACAGTTGATGTGTGTTGAAATATAGATGATCGATTATCCTTAATGTTGAGCTAGTGGGATTTAGTTGGCGCCTTGGCATTTGGTGCTTGTGAGATCATTTATTGATAGATGACCTTTTGATTAAAGAGGTTTGTCCGCACCTTATGTTTTGCGCACTAAACAACCGCAATGACTGTGTTGTCGTGTGCAGTAAGGTGGCGAAGTTCGATGAATTGTAGAGTAAATATGAGGGAATAAAGTATTTAGTGAGACTTGGAAAGGTTCAAGGTGGGATACTGAAGGTCAATGACTTAGGTATTAGAGAATTGATATTTGCTAATTTGTGGAAGCAGTACAAAGAGGTACTGGCTTATCATGGTTATGGGGCAAAGAATTTTAATAGATTTTCATGATTGGCATTTGGAAGAAATACTTTGGGTTTCAGCGCATTATCATTTGGAATACATGACTTACAGATGATTTGTGTGTATTTGTCACGAGTGTTACGTGACTTCGCTTCGCTTCTGCATATGATGTTTCCCGGATGAGTGGTCCGTGGCGCTTCCGAATGCGTAAAATTCGGACGTACCCAGGAATGAAATTCTGGGCATACCCAGGAATGAGTCCTGAGCGTTTCCCAAACACATAATTTGGGTTGTCTAAGTCAAAGTCCGTCGTTAGTGGTGTTTATCGCAAGGCCAATAGAGTGGGAGCTGAAACTCTAGAGATAAGGGTATTGGAGGGGTTGAAGTGAGGAGATTCAACATGATATTTATGGGCGTGTAGGGTTTTTTGTTGACAATGTGTCGTTAGTGAAGGGATTTTTGCCTGGGTACTTAGCAAGTTGTGTACTAAAGCCTCCCAAATTTGTATAGCCATTGCCCCAAGATTGAACTGGCCTTGCAGCTCGTAATGGGCGTTGAGAGAATAAATTGCTGAACGACAACCTAACGAGTGTTTGGCATGCTTTAGTATGTCGAAATACAGAGAATTACAGAACTTTATTCGCAAGCTTAGTCACATGGATGTGTGATTGATGCGAATTCTTAAGGGACATGAAGTAAAATGACTTTCGTGTTATCAACTGAAATAGTTGGTCGATGTTTAATGTGTTATCTAGGGTTCCCTTGATTTGGGAATTTGTTCTAGTCCACTTTAAGAGAAAGTGGATGTAAGTGGGAAGTTGCGGGGTTCCCGTAATTCAAATGTGGGTTGTGTCGTTTTTGCTAAGGCACTTTTTGGTTGCCTAAGAGAATGTGCTTCCTTTTTGTGAAAAGAACTGATTTGGGGAATGAAAATTTTCGCATAGTATATGCATAGAGTTGTTTATATAGGACGAGGATTGATTTCCTGTCCGAATTCCACTCCCTGAGTGGATTCATTGTGATAGAATGATTTTTTTGGTGGGAGATGATTTCCCAACTATGTTGGGCGAAGGATTGCTTGTGGGAGAGTGGTTGATCCTATGATCGGATTTACCTTTATGAAAAACTTTGCTTTGTAGAAGTGAGTCGATTTTATGAATGTTATGGGTTACTTGTCTTATAAAAGAGAAGAGCACCTTATTGTGAACAACAGATGCGTGGTCCAAACACACAATTCAAACACTAGAGGACATGTTGAGGTCTTATGTTTTGTTGTGAAAAGGTAGCTGGGAGGATCATTTGGCACTTGTGGAGTTCACCTACAATAACAGCTACCACACTAGTGTTCGAGCCATGCCATTTGAGTTTCTGTATAGGCGAAAGTGTAGATCGCCACTTTGTTGGGATGCCATAGGCGAGAAGGTAGTCTTGGGTCCAGATTGGACCCAACAGATAGTGGAACGAGTGGCGAAGGTTAGACAAAATCTGCTAACTACCCAGAGTAGGCAAAAGAGCTATGCGGATGTTAGAAGGTGAGATTTAGAATTCGAAGTGGGAGATCATGTGCTTTTGAGAGTATCACCTACAAAAGGGATTGTGCGATTTGGTACCAAAGGAAAACTTAGCCCATAGTACATCGGACCATTTCCGATTCTGGCACAATTGGAAAGTCGGTATATCGTTTAGATCTTCCTGAGTGTATGCGAGGAGTGCATAACGTGTTTCATATTTCTATGTTAAGAAAATACTTAAGGGATCCAGAGCACAAAATTGTTATAGAACCGTTGTCCCTTAAGTAAGATCTCACCTTTGAGTCCCGTCCAGTTCAGATTCTAGAGGAATCAGAAAAGGTGTTGATGCATAGAATGTTGAAGTATGTTAAAGTACAGTGGTCGCAACAGTCTGAGCGAGAAGCAATGTGGGAGTTAGAGTCCCGCATGCGCGAGAAGTACCTGGAGTTGTTCACTACGGGTATGACTTAGAATTGTTTGTTGTTTAACATAGTTCGCTTTATTTCCTGCGTAGATTATCGAGTTTCAAAATTTGGGGTCAAATTCTGTTAAGAGGGGTAGAATGTAATATCTGAGGCCCATAGAGGCCCGGCCCGACCGCCCATATCCGTGCGAGATAAAAGAGAGAGACGGAAGAGGAGAAGCAAAGTCGGGTTTTGCTTCTCCCCCCGTGAGCTCTCTCGTCATTTTGGTCGCTGCAGCGCCTCCCCGTGCGTGCGTGCCTCGCGGTCGCCCTTCTTCTCGTGCCTCGTTCGCCAACCGCCGACGCCGCCGCTTCCCACCCCCGGCGCCACCGCCGCTTGCGCTGCCCGAGCCGCTGCACCGCCGTTGCTATCCTTCCCTGCGGCCGTTACAGTCCACAGCCACAGATGTGATTTACAGTTGATGTGTTTTATAGTTTACAGTAGGTGCGATTTACAGTTTACAGTAGATGTGATTTGTAGTTCATAGTCACAGAATTGATTTCTAGCTTACAGTAGATTGGCTCAATAGTTCATAGTAGATCGATTTTATAGTTCACAATAAAGGTGCTTCATAGTTTACAATCGATTGGCTTCCCAGTTCACAGTAGATGTGTTTTATAGCTTATAGCCGTAGAGTTGGATTATAGTTTACAGATATAGATTGATGTACTGTTTTATCGTGTGCTTACTGAGTCTTCGGACTCATCCTTGCTTTGTTGTTTTTTTAGGGTGATCCGGAATGACGGCATGCATGGAATGTGAATAGTTCCTTTTGCACTGCACATGTGAGATAACTGTTTAGTCATGTACTGAGCATTATGATTAATCCTTTATTAAGGAGTTTATGCAAAAATTCTTCAGTTACAGTATGTTTTAGGAGCACGGATTCTTCTATTAGTATAGTTCTCGTGCGTTAACTCTGATTATGGTGCGCCTATGTGAATCAGTAACAGAGTGGTGGTAGCATCTTGGGCCTTGTAGAGGGTCGGGATGTTACAAAAACAATCAAGTCCCCGTTTGGTGCACGGAAATCGCAATAATTGAACTGTTTCGGGGCCTGAGTTCTGCTCTAACTTTTCATGGTCATTCCGTTTCTCTAGAAAAATTGAGCGACCAAAATAACAGCACCAACTCCGTGTAATTGTATGTACAATGCTGCTTACGTACTGAGCAACCGTACAGTGACCTGCCACGAGCATAACATTTGCCGTGACAAAGCAAAAAAAGGATCAGCATCTAGCTCTCAAAAATGGATGAAGTTACACATCACTCTAGTTCTCCATACAAGTCAAGTTCGCCGCTGGGCAAAACCTCAACATGTTGACTGGAATTCGTCTCTCTAGTACGAACATCTTTGAAGGTCGATGACCAAAAAGACCGCTTGCAAGCCTCATTTCACTGGCCGAAGAAGGAACAAGGAAGGAACCTCAATTCGGATAGCATTAGCCAGATACGCCACATTTCCTGTTGTTACCCCAGCCATACTTGAAAGAGATGACATCAACAAAGCTAGATTTGTTTCTTGATTTATCAAATTCTGGTTTGGCCTATCAAATTCTGATTTGGCACATAGGAAGACCTATAGGTGTGTAGTAATGCAAAATACACACAATTTACTGCCAATATTATAATTCGCGTCATGTTGTATGTCAAAGTTGTGCACAACTATGGATGGCGGTGAACTATGTGTGGTACTTTCACCGTGTAGAGCTGGTTTTTGTTAGTAGTTTTCTTTGCTATTTACATATTATATATGTTAGATGGGTGATGAGAAATCGCCAGCACCAACTCACTGCCCTCTTGTTTGCTGGAACCCTTTTTTTTTTTTGCTAAACTCTGTCGTATTATGAATTGATCGCTAGTATTTAGGTGGACTACAGAAAATGGATATGTAGAGTTTTTTTATTATATGGTTTCTAGAACTGTTGCTGATTTGACTTGGTAAATTGGGTAAGAAACTTAGCTCTGAAATTAGTTTCGGTAAGAAACTTAGCTCATTTCGTTAGCTCTGAAACTTAGCCTTGCAATTTAATCAGTAGTTCAGTACTACTAGCGGTAGGAGATGTACAGATACTAGTTCAGTACTCCACTAATTTGGAGTATGCAAACTTGCTGATTCATGCCTCCCCAAATATAAATGATGCATCATCTTAAAAATTTGCTAATTCGTGCGAAATTTGTTCTGTGATGAGTTCTTTATCAATCAATACATTTAACTTTCTTTTCTTGAGAGGTCACTTTTTAATTTGATGGGTGCATGTAAAGTTCGATCAGTGCATGCATGCTTTGCTTTCATTAAACATCGTTAACAACAGTAGACTGATGTTCTCCATATCTTCATGCAGGATGTTTTTCAGAATCAGGAATGCCTGTGTTTTGGGTCGCTTGTGTGTGCTCTGCTGTAAGGCTGTGAGATTGTCTCCATTACTGACGATTAAGGATGCTACATTGCTTATATTTACAATGTTTATCATGCTGAAGAACATTTCTTCCGTTTCTGTACCAAAGGCTGTGGTATACTCATCGTAGCTTGCATGTCTCTGTAATGTTCTGAAACTGAAACTGCCCTTGTTAAGCTGAAACTTGCTGACGAATCTGAAGATGTTTGGTTGTGTTCGTGCTGTGTGAATGTGTAATTTCGTTTGAACCAGATGGCTGACATGTAAGAACTAAGAAGCAATGGATGTTTCACCTGGTGCTTGTGCCCTTTCGGTGTAAGTGTTACACTGTTGGTTGTGCATGCACTGATCACAGGAGCAATCTATTCCAATTACCTAACGTACCCAAACAGAATGTCATACATGTTTAGCATGGGAAATAGTTGCAACTGTGTTTCTTTGTGCCCAGGAAAATACCAGTGTAAACCGGTAGCAGGTGGAAAAATTTTTGGGGCTCCCAAGCAGGCCCTAAATTGTAAAAAATCTTGTCAATCAGCCAGTTCCCCGTATCTTAATTATATCGTTCTGACAAATTTTGAGGACTGCAATAGGGGCAGAGATATAACCGTGAATAACAACCCCAAAAAATATCACAGTCGCTGACTCGCTGTAGCGGCTGGATACAGTAAATCTGTAGAAATGTCATGCGTAACAGTGCATAACTGGATATGTCCAATTTCAGGCTGCAGACTCACAGGAATAAAATAGAGATTTCAGTGTCAGTGAAGACAACATAACAACTAAAGATGTCCTTCCATTTATCCATTGCAAGAAATAGTTTTGGGCATTCTATCCATTGTTTCATCAAAATATTTGGCCCTTCGCTCCAGATGTCGAATTACTATCGTTTTTTGAAATACTTTACATAATCATATAAATAAATATGCAAGTGCAATCAGGATTTCTACAAATAGCTCTAACATGTTGCCGGAAACACCTACACTCTAAAGGATGACAATGTTCATGAACTTCCTCTTTGCAAAAGCCAACCACCATTTGTTTGGAGTGCCATTAGCTCTGTATGCACAACTAAGCAGCCTCCCACTTGTTTCCTCCCTTATCTGCTTCAAATAATTCCTCAATAATTCTGCATCCCAACAGAGAAATGCTTAGTTGACAATCACAATCCATGGGAGCAAGAACGTTTTGCTGTTAGATTTGGTCCCGACTAAGTTACTAGCTTAATTAGTATACAGTTTACAAAAAATATTACTTCAGTGTTTCTCTCCCAAAAAAGGTGAACTGATGAAATACTAAGTAATCAACTTATTACTTCTGTACCCAGAACAAACTTAGTTTACTTTGACCAAAAACATATGCACATGCAATTAAAGTAGATTGAGTTGTGTACCTGCTTCCTCCTGAGATTGGGGAAGAGCGAAAAGTCCAGGGAAAGGAAACCCTGGTTCCCCAGGCACAGGAACTTTCTCCAAGCCCAGATTAATGATTGCCTTGGTCCCAACAGCCAGTGTTCGGCAGCCTTCTAGTCTTTTCAAGGCAATATTGATGTAAAATGTCAGATACATCAGTAACTTGTCTGCTGGGCTTTTCACATGAAAGTTTTTGAAGAAAACATTTGCTCGAAAGAAAGTTATTGCTTCATCAACTATGTCCACTTTATCTGTGAGAGCATCAATGCAAATAAGCAGTTCAGCATGGTCATCTAGGAGTGGAAGTATATCATCAAATGTGTTTAATGTTGTCACAATACCTTGATCTGAGGATGGGGCTGGACCCTTTATATGAGTTTTTAGTGGAAGCAAAGGACACCCGCAGGCTTTAGTGATCCCATCATCGTCAACGAAACTAGAGTGATAAACCTATCCACAAGGGTGAAATGCATATATATATGGTGCTCAGATGTCACTACTTAATGTTAATAACCAGTCCACAACCAAACAAGAACTAACAAAACTAGTATGAAAAAACCAGGAGAAAAAAGCGATGTGAACATTTGGTCATTATTTGCTATCATTGAGATTATCTTCCTCAAGTGCTTAAACCCATGAAAGGTACCATTAGCGACATGACTCCAATTGAAGCAGTTTGACTCACAAGATTTATTTCATAGTATTACTTTTCTACTGTTGGACTACCTCGACTGTTGTAAGGAGAACCCACCATACAATAGGACAAGGAAGCAGTCTGAAAAGGTGATTTACTCTTAAAGCGCATCGTATAGCTTCGTCAATTGATTTGGAAATAAACACATCATATAGCTTCTTTGTTTGTTTTGGAAATGAACTAAGGATATAATTGTACTTCAATACTGAATCCAGAAAATGGCTTCATTAATTTGAGAATCAATCAAGCATGGAAAACAAGATGTCAGCTAGTTATCTTTAGGCTTCAACATTTTACTTCATTTTAAAGATAACAATGTTATCACATGGAATTCTGCAGTATGATTGGCAGCCCATGATGGCTGTCAAACTTGATATTTGTAGACGCTGGGCTTTACTTTAACAGCAGCTTCCAGGACATTCCTAAACATATTTTAAGTTGCTCTGGTATTTTATACGTAACGACAAACCTCAAGTAGAAATTTTCTGATGAAGCGCACTGCATTGGTTGAACATAAACTAGAGGTATATCAATATCTCATTCTAGTTTGTGGATTTGAGCATGAGGACCACATGGAGCACACGCTAAAGTATGTTTCATAACCTCCATTGGACAGTGCGACGAGCAGCCAGCATGGGTGTACTAAACAAGGCTGTATTAAGATAGCCCGTTCTATTGGATTCCAATAACTTATCATTAATGGATCATACTATCCATATCTTAAATGGTGGTCATCAAGTCTTGGACCATGAACCTACCAACGCAACTATGTCACAGATTTGCAAGCACAACTGATTTTTGATCCAGAGGAACATGCATCAAGTATATCTTGAAGCTAATGAATTTTCTGAGTTGGCCGTACCCATTCCGGTGCCTGTACATACGTCAAACGTGCAATCTCAAATCGCATCATCAATCAACATCAAGGCTAATTAGCTACTCAATCACAAATCCGTACGAATGATACGTACTACGGGGAAGAACCCCCCGCGGGAAAAAGGTGGAAGCCGAGCCGATCGGATGAGATTGCGGGGAATCCAAGCGCCGCCCGGTGAAATCAGATCAAGAAAGCAACGCAAGGCGAGGTGAGTCTTTTTGCCTTGGGTGGGGGCGGAAGGAAGAGAGGGAGAGCAGCGTACCATTTTGTTCGCCCCAACCAGGAGAAGCCGGCGCGGCTGACGGAAGCGCCCGCTATCTGACCGGCGGCGGTGCAGTGCCCCAACCCACCGGAGATGTGGTCACCCTGGCCGGCCGGAGAGGAAAGGAGACGAGACAGCGGAGAGGAATCTTGGAAAGAGAGAGAGTCGATGATGACAATATTAGGGCCTTGTGGCCCTTGTTTGGCTACTCAGGACAATTTTTCCGGCGGGAATAGAACCCGGTGGGGTTTGCAGAGCCGGTCCTTATGCTTCTACTTGAAAAACTCAAAAGATAATATAAATATCTATTTTCTCAAATAGATTTTTCACTTCTTTTATTCCCGCTCTAAAAATAAGACAAAGACTCATGGACAAATTACGCACCACATTTTCCTTTGTTTCCATCTTACGTATGTATCTCTTCTTCACTTTTCTCATAATCTACATCCATCTTAAAATTAATTTTTTTAGTGACTACTATTTATTAAATTGACAAAAACTATCTATAGCAGCCAATACGAATGGCCCTGTGATGTGCCACCGAATTCCCTTGCATCTACAGGGAAAACAATCTTGCTGGTTGTGCGATCCCGCTGGCTGTTTGGAAGTGTTGGGGGTGGAAAATCCCAGTCGATCAAAAGAACTCAAGAAAATCCATAAAAAAAAACAAAATACAAGCTCGAAAGATTTGAAAACCCAAGAAGAATAAAAATAAATACAATCCACCAACACATATGTGACAGTTTAGAAGAAGTAAATCAAAGAAAGTCCTCGTTCTCGATGGCGCGCATTTCGTCGAACACATGGCGTGCACACTAAGAAACAAACAAGCAAACGCAACAGCTCAATCTCACCGTGGCCGCTTCGCTCGCCATGTACACCGCCGCTGGACTTGAATGAGCGTCACCACCAAGGCAACGGCCACACGAGCAAACCACACCGTCGCTGGCTATGCACGTGGACCATCGGTGATGGTCGCAGACCCATGCCATGCTGGTGACATTGGCAGCACGTCTGCGCCATAATCCACCGCTGGCCGAACACACTAAGTTGCTCCACCGAGACGAACCATGCTACCCCGCAGCACCGCATGAGCTGCCTCGCCGCGCCACCCTAGCCATGGCCATGCGCGTAGGTGAAATGTCGCCCCGTGCGTGCGGCATCGCCCCATGTCCGTGGCACACCACCTTGCTGCAGCATGCTCGCCGGCCTTGCAATTCCACAGAGTGCTGCCATGGGCTTGCTTCGCATCGGTTCCTATGTAGGCCGCTCAAGGAGATGACCAACACCAGATCTGGAGTCCGCCACCGTCACTAGCAACTTCTTCTTCCGGACTTTGGTGACATGCAGCACAACATGAATTCGGAGGCAGACAACAAAGCTGCGCCCTCGACTCGCCTTCCCCACACGATTTCCTCACTAATCGTGTCCATAAGTGACTGTAAACAAGTCGAGCTCGAGCGAGCTTGCCTTCTAAGTTTGAGTTCGATAGAAGCTCGAACAGAACTCGAGTTGAGATCCAAGCCTGAACCTAGGCTCGAGCTCGGCTTGATCTAAGCTTGAGTAGGCTCGAGTTCGGTTTGTTGAAGCTCTATAACAATTAAAATAATTCATTATGCACTAATTTTCAAAAATAAGAAAGATTCGAGTTCGAACTCGACTCGAGTAAACTCGATAACAATGAAAATAATTCAAATATACATTAATTTTCAACAATAAGAAAAGCTCAAACTTGAGTTCAACTCGGGCAAACTCAGTAAGAGTTAATATGTATCACTATTTAAACTCGAAAGATTCGAGTTCGAACTCGACTCGAGTAAACTCGATAACAATGAAAATAATTCAAATATACATTAATTTTCAACAATAAGAAAAGCTCAAACTTGAGTTCAACTCGGGCAAACTCAATAAGAGTTAATATGTATCACTATTTAAACTCGAATCGAGACTCATGAATTATTCGAGCTTGGCTTGGTGAAGCTTGCGAGCTCGAAATCAAGTTCGAGTTCGGCTCGTTTAAAGTTCGAGCCGAGCTTGAATCGAGCCTAGAACGAGCCGAATTGAGTAACTCATGAGTCTCGAACTTTTTTACAGCTTTATGCCCAAGGATTTTCACTTGTTGATTCCAGCCGCATGATGAACATCCAACGGACCAAGAAGCTACCATGGCAGATCAGACGTGTCATTTGTCTTTTACCAAATTTATTTTCTCATTTACAGCATGTCATAGCTGTTATGAAACCTAGAAGATTCCAGTGTGAGCAAATAACAGAATTGCCCCTGGTGGGCTTGGACTATAAATAGAGAGACATTGTACCATATAAACAGGTCTAAGTTCTGAGAATTAATGAAGACTACTATGGTGTTCTCTCTCTATTGGTGTCTCTTGTGATTGATCTATTGTGTTTGTGGTGATTGATTAATTGCGTGATTGTGTTGCCTTTCATCTGTTCTATATCAATTTCTTAACACGTTATTAGCATAAGGCTCTACGAATTGTACGGTATGCAAATTACGAACCATCTATTATGCATTGTTGTTCATATTTTTCAATCTAGATTGATTTTGTATTCCCTAGCAATGCCATGTTTAAATTAATCTTATAGTAATTGTTCCTAGTAGTAGATTAATCTGCAATTTGTGTCTTGGATCTAGAATCTAGTAGATTATTCATCTAGTATCTAGATCGGAACCCATCCCATATTAGAATCCAAAATCAAGGAACCGAAATTTGCTTCTACTAACGGCCACCGCATGACCTCAGCTCTGAATTGGCCGACCCGAATTCATCAGCCACCAGATCTCACCGTGCGCCCTAACCCCACAGGCCGTTGTTGTCGCTCAGCCACTCCACTGGCAGCACTACCGTTGCGCTATATCCGGCAACCCAAAGCTGATGTTGCTGCAGCCAACTGAAGTCACACCATCCACCGCACCTCACACCGACACCAGCTGCCCGCTATTGCACCTAAAGTCACCATTATCGAAGACGACTCTACATCTTACCACCGCTCAGGCTTTCCCACTGGAGGACGCCTGAAGACAAATCCCACCGCCGATTCGCAGATCAAAGACATGTCGTGCCGGAAGCCACCACCTCCCAAGGCGGCCGCCACCGAAGACATCACCGCGCCTAGCCACTCGCCTGGCACGGTAGCCCGTTGGTCGCTAACCGCCTGCCATGGCAGCCCGCTGGTTGCTGGTCGCTTGAAGCCACCCGTAGTCGCCCGCCACGGCAGCCCGCTGGTCGTCGGTCACCCGCCACAGCAGCCCGCCTCTCGCCGCTCGCCAGAAATCCTCCGCCACATTAGCCACTCTAATTCACTGGTACGGCTTGAAGCCGCCTGCGCCGACACTATCGATCGCCACTTTTCGCTGCCCCCGCCATCAGCTCGGCCTAAAGCCCCGCACCGGAGGCACTCGCCACAGAGCTCGCACTTGGATAAGCCGCTCGGCCGCCACTTGCGACCATCAGCTGCCACGCAGACCTCCTGCGCCCGGCCACTGCTCGCTATGCTGGCCTCCCACACCTAACCACCGTTTTTCCCGGGCTCCGTGCAAGAGCCACCGGTGGCTGCCACCCATGGTTGTCCACGCCCGAAGTCACCTGGATCCCCCGCCGGCCTCCTACGCTGGCCGGCGCTGACCGTGTCGGCCGCTTAAAGCATCTAGGCCTCTAAAATCAGGTTTTGGTAATTAATGACGATTTATGAATATGGGAGTAATGCGTTTGTTTAAGAATTGTATAGACAAAGTCTCATATGTGAGCAGTGGACAAGATCAAGTTGCATAGAAAATGGATATCGGGAAGGATCAAAATCAAGATACATGAAATATATGATAGCTTTTCGATTTTACCGGTCTTAGGCCAAAAGGTGGAAGACTGGCTTATAGGTTAGATGCCATACTATCAAGATGGATCATTGAAAGTAGCTTGACAGCATGTTTTGGTGCACATTGGATCAATTTAGGACAATACATGCTCATCAAAATAAGTTTGAAAACAAATCATGCTCTCTCTGCAAAAATCGACAGTTCCGCGGTGTAACCGCGGAACTATCGGAGTGCGGTCGTTTCGGTATGTCAACAGCGGAACTACCGGCCTTCTTGAGTACCGGATTTTCAGCGATACATTTTTTCCAAAGAGCACCCTCGGAGGGGACTTCGACTCAAAGAAATCGGTAGTACCGGAATTTCAACGGTGGAACTACTGCAGTGCGGTAGTACCGCACGGTATCTCGGAACTACCGATTTCCGGTAGTACCGACTTTTGAAGCGGTACGTTTTTCCAGAAGGTACCCCCTGAAAAACTTAACTGGCTAGAAATCGAAAGTACTGGACTTAGCACAATGGAACAACCGCAGTGCAGTAGTACCGCACAGCCATGCGGTACTACCACAGTGCGGTAGTACCTCAGATACAACGGCGGTAGTTCCGCACTGAATTTCAAACGGCTAGTTCTGACTTGACATAGCTGTTACTGTGTGTTACAGTAAAGTACGGTAGTTCCACACTTACAATGGCGGTATTTCGATTTCCCTGAATTTTCAGAATAAATTTTTGTAACGGCTACTTTTGGTTGGTGAGGGTATAAATACCCCTCCACCTGCCCAATGGCAGTGTGCTGAACTTACATTGAACACTCTTGAGCCTAGAGCATTCATTCCACACCCTTTTCTCATTTGAGCATTCATTTTGAGGTGTGATGAGATTTTCAAGTGCATTCATTCTTAGTTTGATCTATTTGTACTTGAACACTATCAAGCAAATTCTTGGTCCATTCTCTTGGTGCTTACCATCACCTAGACGACGTGGATGTTGATCGTGAGGTGATCGCTTCGAGAAGATTGTGAAGAGGCCCGAGCAATTTGTGAGTAATTCGATGCTCGCCATCTTCGGAGCGGAGGAAAAGTAACCACTAGTGATCGAGGAGCGAAGACTTAATTTGTGGAGCCGGTCCAAGTATGGTTGGGCTATCCTCAACGTAGACTAGTGAAAACCGGTAAGTCTTCGATACCACGGAAAAACATCGCGTATCTTGTTGTGATCATTTCTTTACCTTCCTTTAGTTTTTATTATACTAGTTGAGCAATTTGATATTTGCATCATTTATTTGTGCTTATGATTGAATTGTTATATCAATTACTTAGAGTGACTAGAATTGAATAGATTTGGTTTATTTAGAGTACTTGCCTAGTTTTCAATTATCAATATTTGTTTAATTAGGCGAGAATTTTATAACCTCCTATTCACCCCCCTCTAGTCGGTCATCCTTGATCCTACAAGTGGTATCAGAACTTGATCTCTTATTTTTAGACTTAACCGTCTAGAGAGAAAAGAATGGCTAATAAGGAGATTGCTATAGGGAAGACACCTCAATTTGATGACATAAATTATGCATATTGGGAAATTAGAATATCCATTTACCTTAAGGCCATGAGTCCAAGCATTTGGAAAATCGTAAATGAGAGTTATGTCATGCCTCTTGATCCATTACATCCACGGATCAAGATGTGAGTAACGCTCATTTAGATGCCCAAGCCATGAATGCTCTATTCGGAGTTTTAAACGCGGATGAATTCAATAGGGTGAGCAATTTAGAAACCGATCATGCAATTTGGACACCTCTCTCAGAAATTCACGAGGAAACATCCGCGATTAAGGAAGCCAAATTGCATAGGCTTCGGATCAAGTATGAGACATTTACAATGTTGCCACATGAAGGCATAAATGAGATGTACTCTCGCTTAAACAATATTGTAAATGAGCTCAAGGTCCTCGACATGTCACTAACCGATATTGATATTGTGAGAAAAATACTTAGGGCGTTGCCGAAAAAGTACGAGGTGTTGGTGACCCTTTTTCTCAACTCTCCCGAGTTGCCAAGAATGACGTCAACTCAATTCTTGGGTAATCTCATTACCAATGAGTTGTACAATAAGGATAAGGAGGAGCTCTTGAAGCAATCCTCCTTCAAGGGGAAGAAGATCACCGCCTTCAAGGTCAAGGTGATCTCAAGTGAAGAGTTAGAAGAAGAAGATGAGGACTCCGAGGAGGAAATGACCCTCCTTATAAGAAGAATGAAGAGATTCATGAGGAGGCGTCCATATCGAAATGCAAATTAAGGATCAAGCAAGAAAGTGCGCCCATTCAATAACAACAAGCACTATAGCAACATCCGTTGCTATGAGTGCGATAAGAAGGGGTACATTACCTCTCAATGCCCGACAAGAAAGGATGACAAGGGCAAATCATCCAAGAAAAAGGTCTTCAACCTTAAGAAGTTTTTCAAGAGGCTTCACAAAGACGGGAAGAATGAAGCCCACATTGGAGAGTGGAATTCCGATGAGGATTATTCGGATTCCGACTCCGAAGAGGATAAGTCCCCCAAGAAGAAGGGACTAGTCGGGATTGCAATCAAGGAAGCTCCATTACTCTTCTCATCTTCGACATGCCTCATGGTAAAGGGAGAAAAGGTATAAGCTAGTGATGATGATGATGAGCCTTCATATGATGAATTAATAGATATGTTAATTGATTTGAATGAATTTCTTGGAAAAGAAATGTCAAAATACAAGGATTTAAGGAGAGAACACCGCTCTCTAAAAGATTCTTTTGAGGAGTTAAAGGAAGCTCATGATTTACTTCTCCAAGAAAAATCAAGCAACTCTTACTCTAGCATTAGAATAAATGATGATATTCTTGATAATGTTCCTAGAGTAGAAGTTGCTAAAATTAACACTTTCACTTCATGTGATGATTTGATTGCTATACCTTGTAGTTCAAATATTGATGATATTGTTGATTTATGTGATGAAGAACTAGTTGTTGAAAATTGTAAATTAAAAGAACAAGTTGTTCAACTAAATAAAAGTTTAGAAAGATACTTCAAGGGTAAGGTCACTCTTGATAAATTATTGAGTGAGCAAAGGTGCTCATTCAATAAGGAGAGACTTGGGTATGTGCCCAAGAAAGGTAAGAGACCCTCAAAGGAAGTCATAAGGTTTGTAAGGTCGATCGGTAAGTAAAATCAAGAAAATAAAACTGCTCCTATTAATTTGTATGACTCTTGTTATTTACTTAAGAAATCTAGTAATGGTAAGATTATGACAAAGTTTATTAGCACCTCAACTTTAGGCGCCAAAAAGAATGCCATTTAGGTGCCCAAAACCTTGGTTACTACGCACCGCCCACGCCCGAAGTCGCTTGGATCCCCCTATCGGCCTCCTACGCTGGTGGCTGCTGACCATGTTGACCGCCCACGCCTAGAATCACCTGGCTCTTGTCGGTCTTCCGCACTGGTCGCCGCTCGCCACACCAAATCGACCACACCCAAAGCGCGATCGCCCTGATGGATGTGGTGGCTATGTAAACCCTAGCCACTGATTTTATTTGGGCCAATTAGGCCGACCTCGGCCTGATAGGAAAAAATGGCCAGAGGATTTTTGCAATATAGACTTTGGACTCTCGAAAAATTAAAGTAATATTGCTGAGACGTTGGAAATAACTATAAATTTGACCCTGAAGTTTGTCATAATTGCAATCAAGTCCAGTAGACCAAATTTCTTCTCATGTTTTATTTACTAGGTTATTTAAGCTCCATTATGATCTAGTTAACATGTGGCATTATTGTTTTATTTTCTGGAATAATGTTTATTCAGCATATCATTTCTGCTTATTTAGTAATTCTGAAAATTGCTTATTAATTAACAGAAATTCATTAACAATTGCTAGAAAATTCTAGAGACATAGTTTTTAGGTATATGACCTTCTGTAAATTTGTGAAATCTTATACTTATTACACCTTGGAAGCATCATATTTCTTTTATGGTTTATTTCCTAGAATTGTGTGTTTAGAGATTTATTTAATGGGTTAGTAATTCTGAAAATTACTTAAATACCTTAATAATTATCAAACATTCCCAAAACATTGTTAGAAAAATCTGAAAAATGATACTTCATCTACTGAAGAGTGCCTACATTAGCCTTATTTAGATGTCATTTTATCTAAAACATTGCTAGGGAAATCTAAAAAAATCCCAAAACATTGCTAGTTATCCCTTAGCCTTATTTAGATGTCATTTTCCTACATTAGTTGCATCAATTATATAGATACAGCTCTTATCAAGATTGATCTTGCTCATGAAGAGTGCCTCTTATCTTTTGCTGAAATTATATATTAGATAATTATTTTACTAGATACCATAAATATTTGGTATAAGTTGTTCTATTAAAATCTTACCCCTGCTAAATAGTTACTTAATAGAACACATTGCCAGTAGTATATCTTACCTGAAGTAAGATTAATTAATCATGCATGAGATAACATTTGTAAATATTATGCATGATATTTCGAAAGAATGACATACCTCAGTTCATTATTGTCCAAATGACAATAGGAAAAGTGTCCTTCTTGAAAACACAAGAAATCTATTTAAGTGTTAAATCCCTGGAGGATTAACTCGACTAGAAAAGACTATGAACCTCAAAAACTTGAAGTCTATAAATAACCCCCATCTTCCATATCACCAAGTGTGTGATTGTTTCACGCTAATAAAATTTTATTCTTAAAGTAGTATAATAGCAATTCATTGCTAAAACTCTTGAGTTAATTCAAAGCAAATACTAGAAGCATGCATTCTTAGTTGAAATTTTATGGTTGGCGTGAAAAGGGGGATAAATTTAGGGTATATGAGGAATATTGGAACCTTCGAGGCACAAACACAAGAGTAATGACAAGTATTATGGCATATTCTAGGTCAAATACAGAAGCAAGCCTGAACCTATAAATTAGAAAGATAATTGAATTTACTATCCACTATTGGCAAATCATTGCAATCCTCAAAGGGTAAGTGATTTGTTTTCAGTAATATGCTAGTCGTCAGCATGCAACCACATACATGGGTATCATACGGTAGCATGAAGCTACCGCACATATACCACTGGAAGCTATAACCAGTTGCCTGAAGCAAATATAACTCTCAAAATACTAGATGATCTATTGGATGTTAATGATATCAAATGATCTAAATATGTCATATTCATTTCGCATGATAAATTATAATAGGTGTATTAATTACCTTCTAATTAGTCACATATATCCCTGACGAATAATTGTTCTATCTAGGAGGTTAAACTAGAAGTATATCTAGCATAATATATATTCCATGCAGAATAATTGTGCACTTGTAAACATCATGAAGATAGATATTATGCTGTCAAAACATAATACTGTCAAGACCCGAATATACAAATCCGGATCCCTGTGTATTCTGCACTAGTCCTAGGATCATGCTAGTGCACACAGTCAAACATAGATGTCATCACAACCATATACACGATAAAATAAAGGAAAAGCTCAAATATCAATAAATCTCAAAAGGTACGACCTTATGGTCAAGCTTAAAATAGATTAGCCCGAAGGGCTTAACAAAACTAGCAGCGGAAATCAAAAATAAAGCGTAGCGGCCAATCGACAAGCCCACAGGCTATCGAGTGGAGAACGAAGCCTAATCCGCGAAGTCGTCGAAGTACTCTCCTTCTGGAACCTCCTGCTGGTGATACTCCTCTTCCTCAACTGAGCAACATTGGGCATAAAGCCGTAAGTACATTGGTACTCAGCAAGTCGTTTGTAACAAATGAATGCAATGTAGTACACAAGGCTTACCAAAGGAAGGCTAAAATGTTAATTTGCATAAAATAATATTTAAAGGTAAATACAGTAAATATATTGAAAGCGAACTTTAAGTAAAATAATAGTAAATAAATAATCAAAGGAATTGACATAACTACTTGCAGACCTCCCATCCACAAGCTAAACCAACCGCTTATGGACCTCCCATCCATAAGCTAAACCAACAGTAGATTAACTATCCACTGTCCAACCACAATACACAAGTTTTCAGAAATAACTACCCCTTGTGTGAAATCACTGAGCATTGTCCATGACCGAGGACGCGGCTATTCAAATAGTTTTACACTCTGCAGAGGTTGCACAACTGTACCCACACGATGTGATTAGCCTCAGCTTAAGGTAATCACAACAAGGCCTTTACAAAGTTCAGTTACAACTCAATCCGTCCGCTAGGGTTTCGCATCACACCCCCCTTGCGCCACATGGAAATCAGCAACCACGTTTATCTCAATGGCAAGATTAAAATTGAAACATCCCAAATTAATCAGCCAAGTCCGTCCCATACCAGACATATGGTTTGCACGGCAAGACTCAGATCAATGACGCACAAAGTTAAGTTCTTAAGTCTACCCGGGCGAGACTACCTCATCCCTCGAAGTGCTCCAACACTTCCCCTTTTACTGCACGATCACTCGCCTGAGTGAAAACCAATTTGTATAACCACCGCCGATGATGCACCAACGTCATGGCACAAATTTTAATAAACGTGGCACTAACCACAGTTCCATATCTCATTAAGTCAAATTGTTAATTCACATGTGATGATAAACCCAATCGAAACTATAAGCAAAGCTAAGCAGTCTATCGTACCAACCCACGTGACAAATATCATAACATCACTAGTATGTTTCCCAACCTATAGTGACAAGGGTATCATGATGTTCAAAGTTATCAAAAAGGGATGAATTCAAGCGGACAATAACTACCAAAACAAAGGTTTATAAAAATAGCGATGCAATGTAATTAAAAATAAAATAATTAAATAATAGATTGCAAACTGGGTTCAACATGATCAAAGGACACGACTTGCCTTCGTTATGCTCAGCGAGGTACTCCTGGTCTTCGGGCGTAGATCCTGCTCCTCCGGAATCCGAATCTAACGAGAGAGAAAACGACCAAAACAAGAAAAACACATAAAATGACAAGCAAATGAACTCCAAAAATCATGAAACTAGAACCAAAAGCTAGAGCTCGATTTTAGATGAATTTAGAAAAAAGAACTGGGTCAATCGGAGCTAGGACGGAGGAGAACGGGCTCTCGAAAAATAAATCTAAAATTAAATCAAAAAAATCGGAAAATATGCTGTGCTGTGAACTCGGTCCACGAGAGACTCGGTCCACGGTGAACGCGGCGCACGCAAACAAAGGCACGCGGAGAGGGCGCCGACGCGGGGCGTGGCGACGTGGCGGTGCGATCTTGCCACGTGGCTAGGGCTGACGTGGCAGGCTGACGTGGTTGCCACGTGGTTCGGGTGGCATGGTTTTGCTGACGTGGCGTGACACGTGGCTGCCACGTGGGCATAGGGTTGACGTGGTAGGACACGTGTGTAGGGCTGACGCGGCACGGGCGCAGGCGCGCGGTGCGCGGGATCGGACAGCTGACGAGAGGCCACACGGCATGATCTGACCTGTCGATCTTCGGACGGTCGAGATCGAGCGACGCGGAGGCGGGAGTCGGGCGATGGCCGACGCGTGGCGGGCGCACCGCGCTAAGCGTCGCACGGACGCGAGCGCGCGGGCGCGGACGCGGGCGGCGGGACCGAGGCGGGGCGCGGGCGTGGCGGGTGCGGGGTCCGGCGAGCGCGGTACGGGAGGGCTCCGGCAACGGTGGTGCAGCGGAGCGGCACAGGGCGCCAGCGCGAGGGGCGGCAGAGGGGAAGAAGCTCCGGCGGGCATGGGGATGACGGGGTCGGCAGCGACTTACCGGCGGCAGGGCTCCGGCGACGCGGTCGGCAACGGCGGCGGAGTTCGGAGGCGGCGGCCTAGCACGGGGCGGCTCCGGCGACAGCGAGGGTTCGAGGCGACGGCGAGGACGACGGAGGCGGCGGCGAGAACTCCGTATAGCGGGGACGGGCGCACGGCAGAGGGAGACGGCGGCCGGACGGGGCGAGGGCGGAGGCGATGGCAGCGGCGACGAAGGAGGCACACGAACCGAGGAAGAACGACGGGTTAAAACACGCGAACCGAGGCGAGTTCAATCCGGACACGGCGCGACGCGGGCGGGACGTGGTCGGTGCACACGAACGGTCGAGATTGCGACACACAGAGCGAGGTGGATCCGACGGCACGGGGAGGGCGGCGATAGGGTTAGGGTTGCGCGAGCGGCGTGGCTGGGCGAGCGGATGCGGGGCATGTGGCAAGGGAGTGAATACGACGGCAGGGAAGCGAGCTAGGGGCGAGGCGAGGTTGGTCGGGCTGGTGCTGCCGCGTGGCAACACAGACGGTGGGGATGGGGTCCTGACGCGGATGGGCGAGCGCGAGCGCGGGCGCTAGGGCACGCGGCGGCGGGGCTGCGGGATCAGGTGCCACGTGGCGGTGGGCGGCCGATCGGGCGGAGTGGTGCGGGTGCGGGGAGGCAGCAGCGGGAGTGCGCGCGCGGCGACGTGTGGCGCAGGGTGAGCAGGTCGAAGGGGAGGGAGGCGCGGGATTGCTGCCGCGTGGAGGGAGAGGAGATCGGGCGGCGGGATTTTTTTTGTTTTTATTTTTCTTTTTCCAGAAAAATGCAACTAAAATACTAGGAGCTCTAGAAAATACCAAATAAATCCTAAAAATTCACCAAAAATACCAGAAAATTCGTTGTGATACAAGGAACCCAAATAAAATATTTTCAGCTTATGTTAAAGTATATTGTAATCATATTAAATCAAGTTAATTTCTAAAAATTCATTTAAAGCTTGAATTAATTTCAGAAAATTCCAGAAATTTATTTTTAAATTCAAGGTTTTAAAAATCACTGAAAATCAGGATGTTACAAATACTCTGGACTAGGTTAAAACATGTTGCACTAACACAAAACCTGAAGTTTATGTAAGATAAATTTTAAGTCAGGAGTATAAGTAATTGGATCATAACACTGGGCAATATATAAGAAGCAAAAATATTTCTGTTGCATCAGATTAATAACCCATTAGATATTTGGGAAAATCTACCAGAAGTAGAGATGTGTAGTTTTCTATGCCACTGTATTAATAAATATCTAGCTCACTGCATTTAAAAAAAGAACCCGATCAAGGATTAATGCGTATTATGAAAAGCAATCATTTTCCATATGATATCACCACCATAGCATACTGAGTGGATTTTAAAGTATGCTATTAAGTAAGATCACATCCTGGCATTTGGGGGAGAGAAATGCCCAAAATTTTTGAATGCCGTGATATTTTTCTGAAGAAAAATCTTTACTATATGGTTCACGCACTAAGCTAAATATTCGTGGTGATTGATTGATTACATGATTGTGTTTCCGTTTATCTGTTCTTCATCGATCTCTTAGCAATAGCAACCGCCCCGCGTCTAAATGCACTTATGCAATAGAACTATTAATGCATGACTAATGCACGTGTTCTAGCCCATTGAATAAAAAGAAGCTTTAGATCTTTCTCCTGCTTTCTCATTTTCTGAAGTGCAATCGAAGCACTTAATCTGGAATGTTATTGACATGATCAAGCGGTTGGGAAGCTGTCATTACTCCCTCTGCTTCAAGTCCCGTTTACACCAGATATGCCTGGACATTATGTCTGGATTGAACTGACATGTTGAGTATGGCACGCACCGCAGTTAGCTGCATCGCATATCATATCGAGATCGATTTGTGTTAGTATGACGCCCGCATATGTCATGCTAGTTATTTTTGAGTTTTTATTGTATTCCCTTCCGTCCCAAAAGAAAATCATTTTTGGTCGCACGCAATCAAAACATAAAAACGGTAGGAGTAGATTTGTCTCAAAAATACTTTTATAGTACTGGTATTATAATTATATAAGTTTTAAAATATATTACAATAGAAATGAACAATTAAAATTATATTTTAGAGAATATGTTGATATTAACGATAAAATTTCTTTTATGATCGGAGGAAGTAACAAGTAGGAGCATCATTATGGAAATAGAAGCTAAGCTTATACTGAACATCTTCACCCACACTTTGGGTGGTCAGCGGTTGTACTACACAACCAAAGATACTTCCCAAGCGACAGTCAGGGTGTCACAGTAGAGCATGTACAATACACGTGTAGAGGACATGGGTCGAACACCTTGTGTGCATATAAAGAACAGCATAAGCACGAGGGAGAGAGACAATGGGAGGAAAGCGACCACATCCAGAAGAGTTTGATGCGCCAATCAGGAGGTAGTAGTGCAGTAGAGGATGGTCATGTCTAGGATCTAGCATGGAAGAACGGCCGTGGCGGCGAGGGCGCAAAGCGTGACGGCGAGGGCGTGAATGACTCTCCCTCGAGGCATCAGGGTAGGGGGGGTAGAAGGCATAGAGGGAGAGGGATTAGAGGGCAGAGTTATGGTGTTAAATTGCAGAATTTTTTAAATAATTTATTTTTTATTTGAAATTACAGAAATATACCCGCGTATAAATTTTTTTATAGAAATGACCTCCAGTCACTCAACTGTTGGGCGATTAGACCCTATCGCCTAACAGCTGCGCGACACGTATGTAGTCAGTGGACTGTTGAACGATATAATTGCAGTCGTCGAATGGTTGGACGACTGGACCCTGTTGCCCAATCGTTGGGTGACTGGAGGTCCAGTCGCCCGACTGTTCAACGACTACACTCCATATATAATTGGTCGCTCAGCCGAGCCCCCGACTGTTCCATCCATTCCAGCCGCCAACGCCGACCGCAAAGAGAGAAGGGAAGGGGAAAGAAAGAAGAAGAGAGGAGAGGAGAGGAGAGGAGAGAAGAGGAGAGGGAGAGGGAGAGGAAGAAAGATATGAAAGGTTCCGCTATTTCTACGAGGTAAAATATTTTTTATGTTTTAGTCAATATTTTTGTATGAAATAAATAGTTTGTTTAGTGTAAAATTAGGATCCGTAGAAAATTATAGTTGTACAAAACAATAGTATAACTTTGGTGCGAAGTAAATAGTTGTAGAAAATTTAGTTAATATAGTTATAAAAAATAGCATTTGTAGAAAATTATAATTGTAGAAAATTTAGTTAATATTATAGTTGTACAAAATTTAGTCAATATACTTATACAAAATTAGCATATGTATAAACTTATAGTTGTAAAAAAAATTAGCATACATAGAAAATTCTAGTTGTAGAAATTTAGTCAATATTATGTACAAAATTAGTATATGTAGAAAATTATAGTTGTATAAAATTTAGTTAATATTTTTTGTATGAAATAAATAATTTGCTTTGTGCAAATTATTGTTAGATAACATTTATGATTAATTAGGAATGAATTTAATATTGTTAGTACATTAAAAATTCATGCATACCGTTAGAACTGGTATATTGGCATATAAATCAGTATGTCATATAAATTCTCGAAACCCATTAGGAATTATTTACAATAGGAGAGAGTTTGAACAACGAGAGAAGAGTGGCGTCGGTGTGCGTGGGAACAGATAGAGAGTTGATACGTATTGGGGCAGATGAAAGGGAGTGATGTCGATGCGAATGAGGAGGGGTTACACTGTGAGGGTAGTGTAGTTGTTTATGATAGGCAAACGGTTGTACAAATGTAAATTACAATATAACAGTAGTTTCATAATGTGCAATGCGATTTGACTAGTTGTAACATTGAAAATATTTACAGACAAACATCAGCAATGCTGATACCCACTACATTAAAAGTGCATTACAGTGTCGGCACCATTTGTGAAGGTCTGAATGGTGTTGACTTGAGCAGTTTTGTGCAAGCCACTTTGGTACACCCGGACGACGAGAATACTCGAGTTGCAGATGTGATGCATTGGCTCACCCGTGGCTTCTCCTTGGACCCTGAGGTGTGCAACGTCATCATACAAAAGACTTTGGAGATGGTCACCCACGTATATTAGATGGGAGTTGAAAATATTGATGTGCACTATTGTGTGGAAGGGGTTTATGGAAGGTTGCTAGCGTCGTAGATATGATTGCGTACTACTTGTGCACCATGCCCATAAGAAGTTGTACAACAACGTGTCAATGACTATCATCCAGGTGGTGGGAGCAGCTCAAGCACCTAGTATGTTGGTCAAAAGGAGGACCTACAGGCCGGTGTCACAGAGGTTGTGGAGAAAGTTACTCATGATGAGGCATGCTGAAGGGTCACAGCATGCTGAGCCTACAGGACAGGCTGATGAAGGAGAGCATATGGAGTACATAGTGTATCAAATAGAGAGCGATGACCGAATGGCCTAGGCTAAAGAGGAAGCTGTACATAAGGATGACGAAGATAATTTCGATGAGGACGAAGCTCCCATCCCACAGGAATGGAACATGTTTGATGCTGAGATTGTTGTTGCGCATGACAAACACAAATTACTATGGGAGTATCATGGAACATAGGTTCTGTTGCACTCAATGTTTGCTGACAAGGCATCATTGCAAGATGCCATCAAGCTGTGGGCCCTGTTTATGCAGCATACTTTTTGGGTTGTCAAATCTAGCCAGGAGCAATACAACGTAAAGTGTGAGTAGGCCGGTTGTCCTTGGAGGGTGCATGCACGTAGACCGAAGTATGAGACTCACTAGATTGTCTCGAAGGTGAAGCTATAGTCCTACATTCTCAGCAGCGTTTTACCAAGGCATCATAACCTAACGTCCGCCTTCATAGCTAATTTGGTGTATGGAGAGATAATAGAGAAGAAAGACATGGAGGCCACACACATCATGGTGGCTATCGAGAAAAAAATTCAAGTACAAGATTAGTTACGCGAAGGTGTGATGTGCAAAGCAAAAGACTTTAGAAAAATTGTTTAGGTCTTTCGAAGCGGCGTACAACAATCTTCGTCATATGCTTCAAGTGCTGTAGGATAGAAACCCGAACACATACACTACTATGAAAGACAAGCCACCTACAAGGCCGCTAGGTTTTGCGATATTGCAAAGGGCCTTCTTAGCCTTCGGTGAGTGCATCGAGGCATTCAGACATATGCTGCCCATGGTCTCAGTTGATGAGACCTTTTTGACTGGCAAATATAAGGGCCAGATCCTTACAACCATTGGTGTTGATAGTAACAATCAAATTCTGCCCCTAGCCACCGCATTCATCGAAAGTGAGAATTATGATAGCTAGTTGTGGTTCCTTCAACATTTGAGGGTAGGAGTTGTCGGAGCTCATCCTGGTGTGCGTGTATTCCATGATCGCCACGTCGGAATGGTGAAGGCCATAAGTAGACTTCAGAAAGACCACGAGGAGCCGTTCCCTTGGCCGAATATAAGGAATAGATGGTGCATTCGTCACCTAAGGGCTAACTTCTTCAAGTTCCCGAAACAACTGTTAATGAAGCTGTTCAAGAAACTGGCTATGCAAAATCAGAAGTGTACATTTGACACTTTATTGGCGCTGGTGGATGAGCACAGTAGGAAATACGTCGACGAGAGGAACAAAAGACCGGCCATGCCTGGCACTGTTGTCCACCCCTCTGGCTTTGGGACCTCGTGAGTGTAGATCTCCTGACCATCATACCTTGTCGGGTGAAAACATCTAGGCCCCTAAAAATGGTTTTGATAATTAATGAAAATATGTGAATATGGGACTAATATGTTTGTTGAGTTTCGCATAAATTAAGTCCCAAAAGTGAGCATACCAAAGACAAGGTGTATGCTAAAAGATGAAAAGAGGACCAATATGATTCAAGACAAATGTACAAGTAGTACATGATTCCTTTTAAATTTTACCAGTCTTCAGAGAAAAGTTGGAAGATCGGGTTATAGAATAGTTGCCGTACTATTAAGAGGGATCATAGAAAATAACTTGATAGTATGTTCTTGTGCTATTTGGATCAATCTAGAATCATACATGCACTTCAAATTAAATTTGAAAACCAATTGTGCTCTGTCTGAAAAATCAGAAGTACCAGAATGCATTTTGCGGAACTACTGAAGTCCGGCAGTACCGATGTATTAACTGCGAAACTATCGAAATTCGGTAGTACCAGCATCTTGAGCGGTACGTTTTTTCCAGAGAGCACCCACTTTGAGACTTAGACTTGCTGAAATCGGTAGTACTGAGAATTACACGGTGGAACTACCGCAGTACGGTAGTACCACACCTGAAATCGAACTACCGGACTTCAGAAGTACCGAAAAAATCCAGCGGTACATTTTTTCCAGAGAGGGTCATTTTTGGCCCCAAGGATAACGGTAGTACCGTGCTGATAAATCAGAACTACCGATGATCGTAACTACCGTGTTTACAACGGCGGTAGTACCACGTCGACATTTAAACAGCTAGTTCTGTCGTTTTAACATAGCCATTACTGTGTGCTACAGTGCTTACAGTAGTACCGTAGTTTACACAGCAGTACTACCAATGTCCTTGATTTTTCAGGGTCGTTTTTTTGTAACGGCTAGTTTTGATTGGTGAGGGTATAAATACCCCCCACCAGCTCAAGGACACACTGCTGAACCTGCATTGAACATCTTTGAGCCTTGAGCATTCATTTCACACCTCCTTTCTTAGTGTACATTCATTTTGAGGTGGTTGAGCCAAATCAAGTGCATATTCATTTGAGATTGATTCTTGGCACTTGATTACCATCAAGCGAAGTTATGATTCATTGCTCTTTGTGCTTACGGCACCTAGACGGCTTGGCAGATGTTTGTAGGGTGATCTCTTCAAGAAGCTTGTGAAGACATTCGACGCCGATTTGTGAGTGGTTCGGTGTCCACCATCTCCGGAGTGGAGAAAGGGTAACAACTAGAGGATTTGAGGTGAAAGGCTTAATTTGTTGAGCCGGTCTAATTAATTTGGGTTTCCCTCAATGTGGATTAGGGGAAATCGGCAAGTTTTTTATCACCACGGTAAAACATTGTGTGTCACTTTAATATTAGTTTTGTCTGTCTTTGACTCATATATATTCACTTCTTTGTGCAATTAATTGTATTAGAGCCTTCTATAGTTGTTGCTTTTAAGGTGCCTTAGGGTTACTAGAATTGTGTAGATATAAATTGTGCTTCAAATTTGTTAGATTATCTTTATTCTGCAAAAAAATTTTATTACTTTCTTTTCACCCACCTCTAGTCAGTCATCCCTAATCTTACATCGAGGCCCCAACAACTAGTGCTGAGAAGGAGGCCCAAGCGGGGCTGTATGGGAGGACAGGAAGCCGGAGGGGGCCGGTGCTGCCGGGAGGGTCTAGTACGGGCCATTCGCCTGCGTTGGCTATACTTTTGTCGATCCTGTACTTACATTTTGTACTTACTATGTGATATTTGAAATACTGTTGCAATCTGATATGTACTCCTTTTTATAATGTTCGTTTGTTCAATGCATGTCGACGCACTGCTGGAACAATCCATTCAATAAATGGCAACCACAACAATGCGTACACTATTCAATTACATGAGAACATTGAACATAACCACGAACAACAGAGGATAGTACTATGGTACAACCTTCTCCGTGCGTACCTACTGGTAGAAGGTGCCTCGCGCTATCCACATGGAGTGTTGCAGAGGGGGCACCTCGGATGTGGCTGACCGTCGTTATAGTGGTACACATATATGTAGCAAGGATTCACGCAGCAGCATGTCAGATCATAGGAACCTCCTATATTGACGACCTCCTCGTTGCCCCTATCGCGCTGCATCTGTTGATGGAGGTCATCGTTCTCCTCATTGAGACTTTCAATCCGTGCCTCCAAGTCAAAGATTCACTCATAGAGTTCATGGGGAGGATCAATCCAGCAGATGAAGTCGTATTTCGTCATCTGCTGGAAAGGAGGGTTAACATTGAAACTCTATTAACAATAATACAAAATAAACAATTGCCTAATTGTACCACAGAGTGTGAGCATCGGAAGAAATATCACCCGCCATCGAAATGGCTTTCTGTGACCTACATGACCATGTCCTCCCTGTGTCTGCATTTCGGCTACACCAATTGAGTACACCTGTTTGGCATCAACCGGTACTTAGGGTCGAAGTCCTTCCTTCTTTCCAAGGGAAGGTCTTCCTTTGGTGACCTCGGTTGGACTAGCCCCTCGGTGTAGGACAGAGAAGGTAGTTCGTCCTACATTTTACTGGGTCAAGTACTCCTACTTTCAAGGTGGTGGGCGCATGCATTTTATAGCTCGTGGGGTAGACAGCGTACTTTATGATAAACCGAGTCATGTGCTAGCTTTATGTAGCTTTGTGCTAGAGAGAACTTGCCTCTAGCCCGAAAAGATAGGACTATACAAAGCATGATATGACAGCTCTCTACAAAGTAAGACATGACAATATTCTACCTCACTAACTTTTCAGATCAACTTGACAAAACTAATCTCTTGGCTTTTCAGACCAAAAAAAGGATTTATAAAGTAACACGTGAAAACACTCTGTAAAGTAAGATGTGACAATACACAGCATCGCAAGATTTTTATATCGACATGACAACACTATACCTCCTCAGCTTTTCAGACCTAAAAAATAGGACTTTGCAAAGCAGGATATGATAGCTCCCTACAATGTAAGACATGACAACACTCTGTCTTGCCAGCAACTTTTTGAAAAGACAAGGCAATACTTTGCCTCGTAGGCTACTCCCATAAAATTAACCACACCATGCCAACATTTGGCTGACAAAATGAGGTAGATGAGATTTGGGAGAGAACACTATACAACCAAACCCAACACTACACTAGAGCTTGCTTCACCATGTCGAAATGGACAAGAGGCAGAAGAAGTAATGGGACAAGATGATGAAGCAATGGGAGAAGACCCGCGAACTAGTAAGGATTGTTGTGGTCCACGACGAACAAGCAAGGGCTGTTGTGGCCCAGGACGAACAAGCGAAGCATGCTAGGAGGTCACCTCTCCGCAATGATGCCCCCTGTAGCAGCAATCCCGTCCTAAACATTCCAACTGAGTGTTTGCTGTAACACCCGTCCAAAGGGGAGACGTTGCCCCTCTGTTGGTACAGGGACCTAAGTTCTTCAAGTCTAAGCATTGACTCAGCCTGGGCATGCGTTATTGGGGTTGCATGAACTACTCATGTGACAATCCCGACCGTCGTTGGGACATAAGCAGCTGTCGGCAGCCAGTAAGAACCAGTTACAATATGTTCCCCTACTATTTCTCTTTCAAAGTACACATTAACAATCTCTCCTATCTACCCACAGTGGTTGAAACCGCTATGTGGCTACCACAAGTCGATCGACCAAGAGATCAACTTATATGACCAGTAAACTCTCGACTACAAGGAGTGGAATATGAATAGAGCATGCGAGATCCGAAAAGGAGGAGCGCCACAACGACAAGCAAACCGAGTATATATGTAGGGAGACGAAAGCTCATCTCGAGGTGTGCAAGCGTAGGGTGCACGAGGCTCGCGAGAGAAAGTATGAGAAAAAGAGGAAAATGGCAATCAAGGCCAAAGAGACTGCCGAGGAGTTCAACGCCGAGTTTGCAAGGAAGGAAAAATGGCCTTAGTCCACGTAGTAGGTTGGGCCATTCCGCACTAGTCCCATGAAAGTTGAATTTATTTTCATTCTAAAAATATGCATATGTATCGTAGGAGTACTTCGGTTTGTTGCATCGTGCATGATGCTGTTTCTTATGCATCTAATCATACCATGTGTGACGTGTTATTCACAACTTTACTATAAAGTCTATTTTAATTCGCAATATCAAATCTCATCATCTTTTCGTATTCAATTCTTCGTGTAGCAAGGCATCCAACAATATGAAAAATGAGTTCTGGAAGTAGGCACGTAATGTCTACGCATCTTTCATCAGCGGTACTGTCTAGCATATGTCCGTTCTTATGCCTCAAGTTGTACCACACAGTTCATATGTTAGTCATTTTTTTAGTATGTAGTACGTATAACTTCTGGGAAGAGGTCATGTTCAATGAACGGTCATGTTGTTTTTCTTTCGTCATTGATCTGAATTTCTCCTCTATGTATGAATTTCTGATTGTATCACAATATCACTTACCTTCATACTTACTAATTGTTGCTATCTCAATTGTCCTTATAAAATTTTTCAGAAAATTTCTTGCACTACAACAACATACAACGATCACAAAATGTTATTGCAAATCTAACAGATTTTGTACCATTCATAATTTACAAAAATCACAATAGATCAACCGACATTGTCTATCCTTTTTTTCAAAAAAAAATACAACTTACAAATAAAATTTTATAAATGTTATCTATCTACAATAATTATCATTTACCCTCATACACGGTCAGGAGGGGGAGGGGGCAACTGCGCAATAATTAGGTGGAGATGACAGTCACCTAACGGTTAGGCGACAGGTCCAAGTCGCCCAACCATTGGATGACTAGAGCCTATCGCCTAATAGCCCACCTATTGCCTACGTGTCACTTGGCCGTTGGGTGACAGGGTCCAGTCATCCAACGGTTGGTGTAAGATCGAGGAGGCCGACTAGAGGTGGGTGAATAGACGGTCTTAAAAATTATCTTTCAATTAAAAACAATATCTATTTGGCTAAAACCAAGTATATAATGCGGAAGCTTAACTCAAATTGGTTTAGCACAAATATTGTCTAAAACAAATAAGTTCACCTAAGTGCACCAATAATCTATGTCTATGTCAATATTTGCTATACTAGAAAGATAAGCAATCAAATAGAATTATATGAACGTACATTGCTTGAAAGTAAATTAGGCACAAGTAAATAAACTACAATTGACACAGTTACTTTTTACCGTGGTGTTCGAAAACTTGCTGGTCTCCCCTAATCTACGTTGAGGTAAGCCCAAACAAATTGGGTTGGCTCCACGAATTAAGCCTTCCACCTCAAATCCACTAGTGGTAGCTCTTTTCCGCTCTGGGTAGGTGAGCTCCAACCTTTACCACACGCCGGGTCTTCTCACAACCTTCTTTGAGAAGATCACCGCGCACGACGCCTCCAACGCCGTCTAGGAGTCGGCAAACTTCAAGAGTAATAAGTCAAGCCTCTTGCTTGACTCTCACCATGTGGAATGAATGTACAAGCTCAAGTTGATACAAAATCCACCCCTAGATGCAACACATGCAACTAGAGACATCTCTCTTTACCCACAAGGTGCAACATATGCACATTTGAGAGGAGAAGCTTACACTAGGTTAAGAGAGTGAAATGAGATGCCAAATAATGCTCTCCAACCAGCCAGAAGTGGGTATTTATACCCCACACATAAAAACTAGTCGTTGGAGCCAAACCCCTGAAAAAATCAGGGAAATCGGAACACCACCGCACAAAATGCGGAACTACCGCATTTTGCCGTAGCACATAGTAACGGTTATGTCAGAACGTCAGAACTAGCCATTTCTAAAAAGGTGCGGTACTACCGCCGTGTAATTTGGCGAACAACCGCAGTTAAAATCGCGGTACTACCGATTTCAGCACAGACGACACTCAAAAAACGGTCATAACTTTTGATTCCGATGTCGGAATTAAGTAATCTTGGACTCTATAGAAAGTTTATTCAGAGGGCAATACAACTCATCTATTTGCATGATCTCAAACAAATTAGATCAATAAAGAAATAACAAGAGATCCAAGGAGTCACTATTACGGTCTAAGTCCAAGAAAAACAATAATACACAATTTTAGATCATGCTAAGGGATAATGTATGACCTTCAACAATATGCAAAACACATTTACAAACTTATATCAAACTATAAGGAAAAGGTAAATGGACTTCAACCATTTACAAGACACATTTACAAAGTATAGCCATATGTTGTAAGGATTAAATGCATGAGCTTCAGCTATTCGCAAAACACATTCGTAAATAATAGTATCATGCCATGGAGAGTTAAAGTAAGTAAGCTTGAGCTATCAACACATGATAAGACTCAAACTACAAGATAAGCCCCTTCTTAATAGTACGATAAAGCTATACTAGCAATCCGGTCTTCCAACAAAACACGAAGATCGGTAAAAGATTAGGAACACATTCTTAGCCCTAACTAGTCATACCTTTACCTTAAGCATCCCATTGAAGCTTAATGATGCACATCTTCACTTCAAGTCTAGGTCATTGTCTTCTCTTGACTTAATAATCAACTCATAATCATCTTCTTTTCGATATCTTGATATGTATCAACACATGATACATCCTCATTTTGATGGTCTTTAACTCATGAAGTCATTTCCCATCCTGAAATTTTACTTGATAATCTTCAACATATGAAGCCAACCAAAGTCTTCATCATCTTGGAACATAACCTATTCATTCAACTCATGGATAATATTAGTCCCATAATGTGATTATCATTAATTACCAAAATATACCATTAACTCATAAAGGTGCGTCTAGATTCTTCAATCTTCCCTTTGGTAATTGATGATAACCACCACAATTGCAAATAATTTAATATAAAACTTTAAACCTAATACGGTACTACCGCCGTTATAAGTCCGGTAGTTCCGCTCTCCGGTAGTACAGCTCAAGAGTTGTGGTCATACCGCTTTGCGGTAGTTCTGCCATTCAAACTCTGGTATTACCGTTTTCAGAGATATCAAGTGTTTCAAGGGGTGCTCTTTGGAAAATATGTACCACTGTAATAGCCCGGTACTTCCAAATATTGGTAGTTTCGCAGGTAGGTGCGGTACTACTGCAATGTGGTAGTTCCGCCGTTAAAAAATCCGGTACCACCGTTTTCAGTGAGTCCAAGTCCCTAGCAGGGGTGCTCTCTGGAAAAAACGTTCCACCAACTACACGTCGGTACTTCTGGGTTCTGGTAGTTCCGCAATACCATTCCGGTCATACTGCACTGCGGTAGTACCGCTAGACGCACACCGGTACTACTGATTTTCCTGTCAGTGCACAGTTGGCTTTAAACTTTAAATTCAAATGCAGTGTGACATTTGTCTCGAGCCATATTGATCTTCTTATCAATCTTTGCATGCATCTTCAAATTTTCAAATGAATTCCGGGACTAAACTTGTCAATTACTTGAGATACATGTTAGTCCTTTTTTGCAAACACAAACAATTGAGTATAAAGCAATATGATTCAATGTGAGTATATATGAACTACACAAGTTTTATATACTCAAAAGATATGTTTCAAAGTAGAGATCCTAATATGTGTGGAAAAAGAAATATAGATCAATACTAATAAAATCACAAAACATAGAGTGAACTCTTTCTAAATGTGTGCATACAAGAATATATAATAAAAGTATATACACATATTTATCTTAGACTTTTGGGGGAATTTAATCTATATTTTGGATCCAAGGAATGCACTAATATATAAATGAATGTAAATGTCGAATGCATACCTCTTTGATTTTACCTTTTCATCCAAATGAGACTAAACCATATCATAATCAATCAAGCACATTAGTCTCACAAATCATTTGTCATTTATCACATCCAAAAGAGACTAGACAATATCATTACTAATAAACATATTAGTCACAATAGTATTTGTTATTGTCACCAAAACTATTATAATGGAGCTTGAACTTACAATCTCCCCCTTTTTTGTGATGAATGACTAATCCATTAACAATAATAGCATTTGAATGAAAATGAACATATGATAGCAAATTAAAGACTATTGGTGAAATCCCCCTTTTGGCATTGTTCAAGTTTGAAGCATATCTCCCTTTTTATATCAATGCTATTATGCAATATTTCTCCCCCTTTTGGCATTTATCATGAAAAAGGAAAAAAGCAAGTTTTACAACATATAGAGCTTGACACAAAAAGATTTAACATAATAGATAGCATATTCTCCCTTTTTTGACAATTAATCCAATCTTACTAGATTTAGCCAACATATAAATCTAAATCTTGATACCAACTAATTCATCTTAATGCGGTCATAAAGAATATGAAAAAGATACATATGACCAATTTGGGAGTTTGATTAATTACTTGATAAGATATTTGAAATAAACTCAAGAATCTTACTCCTAATAGTTTCCTTGAAAGCTTGGACATACCAATTGAGTTGTAGATTTTCGGACTTTGATATTTCAATTGAGCTTTAAAAGTTAGCTGAAAAATTGACTTACAAAAGTCCAATAAAACTGAGAAAATTTGTCAGTATAGACCAATAACTGAGAATTAAAAGCCATAATTGTAGCTATCTCAGATTATGAGCACACTAAAAATTATGCCAATTTGAGTTTTCTTTGCAATCCTTTTGCAAAAAGATAGGCGAGATGCAAAATCCTTTCAAATGAGGTCCAAATCTTTTGAAATTTCCTGATTTTAACTTTGGAATAATTAAAATATTTTTCCAAAATAATTATTGAGAAAAGAATTTTCTTTCAAAAGATATGGCAAAATGCACTTTGTATGCATAAGGATGGATTGATTTTGCACCAAAAGCTCAAAATGCAATACAATTTGAAATTTATGGAGTTTCTTACTCTTTTAGCTTTGTATAAGTTAGAAATACTATTTTAAGTCAAGATATGTAAAGAAATCAGGCTCAAATAGCAAAACTCATAATATGCAAGAATATGTCATTTTAGGTCAAGACTAGATTTTCAACGAGTTTCAAATGAGTATAACCTTTTAACAGTTGGTCTTTTGTAAAAACTTTGAACTAGAGAAATGTATGAAATGACCAACCCTATGAGTTTGGTGTTGACAACCTTTTCAAAAACTCAATAGATTTTGATTTAGAGAAATATGTCATTTTATTCAAAAAAAAGATCATATAAGATCCATTTGAGACCAAATTTGCTATTTTGTTTCTAAAATAGAGATTTTGCTCTAAAAATATTAGAAAATATTTAAAATACATATTTAAGTTCTTTCATTCAGTTTTTCACAGATTTAAGTATTTTAAACAAGAATTTTGACTTTTGCCTAAGGTTGCTTTTTGAAAAGGCTAAACTTGCATATTATTATATTTTCACTCCATGAACACCAAATCAAGCAAATGAGAATGAAACACATTCACTCTCAAGATCCATAAAATCTTTTGGGCAAATTAGGTCAAATAGTTTTTCTAATAATAATACTTTACCCCTTTTGTTTATGTCAGCCCAAAATACTATATATGTTTTTCACAAAAAAAAAACTCCTCTATACTCCCCCTTACACCAAGAGTCCACTTGGCACTTCTTTATTTTTCCTTTGACGCACAAATGATTTTCCTCTCTTTTTCTTTTCTTCTCTTTTTAACATATCTCCTATTTTCATTCATACTTTCTCTCCTTACATCATCCAGCACCAATAATCAAGGTTACCACTTGTAAACATTTTGTTCATAATAGATGCTTCTATCCCTTTTGTGGTTTTCTTGTCTTTTCCATGATAACCATATACCACTTTTGACTTTTATATCACTAGTGCTGACATAAGATACCACTTTTAAAATACTTGCGAATATAAATGATACCAAGTATAATTCATTCCAATTGTAGAAACTTGATACTACTTGCACGAAGATACCAATTATAACAGTAAATGATACCAACTAACTGATTCCAATTGTAGAGACTTGATACTACTTATGAGCATGAACGATATCAAGTATAATCCATTTGTAGAGAACTTGATATCACTTGTTAGTACCACTTTTAAAACCTTCTTGAATACTTAAGATACCACTTGTAGATTACTTGGAAACCATTTGAAATAATCTTGAGAGATCTCCAATGGTTTTCTCTTTTATACCATTTGACAAGTTTTGAAGGAGATGCCACTTGTAGGAAGATATAACTTGAAAGAATAGATCTGATAACATATAGGTGAGATACCACTTATAAAGTTGGATACCATATTGAAACGATATTATGTGAAAGAGCTTGGTTGAGAAAAGATTTTGCTCGGCAAGAGAAAAGATTAAATACCACTTTGGAAGAAAAAGATGATATCACTTGAGAAGATAAGAGTGAAGTTCATGCCGAGGTCAAGATGATCAAAAGGGCTACCACTTTGGAGATAATGCCATTTTATGATACAAGCATAAGGGGTAAAATGGCATATAGAGTCAAGAAATATTTGATGGTAGCTAGCAAGGATAAAAGAGATCAACTTGACTTTGAGGAGTAAAGAGAATGGCTGAGAGAATTGGAATCAACAAATTCTGGACAAATCAGCCATCTTCTAGGAAATTCGGTAGTACCGCAATTTGACTGCCGGTAGTACCGCAAAGCAGAAGTACCGCAGTTTGACTACCGGTAGTACCGCAAAGTGGAACTACCGCAGAATGATTGCCGGTAGTTCTGATTCTTCTGGAAGCATGCCAAGAGTTGGATTTCAGAGGAAAATAAAGGTTATAATGTTGTACCATGCTCCAAAGTTTTTCACAAAGAAACATAAACCACTTGTGGAGCATTTCCAACTATATGTCAAGATTAAAATTCTTTTGAACATAGATTTTAACAAATTAAGCTTTTATTTTTCAACAACAAGTTCATTTTCAATAAACTCTTCAAGATTGCAAAAATAAGCAGTAGAGGGTATCTTAAGCATTCAGTTTTTGTATGAGTTATGAATACCCTTATGAGCCAATATATGTCAATGGTTTTAGCTCAAAAGACAAAACCCACTTAAGTGTTAGATTGTGACCACTTAGGTCAATTCAAAATTTTGGACGAGTTTCAAATCCAAATAACTTTTGATTGGTTGGCTTTTTGGAAAACTTTTGAACACAAATAAGGTTTGAAATAGCCAACTCTAGGTTTTTTGTATTGAACTCATTTTCAAATGCCTTTTAGAATTGATTTTGGCCAATTTTTGAGTTTAAATCCAAAACAAGATTCTACATGGCTAGTTTTGGATCAAAAACTCATTTTTACTTGAAATAAGTTTTTTTAAAGCCAAAACCTATGGATAACCTTTGAAATGTATTTGTATACATTTTTCAACTAGTTTTTCAAAGATATACTAATAATTTCAAATTTTTTGGTTTTTGGCTAAATGGCTTAATTTTTTCAAAATCAATATTAGCACTTAATTAATTTGAGCACACTTAGGGATATGATATACATGAATCTGATTTAGTACTCTCTCTTAATGTGCCACTTACATCTTGCTCATGATTACAACAATGAACTTTTAGAACAAGAGCAAGAACACCATTTTTAAAGATTTTTATGTAATGCAACCTATACAAGGCAACGACTAAATATATCAAATATAAATACTTGTTACCGAGATAGCATTGGTTCTTGATATGGAATAATCATTCTCAAGCTTGACTCTATTTTGCATATGACGTAGTTCACCTCTTCATGAATGAGTCAAATCTCCAATACCTCTCCAAGTACCTATTAAGCATTCAAGCGCATTTTGGTATCCCAAAACTTGGTTGGATCCATGAATGTTAGTCACAATAGATTTGGGCACCCAAATAATCCTAACATTAAAATTTTGTAAACTAACATTTTTAGCAAAGACATTGCCATATTTATCTTTTCTAAGCAAATAGCATTCGTTATAAAGAGATAGCTTAGGAATGATACCTTTAGGACAATCCTTACTAAGATATCTCTTTTCTCGGCAATTGTAGTAAGTTTGGCATTTGGTACCTCTTCTTACCTTTTGGCTCATTGCTGGTTTGCCAATTCATTGATGATATTTTATTGTCATCTACCTTGTTGGGGCACTTAGAGGCGAAATGATTTGTCTCATTGCAACCAAGACATTTGATATTCTTTGTATGTCTTGCATTGTGCATTGTCTTGCTATTCTCCTTCTTGGAGAAGAAGCCAATACCTCTCTTGTCATTCAAGGTTTGTTGCTTACTGTCGAGACCCGAATATGCAAATTCGGTCTCTCTGTGTAAAATGCACTAGTCCAGGATCACGCTAGTGCACACAGTCAAACATAGATGTCATCACAGTCATACACACAACAATAATAAAGAAAAACTCGAATATCGATAAAATATCAAAGGTACGACCTTATGGCCAAGCTTACAATATCTCTAGCCGGAAGGGCTTAACAAAATAGCAGCGGAAATCCAAAATAAAGCGTAGCGACCAATCGACAAGCCACGGGCTATCGAGTGGAGAACGAAGCCTAATCCGTGAAGTCGTCGTAGTACTCTCATGCGGAACCTCCTGCGGTAGTACTCCTCTCCTCAATCGAGCAACATAGGCGTAAAGCCGTGAGTACATTGGTACTCAGCAAGTCGTTTATAACAATGAATGCAATATAATATGCAAGGCTTACCAATGGAAGGCTGAAAGGTTAATTTGCATAAAAGCATTTATTGATGAAATATATTAAATAATCTTAAAAGCGAAAGTTAACTAGAAACAGTAATAAGGAATAAACAAAGGAATAAACATAAACCACTTGTGAACACCAATCCACAAGTTAAACTAATAGTGAACAACCTGTCCACTACCAACATAAACCACCAAGTTATAAATGAAACTCTAACCCTCGTGTGAAATCCCCGAGCAATGTCCATGACCGAGGACGCGGCTATTCGAATAGTTTTACACTCTGCAGAGGTTGCACAACTGTACCCACACGATGTGATTAGCCTCGATCTCAGGAAATCACAACAAGGCCTTTACAATGCTCTACCTCAACACAATCCTGCCCGCTAGGGTTTCGCATCACACCCCCCTTGCGCCACATGGAAATCAGCAACCATGTCCATCACAATGGCAGAATAGAATTGAGATATTACAAATTAATCAGGCAGGTCCATCCCATAATAGACATGTGGTTTGCACGATTAAGCTCAGATCAATGGCGCACAAAGTTAAGTCCTTAACATTACCCGGGCGAGGCTACCACATCCCCGAAGTGCAACTGCACCTCCCCCTTTACTGCACGATCACTCGTCCGAGTGAAAACCAATTTGTATGACCAAGCCAACGTCACACCAATGACGTGGCACAAATTTTAATACACGTGGCACCAACCACAGTTCCATATGTCATTAAGTCAAATTAATAATTAACAGGTGTGATAAGATCAATCGTAAATATAAACCGGCTAAGCAATCTAATCGTATCAACCCATGTGACAAATAAACTAGCATCACTAAATAATTACCCAACCTATGGTGACAATGGCATCATGGTATTCCAAAGTATCAAGGAGGTATAATTTCAATTGGGACGATAACTACCAGTGCAAAGGTTTGAATACAAATAGCAATGCAATGTAATTTAAAACAAAATAATTAAATAATAGTTTGCAAAATTGGGTTCAACATGATCAAGGGACACGACTTGCCTTCGTTATGCTCAGCGGGGTACTCCTGGTCTTCTGGCGCGAAACCTGCTCCTCCGGAATCCGAATCTAACGAGGGAGAAAACGACCAAAAATAAAGAAATACATAAAATAATAAGCAAATGAACTCCAAAATTCACAAAACCAGAACCAACAGCTAGAGCTCGATTTTAGATGAATTTAGAAAAAAGAACGAGGTCAATCGGAGCTAGGACGGAGGAGAACGGGCTCTCGGAAAATTAATTCTAAAATTAATTCAGGAAATTCAGAAATTACACTATGCTGTGAACCCGGTCCACCGAATACCTGGTCCACGGTGAACCCGGCGCACGGAACAGTGCACGGGGGAGAGAGGGTGCTGACGCGGCGGCGGCCGGCGGCGCGCGCGCATATCTTTGCCACGTGGCACATCTTGGCGTGGCGGTGGCGTGCTCGCCACGTGGCACCTGGGCTCGGGTATTTGCTGACGTGGCAGCTGACGTGGCGGGACACGTGGCTGCCACGTGGCGGGTGTGCTGACGTGGCTCGCCACGTCGGCTAGGGCTGACGTGGGCGGTTCGGCGCGGGCGGCGACGGCGGAATCCGACGGCTGAGGTGCGGCCGCGTGGACGCATCCGGGTCATCCGATCGGATCGCGGGCAACGGTGCGGATGGCGCGATCGGGAGGCGGGCGGCGGCGATCGGTGACGCGTGGCACGCCGCGGCGCGCGGCGTCGCGGGCAGCGCGCGCCAGTGGCGAGGCGGGGAGATGGCGGCGCGTGGCGCGCGCGGAGCGAGGAGCGGGGCGGCTGTGCGCGGGAAAGGGTACGGCGGCGGCGGCGGGGCGCGGGATGGGCGACGTGTGGTGGAGAGAGGGAGATCGGGCGGCTGAGGTTTAATTCTTTTCTTTTCTTTTTCCAGAAATTCAAATAAACTTCCAAAAGCTCTAGAAAATAGCAAATAAATCCCAAAAATTCACCAAAAATACCAGAAAATTCCTTGAGACCTGAAGAACACAAATAAAATATTTCCAGCTTATGTTAATGTTTATTTTATTCATATTAATTCATTCAAAATTTTAAAAATTCATTTGAAGCTTCAATTAAATTCAGAAAATTCATTTTTAAAATCCAGGCTTTAAAAATCTCAGAAAAACAGGATGTTACACTTACTCAAGATATCATCAAGAGAGGCCTTCCCTTTATAGCACTTATCCAAGTCATTGCTCAACTTGGTGATTTGGGCATTTAGCTCTTTGTTTTCCTCTACAATGTTAGTATTGTAATGCATAGAGGAAGTAGAAGCATTTGATTGAGAACAACAAGGCATATCAATTAAATCCTCATATGAGGTGGATACACAAACTTTAGATGACATGCAATGAGTAGAAGCTATACATGATATATCATCTAATAAATTGCAAGTAATGCCTATATGCACTTTAGGCTTAAAATATTCCTTGAGAAGGAGAATTTCATGTTCTCCCTTTAGCTTATTATAATCATTTTGAAGAGAGCCATGTTCATTCTTCAAAATCTTATATTTAGCTTTTTCCTTCCCAAAATATTCATTAAGCACTTCTAGCATATCCATTAACTCATCATAAGAAGGTGCATCATTGTCATTATCATTATTTACCTTCTTATTATCTTTTGCTATAAAGCATCGAGTTGAAGTAGAGGAAATTGTAGATTCTTCATTGTCGGAGCTAAAGGTTGAGCATTCTTCTCCCGACATCCACTCTTGTATGCAATCCTCATTGGTTGAGATGGATATTTCATAATTATCTTGAAGATGTGTCTACATATCTTGAGCGCTTTCAAGATTGCATATTTTGTTGAACATCTCTACACTCAAAGCACTAAATAAAGCGTTAGTAACTTGAGCGTCAAGATGTGAGCATTTCTCATCCTTAATTGTTGGAGAAAAAGGATCCAATGGAGGAGAAAAGCCCACATCTACAATTTGCCATATTTTCGGACTCATAGCCTTGAAATAGCATGTCATGTGGATTTTTCAATTATCATAATTAGTACCATCAAATAGAGGTGTGTCATCTAGATGCACTGTATTATTAGTCACTATCCTTTAACTCTCTAGACGGTGAAGCCTAATAAATGAGAGACCAAATTCTAATACTACTTGTAAGATCGAGGAGATCGACTATAGAGAGAGTGAATAGGCGGTCTTAAAATTCTTTTTCAATTAAAAATAATATCTATTTAGCTAAAACCAAGTATATAATGCGGAAACTTAACTCAAATTGGTTTAGCACAAATATTGCCTAAAACAAATAAGTTCACCTAAGTGCATCAACAGTCTATGTCTATGTCAAGATTTGCTATACTGGAAAGACAAGCAATCAAATAGAATTATATGAATGTAAATTGTTTGAAGGTAAATTGAGCACAAGTAAACAAACCACAATTCACATGATTACTTTTTACCGTGGTGTTCAGAGACTTACCGGTCTCCCCTAATCCACGTGGAGGTAAACCCAAACAAATTGGACTAGCTCCACGAATTCAGCCTTCCACCTCAAATCCACTAGTGGTAGCTCTTTTCCGCTCTGGGTAGGTGAGCTCCAACATTTACCACACGCCGGGTCTTCTCACAACCTTCTTTGAGAAGATCACCGCGCACGACGCCTCCAACATCGTCTTGGAGTCGGTAAACTCCAAGAGTATAAGTCAAAGCTCCTTGCTTGACTCTCACTATGCGCAACGAATGCACAAGCTCAAGTGGATACAAAATCCACCTCTAGATGCAACATATGCAACTAGAGACCTCTCACCTTGCTCACAAGGTGCAACACATGCACATTGGAGTGGAGAAGTTTACACTAGCTCAAGAGAGTGAAATGAGGTACCAAAGAATGCTCTCTAACCTGTAATTAAAATCATGGTACTACCGATTTCAGCACAAACGACACTTGAAAAAACGGTCATAACTTTTGATTCCGATGTCAGAATTGAGTGATTTTGGACTCTATGGAAAGCTTATTCAATGGGCTACACAATCTATCTATTTGCATTATCTCAAACAAATTAGATCAATGTAGAAATCATAAAAGATCCAAAGAGTCACTATCACGGTCTAAGTCCAAGAAAAATAATAATACACAATTTTAGGCCATGCCAAGGGATAATGTACGACCTCCAATAATTTGTAAAACACATTTGCAAACTTAGATCATAGTCACATGTTGTAAGGATTAGATGCCATGGAGAGTTAGAGTAAGTAAGATTGAGCTATCAACACATGACGAAACTCAAGCTACTATACAAGTCTCTTCTTAATAGTACGGCAAACTTATACTAGCAATCCGGTCTTCTAACCAAACACTAAGACCAGTAAAAAATTAGGAACACATCCTTAGTCCTAACTAGTCATACCTTTACCTTGAGTATCTCCTTGAAACTTGATGATGCACATCTTCATTTCAAGTCTAAGTTATTGTCTTCTCTTGACTTAATGATCAACTCATAATCATCTCCTTTTCGAGATCTTGATATGTATCAACACATGATGCATCCTTATTTTGATGGCCTTCAACTCATAAAGCCATTTCCCATCTCGAATCTTTACTTGATGATATTCAACATATGAAGCCATCTAAAGTCTTCATCATCTTTGAACATAAGCTATTCATCCAACTCATGAAAAATGTTAGTCTCATAATGTGATTATCATTAATTACTAAAACATACCAATAACTCATAATGGTGTGTCTAGATTCTTCAATCTTCCCTATGGTAATTGATGATAACCACCATAATTGCAAATAATTGAATATAAAACTTTAAACAAAAAGTGCGGTACTACCGCCGTTATAAGTCCGGTAGTTCCGCTCTCCGGTAGTACCGCTCAAGAGTTGCAGTCATACCGCTCTGCGGTAGTTCTGTCATTCAAACTCTGGTACTACCGTTTTCAGAGATACCAAGTGTTTCAAGGGGTGCTCTCTGAAAATACGTACCGCTGTAATAGCCCGGTACTTCCAAATATCGGTAGTTTCGCAGGTAGGTGCGGTACTACTGCAATGTGGTAGTTCCGCCGTTAAAAAATTCGGTACCACCGTTTTCAGTGAGTCCAAGTCCCTAGCAGGGGTGCTCTCTGGAAAAAAACGTTCCACCAACTACACGTCGATACTTCTGGGTTCTGGTAGTTCCGCACTACCATTCCGGTCATACTACACTGCGGTAGTACCGCTAGATGCACACCGGTACTACTGATTTTCCTGTCAGTACACAGTTGGCTTTAGACTTTAAATTCAAATGCATGGTGACCTTTGTCTCGAGCCATATTGATCTTCTTATCAATCTTTGTATGCATCTTCAAATATTCAAACAAATTCCGGGACTAAACTTGTCAATCACTTGAGATACATGTTAGTCCGTTTTTGCAAACACAAACAATTAAGTATAAAGCAATATGATTCAATGTGAGTATATATGAACTACACAAGTTTTATATACTCAAAAGATATGTTTCAAAGTAGAGATCCCAATATGTGTGGAAAAAGAAATATATATCAATACTAATAAAATCACAAAACATAGAGTGAACTTTCTCTAAATGTGTGCATACAAGAATATATAATAAAAGCATATACACATATTTATCTTAGACTTTTGGGGGAATTTAATCTATATTTTGGATCCAAGGAATGCACTAATATATAAATGAATGTAAATATCGAATGCATACCTCTTTGATTTTACCTTTTCATCCAAATGAGACTAAACCATTTCATAATCAATCAAGCACATTAGTCTCACAAATCATTTGTCATTTATCACATCCAAAAGAGACTAGATAATATCATTACTAATAAGCATATTAGTCTCACAATAGTATTTATCATTATCACCAAAATCATTATAATGGAACTTGAACTTACAGTTAGGTGACTGGAGGCCATTCCTATAAAAAAATTTAGGCACGGGTATTTTTCTATAATTTTGAATAAAAATAGATTATTTAAAAATCTTAGATTGCATAGGAGAGAATTTGGGGTAAGGATCTAGCTATGTATATCAGCCCTCCAATTGAAAAGATGGATGGCTAAGATGTTCCGGATCATCTAGGGTTTAATTGCCTAATTTTAAACTGGTGCTTTTTATATTAGTATAGAATTATATCTAATTAATTGCTAAGCACCTACAAAACAGATATTTGCATTGGGGAAAATAATTTTTACATAGTTGCTTAATGACGTGGCTATATTATCTATTTAAGCACACTTGTATAACCATCTTGCATTGTACATACCCTAAGTTTATCGGTATAGTTTCTCAAAACAAGTAGAGGTAGGGGTGTTCTTTTTGGCATACGGTTTATGGCTTTTGATCATAGTACGAGTGCTCGTGTGAACGAATCGAAAGCCAATAAGACGATAAACCGCTTCTAAAAGACTATTCCGATAAGCCGCTTTTAAAATAGCGATAGAGAAGCTATTTTGTTTATTTGTTTGTTTGAAAAAATCATAAATCATAAACTACAATAAATTAAAAAGAACAGACCCAAGGATCAACATCAAAGAGGGGGATATTTAGAGGGCTAGATCGATGGAGATGTAGCCATTTTAACTAGAGATTACTATAGGCACAGGTGCCTATTTTTTTCTCCATCAGTTTGGTTGGTTAGACCCTACGTCTAGTCAGTCTAATCGATCCGAATAACCAACTTATATATGGATCTGGTGGCACAACTGTTCGTCTTGTACACTAATTATTCTCAATTGCTGTTCTTGGTCTTACCTCCTAAAAGCTGAATTCATGTTCCATAATGGCGAAGCAGCTTGCTGTGAGTCTGGGCTGCTTTACCGAACAAAAAGCCATCAATTTGTGCTGTGTTCTTGAACTGTTGTTGTCACTGCAGCGAGTTCGTTCGAGTTTTATGTAGCATAAATAGCACAAAATATATAATAGACGAAATTATGATAAGAGACTTGTCCATGATAAATGATTATATGATAATTAGACTAAGACTTTTGCAACAATTATTACAAACTATAATTATACATGAGCAAGGAATTACATTCATTCCGTACCAAGATAACATCCCATATATCTTAGAAATACGAAAGCGAGGTGAGACATATCATTCTCATTTACAACAATATATATACACACACACAGGCGCGGCGTGTCATAAATACACGAGGAAGCCGTTTTGCATTTCATGCATGGTCCACAGCCGTATTTGGACGGCTGCATCTTACATTACATGTACCTAACCCTTTGCCCACCTCATTTGTTTTCAGTTTTTTAATGTTATTTTTTAATTTTTCTATAATAACTATTTTTAAATAAAATATCTTTTTAAAATAAGATTTATAAATTAATTGTAGTACATACTATAGCAATTTCATTTATATTAGCTAAAATCGTATACGAGTTTTTGTTACTCTATTCTATCTCTTATAATCAACCTAAAAACTATAAACCTTAATAAAAACTCATAAGTCAAAATAAAAAAACAGACCCCGAAAGAGCCATCATGGCTTGCCTACTCTTAAACAGGGCTCCTTCGGACGCGAGAATGGCATATAGGGCCAGCATTAATAAACAATTGAAGAGATGGCCTAACCTAGTGTGCTAATCATGCAGCCATCACACACACACGCATGAGCAGTAAATTCTTAAAATCATCAGAAAAATGGAGGCATCCAAATCAGGTCCTTTTCCCCTCCAACCACAGCCCCCAGCTGCAGCAAAGCCAGCAAGAGATTCTTCCTGTTTTCTTACTCCCAGCCCCACAAGCAACAAGCACAGACCCCCCCTTGGCACCTTGCCCTGCAACCAAGCAAACACAACAGCTCACCTGCCATTCTCACTGTTAAGGATAGAATAAGATTAGGATTAGGACTCCTAGTTGTTTCCTAATATGCTACTTCCTTTTATGCTGTGTTGTATTCCTTTTGTACATCCCCTTGTACCTGTATATATATTGCCCCTTGGGCCTCATGAATAGATGCACACAATATTCATAACATGGTATCAGAGCCTACCTAGGGTTTGCCTCGGTTCGCTCGCCGTCGCTCCCGTGCCTCTCCCCGACGTCGCCGGCCGCTCTCGTCGGCCTCTCCCCGTGCGCCGTCTCCCTCCACGCGCCGCCGAGCGTCTGCCTCCACGCGCCGCGGCGCTGCACTACTCGCCCGCTAACGCTGCTGCGCGCGCCGCTCGCTCCGCCTCCACGCGCGCGCGCGGCGCCCGCCTCCACGCGCGCGCCGAAGCGCCGCTGCGTCGCCGCCGGCTCGCCTCGCCGCCGCGCGCGCCGCGCCGCCGCCGCCGCCGCCCGCCGGCCTCTCCCGGCCGCCGCTCGCGCGCCACCGCCGCGCACCAGCGCCACCTCGCCTCGCCTCTTTGCGTGGCGCCGCCGCTGGGTGTGTGCGTGTGTGCGTGAGTGTGGGCCGACGGCCCACTTTAATTAGGGTTTTCTTTTCTTGGTTCAAAAAAAAACGTCGATCTAACCGCGCGCCGTTCGGCGCCGCTGTTAGACCGTTGTATTGGTCGCCGCGCCGTCCGGCGCCGCCTACCAATGGGCACCGTTTCCCTCCTCGCTGCCGGTGGTCTTTGATGGTGTTAATTACACCGACCGTGTCTCACATACGCATTCACATGCGTGGTTTACGTCTCTGGGGCGTCCTCTCGCGATGTCACTGCCCGCCTTGCCCTATTCCTCCGACGGAGCCCACGCTGTTGCATTGCCCCGACGGTAGCAAGATTGCTCTCGAGGCTTGCTCAGTTGTTGATGATGAAGCTGCCTCGCCTACCGGAGAGCTCGGATCTCTACAAGGACCGTCGACCACCTACACTCGGTGGTGTGATGACGGCCTTTCGAGCTGCTTCTTTGTCTTCATCGCCATCTCGGCCTCGATTCTCTTACGAGGTTGTGGGACTCCCTTCGGCTTCCCAGATGTGGACTCATCTTCGTCAGCGCTACGAGCCTTCCGGTGATGCCCTGTACCTGTCCGTGGTTCGCCAAGAGCACTCTCTTCAGGGTGATGCTCTGTTGATGCCTTTTATGCTCGAGCTCGCTATCGGCGTCGTTGGACTCTCTCCGCTTCTGGCTTTGCTCGTTCTGTCCGTCTTGCTTGGATATACGTCTTGACTTGGAGTTTCGGCGGGTCTCACGAGTTCCTTACTCGCCGCCCCCGAAGTTCGAGCAAAGGCGTGCTCGACTTCTTGCACGCCACCCTCGTGTCACTCTCTGGAGGCTCTCACGAGATACGCGCAGAGGAGACTCGTCCGAGTGGTGCTGGTGCGATGCCACTCCCTGCTCGTGCTCGCCGCCCGTTCACTGCTACTGCCTCCTCCGGCGCCGCCACGGTGGTGGTGGCGTCATCCGTCTGGAGGTGGCCGTCCTCACTGTTCCTCTTTGCGACAAGGCGGCCACATTGAGTCCCGGTGCTATAAGAAGAAGCGGCATCTTTCACGCGTTCTTCTATTGGCACCGGTGCTTCTACGACGACGTCGCATCGACTTCTTCAGCAGCTTCTTTCACCGAAAGCAGAGATAGCCGACTTCGCGCTTGCTTGCCGCTTGAGTTCTTCCTCGGCGAGTTCTGCGAGTTCGCTCATCGACTCTTGAGCAATCGAAAACCACCCTCTACACAGTCAGGTACCTCCCCGTGGATTCTTGATTCTGGAGCATCTTTTCACATGACTCCTGATGCTTCTACTTTGTCTTCTATTACACCTCTTGATTCTCCTGTCAGTGTTCTTACTGCTGATGGTACATCTCTTTCTGTCTCTGGTCGAGGATCTCTTAGCAACTCATCCTTTCATGTTCCTTCTGTTGCTCATATTCCTCGCCTCACTATGCAGCTTATTTCTGCTGGACAGATTACTGACCTTGGTTATCAGGTCATTCTCGACTCTGACTCTTGTTGTGTTCAGGACCGCCACACGGAGCTCGGTTGGTTACGGCCTCGCGCGTGACTCACGGCGTCTCGGGAGCTTGATCGCTTCACCTTCCTTCCGCCGCCACCGCCGCGCCGATCTCTCCGCTACGCCACTTCATCTACCGGCTCTTTTCAGCGGTGGCATCACCGTCTTGGTCATCTGTGTGGATCTCGCTTTGTCATCCTTAGTTCGTCGTGGTCTTAGGGTCCGTCTCGAGAGACGTGTCTTTAGATTGTCGGGGCGTAAGTTAGGTAAACAAATTCAGCTTCCTATCCTCACGGTGAGTCATGTCCCAGCGTCCTTTTGATCTTGTTCATTCAGATGTTTGGGGTCCGGCTCCCTTCGTTTCGAAAGGGGGTCATCGTTATTATATCATATTTATAGATGATTTCTCTCGTCACACTTGGATATATTTCATGTCTTCTCGTAGTGAGGTCTTGTCTATCTATAAACAATTTGCCACTATGATCCACACACAGTTCTCCACTCCTATTCGTGTTTTTCGTGCTGATTCTGTTGGCGAGTACCTTTCTCGTTACCTGCGCAGTTTCCTTGCTGCGCAGGGGACTCTCGCTCAGTTCTCTTGTCCTGGTGCTCATGCTCAGAATGGTGTCGCTGAGCGCAAGCATCGTCACCTCCTTGAGACGGCTCGTACTCTGATGATCGCCGCCTCTACCCCACCTCACTTTTGGGCCGAGGTGTTTCCACCGCCACCTATCTCATCAACATCCACCATCTTACGCTCTTGAGTGCGATCCTGTTGAGCGTCTCTGTGGTCTTCGCGACTACTCGCCCTTCATATGTTTGGCTGCGTTTGCTCGTTCTCCTCGCCTCGCGAACGTGCCAAACTAACCGCTCGATCTGTTGAGTGTGTCTTTTTGGGATCTGATCACGAGCACAAGGGCTATCGGTGTTGGGATCCGGTTGGTCGAAGGATGCGGGTTTCTCGGGATGTGACTTTCGACGAGTCTCGTCCATTCTACCCACGTCCTGCCTCTCCTTCGACTCCCTCTGCGGAGTCTCTGTCTTTCTTGACCTTTCCAGATACACCTATATCTGCTTTGCCCTCGTCCACTTGTCCCACTGAGTCTCCACATATTCCCCCTGTGGCCTCTCCACCGTTGTCACCGCCTGCGTCGTCTCCTCTGACTCCCCAGGCTCCTCTCCCTACAGTACCTCCCCTTCTCTTTTACACTCGTCGACCTCGTATTGAGGCTTCTCCAGCTGAGTCCTCTTCTCCTGATGATCCACCTTCTTCTGATGCTCCATCGTCCCCTGATGGGTCATCTTCTCCTCGCTACGCTCTCCGCGATCGCCGGTCGATTCGGCCTCCTGCCCGCTTTGCCTTCGCTGGCGCAGCTACTCGTGAGCCTGTCTCCTACCGGGATGCTGCTACTCACCCTGAGTGGCAGCTTGCCATGGCCGAGGAGATTGCTGCCCTCGAGCGTACTGGTACTTGGGATCTTGTTCCTTTGCCTTCTCATTCTCGTCCCATCACGTGTAAGTGGGTCTATAAAATTAAGACTCGCTCTGATGGCTCTCTTGAGCGCTACAAGGCGCGTCTTGTTGCTCGTGGCTTCCAGCAGGAGCATGGCGTTGACTATGACGAGACCTTTGCTCCCGTGGCCCACATGACCACTGTTCGCACTCTTCTGTCAGTGGCGTCTGTTCGCCACTGGTCTGTTTCTCAGCTTGATGTCAAGAATGCCTTTCTTAATGGTGAGTTGCGTGAGGAGGTCTACATGCATCCGCCACCTGGGTATTCTGTTCCCGAGGGCATGGTCCATGCAGCCGCCGCTCTCTCTATGGCCTTAAGCAAGCCCCTCGTGCTTGGTTTGGCGCTTCTCCTCTGTGGTCACTTCTGCTGGCTTTTCCGCTAGTGATCATGATCCTGCGCTCTTTGTCCACACTTCGTCCGTGGTCGGACTCTTCTTCTTACGTATGTAGATGATATGATCATTACGGAGATGATTAAGTACATTGCCTTTGTCAAGGCTCGTCTTAGTGAGCGATTTCTTATGTCGGATCTTGGTCCTCTCGATTATTTCCTTGGGATTGAGGTTACTTCCACTCCGGATGGTTTCTTTATGTCCCAAGAGAAATATATTCGGGATCTTCTTGATCGCGCCTCTCTCGATCATCAGTCTTGTTGAGACTCCCATGGAGCTCAATGTCCACCTCCGACCCTCGGATGGCGAGCCTCTTTCCGATCCGACTACTATCGTCACCTTGTTGGGAGTCTTGTTTATCTTCTTGTCACTCGTCCGGATATCACCTATCCCGTTCATATTACGAGTCGGTTTGTTTCAGCTCCCACTCAGTCCACTCTGACCACCTTCTTGAGTTCTGCGATACCTTCGTGGGACTATCTCTCGCCGTCTCTTCTTTCCACGTTCGATTCGTTCTGACTTGAGCCTATTCGGATGCTACTTGGGCGGCGATCCCTCGATCGCGGTCTCTCTCGCCTCTTGTGTTTTCTTGGTGGTTCTCTTATTGCACGGAAGACGAAGAAGCAGCATGCAGTGTCCCGTTCGAGTCAGAGGCTGAGTTGCGAGCTATGGCTCTCTTGGCCAGAGATTACTTGGCTACGGTGGTTACTTGAGGATTTCGGTGTTTCTGTCACTACAGACTCCTCTCTTGTCGACAATGCAGTGCTATCGGTATTGCTCGTGATCTGTGAAGCATGAGCTCACCAAGCATATTGGTGTTGATGCTTCCTTCATGAGGTCTTGTGTGCAAGATCGGTGATTACTCTTCGTATGTGCCTTGGAGCTTGGATAGCGGATTTCTTCACGAAGGCCGGACTCGAGCACAAAGACGACTTTTACCTCTCCAAACTCAGTGTTGTTGATCCACCATGAGTTTGAGGGGGGGTGTTAAGGATAGAATAAGATTAGGATTAGGACTCCTAGTTGTTTCCTAATATGCTACTTCCTTTTATGCTGTGTTGTATTCCTTTTGTACATCCCCTTGTACCTGTATATATATTGCCCCTTGGGCCTCATGAATAGATGCACACAATATTCATAACACTCACATCTTACCTTACCTTACCTACCTATCCATATCCTTCCTGATGCATTTGTCTGCCTGATCAAAGCATGCCATGCCAACATGCCACCATCTTCACCATCACTCCTGGACCTCATCAGCCTTCCTCCTTCTCCTGATGCTTCATCACCATTAGCTTCAGCTTCGTCGGCTGAAGGCAGTGCCATGGTGCAGGTGGTGCCAAGGGACGTCTCCGAGGGGCTCCTAGGCAAGTTCCAGGACACCAGCGAGTTTGGCTTTGACTACGATAGGAGCGGCCTCTGGTCGCCGCTGGTGGTGCTGCCGTCGGAGGCACTCGGGCGCGCTGCGCGAGGCCAAGGCCGCCGGCGCCGGAGCTGGAGGAGGAAGGTTGGTATTGCAAGCTCTGAAGAATATGGCAGAGGGTGCAGGGAATTGTTGCTCCTGCTGCTCCTAACAGTTCTTGTTTTCTGGTGCAGGTGTTTTGCTGCTGGTGACATGCAGCATGGGTGTATTCATCGGTACGCAATGGGCTCATGGATTCTGCTGCATTTTAGGGGAGTTCGTCAATTTGTCAATGTAATTATGGTAATCTTTTTTTATTTTATTAAGGAAATGTAAAGATACTCATGACATGTAAGTAGTGGTGAGTTCACTGGTTTGTAGTTTGGTCAAAATCCAAATACTTGACTGTACTGTTGTAACTATTTCTTTTTTGAATATTGACTGATATGAATGTACTCTGTTTTCATGTTCCTAATTCTTTCTTCTCTCTTTGAGGGCATTCATCTTCTTATTCTCAGTTGCAAGTTGTACAATAAAAGAGCATGCATACTGCTATCATCTGAAAGAAAGTCACAAAAGAAAAATGGGAATTGCAAACATCTCTTTGCTACGCTCTGATGATTTATTTGACTTTACAAAATGGTCTACCTAGACACATTACCTATAGTGCAGAATCCAGTGAAAAACAACAACAAAATACACAGATATCTGCTCTATAAGGATTCCATAGCCTAGATCTACATCCAGATGTCATCTGCAGTTCTATTCGATTTCATTTCATATATATACAGAAGATAAAACATAATGCAAACGGCAGCGGATATAGTTGCCGGTGGTTCATCCAACATTACACTATTGAAAGCACGAGCTTCCTTCGCGTTTTACAGAGCATCTCCCCTTTGGTATTTAAATTATCATGACTGAGAGGAATGCACCAGTAAGATTATGGCACAGATCATCAAACACTACTACTACGGGCACCGTATAAGATGCAAACTGTGGTTTTCAGTTCAGATTTAAAAATGCGCTACTAGTTTCTTCGGAAAATTTATTGATATGAACTTGGCTTGTGAGACTCAGCATTACAATGTCATATATCTTCCTAGTGGTTAGACTTAGAGTGGAGAATTACCATGTCAGGATTTGTCATAGCAGAGGGCATTCCTCATGCGACATATTCTTCAGACTTGAGCAGGTGTTCCTTCTAGGGTCTCTTTACCCGTGAATCCGTGATGCCTTCTTTGAGCTCTTTCAAATACACTTCGTAGTCCTTCTCAGGAGGAGGATTTGAAGGATCACTCACGTACGGTTCACTGAATGGAACAGTGCTCTTGACCTGATCATGAAGAACTACATCAGTTAGCTTTCTTCCCGAGATAATGGGATAAAGTTTCATACTGTTCTTATTCCCCTCTAAAGTTTTGCTGTCCTAAGTAATGTCTTGCAAATGAGTTACAGCCTTCTAACCTCAAAAGTCTTCCCCACTGCATTTGGGCTTGGCAGAGCTGCAACACAAATGCAGGCAATTTCTTCCCTTGATATCTTTCCCTGAAATATTGCATGAATTTTTATCAAAATGGTACTTCTTTGATTAGGGGGAGGAAAAGAGTGACATGGCAACTCATGATGGCAATGGGCCAATGCTGCCTCTACGTACTGTGATATCATCCCTCTGGTCAGATATCAGGTCAGCTCCAGCTGGTTCCTCAGTTAGTGCACACGGCTGCACAATAGTGTAGGGAATGCCACTTTCCCGAATTAAATCCTCTCCCTGAAAGGCCATTTCGGATGTTATAGAAGAAGGGTTTCAAGGGAACCAGCATGACAGACTGCAGATGTTAAGCATTTACATGCATGCATGGTTTGTTTGCAGGTGTAACACATGATATGCAGCCACAAGAGCAATAGTGCTATTTAGGTAAGAGAAAAACTTCTAAGAAATAAGAATTAAGACAAGATGTATGCCTTCAACTTATAAGTTAGAATGGAGCCCAGCTCTTTGTTCAAGCGGACAGCAGGAGGTTGTTTGCTTAAATCTAACCCTGGTCTTTCAGGTCTTGTGACTCCTGCAGAACTCACGTGGACAAACCTGGAAATAGAAGACAAACGAGCTCAGTTAGTCTTGGTGAGTTCCAAAGAATTTAAAAACTAAAGTGGTTATTTATTCTGTTGTCCTGATATCATTTACTAAAAACTAGTACATAAACAAACCTTGGAGTGATTGGCTCATTTATGTATGCTCTAATACTTTTTTTTTCTTCAAAACACAAGAGAATTGTGTTTCATTTATTAAGAAGAAGAGTAGTACATTGGAGGCCTAAAGGCCAACAAAAGCCTAAGGAAGGACTGGGTACAAAGACCATGACTCGAAACCCTGACAAGACAAACGACCGTGGCTAATACACCTCGATGGCGAGCAAACTACCACCACCAAAGGACTAACACGGTAACACCGGCCAACGTGCATGCGGAAAGACGAAGAGATGTAGGGTCAGGTGGCTCAAGGTGACGCCTCCAAGGAGGGAGCGGTGCGGAAGGCGTCGCTAGTGGCGGATCCAGGAATTTCAAGATGGGTATTCAAAGTTATAAAAATATTATTCAATAGAAGACGTAAAGGTTCAAAATAGCGAAAATTAAAGTATAATTGTTTATACTATAGACAACATCTCAAATAATATAAAATAATTAAAAATTAACATGATGATGCTTCATACCTTGAAAGCAAAATATAATGTTATGCAGACAAGTACATAAAAGGAAACAACTTTAGCAATAAGTGAAGAATATAACTAAAAATCTAATAGTTTTAACCATAATGGCTGGAATTAAAAATGAATTGTTTTCTTAGAACCACTAATCTCAATGAAAATATAATTCTTTTTGTCATATTTTTTGTGTTCTGTAAGCAAAAGTTCAAAAGTGCTTTTATCATGAGCATACTTTATTGAACGATTTCTAACTAAGCAACTTAAACAATATTATCTAAACTGCTTAACAAAATATGGATCGAACGGTCAAACATCAAAGGAGATCAAATTATCCAAGTGACCAACACATCAAGCTACAAGAAAGACTTACAACACTTGTATAGTTTCTAAATAATTGATATATTAGTCATCACAATATAATCAACTACTATGCAAAAACTTTAAAATCATTCTAGATGTCTCACTTCTTTAAGCAAAATACAATCCACATCTTTATTTAGACACATAATTTTACTTTAAATCGGACATCACCAGGAGAGAAGGACATAGACAGATTACTGGATTAGGAATATATGGCTATGCCGCCATGGAGGTCACTGTGTCAGGGAGAACGAACCTGCGTGGCTGTGCTGATCGACAAGTGACAACAACGAGACTTGTGACTTGCGAGATGGCCGTTCCAGTGCTTCCAGATGAAAAGATACTTAAGTAAGAGAAGAGATTGAGTGAGACTTAGAGTTTCTACCACGTATTGTGTGAATCACGACAGTGGGCCTAGACCAGTGTCCGGTGCCAATTTGGGCCTAAGAGAGAGAAATGGCCAAAAGGATCTGACACTAATTTAGGCTGACTAGGATAAACAGGATAAATTTGGCTCAACTATTAGTATATATATGTATTATACCTTGTATATAGTTGATATTTTGCTAAAAATTTTAGGTATTCAACTGAATACCCACGAATTACGCTAGAACCGCCCCTGGGCATCGCCGTCGCCCGATCCAGCAAGAACAAAGATGAATATGAGTTGAATGGAGATTACAATTTTCTCAAGTAACAAAAGATGTACCTTTGAACCCAAATAGCAGTTTCCCTTCACTCAGACCAACACTGTTGTTTAAAGCATTAATCTAGGGCGAAGGTCCCTTGATCTGATTGGCAAAACAAATATATTGTGAACCATATTTTGAAAGGGGAAAGAGAACAAACTAATGGAAGTTTTTCAGGTTATATACTGTGGAATGAGGATATCATAAATCATAGTGTAACTAATCATCCATGAGAAGATGTATTGATGCTGCTACCCCAGGTTCAAAAAACTTGACGCCCTGCATGAATATGAGATAAAAGTGTCACTCTGTGTATATGTGATACACCAACAATTAAAATATGATGTTGTAGGCAGATGGTAGAACACAAAATTTTCACAACATGTGTTGGTCATATGACGTACTTGTTTATATTTCTGCCTGTCTGGTGTATCGCCTTCCTTTGGTCCAACTATGACAGAAACTGCATTGACTACTTTCTTGATCCCTTTGAAGTAACTAGGATCGAGTGTATTTTCTTTTGTAACATCTCCTATGATCTGAAACAAAACAGAAGTATGAATTCAATAAAGGATTACATGATTATTTGCAGGTGAGTATTGATCATATTACTAATAGCAACACAAACCATAAGCAAATTACTATCAAAGAGATCACAAGGTTAGTTATACTAGATAGTGCTGTTAACTCTTGAGGAGAGAATGAAAATGTGAAATGTAAAGTATATTGTAATTGCCAATAGCAGCCTATAGGGCTATATATAATACATGAGATATACAAGGACCCAAACACTAGATAATAGGAAATGATCTAAATACCCTTAACACCCCCTCAAATATAAAGCGTATGCAATAGCATTACATTTTAAAAAGGGTTGATACTAAAATGCCAGGAGAAAATGCATTGCAGTTTCCATTATCATATAAGACTATAAAATCCAATAGTTTCATTTTCTACTAACAAGTTTGCGAAAATGTAACAATACTTTATGCCAGACATTAATATAGCTAAACATTATCAGGTAATGACATAGAGCACCGGTGTTCCTCAGTAGCCATGGTAGTTCTAGTTTTAGCTTGGTTGCATTGACACATGCATAATTGATCGAAACAAATCCCAAGACATAACATGAACCAAAACTTCACTAAAATAAGTGGCCTACCAAGTCTACACCGGACCCCAGCATGCTCCTCACCTTCCCTTCATTTCTAACCAGAATTCAAATACGGAATCAACATTATGGAGTCCAAATCTCTAAGAAAAGAGAGAAAATATAACTGTTTATGTAACAAATGAAAAACGCCAACGCCACAATGGATATGGTTGGAAAGTAGTATACCAATACTCGAACAGGCAGGCCCTTCCGTAGGATATCAACCACTCTTCCAGTAGCTCCAGTCACTAGTACCACATAAGAAGTTTCCATTTTCTTCGGTGCTTCACTGGGAGCAGAGCAGAGCCTGTGATACTGCTAACAATGGACTCTACAATCTAAAATCGAACTAAAGCATGAGCACGAGCCCCAAGTTGAAGATAGCATGGCAAGAAGAGAGGGAAAAGTGCTAAGTTAGCGAGACAACCTTGAGGGGATTTGGAGGCCCGTTGCAGAAATACAGTGTTCTGACAAATCTGCTGATATCCCAAGAAGATTGCCGGGCTGCAAAAGCTATCATCTCTCTCCGTGACAACGCACGGCTGTATATGATCCGAGGAAACCGTCTCGAACCGACGAAAAGCGCCTTGTGATTCGTTCTCGTGGAGTGAAAACCCCCTGATGAAGTAAAAATGATTTTTTAAAATCACTAACGCATGTATAATGATTCTCGTGGGCGTATGTATAATATGATTTCAGTAAGCATCGATTCAACATAGCAATGTTGATTCAGCGTAGCTAAACGTTCTCGTATCAGAAAAGTCAGAGGTGGATTTCAGAAAGTATCGATTCAACGTAGCAATGCTGATTCAGTGTAGCTAACCCATCCTCGTATCAGAAAGCCAGAGCTGGGGAAATTGGGGAAAAAAGGTCCCACCGAGATTTGAACTCGGGTTACTGGATTCAGAGTCCAATGTCCTAACCACTAGACCATGGGACCTGTTGTGCCACTGTAGTCCTTAACCTACAATAAGATGGCTAACGTTGTCCGCTAGTGCATTCGTTCCCTTCGTCATGACTGGTAATCTTCCGTTTTCTAACTCGCCAAATCCTTAACGATCTCGCTTCTTTGCGTCGGTTTCTATCATCACCGAGGGCGTAGAGCACGAACATATCAAAGATTTACGCACAAACTTGACACAATAACTCTTGTGCGGGGAGAGGCGTCCCTTAATTCGGCTACTGGACTAGAATGGGTCTGCAGAGAAGGGAATTTTTCTGTCGGTTTCTGCAAAGATTGTGCAGGTTAGGAGATGGTTCGAGGAGGGAAAGAATCAAAGAACTCAGCTCACCCACGGGTTGGCGAGAACCGGAGAAGAGGCGGCGCAGCAGGAGGAGGGGCGGCCCATCATCTTCCCTTCCCGGACGGCGCGACGACTCCATCAGGAGCAGGACGGGTCACCACGGCAGGGCTGGGGCCTGCGGCTGATACTTACCAGTTATCAGTCCGACGACGACGGCGATGCTAATGGAGAGTGGAGTGAGAGAGTACCCACGGTCACATGAATTCACGTGGTTCTTAGAGTCATCTATTCCATGAGGATTACTATTTAGATTAGAATTCATACACTACATTGTGAAGAAAGGCTAAGAAAACTATATAAATCATAGGAGTCATAGAGAGAACCAAACAATCAAGTTTACTCATGCAAAGAAAGAGATTCACAAGTAGATTTGAGAGGTTTATGAGTGAGCGATAATCCCTAAATTTACGGTCTATTTCTTCAAATCTTTTCTGTCTATTTCTTCAAATCTCGGTATATTTCTTCAAATCTTTTCTTTCTTATCATGATTGTTTCAATATCATTATTTTGATTCTCTACGAGATTTATCTTCTTTTATTCTTGATACTGTGCACACTCATACCATATCTTACAAACTCTGATCCAATCTGGATACTATTTTGCATCAGGCTTAACACCTGGCTTTTTTAAGTGTTTGCTGAATTTTAGCCAGCAGATTGACAAGATAAATGCGGTGTGCTTTTGATTTGCCACTACATTTGTAGCAAGATTTTTAGCAAGAGTGCTACAGTTTTAGGGCCTACTCAGAATAGCGATCGGCGACTGCACACACTATTTAGCGTTTGGTTTACTATTCATTTTTTTGTCTTTTTTGTGTTTTGGTATTTTTTGTGTTTTGTTTTTTTCCATATTCTTTGCATCGTCCATGTGATAGGTTAACATGTCGCTTTATTTTTACATTTTTTTAAATTTAATTATGCCCAATAAGCCAACTCAGCTACAGTAAAAAATCAGCCAGCTACAGTAAAATTTTAGCCAAAATCCAAGACATCGCTATTCCAAACGCTCCCTTAGCTTCCACAGGTTTAAAGGGCAATGTTTGGAATGCATGAAAAGAAATTCCAAACAGGCCTAATTTGCCGGTTCTCAGGCTGCGGGGCGATGCGCACGGCGCACCGCTAGGAGCGTACATGCGCACGACGTGCGTGCATACAGATACTGGCATTATCATGGCATACTGGCGTGAGACAAGGAATTTTTGGTATATATAACATTGTTACAATCTATATTTATAGAAATAACAGTACACAGATGATAATAGCAAAAATATCGTTTTTACCACCTGACCACCGGATGATGACACCATAGAAGCGACACGTGGCCATAGACCTAGAGTCTGGTGGTCGGGCTCTAGGTGATTAGCCTATGCGATTAACTGGTTAATTACATGATTAGAAAATTTACTTGCGCACTACTCATGAAATATTTTAGATATAGCAATGAGCACAAAAAATACTAAATTTTTTGTGAAGCTTATTGAGGCAACATACTTAATTATGTAATTTTATCATTTCTAAATTTTACTCCAAAACTCATTTAAGTGTACTATTTGTAGGAATTTTTTAATATAAAAACAAGCTCCAAAAATTATGAAATATTTTTTCAAGGATTCTCACATAGTAGGCATGATTTCATAATTTTTTTAGAATTTTATATGTTCCAAAATTATCTCAAAAATTAATGGTTTATATCTCAAAAATTATGAAATGTATACTCTGTCCAAGGTTGGTTCTAGACCCTCTTGGGATCAGTCTCACGTACCTCGCCTGAGGTTGACTTGAGAACTTAGCTCGAGATTGACACCGTGTCATCACTCCGAGGTAGTTATAGGCCAGAGATAGCACAGAACCCTTTCCCCAATATATACTAATAAACTACATATTTTTAGAACTACCTTTTCATACTAACATAAACGGTAACATAACTACATTTTTAACAACCATCTTTTCATACTAACAAACTACTATTTTTCTAATTACATGCCAATTATGTTGCTAAAAAATTGGCATATGGCAATGAAAAATACCTCTTTCATATGATCAAAAGTCGATCTGCAACTTTTCTAAATGCATAAACTTGAAATCACGAATTAGAACTACTAAAAAAAATCCACCCTTCTCTGTTTAGAGCTCTCAGTCTCTGCTGCCTGTCTCAATCTCTCACTAACTCTCAAAATCAACCAAGAATCCTTTTAATAGCAGAGCGCGTACACGCAAAGGGGGAGCCAGAGCAACTGCATGCACGCGGGCGGGGGCGCGGGGGGGGGGGGGGGGGTGGCATCTGCCTTCGCGCGGAGCGGCAGCATGCCAGGGGGATGGCGCGCATTCCCTAAAGTTGACAACAAATATATAATGCAGACTAAAGTGGGCAAAAAATAAACCGAATTTATCTCTGATTGTCTTGCGATTCTTTTGGGAAATTCTGAATCCATGCAACTTTATATTTCATTCACAAAATAAATAAGTTAATAAACAAATTTACAAAAGCACTGCACACAATAGCTGCAAATAAATTCCAACAAGTCCTCTTTTGCCCGCCTTCCCTAAAAGATTTCATCTTGTTGACACTGGCACTGCGGACAGCGGGGATGAAGCGTAAAAAATGTCGTCTCTGCTAGTTGCGTCATAGCCTTCAGTGCTTTCTGTGACCATTGCACTTTCCAAAACCTTCACAACCTGCGACATGATTGGTCGTTTACTGCACTCACGCTGCAAGCACCAGACTGCAAGCTTGATTACTTCTACTATTTCTTCTCCATGTAATTGGATATCTTCATTCTGATTATCCACTATATCCAGTACTTGCCCAACCTTGATTTTCTCTTGCAGTAGGTTAATTAGAGTAGTGCTCCCTTCAGGCTGATTACTGTCCAGATTTTTCCTTCCGCTCACGATTTCCAGAACAACTACACCAAAGCTGTATATATCGGCCTTTTCGGTAATCGTTGACGACAACCACTCTGGTGCTAAGTAGCCTCTTGTCCCTCTGATTTTGGTCATCACTTGGCTTTGATCTCTATCGATCAGCTTTGCCAAACCAAAATCAGAGATCTTTGCATTAAATTTGTCGTCAAGGAGAATATTTCCAGGCTTGATGTCGAGGTGAGCAATCTTCTGCCGGCATTCTTCGTGAAGATAGGCCAAGCCCTTCGCAATGTCAAGGATTATCTTGTGTCGAGTTGCCCAACTGAGTGAACCACTTTGGTTCTTTCTGAAGATCCACTTATCTAGAGATCCATTGCTCATATGCTCATAAACAAGGAGTCTGTGAAATTTGTCAGAGCAGTACCCTATCAATCTAACAAGATTGATATGATGAATGCTGCCGATGGTGATGACTTCGGCCATGAATTCTTCCTTTCCATGGCCAATGTCACGCAAGCATTTGACTGCAATTTTGACATTTCCAAGTTTTCCCTCGTACACTGGCCCAAATCCTCCTTGTCCAAGCTTTTTGCTGAAGTTATTTGTTGCTTCTTTCAGCTGTTTGTAGGAGAAGCGTGTTGGCATCCCAGCAACTCCTTTAAATGGATCATCCTCTTGCGTCCTCTTTGCCACTGTTTTTTTTATGATGAGAATGAGTAGGCAGATGAACGCAACTAAAACAGGAACACCAACATGATAAGCAGTCACATTCAAATTTTTACTTGGTGGCGGTGGAGGCAACATCTGCACCTTGATATATGCAAATTGATTGTATCCAACAGCTTCGGGCTGGTAATTCATGAGCGAGAAAATCTTTGGCATCAGATAGCAAGAACCATTAGAAAGATTATGATACCGGAAAAGGCTGCTTTGCATGAACAGGACTTAATGCACGCCTCCTTGCAACTCTCTTCATCAGTAGTCCAATTGTATGCAAAGTTGAAGTATGTGACATTTGGGAGGGGCAGAAGCTGTTGATACTGAATCGAGTCACAAGACAGAGGAATTGCTAGTGCACAGCCCAGATTAGGTTGTCGGTCGTCCAGCTGACGAAAAGGCAATTCCCCAGAATTTCCACTTGGGCAACTGCATTGTCCCTGCGAACAAATTCCATACTCTCCACAGACCGTAGGATATGCACACTCATTAGGATATACATTCAGAACGTCAGTGAACGGCTTCCATGAGATACCATCCCATCCATAGATCCGCAGGTGCCCATCATCCTCGAGGCTCATGAACTGAGCTGAAGCTGGCCACGGCAGCGATATATCGAATAACTTGATGTCTGTGTTGTTGAAGCTGACAAATGCTGAGAGGGTGCCTTGTAAGAAGGAAATGTAAGACGAGCAATCCTTCGCTTCATCGGAGGAAATGTTCATCTTTGACCGAACCATTGCATCAGTAACATTAAACCTTTTCTGATAGTAGAACTGTGGAGGATCTGCATTGACGAAAGCATACAGGCCATTGTCAAGCACAGTGAGGTAGAACTGACCTTGAGTCCAGTTTGAGGAAGCTGAAGTTAGCCTCTTCCCTTGCCTCAGTGACTGCCCAATAAGGAGTGTGTCAGTCGGGTGCTCAAACGATTCCCACACCGTCTTCCCCACCACGTCGAAGAGAATCAAGTTCCCAGTCCCAGCAAGATTCATACCAACAACAGTGCTGCCCGATGTGTTCGTGGACCAGACCAGTGAACCATCAAAGTCTCGGAGTATGAGATCGCCATCCTTGGTAAATTGGACTGATGCGTTCTCCTGTACCGGATGATCCCTGTTGGCTGCCCACACGACCCTTGGTGTGGCCGAGGCGTCGTTGGTATCACCAACGCACATAAAGAAGACCGCGAAGAGGAAAGCGTCGCAGGGAGCGGTGCAGATGAAGCCGCAGGCAAACGATGGACCGTACCCGGCGGGGTTCTGCCTGACAAGAATGGCTCTGATCGTGGAACCGTCCGCGTAGGTTGCATCGTAGGGGACGGTGGCGTTGCTGTTGGTCCAAAGAGAGGGAAGATTGGCAATGGGGCTGGGGTACTCAAAGTGCCAAGCTTGGGAGAAGGGAACGGATAGCGCGACGAAGAGGAAGAGGCTTTCAACCCAAGCCCGAGGCATGGCTGCCCTGTGAGTTCTTGGATGGGACATGGAGATCTCTGCAGATTGTGGCAATGGAAGGTTGGAGAGGTAAACCTCGGAGAGAGGCAGAGAGTCTGGAGCTTGTCTTAGGAGGGAACATTGCTTCACGACAGGCGCCCGTGTGTCATGTTAGAGAATTGGACTAATGGATGAGTGGAGACTTTGTGGTGTTCAAGTCCTGTTCTTCTAACATAATCTGCACTGCAAACGTATTTCTGATGGCTGCTGATATCCACCAGCATTTTGACAACGTACTCCTTCGCAAATTGTCCCGATTACTGGGAGTTGAGTGCCTGCTGTGCAGATTGGGCCTATCATTAGTGGGGCGCAGAAATCAGCAGAGCTTTAGTTAGACAGTTTAGACTTTATCCCGAATATTGGAGGTTAGTCGTGTAGAGCACTAGTTCTGAAGGAACTAAGAAGGTCATGTAGAGCACTCATGCAATTTCAACTTGCTCACCGACATAAGCAATTTGATTAATTTTGGACGCATGCTTGTTCTTCCTGTTGAGTGTTGGCATACTTTATGACCTATTGTATTAACCTAGTGCCTGTCTATTTTAACAAGGAATTGGGTCACGGACAACCTACCACAAGGAAATGTTATTTAGCTAATGGCTTTCCTCGAATAAATAAATGAGATGGTTTTTTCATTATCATTTCGAAACGATTTATCAAAATAGTCTTTTCGAAGTAGCTTATCGACTTATCAACATTCGGATCATTCGCACAAGCGCTCATGATAGACCCAAGCTATCAGTCGTATCTATAAGCTGTAACCGAAAAAAGGCACCAATTGTTCCCCTTCGTTTCTATATATATATGTGTATATATATATATGTGTGTGTGTGTGTGTGTGTGTGTGTGTGTGTATATATATATATATATATATATATATATATATATATATATATATATATATATAGCCATGGAGTTTTCTTAATGGAGAGTAAATGATTATTTTCAGATGAAATTGATGAAGTATTTGACTTCTGGGTGGAAAAGTGAGTCTTTTCCGGAACTTTGATCTGAAACTCATATTGCCAGCATAATGGCTGGATTGCTTAGATCAATTGAAAGAAAAAAATGTTATCTTATTATGTTTTCGCTTTCCGTAAAAGCAAGCGAAAATGCAACCCTTTTATACTATAAATCTTTGTTTTCTTAGTTTTGGCTGAATGTTTCCTAACATCATGCAGTCAGGAAAGCTGATCGAGGAAGCCGAGGACAAGGAGCACACCAGTTCTAGCTTCAGTATGAAAGTAAAGAGTAGTAGACATCATGGGAAATTCTTCGACAAAACCGTCAGTAATGGGGTGTGAAATGGAAGTCGTTCGGTGTTTCCCTAGGAGAGAGGCTCATCTTTGACTAGAATCTTACCAATACCTATATCTGAACTTAAAGTTTATCCTTGTAAAAAATAGCTGAAACATGGTTGTGCTTGTGGGGGCAATAGTGATTAGTGACTTGCGATAGTCCTTCACTTCTGCATTTTGTCGCTTGCAATATCTCTGTTTTCTTTTGTATCATATTGTAGGAAAAGTATCTATTTTATTCCATCTGGTTTGTTTTAGCCATTGAAATGTCTTACTGTCCAGGGTGATTTCCACGCCACTGATAGGTGGTTTTGGGCCCCACACGCTAGCGACCCGAACTCATGGGAGCCACAAAATCAAGCGCCGAGAAATTGCAAGACCAAGCTGCTACAGCACCTCAACCTCATGGTCAGAAATTGCAAACGCGGTTTCTTCCTTCCGAGTCAAACGAAGTCCAGCTCACAAACCCAACAAGAACGATCAACTAGAGAGACCTTGGAATTCAATTGTATGGACAGGCATAGCAAACTTCTGGACTTCACCTCATCACCTGGTTGGTATTCTCTACTTCGTTAAAATTCTTCCCAACTTCTGAACACGGCGAAGGCTGACATAATGGCAAAGTGTGGAAGTGTACTGCTAGGGCTGTAAACGAGCCGAGCTCGAGCGAGCTTGACCTAGCTCGGCTCGAGTTTGGTAGAAACTCGAACCGAGCTCGAGCGAGCTGGAGATTGTCCTCGAGCTTCAAGCTGGGCTCGAGCTCGGCTCGGACAAGCTCGAGAGGCTCGTGTAGGCTCGGGAGGGGAGAGGGGGAGTGGGGGACGGACCCGGGAGTACCCATCGGCGGAGGCGCGGGGAGCCGTGGTCGAGCCGGATTCAGGTCTAGGAGGGGGCCGGCGGCAGGAGAGAGGCGCCGTGGGTCGGGTCGAGGAGGGGCGCCGGCGGCGGGGGAGAGGAGGGGCGCCTGAGGAGGGACGGCGGGCGGCGGGAGAGGAAGGGGACGGGGTGGGGCGGCGGCGGGGGGCCGAGGCGGGCGAGGGGCGAGAGGCGGCACCAGGGAGAGGAGGGGACGGGGCGCGGAAGGAAGAGGAGGGGGGCGGGGTGGGCGGCGGCGGGGCCGAGGAGGGGCGGGGAGCGAGAGGAGGCGGCGCTGGGGAGAGGAGGGGGACGGGGCGGCGGCGGGGAGAGGAAGGGACGACGCGGCGGGGCGGTAGGGGAGGAGGGGCAGCGGGGGCGAGGAGGGGATGGGGTGGGGAGAGGAGAGGGACGGGGCGCGAGCGAGGCAAGGAGCGGGCTGCGGAGTGCGGGCGGGGGGCGCGAGGAGAGGGCGAGATTCACGAGGAGCGGGCGGGATTCGGGGGAGTGGGTGGGGTGGGCGGGGGGAATTTGGGCGGGAGGGCGGGAGAGCGCGGCGGGATACGGAGGTGGGAAAAAAAAGTAAGCTCGCGAACTATTCGAGTTCGCTCGTTAAAGCTCGCGAATTTAAGATTAAGCTCGAATTCGGCTCGTTTAGAGCTCGAGCCGAGCTCAAATCGAGTCTAAAACGAACCAAACTTAAGTAGTTCGTGAGCCTCGAGCTTTTTTTACAGCCCTATGTACTGCGCCGTGAAGAAGAATTTATGGACGTTCTCTCTCACGCAGAAAGTTGCAATGGGTTACACGTTTTCGTTTAGAATATTATGACTGCAAACTCTAAAGCTGAGGTAATGTAGAAGACAAAATAACTTGCTAGCCATTTAAGAAAACGTGAGCATAATGTAAAGGTCTACATACAGGAACCTTCTTAGGTAAACATCAAACAAGAGAACTGCTGCAAGAAATTTCAGGCACAGATCAGAAAGATGATGAAGACTGACGGCTGATGATGTTAGAAAATACAGATTATCAACATACAAGGAACACGTCGAGGTATCAATTCCAGAGCAGAAAGATTCTCTGTACTCGGTGCATAGCTGGTTGTTAACTTTCTGCAGATTTTGATCACGCGAGCCAATATAGTTCAGACAGGCATTTGCGTCCCATATGTGATATCAGAAATTTAAGGTGGGCAACTCAGCCAGGAAATACCATGCTAATGCAGAATCCTAATTCATAGAATCATTCTGCCTAGTCCAGGAGAATTTATTAAAAGGGACAGAATCAGTAGTACTTCAGGAGATTATTCAGTCGAATTAGGGCCTTTTCTTCTCCAAAAGAAGTCTTCAATCTTGGCATCATGATTTGATCCACCTGTAAAGTTGTTGCAGCTTGCAAACAGACCTATGCTTATCCAAACGGAAGCAGGCAATTTCCATCAGGGAACACAACATCCCACACGGTTTCTCATGAAGAACACCCAAAGCTGGTGAGTATGAACCGAGTTGGCCATTTCTCATGAAGAACACAATATTCCCCAAAAAGTGCCATGTGAAATAAACAGTTCAGTTCCTGATACCAATAGTAACAGGTGATTGGTGAGCAACGATTGCCACAGGCGTCCCTCTTTCCATTGGGCTGTTCTTGCTCATCTCGCTTCCCTGCAGCAGTTGTTAGTGAAAGCGCCTCGCTTCTGTCGGTCCTGACAAGCACTCTTCCCTTGAACCTTTTGTGTTATTCCTTCCAGATCAACATCTTCATACATTAGCATGACAAGGGGAAGGGTCACCTCCACAATAGGCTGATGACAGCGAATAAAATTGTCTTATCTTCAAGGGATAAGCTCATCTGTATTGATGATCTCTCCTCTTCATTGAATCAACTTTGTGTTTTTTTAGCTGAGTTCTTCTGCACAGTTCAGGACAGTTTGTCCTAAACACACATTTACAGTATTCATTTCCTTCCCTACAGAATCCTCAGTTATTTCCTTAGTGGAAAAGATCCTGATTCTGGTCAGTGCCGAGAGCTCAATTCTCTTTCCATGGTTGTCTTTAGGGGAAAATGATCTTCAAGATTTTCCATCTTTTGGGAGTTCCTCAAATTGATAGTTATTCCTTGTCTATGCTAACAGTCAGAATTCTTTTGGGGATCAAAAGTTGGATCTTGATTTCTTCTAGAAAACAAAATTTGATGTTCAAGTTGTTTATTTTTTGTCAATGTATAAGCCTGCACTGTTACAAGCGTATTAGTGAAATGATATATCATTTCCTTCCACTGTTGCCTCAACATAAACTACTAATTATGTGAATAGTTTACAACAAGTAGCATACATATTTGGTATTTTAAAAATTGAAACAAAAATCAAACAATTTCCGAGCTTGCCAAGGAAAGATCAAGCTGGAACTCTATTTGTACATCTATGTATCAGCACAGTTATCCACATTTCACACACACAAACACAGCACATGTGATATATTGCATGTATTCATTCCTTTGGATTAATTTTGTATACCTTCATTTGAGCATGAAATGAAAGAATTTTGGAGACAAAACTCACCAAATGTAACAATTATGTGGGTGCCAGAGTGGAAACCTTTCACCTAGGGCACAGGCACTGATATTGAGATCGGATTTGACAACTCTCCGCTGCCGAAGCTTGCAGCACGCCTTAATGTGTTGTTCCCTACCAATGAATGATCAACCACTGTCAACCTACTCCCTAGCGCCATTGCTGATGGGATTTGGCTTCTCTGGCACATCTTGATGATCAAGCTTGCTTTCTTCTTGGCACGCTTTGTTCCAGTGAGCGTGATATTCTGTATTACAGTGTTCAACCCCGGTATCATTGCCACTCTCTGCACCAATGTTGAGCCACCACGACGACATATCTCATATAAAGCTGACACTGCATTCTCCTTGCCCTTAGGGGTTCCCCGCCTCAGTAATCCAACAAGGCTAGTGATCACAGTTTCAGAGCTCCCAACAAGATGAACAATGGAAGGCTGCTTCATCAGAAGAGCCAGAGCACCAGCTGCTTCCTCCGACATGATGTCGTTCCTCAGTGACTCAATTAAAGCTACAACTGCACATGACTCAAGCATCCGACCTGAGCTTTCTGGATGCATTGAGAGGTTGAAAAGTGCCATAACTGCATCTTTCTTCCCCCTTGCTGTCCCTTTGGTCAGCATACAAGCCAACTCCTCCACAGCCCCTGGCTCATTCATGATCATCTTCTTGTAATCATGGACCACGGATAGACTAAACAGTGTTGCTGCAGCATTCTCCTTGGCCTCTGTAGTCCACCCATTCTGCAACACAGTGACGATAAGCCGCAAGCAGCCCTCCTGTTCCATAATTCGTGCCTTGTTTGGCTCAAAGATCGACAGATTGAGCAGTGCTGTCACCGCATTCTCCTGCGCCATCCAATCTGCCGACAACAACAACCTGCAGAGCAACGGGATTGCATCCAACTCAGCGATGAATGCCCGGTTTTGCTTCCCAGTCTTTGCCAGCAATCGAATTTCCTTAGCAGCGACTGCCTTTGCGCTACCCGACCCCTCTGCTAGCATCCTGACCAAAATCCTTGCCGTGGCCTTATTCGCTTCAACTGCTGCCTTGCTGCTGCACGCTGTGACGACACATTCCGCCATCCCCTCATTGCTCTCCAGCGAATCATACTGGAAACCGAACACCCCACACCACTGTGAAATCAAGCTGCGGAGAGCATGGTTTGGCACAAGCCGGTTGTCTGCAAGTGCCTGCCCAGAGCTGGGGCAGGTGGAATGCCCCTCCTCGATCCACTGTATGATCGACGGCCGGTCATATGTCTGCCCGGTGGACACCAACACAGGGTCGCGCATCAAATCCAGCGAAATCGGGCATGAGAACTCCTTTGGCACTGAGAAAGAACTGTCATCGCCACTGCCCCAAGAGAGCAGCCACTGCCTGTTGCCCACCAACGGCCAACCCTGGGGCGCCTTTGCGTTGCCAGAGTCGAACAGGGAGAACAGGCTGTACCGGAGCAAGGCGACGATGCCACCGACGAGTGGGAGATCGGTGTCCTCTTCCTGGCTCAAGATTTGCTCCTCCAGGTACTCCATTTCGGCGCGGCAAGAAGCGGCGTCCGAGATGCCGATGTAGGAGAGGAGGGATTGGAGCGGGGAGGGGTCAGGTGGCTGGCCGAGCTCGAACAGGCGGAGGGCGGCGAGGAGGCGGTCGCGGAGCGCGGCCTCGGCGGGGTCGTGGTACTGAGCGGGCGCGCGGCGGCGGCAGTGGGAGCGGAGGAGCTCGAGGTGACCGGTCGCGTCGGGCGAGAGACGGAGGGAGGCGGCGGGGAGGATGTCGAGGACGACGGAGAGCTCGGCGTCGAGGTCGCGGAAGGAGGCGGCGAGGTGGGGCCTCCGGAGCAGCGCCCACAAGCGGCCGGCGGAGGCAACGTAGGAGACGAGCAACTCGGCGCGGAAGAGCACGACGTAGAGCTCGCGGAAGCAGAGGTTGGCCGCGTGGGAAAAGGCGTCCGGTCCGTCTAGGAGGAGCGACTCGAGGAGCGCGGACAGCAGCTCAAGCCGCCGCGCGAGCGTGGCCACGTTCCGAGGCTGCGACGGCGGACTCGGCGCCGCGAGCAGGCCCGCCGCGAGCGACGCCAGCGCGCGTAGCAGCGGCGCGCCGGCGAGGCCCGTGGGCGCCAAGAACGCGCCAGACAGCGGCGGCCTCCGCCGCCGCGGCGGCGGGCGCCGGAGAAGGAACTCCACCGGCGACGAGGCCGACGCCGGCGCGGCCATGGACTGCAAAGAACAGCCCGCCCAAACCAGCCCCCTCCCTCCCTCAGAAAAATCCCTCCTTTTCTTGGATCCTTGCGGCCTCGCCCGTTTGACGAGGGCGATTAGGTGAGCGTTAGGTTAGGTGGCGACGACGAGGCGGAAATGGTCGCGCAGGCGCAGGCGCAGGCGCACCTGCTCCCGCGTCGCGTTGCGCGGCGAGAGGTGATGGGATGAATCAATCGCGAGGGAGGTGGAGGAGGCGGCGGCGGGTCTCGCGAGGCCGACCACGGTTTCGTCTTCTAGAGCGGAGCGGAGCCCGCTGCCCCTAATATAGGGTGTGCTCTTTTTAATTTTTTAAAACGGTTTTTGATTTTTTTTATAACATCTAATTTTTAAAGAGAGTATTTTTTAGATATAATCTACAAATTAATTATAATACACATTAAAAATCTAATATCTATACCATCCAAAATCAAAAGCAAGTATTTTTCTCTATAATTTCTATCATAAACAATTAAATTTTAAAAATTTTAATTAAAAATTATAAATCAGCTAAAAAGAACAAACCCTGTCACGCTTCGAGGTATCGCGTCGGCTTTCATTATCATTGGGATCCACGGTTTTTTCTCCTTCTGTTTTTTTTCTTTTTTTGTTTGCCTCCACGCCGCGGGGTGTGGGTGTAACGCTACGCGCACTGGTGGGGTACAGTTAACGTAAGGAATATGTTGCTGACGAGATGGGCCCGCGTGCAGGGGACGTGGGGCCGTGTGATTGTTTGCTGTAACGGATGGTCAATAACATAATGGTGCACTAGCGTACGAGGAGAAAATTGATACTTTACCATCCTATTTGGTGGGCTTCGACAAAATACCACTCCCTAGAATGACCACTATAAAATGCCACTCTTAACATTGACACTTTGATTATTTACCATTTTGAAGGGTTTTTAGGATTCTTAATTATTTTTTAACTATTTTCAGATTATTTGCCATGGGAAAAGACACATTTACCCTTGTGTCATTTGCTTGTTCTCCAGCCCTCAACCCAGGCGAATACAAGCGAATGTTCTAGAAACCATTCTATTTATTCTGAGGGATTCTCCTAACATGGATATTCTAACAGTTTATTTGTTTACTTGATTTTGGATACGGCGAAGTCGGAAAAATTATTTTCCACTGGAATACACTCTGAAGATATTTTTAGAAGAAGAAATAAACTACAAAGATGAATGTTTCTGTATGAATCCGATGTTTAACTTCGTACTGGTTACTATGGGAAAAGTATCTATTGTTTACTCTGTTTTTGACCTATAATATTTGAAGCATTTCAAATATCGTTGTGCTCATTTTGATCTTTATGTCAATATCTTTTCCAGAGGTGGTCTGTGAATCTTCCAACTTCTGTGCCCCCGGATTCGTGTCATTAGTCAGAGAAAACGATGGAAGTAAACAAATGGTTTCTAGAACATTTGCTTGTATTCGCCTGGGTTGAGGGCTGGAGAACAAGCAAATAACCTAAGGGTAAATGTGTCTTTTCCCATGACAAATAATCTAAAAATGGTTAAAAAATAATTAAGAATCCTAAAAACCCCTCAAAATGGCAAATAATCAAAGTGTCAATGTTAAGAGTGGTATTTTATAGTGATCATTCTAGGGAGTGGCATTTTGTCGAAGCCCACCGAATAGGATGGCAAAGTATCAATTTTCTCGCGTACGAGTATATATCGGTTATTTCCCGTAACTTATTTACAGTTACATTATATTCAGATTTTTTTCTTGGATGGATTTTTTAGGAAATTCGTAGAGTGAAACCTGTTAGATATAATCTTGACATATTTGAAGTTTAGAGTGAGTTAGTCTGTACGTGCATGTGTGCAAGCATATTTTAGTGGGAGTCCTTCATATCTATTTGGAGTTAGACCCCGCTCGTTTCAGCTTTTTTTTCAGATTTAGTTTCTAGCTTCAACTTTTTTTTCACTATTCAGTAATTCATCTTTTTCTGAATTTTTTTTAGGTTTTTTTAGACTTTTTTACATTTTTCTTTTTTTCTCGTGTTCCTTTGCATTGTCCGTGATAGGCTAACAATTTTTTTATATTTTTACATTTTTTTAAATTTAATTATGCCGAAAAAGCCAAATCACTCTGATAAAAAAGCCACTCTGATGAAATTTCACCAAAACTGAAGCCATCGCTAAAACGATCACCCCCTTAGTAGCTGCATGTTCGTGTGCACGTTATGAGCAATTTAGTTTGCATGTTGAGTTAGTCAGTCACGCATGGAGTAGGCCTCGCAAGTTTCAGCTTTTTTTCAGTTTCAACTTTTAGATTCAGCTTTTTTTCACTATTCAGTAATTCGTCTCTTTCTAAATTTTTTTAGATTGTTTAGGCTTTTTTGCATTTTTATTTTTTTCTCGTGTTTCTTTGCATTGTCCGTGATGGGCTAACATATTTTTTTTCTATTTTTATATTTTTTTTAAAAAATTTAAATATACCTAAAAAGCCAAATCAGCTACAGTAAAAAGGGTTTTCGTGAGAAAAGTAATTTAAGTAAATAAAAAAAATAAAAATTTAAAATAAATAATAATTAACTTAGTTTAAAATAAAAATCAAAGTTATTTGGTCGCTTGAATTTTTAAAATTTTAGTTGACCTGATTTTCTGATTTAAAGAAAAGAACCTTTTTGTTAAATAAAAAAATATTTTATAAAGAAAAATATACAAATTTGAGTTAGAACTTTTTTTATAAGTTCAAAATAGCTTTAGAAACTTTCATAAATTTTGTTTGAGATTTTTAAGCTTTATTTGTTATTTATTGTATTATTTTAACGCTAGAAAAGAAAAATATTTTTAAAAATTAAAATAAACGTCAAAAAATTCCAAAATTATTTTTTTAAATCTTTTCAGGTTCCAAGGATTCTAAAAATATTTTTTTGGAATTTTTATGAATTTTTTTTTCTTTTTCTCTTTTCTCTCTCCTCTCTAATTCCTTCTTCCTCCCGTGTGCATGCGCGTACAGAGGCAACCACCAGCCACCATGAACATGAACGCATTTTTTTCAAAGCATCTTTAATAAAAGGGAGCTCCGTGAGCCCCTTCTCATCCTCACTCAACTCCGAAAATCTCAAGTCCCCTCTCCCACTCGTTTGGTCGCAATCGGAGTTTTATTTTTGTGTACCAAACGTCGTTTTTCGGACTTTTGTGCCTTGTCCGGTGGAGCGCCGCCGCATTTGACCCCACCGTTGGCTTTGCTTTGCCGCGTTCTACGCGGTGCTCACCTCGCCTTCGCCGGAACTTCGCCGGAGCATCGTCGGCACCGTGGGCCAAATCGGGTCGCCGTTCCTCGCGTCGCCACCGGCCGACTGTGCATGCCCGATCAAAACCAAGGTGAGCATCACGATCCCCACGCTCTACTCTTCGATTCACCGCAACTCTCGCATGTTAATTCCTTTCCGTTTGCCCGGAACGCCGATGTCAGTCTGTAGGTTGCTTAACGTCTTGTGCACCGTGTTTTGCTAGTCCGTTGGCCGAGCCGTCTGCAACGTTGAGTTCGTCTCGACGCGTTGTACGCCGTGCTCCCCTCCGTTTGTCCAAAAAACTTTTCTAAATTTTTGCGTCCGACACCTTGCCATGGCCGCAAATTGCACTTCGCATCCCGCCTGTCCGGGAATGCTTCCAACAATCCGTTCACGTCAAAACGTGCCAAACCATCCCAGGAGGCTACGTTTCAGACAGTTTTGGATTCGCCACACTGAGCGCAAAAATATTAAGTTTTTCGTTTTTCGGTACCGACGTCGTTCAAACGACGATTGCGTCGCCTCCGGTGAGTTTCGGCTTAGCCGATATTTTTTTTCTAGACTCGTCTTAGCGCGTTCTACGCCATGGTTACCTTACTTTATCATATTCTTTATCCGAAAATTATTCTTCTCTACACACCCTATATCATTTTTGTCGTACACGTCGTCACCGTGCTCCGTTTGACGTACCGTCACTTCCTACATGTGCCTCGGGTCATTAGCAACCCATTGGCTTCACCTTCCATGCCTTTCCTCACCGACGACACGGCCAAAAACAGTGAACATGGCTGCTCATTCTCATTCACGCGGGAATATTCCTTCGGAATATTCCTGATTTTTCTTTTTCCAGAATTTTCTGATCCGCCAATCTTCCAATCGCTCATTCTCCTTCGTCCGAACTCCGAATCAAGTGATTTAAGTTTGTAAATTCATCTAAATTCATAATCTATTTTTCAGTATATATTTCATAATTTTTGGATTTTCTCAATCGCCCTTAGCTGAGTCTCCTCATCGTTGGAACGCCGTCATCACCGTCGCCCGAGTTGCGCCACCGCTTCATCTCGTCGCCAACCACTTTCCAACCACTTGTGGTGATGCACAAGAGCACGAATGCACTTCTCGCAATCCCCTCTATTTGTTCTTTACCTTGCCACCCCCTCCGCCAAGCAATCCCGCCGCCGGAGTGTCTCTTTCGCCGACACCGACGCCACCACCACCAAATCTTCGACGGGACCGCGCGCACCTCCTTCACCCTTTTTCTGAGACAGAGCATGACCGGAGTACCCACCGCCGGTAATCTTCCTCAGGCCCACGCGAACCTTTGACGCCCCTTCTTCGAGCAAACCGTCGTCGGAGAGTCTTCGCCGTCGATAATCGTGTCTCGCCTTCGCTACACCCTCGCCGCCAGCCAACCCTATGTAACCCAAACCTTGCGCCAAGGTAAAACTAGACTCATACTCTTCTCGCTCTTTTGTACATCTCCCCGGTCTTCGCCGCCGTTGGATCACCCGGATCTCATCACGTGAAGCCGTCCGACTTCTCCCAACCGTCCGATTCTTAGACTCCGACGTCCGAAAGCTCATAAGACTCCGTCGTCCAGAGGTTCTTTAGACTCTAACCGTTCGGAGGTTCCTTAGACACCGATGGTTCAGAGATTTTCTTAGACTCCGACTGCTCGGAGCCTTCGACTTCGACTTCGACCTTCCTCCCAAAGACTTTGACCTTCGGAGACTTCGACTCCAGCCTTCGACCTTCGACCTCGAAGACTTAGACTTCGGTCTTCATTCTCGGAGCTCTCGACTTTGACCTCCGTCTTTGAACCGACCATGGTTGTTTGACCGTTTTAACCTCCGCACCCTCCGATCTCTCTGAACCTTCCGATCTCTCCGACCGCTCAACTCCGACTACCATTTGTTCTCAACTGCTACTGTGTTCTTCGACCACTGTACAGTTTCGACTGGGTCTACAACTGAATCTTCGACTTCGCCTTCACCCATATTTGGAGTCTCTGTCTTCGACTTTGACCTTCGCAACTTCAATCGTTGATTCGACAATGGTTTCGACCACACAAAAATATTGTAGCTTTCGGCCACTTTCCCTTCACAAAGAAAAGAATTCCAAGAATTCCTTTTATTCATTTCTTTGGAATCCAAACTAACAGAAGTCCTTCTTCTTCACTCTAACTCCGTTTGGACCCATCCAAATTTCTAAATTCATATTCCATCTCCCAGCATTTATTTTATAATTTTTGGATTTTATTTGGATTTTGTTTGAGTTTGGTTTGTTCTGGTTTTTCACGTGTAGACTACGACTATTTCGGAGAGTATAACTTCAACGAATCTCAGCAAACTTCGAAGCAAGGTAAGTTACACCTTTGATCATGTTGCTCCTAGTAATTTAAATTATTTATGTTGATTTTAAATTATTACGCATGCGTACTTTTATTCAAACCTAGTTTAAATTTGATTTAAATTCTAGTTATACCCAAATCCTTTGTGTATGGACAAATTTGATATTGAACTTCCTTATGCCTTGTCACCTTAGATGAAATCCTAGTTGGTACAATAGTATTGACTAGAAGATTTATAGAATTGCTTAGCCATGCTTAAAATGATTTAAGTGGGAATACTTGTTTCACTTGAAAACAATGATTTTGTAAACTCTATTCTTGACTTCGGTGAGTCAAGAAGGTATACAAATGTTTCAAATGAAAAATATAAAACTTGGTTTTGACCTAGGCTAATGGTTAGGTGGTGGGTGCTGGCATGCATTGTTGTTCGGTGACACAATGTTGATTGTCAGGCACAAGGGGTATGTGGTTTGAGCCTAAGTCAAGTTAAGGACCGGTCTGTGAGCTACTGTTGTAAAGCCATATCGTACTACCACAAGACTCGTATGGGACAGTCCTGGCTGACTAATTTGTGAGGTCCCAACTTTGGTCTCGTTATAGGTTGAATGTGAGTGTGGCGTAGGCCATGAGAAGTCTCACACGGCACAAGAGGGAGCTCCAACTTGTGGATTCAAGTTGTGGTGAAACCTTTGTGGCGGCGTGACCAGGTTGAAGACTTAGCATTGTAAAGACATTGTTATGATTTTCTCAGTCGCACGCCTACGGAAGCGTGTAGTGGCTGACAATATGAGATAATCATATCTTGTGGGTAAAGCTGTACAACCTCTGCAGAGTGTATAACCTATCCTGGATAGCCGTGCCCACAGTTATGGGCAAGCTGGGTAAAATTTTTCATGGATTAGACTTTGGTTTTTAAATGGTTTCTGAAAAAGGCTTATGGATGGATGGATGGAATCCATGACCAGGTGGGATACCTGTGAATAAGTTGGTGTTTAGTCGGAGCCTGCACTAACAAAATGAATCCATAAGAGATTTTGAAAAGCATATGGATAGATGGAATCCATGTGAAACCTTTTGAAAAGATGGACCAGGTGGGATACCTGTGACTAGGTTAGTGTTTGGTCGTAGCCTACACTAACGATATTATTTTGTTAAATTATTATTTCTATCTACTGTATAAAATTTAGCTTTTGCACTTATGTTATTGTATTTAAATTCAGTACTGTTTTTCGCACAAATAAACTTAATAAGCCTTCCTTTGTTATCCCTATGCACGCATTCAGTCTGTTAAAATTCCTGGTGTAACTTGCGTAAGTATTTTATGTGTTTACCTTGGGAGTACTTTATGTGCTCACCTTGCTAAAATATGTTGCCAGAGGATGACGTCAACAACTTCGGTGAGGATGGTGACGACTAGGCGCGTCTTCTGATCATTCGCCTGTAAGGGCGGGATGGGTCTTTGCTTCATTGGTTTTCTTCCGCTGCTTATATTCAATTTTGGTTTATGAACCATTGATGTAAACTTTGGCCATCAGGCCCATATTTAGTTAATGAATAAATGTCATTGTGCATGATATGAATCTTTGTTATCCACTGTGTGCACTATCTTGATCCTGGACTAGTGCGATTTACACAGAGGATCCGGGCGTCGTTGCTCCGGGGTCCGACAAGTTTTTTCTTCAAAATTCCTGCGAATCCAAGAGATAAGGAGGAGGTTTTCTTGCTTTTTCTCACTTGACCTGTGACGATTTTGTCAAATCAGAATTCCCTTTAAAAACAAGATGCAATAGTAGGACTGCAGAGTACTACGAGAAGGACTCGGAATTCATCACAATTCACAAAGATTATTGATATAGGGAGGTGTGCCTCACGTTGGGACACGCTAGCGGACCGCTTTTTTTCTCAATTTATGACATTTTTATTATAGTTATAATTTTTAGACTGTTCATTAAAAAAAGTATAAAGTAATAGAAACTTATATATAGTTTTTGTTGATATAAATAAAGTCGCTATAGTTTGTACTATAGTTAATTTATAGATATCATTTTAAAAGATATTTTATTTAAAATTAATCATTATAAAAACATTAAAAAATAGTTTTTAAAAATTGAAAAGAAGAGAACTCTACTGTGGCAGGTAGGAGAGGAGGAAAACGGCCTACGGGCTACGGGTGGCATGGTAGCCGCCTACCTAGTCAGCTACGCTACACTGTTTTATCGATCCCAATATGAGTGAGTACCTCTCATCTCATCCGTCACCTTCTTTTGCGTCCCACCTCACTAGGCAGTTGCTTTAGCCGTTAGTGTGTACTACATAGAGGGCGTAGATTTGACCTACGAACAAACTTTTTTTCCTACTAGCACTAGTAGTATAATAGTATGTAGCAATCCAGTAGTTTCATAATGGAACTACGAATATGCTCTAGTCATTTTTTTAAAAAAAATTAGCCATCGAGCGTTCGTTTTTTTTAAATAGTCTCTCTATGGATCTATCTCGTGTGATAAGCACCTACCAAGCTGAGAAAGGTTACAGTAGCTCGATAGAGCTACTGTAGCTACAGTAGCTATCAGGCTACTGTGGCTTGGCAGGTCAAGGTGCTTACTGCATGCGGTAGGTCCACAAAGAATGCTATTTGGGGGGAAAAACGAACGTTTGAGGGTAAATTTTAAAAAAGTGACTAGAGTGATATTTTTAGACTCAGTTGGTAGTTCCAAGTCTGTACGGTGGGAAGCTAGTGCCAGATGGCTAGACTCAGGTAGTCCATCAGTATTGAATTTCTAGACTCTCATTGGTGTCCACTAATTTTAGGAATACAAACATGCGTGCACATTCAGTGAATAAACTATGTCCGCGCTTCTTGAGGCCTATGTGCCTCCGATAATTTTCTAGCGTGTGTAGTAATTCTATACATGCTATTTTCTTTTACTACAATAAACTCATTTTACTTTTATTGGATCCAATAGTAGTAAACTAGTTGCATGCAACACAGACATACCCGCGAATATTTGTTCAAAATCTAACTCATGCAAAAAAATTTCATGATGATAGGAAATGAGGGATAATTTTGTTATACTCTATTTTGTCTATTTTTTAGTACCATGCGTTTTTTTGGTGGCAAAAATGCATTCGAATCTAAGGCCTTGTTCGCATTGATTTTTAAAAGCTATTTTTTACAGTACTTAATTTTTAAACGAAATATCTTTTTAAGATAGAGTCTAATAGTTTATTGTAGTATATATTGTAGTGACTTTATTTATATCAGCTAAAATCGCATGTGAATATCTCTCTCTACAAGTTTATGTACAAACTGTTACTATTCATGAGCCAAAGCCAAAAAATAATACCCATGGGCCCTAAATCTAAGCAAATATATCTTATCAAACAAAGAAAACAAGAAAATAATGGTGTAATGATTTGTTTTACCCTTTCCTTGTTACATTCCTGTTGGTCGTAGCGATGGATCAAAAATGTGAGCTCAGAAGAGGGAGCAATTAATAAAAAAACAGTAAAAAGCAATTTAAGTTAAGGCGGTGGATGGCTTGGCGAAGGTGTTCTCGCGCATGGTCGCTGCGGCGGAATCCCAACTCCCGCAGGGTTTTCTGTCTTCGGAAGGTTTTGTGTAAAGCGCGCATCGGGCGTCTTGCCGCAAGCACGCGCGCGCGTGCTCGGCCGCGCCCGTTAAGGCCGTGTAATAAGCGGGCCGTGCCATGCCGCCCGCGGGCGCGCGAACAAGCCAGCACGGCCGAAGCGTGCGTGCGGCCGAACGCAGTTAAGGCTAAGCGGGCGTCTTGGCCCGCCAGCCCGCTTAGCCCGAAAAAACAGAAAAAATAAGAAAAATTGTAGAAAAATAAGAAAAATTGTAAAAAAATTGTAGAAAATTTAGAAAAAATTCAAAAAAATCAAAAAAATATAGAAATTTATAGAGATTGCTAATCATAAAAATAAATATTTGCAATGACATAATGAGCTTTATTAACTTATTAAATTACATGGGATGGCTGCCTCATTAAAAACTTTACCAAGTAAAAAGTCAATTTGAGAAAACCTTGGTAAAGAAAAAAGAGTACAACCTATAAAGCTCATTAGTGACTATATATGAAGAAAAATATTGAAAATCCTATTCATTACTATCTAAATACAAATTCTCAAAAGATTCTTCTAAATCTTTATTTTCTACAGTATGTTGGAGTCTTGATTCAGCTTGTTCCCAGTCTTTGACGGTCATAAGTACTTCGACCATCTCGTTGGAGAGACTTGTTCGTCGCTCCTCGATTATTCTTCCTGAAAGATCGAATCTTGACTCGAGGAGATCAGAGAGACAGAGATGGATCAACACATCCCACGCTAATATGGATAGCACTGGATATGACACCTTTTGGGTTTGCCACCATGAGAGGATGTTCAACTCCTGCTCGAAGCTGACGCTATCATTGTTGAGATAGCTTGATAGGTCTCCAGTGCTTTGTCGCCTTCCTCCTCCTAACTGATGTGTACCTGCACGAGAACTAGACGAAGAACCAAAAATCTTGCCCCATTGCATAGCCCCTAGAGGTGCTAGGGACTACCGGGTCTTTCCAAACGCACAGATCCAAACTTATTTTCATATTTATCATATACCTCATATAATTTATTCTTAACTAATGTAAAGTATGAAGAATAGTCTAAATCGGTAGACTCACTTAAAATTTGTAAAACATTCATAAATCCTTAGAGTTTGGCCCTAGGATCCAAAATAAAAAGCGAATGCATATAAAATAGGAATTTCTCTCCAATATTTTAAAAACTTAATTTTCATGGCACCTACAGCATCCCGTAGTATATGATCATGTTCAAAAGCCTTTAGGTGAGTTGCAATTTCAACAATATTATGAACAATTATAGGAGAAGTAGGGTAATATACTCCGAGAAAGGCAAAGTGTAGCTTTATGAAAAATTTCTAAAAGGAAAATATTTTTCAAAGAACAACCCAATCGTCTTGATAAGTTCGTGGTCTCTAACTTGGGTTCTCTTGGAGGAGCTACGAGATTGATGGCTTTGGGTGTGAAGGAAAAGATAAGGTGCTCCTATATGGCAATATATGTTTAAGCATAAGATAAGTAGAGTTCCATCTAACAGGCATGTCTAAAGCAAATTTTCTAGGATTTAACATTCATTGCTACGCAAAAACTCTTATATGCGGCTATTCGTTGGTTTGAACAATTAATAAATGAAATAGCATCTCTAAAAGAATCAATACAAGCATTTAATCTTTTTAAACTGGATTTAACAATAAGATTAATAATATGACAAGCACAACGTTGATGCAATAAGAAAGAGTGTGCATAAGAATTAAACACAGGAGTAAGAATTTCCATAGCTTTAGTGTTTGCAGCTGCATTATCTAAAGTTATAGAAAAAATTTTATCTGTGAGATCAAAATCTTCTACAACTCTAATAATACTTTCTGCAATATTTTCAGCACTATGTGAAACATTAATTAATTTAAATCCTATAATTTTTTTTTCCATTACCCAGTCATCATTAATATAATGATCAACAACACTAATATAATCCTCTCTAGCTCTACCACTCCATATGTCAGAAGTCAAAGCAATAGAGAATGTACAGGTATGAAACATTTCTTTCATTTTATCACGACAATTGTTATAATATTTAATTAAATCTCTAGTTGTTGTTTGCCTAGATACAGTATTAAATCGAGGGTTATGAGCAGTCCTAATATATTTTTGAAAAGTATCAGACTTACCAAAATTTAAAGGTAAATTTTGAGAAGCAATTAATCTACAAAGAGATTCCCGAGCTACATCTGGGTTGTACTCCCACGTCACGCATCGAGTCGAGGTTATATTGCAGTTGTGTCTGACGCATTTGTATTCCTTGCTTTTTCTTGCAACTTGCAGCATGTCGTTGTAGATGACCCGTCCCACCTGAAGATTTTGCAGTCAATTCACTACCACAAATTTTACAAACAGCATACCTAACCGAAGTCCCATCATCCTCGGTCTTGAACTTCTTGTCGAAATCATTCCAAACTGTTGATGTACTAGCTCGATGTACTAGCTCTTGATCTTTTTGCACCCGTGCTTTGAGTCGTGGATGCACTTGTTGAGCCAGCAGAAGATGGATCGATTGGACCCTACGCTCCCGGGGCCATCGTTTCTTTGGCATCTTCAGATGGATATGCTTGTGGAAACGGTTGCATATCCTCCGCCGAGAGGCCGAATTCGGAGAGTTCAAAATCGTAGTTCTCCATTAAATCAACTGTAAATTGAAATAGTAAAGAACGATTAACTTCCTATTAAACCAACAAATAATAGCAAAAAATTAAACTAATAAATAATACCCAAAAATTAAAATAAGACAGCATTATTACCTCCTTTGCAGCTCTCACAAAAAATCTAAAGATTTTTGAATTTTCGGAATTTTTCCCGAATTTTCACCATATTTGTGCAAGCACTTTCGGAATTTTCACAGCTAAACCGAGAGAGGAGAGTGAGATTTGAGGTGTGGAGAATGGAGGCCGGATGCCCACCTATTTATAGAAAACATTTCAGATTTTTTTCGAATTTTTTTACCCCCAACGGTTAGAAAAACGGCTATTTTTCGAATTGCGGGTGGGCGTGCCGTCTTGCGGCAGCACGGCCCGCTTAGAGCCGTTGGGTGGGCCGTGCGTGCCGGGCCGTCGCGTGCGATGTCGGCCGACATGCTAAGCGGGCGTGCGTCTTACCCGCCGCGTGCCGCACTCGGCCTGCACGGGCCGGTCCGGCGTGCGTGCGGCCCGCCCGATTAGCAATCGTGCGTGCCATTTCGGGCGGGTCTGATCTTTGGGCCGCGGTGCGGCCCGTGTAGGCCCGGCCCATTTAGACAGGTTTAGTTTTGTGCCACCAAGAAGTTGAATCACCGCTTCGGCACTTTATGAAAGTGTCTTTGATTTCTTCTTTTCAACTTTTAATTTTGATTTTTTGATAATTATTATTTATTAAATTAATAAATTGTAGCTCAACAGAACATCCCTTTGTTTGACATGTCACGTTAGATGGTAATTAATATTTGCTAACAGTACAATCCACAGACCATACTCTTGCCTTACCGCTAGCTAGATCCTCAGAACACGATGTGCCAATGCCAAGGACAATTTCCTTCATCTTGACTATATTTGTTTTTGACTCTTGGTATAAGACTACCTTCAAATAGGAATTCATCGTAATACGTAGTATGTAAAGTATACTTTACATGAAAAATCATCTTATCTAGAAAGTGAGTAGGCACTGGCAAGCAAATGTCAACATAAAACTATCGACAGCTGAAAAGGGGTAAAGAAATTTATGTTAGGACACCTGAGACTGGGCCTACAAACCTGGTCTACTGATGAGCACTCTCCACTTAGTTTATAAATACGGGTCCTAATCATTGTAAAGAGTACACATGAACAGAAAAAGCACTAAAGAAAGGAGTTTCACTTTCATATCTCTATGTCAAATTTATTGTTTATAATATTTTGTGTTTGATCCATCTATTTTGCATAGAAAGGAATCGCTCAGACTGGATTCGCTAGTGACGGTTCCTCAACACGTTATCTGCACGAATTACTCCGGTGGATCAAAGGTAATAATCGAAGCACTATATTTGCCTATCTAGATTGCTTCGATTCCAAATTTTCGTTTTCTAAATTCTTTTACTATGGCGCAAAATCATTCTAATCTACCTCGAGTAGACTTGAAGTTGTCGGCCAAGCTAATCGGTAGATTTTGCATAAAGAATAGATGATGATTGCACTGTAGATTGAAAGAAAAATAGAGAAAATACCGAGCGTCGCCAGTCTAGAGCAGCGCCGCCGCTCGGCCGCCTCCTGCATGCGGCATAAGCATTGCCCTCACGACCGTGCCCGCCGCATGCCCGGCCGATCCGGTGCCGTCCTCGCATGAGCTCGCTGTCATGTCCCGACCACACAAGACACGTGTGCTGCCACCGATGTTGCTCACTCGACCAGCCCGTTGTGCCTCTCAATCGCTCTAGTGTCGCCCCACTCGGCCCTACCATGCACCGCCCACTCGTGTCGCCGGCTTGGAGCCGCGTTGCCGTCGTGTCGTACAGCCGTCCACCACTTGGCTTCTGGCCCAAAGCCACCACCGCCGCACGACGTGTGGTGCCCATTGTGTGCACCATCACCGACCGCACCAGCAACGCCCCGCACGGGTGGCCTCACCAATGCCGCCCCTACATGGGCTCCCTCCACGCACTCCGGCCACCGATCCCAAGCGCCTGCACGTGCGCCGACCACCGCCACTCACTACAGCCCGGCCGTCAATCCCAAACGCCTACACGCGTGCACGAGCCGACCACCTGACACGCCATGGCCGTCGATCATCTCCTGCTTGTGCTGCCATGAAAGGAATAGGGGTAGGGGAAACCCTACCCCTCCTTTGAATCGGCCATGAAAGAATCTAGATAGTCCAATCAGCAACGGACCGTCTAATCGGCAATGGAGGTTCGGACCAATCCGAATGGTCATGAGAAATCTGGATCGTCCGATCAATCATGGATTGTTCGATCGGCCATGGTAAATTCGAACCAGTCCGAACGGCCATGAGCAATCTGGACCGTCCGATCGGCCATGGAAGGCACAAATGGCTATGGAAGGTTCTAACCAGTCGATTAGCCGAGGAGAGTTCGGACCGTCCGATCAGCTAGGGATGGCACGATCACCGTGGAAGGTTCAGACCAATCCGATCGACCGAGGGAAGTTTAGACCGTCCGATCAGCCGAAGGCAGTTCGGACCGTCCGATCAGCCGAAGGCAGTTCGGACCGTCCGATCAGCCGGGAGGATGGGGGCACCTGGGTTTTTGCAAATAGGCCCTCGGAAAATTATACAAAAAAATTTCTCAGAATTGAAAATTAGCAAAGAAGCCCTCGAAAGTTGTTGAATTCACTGAAAATACATATTCTAGCATAAAATGGTCTCAAAATTTAAATTTTGAGTTATTTTTCGCATCTGAAGCATGTTTAACACTATTGTTATTATTTTCGTTGCCTTTCTATATTTAATTACTATTTTTGGTTAATCATAATTATTTAAATTGCTTTTAATCACTGAAATTAACAGTAAAATCATGAAAAATATGCAGAAAATTCTGAAATATCATGAGAATATTTTGTATCGTTATCTAACTTATTTTATGCATATTCACCTATAGTAAATTTATATATTTTCTTCATACATATGTAGATAACAGTATCCGAACCGAGAGTTCAAAGAGCTGGCCCAGTATGGCCAAAACTATTTGACTTGAGTTTTTGATGTCATTGTGATTTGTGCACCACAGGATGCCAAACCCACATCGGAGGAAAATGATCAGACACTTTACTTCCTCAGGCATCACATCTGTCTCACTCTCAAGAATGAGTACATGGACTGCACTTAAGAAACGATTCGAGAAGCTAGAGTACAACATCCTTCCTCATGTAGAGCTGAAATGAATTCGACTCAGATTTGCTGATTTCAAAATGGTTGGGGAGTACAACTCTACTTTGTACAGAATTTATACCAATCTTCATATTTGTAGTAGGCAGGTCACAGATGAGCAAAAGATTGAGAAGAGCCTCTCCACCTTCCATCCTAGTGCAGTGTAATCTGCGCACAACTATCGTCAAGATGGCTACAAGAAGTATGCTAAATTGATTGATATCATACAGGTTGTAGATTCTCAAGATGAAGTTCTCTACAAGAACTTTGTCACACAGCCACCTGGGAGCTCCGCTGCCGTGAGGCCGACGCTGAGAGCTATAAAGTGTGGAAGCCTATAATGAAGAAAAGGAGAAAGAAGGGCAAAACCGCAGCCTAGAAAGGCAAGTCAAATACTCCACTAGAGAACAAAACTAGCAAACTAAAATACGACGACAAGCCCTATGGTCATTAAGACAAAATCTGCTACAAGTGTGGTAAGTGGGGGTGGGGGCATTAGTCGCGGATTTGTAAAGAGCCACAACACGCGTTGATGCCTTCTAAGCCAAAAAGAAGAGGGATGGCAAAGGGCAGCATGAAATTCACTTTACTTTTGTCGAGGGAGAGAATTCTAAGTAGCTGCCTACACTAATGGAGGTGGACTCCACTCCTGCAGTCACACCCCCTCTTGACATTGCAGCTGCCGTCGCTATAATTTCTCTAGAAGAGCATCTCACCCTTGAAAAAATAGTAGCTGAAGTCTTAGACTTCTTGGCAAATTCAGTCTAATTCACAAAATATATATAGATTTTAATTATCATTCATTTCATGTGTGAGAAGAATAAGTTAGACTTGCAATAATGATACTCAAACAATTCATTCTTGTGACAGTTAGATGATATTAATTCATTCATTTATTCAGTCAATAACAACATGATATCTTCTGATATTTGAAGTGTTTTATTTTATGTATTGATTATCTTCTACTACATATTAATAAAGTACTTTATATTAGCACATGTGTGGCGCCTAGTGGAGGAAGTGTGCTTAGCTGATAGTGACACAATGAATACCATTTTGAAAGAGACAAAATTCTTTCAGTCGATTAGTAAGAATGTTGGCAGTCTTACAACAATCATCGGTAACGATACTTGTAAAATAGGCTCAAGAAGAGTCACAATTATACTCTCAATAGATACAACTTTGGTCATTAAAGAAGACTTGTTGTACCTAAATCGACTAGAACTTTTCTAAGTTTCAAAGACATTTGCGCTAACGATTTCTATGTTGAGACTGAAGAAGAGTATGATAAGGAATGCCTGCTTATTACAAAGTGTGAAGTAAGTAAAAAAGGGAATTAGAAAGACTTCATTCATTTGAATCTAGGTTATACTATACTAATATTATGGCACCCGTAATCTATACTGCCTTGAAAACTATATTTAGAAGCTCTGAACTTTTCTATCTCTAGCATGATAGATTAAGCCACCTAGGTCTTAGGATAATGAGAATATAATTAACAATTCATAGAGAAATAATATCGATGTAAAGAATTTCCTGAATTAGAAAGATTTTGTGTGCCCCGTATGTGCCACCGGGAAATTAATTACTAGACCTTCCACTCTGAAACTGAAGGATGAAGTCCTTACATTCTTCAAACGCCTTCAAAGAGATATTTGCAGTCATATACAATCTCTGTCGGGACCATTTAAATATTTTATCGTGCTCATCGATGCTTCCTCAAAATGCTCACACGTATGTTTATTATCCATGAGAAATCATACTTTTGGAAAAATGTTCTCGCAGATAATTCAAATTAGAAATAATTTTCTGATCATCACATAAAGTCCATCAGAATAGACAATATCGGAGAATTTACTTTAAAGACATTTGATGATATTGCATGACAATAAAAATTAAAGTTAAACATTTTGTTTCGCATGTCGATACCCAAAATGGACTAGCAGAGGTATTAATTAAGAGGATTAAATTCATTGCAGAACTGCTTTTACAGAATTATAATTTACCAACTACATGTTGGGGACACGTAGTCCTATATGCAGCAACTCTCATCAACTTTAGATCTTCGGCATATAACATCCATTCACCAATGCAACTAGCGCAAGGATCACCACAAAAAATCTCTCATCTCTGTAGGTTTGGGTGTAAAGTTTATGTACCTATACCCCCACCACAGCGTACTACAATGGGCCCTCACTAAAAGTCTAGGATATACGTTCGTTATTAGACAAATCCATAATCAGGTATTTAGACTCTATTACATAAGATTTGCATACTGCCCATTTTGTTGATAATATATTTGATGATGATAGTTTCTCGATATTAGGGGGAGAAAATCAACCTCTTGATAAAAAATATTGAGAAATTATGCGGCAAGCCATGGGAATACATACACATGACCCGCACACTAGTGAAGCAAATAGAGAAGTCTAGAAGATCATTAATTTGCAGGGATTAGCAAATCAACTGCCTAATCATTTTAGTGATTTAAAGAGTGTGACCAAGTCGCATGTGCTTGCATGCAATACATCAAGAGGGTTGAAACACCAAAAAAGTAGAAAGTATCCCTAATCCCGTCCAGAGGCCTCAGAATAAAAGGACGAGAACTCTAGACCCTTAAATCCCAAGTAATCGGGGACGCCTAGTGAAAAAGGATAAAAAGAAATTAACACAGGCAATCATTGAAGTTCCCTAGAATCAGCAGGGGAGCCAGTTGAGACTTAGCACCAGTGTGGCACCTTCAGAAAAAGGCATACTAGATCTGAATATTCCCATAGAGGGAGAAACTAACATGGATGTGTGCGCACATATCAGAGTGAAAAACTAACGGGACTTGCCCCCGCAACTAGAAGGAGTGGTAAGCAAGCAAAAAAAACTACAAGAATCATCCCCGATAAAATAGCTATAAACTATGTAAACACAGGAGAATTCATGAATAGGATAATAGTCAATGTTGATATCTACTTTACAAAAAAAATTACCACAATCATCGATTTTCATATAGAGCCTACATCGCTCGCTGAATGTAAGAAAAGATCAATTGGGAGGATTTGAAAAAGGTAATAGAAACTGAATTATTATCTCTGAATAAAAAAGAGGTATTCAGACCTGTAAGCACACTGTCATGTGCACCCCGTAGGGCATAAATTGATATTTGTTCGAAAGAGAAATGAGAAAAATAAAGTTGTAAGATATAAAGTAAGGTTTGTTGCACAAAGTTTCACTCAACGACTAGAAGTTGATTATGAATAAACTATTCATCGGTCATGGGTAGTATTAACTTTAGATATTTAATCTCGATGGCAGTAAACTGAATTTAGATATGAAATTGATGGATATGGTAACAGCATATCTTTATGAAAACTTGGATTCGGATATTTATATGAAGGTATCCCAAGCCAAACAGAGCAAATAGAAACCTATACAGTATAAGACTCATATAATCATTGTTCGGGCTTAAGAAATCAAGCAGAATGTGGTATAATTGCTTAAGTGACTTTCTATGTAAGGAAGGCTACACGAACAATGAAGATTGCCCCTGTGTATTTATACGATGATTCTAGAATGAATTTTGTATATCCTCAGTGTATGTAGATGATCTGAATATCATCGAAACCCTAAATGATATAAAAGAAGCGAGTCTTACCTATAATCAGAGTTCAAAATTAAAGATTTGGGTAAAACCAAATATTGCTTAGACTTGTAGCTTGAGCATGTTTCAGAAGGTGTTAGAAAGGTATTTAGCAATAGGAGCACTTATGTATTTAGCAAACTGTACTAGACTGGACATCGCATTTGCCGTAAACCTATTAGTGAGATATAGTGCATAACCTACCAAAAGGCATTGGCAGAGAATAAAGGACATATTCTGATACATTCAAGGAAGCAAAGACCTTAGACTGTTCTATAGAAAGAATCAAGATCTGAATATGACTGCCTATGTATATGTCGGGTACTTATCAGACCCGCATGCCGTCAGGTCGCAAACAGACTATATATTGCTATGTGGTGGAACCACAATTCATGAAAATCATCTAAGCAAAGTATAGTATCGACTTCGATAAATCACTCAGAAATTATAGCACTGTACAAAGCCACACGAGAATGTGCTTGGTTTTGACGAATGGTTCACTACATCTAGAAATCATGTGGATTAAACATCATAAAAACTTTCACAATTATCTATGAAGATAATACAGCTTGTGTTGCACAAGTGCAAACGAGTTACGTGAAGAGTCATCTCACGAAGTATACCAACTCCAAGTTCTTCTATACACATGAATTACAAAAGATGGATGAAATAAAAATACTGCACACTAAGTCATGTAAAAATCTTACAGATTTATTTACTATGTCACTTGCAGCATATAATTTTGAAAGATATGTACGTTGAATTGGAATGCTGAGACTTAGAGAAGTGCAGAATTCAGGGAGATATTCTTCATGAACTCACTATTAAAACTTGATCACGAAGATCGAGTACCTAAAGAATACATCTTGTAGATAAGATAAAATTGGGAGATTGTACTCTTTTTTTCTTGATGAGTTTTCTTGAAATTTCTCAACTAAGATTTTTAATGAGGTAATTCGTGCAACACAACACAACATATATCATATATTCTTTCTCTAAATTTTTTCACTAAGTTTTTATGGAGTTTTAACGAGGTATGAATGTGTCGGATAAATGCCCAAGGGGGAGTGATAGGAAACCTAGGTCTGGGCTTGCAAGTCTGATCCATTGGTGGGCACCATCTACTTAATCTATAAATAGGGGGTCCTAATCATTGCAAAGAGTATACATGAACAGAGAAAGCAGTAAAAAAAGGAATTCCCCTCTCATCTCTCTGTGTCAAATTTATTATTTGTAATATTTTGTGTTTGATCCATCTATTTTACATAGGAGAGGAATCACTCGGACTGTACTCGCCAGCGACGGTTCCTCAACAATTTAGATGATAATTACTAAAACTAGTTGCTTTACCTAGCATCGTTAATGCTAACGACGGTGTTTAGAGCCTTTGAGGAAGGAACAAAATTAGAGATTGAACTATGTTTTTACATTCCTCTATGGCCCTGCTCATTTCGGATTCTCTGTTGGGCTTTTCATTTCTAGCTTCTAGTTTCTTAATTTCGTCTTCTCTAGCTTTTTAGCTTTTTTGGTCTTTCTTTTTTTTTTCCGTATGCCTTTGCATTGTCCATAATGGGCAAACATATTTTTTCTATTTTTTAATTTAATTACACAAAAAGCCACCAGCAGCTACAATACAAAATGGGCCTATTTGATATGGCTGTGGCTTATGATTTTTGGCTAAAATTGTTAAATTTTAGTTGTTTACAATAGAGATTACAGAGAGAGATACTCGCTCGCGATTTTGGATGGTATAGATGTTGGGCTTTTAACATGCACTATAATTAACTTGTAGACCCCGTCTTAAAAAATACTCCGTTTGAAAGTTAGGTACTGTAGCAAAAGCCAAAATCTAGTTTTAGAAGCCGAAAAAAATAGACCCTAAATCAGCTACATGCCAAACAGTAAAAAATAAGCCATAAATCACAAAAAGCCCAAATGAGCAGGGGTACAAGAGATGCACATAAGCTAACCTAGGCGCCAATATATCTATTGTATAGGATATGGGTATGGAACTCTCGAAAATCAGAACCATATAATATACCTATTGTATAGGATATGGATATGGATATGGAACTCTCAGAAATCAGAACCATATTCCCTAGGCATGCACCTCTTTCACCATAGACCAAGGTTGGGCTAAGATTGATGCAAAATCTAAACTCAAAGAAGGTACAATAAAACATTATAAATTTCAAGTATGTTCATGTTAAATACCTAAATAAATACTTATCTCCGTAAAAATTCTAATATGTATAATGTTGTCTCTATTTGAAATTTTATTCAAGTTAAGGAAAGAAAAATAAAATTAGTTCAGCTTAAGTTCTGCGATTGGCTTGTAAAAAAAGAAATACAAACAAAAATAACATAAAGATAGCAAATCATTACATACATTAATTGATAATGTTCTATTCTTAATCCTTTTTCCAACACCCCCACCGCAATCACTCAATCGATGTACAACATTTGCTTATACTCCCCAATTTTCTAAAAAACTAGAAAACTATGTCTTTCCTAACTTCTTGTAGTCTTCAATGTAAAACTTTGATTGATATTTACCTGTATGACAAATGGATAAAAAATGTAAACTCAAATAGTGTACGACAAATTTCAGTAAAATCCAAATAAATTTGTCAAAAAATATATCTTAATACAAAATAACAACTTCTCCTCTCCTTTTTAGGGTAGGGAGGGGGAAGGGCATTTGCCCCCCCCAAAAGTTCATTACAAAACTTATTTTGTTATGCGAAGAGTGTTGTGTTATTTTTCTTGTACTAAAGAGTGTAGAGCACTTGCTCTAGCATAGATGTATCCAAAATCTAAACTCAAAGAGGGTACAATAGATCCAAAATCTGAAGTCTATGGAAACAAAAGATAATAAATTCATACAAATTTGTTTGGAAATATACGTTAAATAAACTCTTAATTTTATTTACAATTTCGACAAGTTTGGAAAAATAAAGTTACAATAATATCTCAAGTGGTTGAGTGGACCACACATTCCCTACAAAGCAAAATAGCTTTTGTAGATGTATGATGGATCTCTATGATAAATAGAGTCATTGATATCCACACAAACACTATTGTCACTAATACAAGTAGATCTTGTCATACTCCATTTGTGAGAGGGTAGAGTCCCATCATGGTAATGTAGTATTTTGTTTCATCTAAAATGTTATGAGAGTGAGCGCCTCAATAGTCATGGTGATTTTATCCTATAATAGTGAGCTTCTTTTGGTTTGTGCCTCTAAATTTCTATTACGGTGATGAAGGACAATTTTGATATGAAAGGTGTGAAAGGCCTCTAAAATTGTAAAATAACAACCTAAACAAATGCAATTTTGACTGGCCGCAATCTCTGATATTTCACCACCTGTGCATGTAGATGTGCATACCCAAGTGTTTGTATTTATGCTAAATCGACTAAATACACATCGAAATTGCATCCAATGATACTGATTGGGCCAATAACAAAAAGAAAAGATGTCTCCAAAGCCTTCCAGGACATGTTATAAATGTCCACATCAGATATAATGGCAATTGTATGAAAAAGCGTCCAACGTAACATACATGTAGTAGTTGCTAGCAATTTCATCAATATCCATTGTGATTGTTTTGGTAACCCGAGTGGTTCCATCATGCATCAAGAGCTTTGGGGAGTGGTCATCAAAAGTGTTATTGGAGGTCAAATCAAAGTTTGGCTGCCAGAAGCACCCAGGTCAGATGCCAAAAGGATAATCACAAGTGATGTTGCCACACCTCTTTGGACAACCAATGAGCATGACATCTTACTAGCTTTCTAGGGCACAAGATGTTTGCACTACTCCCCCTCCCAATGAAGCAAGTAGGAGCGGAGGGAACATTGCAACTTCCAAGTGGCTCATCTGAATCACTTGAAGGATTTGTAGACACAATGTCTTTGAGCATATTATGCAAAAGAAATTAATTGATAAGAGAAATGACACAAGTGTTTGTGTTGAAACACACACTATTTTCTCCTTGGAACTTAATAAGCAAATGTAAGAATGATAACAAAGTTACAGACTCTTGCTATAGCAGATTAGTGAGGGGCCAAACTTGTGTAAACTTTGGAGACAAACTAGCAAAATGGTTGCCACTGGCCAAACAAAATTTTGTGCCAGCTACCTAATGGTAGAGAACGATGGCGAGAGATTACATGTTCTCTTTTTCCCAAATAAAGTTAGTCGAGCTAACACTAACACTTACATAACCCAAACCTTTTTTTTTGCCCAAACCTCTTTCAACAGAGAGAAATAGCAAGTTATCATGAGACATTATTTGGTATTGTTCTACTCCTAATCCTTTTCTTAAAGGGGGCATATGCCCCCTCCCCCATTCACTCAATACTACCCAATTTCTAAAGACATGTCTTCAATGTAAAACTTTGATTGATATATTTTTGTTATATATTAGCAAACAATTAATAAATTATTTTAATAAAAAAACTCATGAAAAATTTATATTTTCTTGTATGTACTAAGTTGAAGAGTGCTATGCCAACATTAATTTTTTAGGGTAGAGCGCTAGCTCAAGATGGAACAAAAATCTGAACTCAAAGGGTGCATAATAAATTTTAGTGAAATTCAAACAGATATGTGCAAAATTTAAATAAGAACTTATTAGACATTTAGCATTTTCTCCACTTTTTTGAGCGGGTAGGGGGCATTTGCCCCCATTCTGCTACCACTCACATTTAGTTTATTACAATGCTTTTGTTATAACTGTGTTATTTATCTTGTACTAAAGTATTTCTTCGAGAGTAGAGTGCTAGCTCCAGTGTAGATGTATCCAAAATCTGAACTCAAAGAGGGTACAATAGATCCAAAATATAATGTTGATGGAAATAAAAGACAGCAAAATTCATACAAATTGTTTAGGAATATCTCTTAAATAAACTCTTAATTGTATTTTAAATTTTTTGCAAGTTGGATGAAATAAAATAAAGTTACAATAATATTTTGAATTACTTTTCCCCCTCCTTTTGTTGTCATGAATTGCCTTAGAGAGGCTTGACTTGTTTCAAGTTCTTAGGTTCCTTTAAATTGTGTGTTGAAATTGAAGTTTTGCACTAAATATAAATATTATTAAATTTGTTAAAAAGTAAACTACATTATTGGTCCCTCAAAAAGATGGTTCTCAAGTCATATGGGCATGAACTTAAGAGTTGCGTTATTAGAGGGTATGTGATGAGGCAATAGGGTCTCGATCTTTCGATAGGATGATAATTTTATTTGGAGAAGAACGACTTTGATGATGCAATCTTCTAACCGATCACGACCAAAACACCAAGCAATCACTAAATCACACTTTAAGTCGTTATCAACCGTGCTAAGAATACGATTGACCTGACCACGAAGGTTTATTCCTACATGTAACTGAAAAACACGTAAGAACAAGATAATAAGCAATCTAAAAATTACAAATAGGATTAAAATACTCAATATGGTGGGATTCTGAATTGGTATTCAAGGTTGGTCTAATCAACACATGCCAATACATGAATTTACAATATAGCTAACTTTTAACTAAACGAAAATCAAGAAAACTAGAGGGGTGTGGTCTTCTTAAATAGGAGATGGGAAGCCATACATTACTAAAAAATAAGGGAATAGTACTATTCATGTGAACAATACAGCCATGAATAGTATGGGCCAAGAGGGGGGCGTCTTCCTCTTGGGCCCAAGCATTACAAGGCCCAATTTAGCCTAAACAGGTGATGTAAAACTTTTTTATGATTGTGGTGCATACAGAATGAATTTATAGGTGAGGCTAGATCCGTTAGAAAGAGAATGAGATAAACTTTTCATCAAGTATTCGTAGACCTCAAACAAACTTCGTATGTGAAAGTTATACATATTTGAAGTCAGACCTGCTAGGCTAAATCCGAATAGAATTCCAAAACATGTCTAACTTGAACTCTTGTTTGACTTGGACCAAAAGTGACATGGTGACCTTAAGAAAGAGTTGGAAAAGATGTCGACTTGATCTTGATATGTTGATTGGCTTTCCTTTAAGTGGACCCCAACCATGAGATGGTAGTATTGATGCAATTCTCCTTATATAGCTGTGCAAATATATATTTTCATCATTAGGTAGCATTATATTCTCATTTAAAATATGTTGAAGCTGAAGAAACAAATTCACCTTTTGTTCAATCCTGATATTGGGTACTATGGTTGTATATATTTGTGGCATGATCACATCAGTATATGGTTCATGACTAAACTTTATCACACTTAACTTTGACTTTTTATGGAAAGACTTTTGTTTATGGTCACTGTTGTGGTGTTCCCCACTTTCTTAGCTCTATGCATCACCAGTCATAGACTTATATTTTAGCCAAAACTTTGTACAAGTGCCATGGCTTATTTTGGCCGCCGTGGAAAGTTTGGCTTGCTGCTCTTTTGGTAAAACAAATGTGGCAAATTCATTCAGTAAGGCCCTCCCCTATTGTTCCCGTCAAAAGGAAAAATAAACAAATGTGCCAAATTGTGAGAAGCAACCATGGATGTCAAATTTTGGGTTACGGAGATTTGGTAACTTCCATATTTGGCTTCAATTTAGTTTGTTGACAAATTTTGGTTTTCTTGCCAAACTTTTGCCATTCATGGGCAAACAATTTGATAAGCAAACTTTCTTGTTTAAGAACTGAAAGTTTGGCAAATATTGGTGGGGCAATTTTGGTCACCACCAAACACATCCTCCTATATAATTAAGCCAAGATGACTCCAAACCTTATTTTCCAAAAATTTTAAAAGACTAGGCATTTCTGATGAGACACTGAAGCAAAGTAGAGAAGGCACAACCCAAATGTAGGTACAAGAACACAAAAGGCAACTATACAGTATAAACACAACAATTAATCACGGGTTTGTAAAAAACACACTTTATTTTCAGGGAGGAAAGCAATTCTTTTGGGCTACCGTTTATAATTTTTGGTCGTAGCTTATTAGCCTAGTAAATAGTGATCGCTGAAAGTAACCGAAGTCAAAAGTCGACTAAAAAAGCTGAAAAGAAAGGGAAAAAAGATTGGATTCGAATCGAGTCACTGTTCAGTTCTCAGTGGATGCCAATTGTACATCCCCAGTGCAACGTACTGCAGCCCCCATGTTCACCTGATCTCTTGCAAAATCCAAAACCCTTTCTCCAAAAGAAAAAGGGAACAACAATCAACAAATGAGGTAGGGTTTGGATTCCATCTCAGGCTTTCCACTCGGATATGGACTGCAGGTCTGCAAGATCTAGCTGTGCCAGAACCATTTGTCCCCTGGAGGCACCATCATTCGGCCACGTCACCCTTCACTCACCAGCTTGCACTGAAATGTTATGCGTACAAACATTTCTTCGCTAGACACCCCGGGCCACCGCCATCGATGTGTCACTGACAAGCGGCCTCTTCTCAAGCATGTCTATTGGTGTGGCCCGTTTATCAGTAACTCATTGGAGGGGTACTGTACGCTTCCGTTAACGTGTATCAGTCGGGGCTAGGGAACCTTTGTACACATATCTTGCATCATTGTCTTTGACAAGTCATCACATTACGATATCGATTAGTACTTAATTAGCAGGGTGCAAACGGAGCAAATAATTTTCGTTCAACCGAAGGTTTACGGAGTAAATACGAAAGAGGTAAATAAGTATCTAGTACTATCCGTGTCTGACTCTGACTCTAAGAAAAAAAATATAGAATAGAATATGGAATGAGTGATATACATCCGTATATATACGTATGTCAAGTGATATAAGGAAGCCTGTTATGATTTCACTTAGGAACAAGATAACATGTAGATAGATTATCACATCTAAACAGTCAGAAAATATTAAGTGCTCTTTCTTCGACATCTTGACAATTAAATCTCTCCGTATTTGCTTTGATTGTATCCTACTGTCCAATGCTCTATGTAAAGAAATGGATAATTTTCATTCGACCAACTATACTAAGGCTTATAGAACGAATACGAAATGAAAAATAGGTATCTAATATTATCTATATTTGACTCTGATTCTAAAAAATACGAAATAGAATACAATATAAACGATATTCGTTTATATCTATTTCGATTGCGCCCCTATCAATTAGTTACGTGGCTCAATTAATTAGGTATCTGACCGTTCAGGCTAGAGTAGCTAGCAGGAAGTTTCTTCATCCGAATCAAGTTGTGTGCGTCGTCAAACGTCAATTAGTAATCGCTTTCTTTATTCATCGTCCGTGATTATTGCCTAACGCTCTTGTCGTTGATTTCTGAACGAATTCATCGTGACACGTGCTTGCGATCGGGATCGACCGGTGTTCTACATGTGTGCGACGCTGAGGATGCGATGCGCATGACGTCATCACTGACCTGTTCCGCGGTCAATTATTATACAGGCTGCAGATAAGGAGGATTGATTTGCGATGATCTGATGGGCCATTTGGCTCCTCCCTTTCATGCACCAGCAGCAGATTGCTTCCATGGCTGTCCTCCACCGCACTTAAAAACACATCAAGTTCCGCTTTGAAAGAGGGCATGGCACCAAAGAAGAAGATAGGCCTGGTGTAACAGCCCAAATGTCTGCTATCAGAAAATAGTGTAAGATTTAAAACTTTTGAGTTGCTTCTTGTGATATATGGATTTTCCTGATGTGTGATTGAGGTTCCAACTAAATAAAAGAATAATGAACGTGCAATCTAGAATGAACTACAATTTAAAAAAATACTATTTATTAGAAGGCCAGGTGTGAAATATGAAAGCAAGCTGCAACTTGTTAAATCAAAACCATGAGCTGGGCTCCAGGATAAAACAATGGGGTTTAAACAAAGGAAATAAAAACTTAAAATTCAAATATCAAAAATCCAGAGTATGAGCTATTGAGTTGCATGCAACAATCAATTCATCCAAAAGCTTAAGCTGATGAGAAAATGTAGACAATTCACTTATACTTCAACATGAGCAAGTAACAGTATATAAAAATAAAACACGAGTCTAAGGTTTTAAAATGAAATCATGAATCGAGACTAATAAAGCCAAAATCCTATAAAAGGCATTATGAATAAAAGTCAATGTTAAATCAGAAGCGATTGTATTAAGACGTAGAAAACCCTTTGGAGTTCAGTTCCATTGCCATGCAGGAGCCCCAATAGCACCCTAACAGATGTCCGAAAAATTTAATGTCAGTCTGGGTCGAATTCAAAACTATTTAGCCTCAAATTGAGTTAGCAATTTAAAATAGTAATCAAATATGTAAAATTCTAGAAAAATAAAATTAAAACTTAGAATATGTTGGGCGGTCCCTGTGGGCCCTAGCCCATTTTTCTAGTCCACTGGGCCCATGGCCCGGCCAAAATTGACCTGAGCTGGCATGGTTGCTCCCAGGGGCGCTCGGTGCGCGTCGCCCCTACGCCGTGTGCGCATTGGCGCCACGTTGCGCGGACCACGGCGCCATGCCCACCATTGGCGCCATGGCTCGCGCTCGTCCCCATCGTCCTCGCCCATGTCGCACCCTGCCTTGGCTCGCCCACGTGTCCTCAATCCACCCCTGGCCTCCCCTCTCCTTCTCTCTCTCTCGTGCGCCATACCCCACCGTGCCACGACACACGTTGCCTTGTGCCCCTCCTTGCGCCATGCTTGGCCATACCTGCACACCATTACCCCCACGTAGCGCCGTGCGCCCCACGTCGCATCCCATATCTTGAGCCACATCGTGCAACACCGCCGCCATTGGCTCCAACGCCCATCCGAGCCACCGCCTTGGCCCCCTCACATCGCCAACCTCCCTCGTTGGCTATCAAATGTCCCACAAATCTCCAACCTCCTCACCCCACTCCACCGTACCTCCCACCGAGCAATTGCCCCAGCATCACCCGTAGGCCGTTAGAGGCTGATGAGGACATCCCGATTGGACCGATTACGAGCACAAGCCAAAAAGATTAAACAATAGGTGAATTCGCTCCTAGTTAAATTTAGCGCTAATTTATATGAGAACTAATTACTGCCTAATGCTAATGCTCTAATTGTTCTTAAGTTTGTGCGGGAGGACAGTGCGCCAAGGAGTAATGGAACAGAACGAGCCACGCCTATGACCACTCCTTCGACTATATCTACGACCACTCCTTTGACCATGCCTACAACCACTCCTTCGATCACATTTAAGACCACATCTATGACCGCTCAAAGCTTCATTGGCCATTTGGACCATCCAAAACCCTAGCTGATGATCGGGCCCTCCGAAGACAATTGGACCGTCTGAAGGCTCGGTGGACGTTCGGATCGCCCAAAGGGTCAGCTGACGATCGGGCCGTCCAAAGACGATCTAACGATCAGAAGGCTCGATGAATGTTCGAACCGTCCGAAGGGCTCGGCTAATGATCGGGCCGTCCAAAGACAATCAAACCACCCGAAGACTCGGTGAACGTTCGGACTATCCGAAGCTTTGTGTCGATCGGATCATCCAAAGCCTTCAAGAGCCGATCGGACCGTCCAAAATTCTCGGTATTGTTTGGACTGGTCGCATCAGATTTTCAGGTGGGGCAAGCTACAATGCACATGACGGGATAGAATCAATGTGATTACAGGACGGAACCAATGGCAACACAACAGAGTCTTTTGGTATTAAGATAGCTAATAGGAAAGTATTGCTTTCTTGTCTTAGAGTCTATTTTTGAGTTGCGATTGGATAGTTTTATATCTCATAAGTCAGTTTGGAACTAGTACTATTTAAAGGGGCATGGGTTGTATTCTTCAAAAAAGAAAGGACCATGAATAAACAATTTTGAGAATTATACTGTTGTTTCCTAAGTTAGCCAAAGCGCACCTTGAGGGAATCGGGAGTATCTCTTTGCATTTATTCTTGTGAATCTAAAGGTTTTGCAGGAGTATCACATCTACTTTTGTGTGGTTGGGTAGACGGAATCACTAGCGTGTGGTTGGACAAATTCTTTTGTCATAGGTTGTTGTTCTAACAGTAGTTGGCGCCATTGATTCGTCAGGTTGCACGGATCTAAGTTATCATCATCGATTATACATCGTGAATATCGGACATCCCCTGTATCAGAGGTGCTCATCTTCTTCCGCTTTGACCAATCGGGAGTTGGTTCATTATGCAGTCTTCGGTCAATTTTGCATGGCTGAAGCATCTTCGTAGCTCTATTAGCATGACCACACCACCGCTTGGATCGCCGACACCCCCATAATGCTAGTGACATGCTCCTCACTCGTCCACCGCCGATTTCTGTCGACCACTCGCACCGGCCATCCTCGAGCCATGCCGACCACCCAGGTAGCCTTTTGACCACCCGTAGATGCTCCATGTACAAGGGATTGGCTAGAATTGCCATGTAGCACCCTACCTCCATGTGTCCTGTTCTGCCACCACACGCGCCCGCCGTCAGCTACCGCACTTGCTGAATTAGCCGATGAGTTTTCGCTCAGAGGTGCGTGTTGACCTGTAGATTCCATTTTTGGTGTGCTGAGGACTGACCGTCTCTTCCTTTGCCAGCAGTAAGCTCCCCTCTCACTAATGGGAAGAAGACGCACTGTAGCTATGTGATTAGTTTAAACGATTGGTTAATTAAAGCTTATGACTATGATTTAACTCGCTAAACATTCACTGGTCGGTGAGCCCATTCATTAGTTAAGGCGATGAGTCTATGATGTGTGGGCCTTTATTTAAAAATTCATTTGAAACCTATTAAAAGAGTATGGGCCACGACATGTGGGCCTAGGGTACTGTTTATATAGTAACTGGCCCCACCTGTCAGTTACAATGGGTTTTTCCAATTAGAAAACAATTCCAAAAAGAAATTAAAAACCGTGGCCCCCACCTATCACACACTGTGCTAATTTAAAAAAATAAAAAATAAAAACCACTATTCTGTTAGAGATAGAAATTCTCTCTCCCCTTTTAATTTCTAGAATTATTTCAAAATGCAAAATTTGAAATAGCATAACTTCTTCATTTAAGTCCAAATTGGATAGAACCAATTTATAAATCCATCTAAATTCAAGATCTATCCAATGGAACTAAAATCATTAATTTAAGAGTTTATTTGAATTTTATTCTCCTTGGCTAATTTTTATCCAAATTTTCGTGCAATGTTTAAATAGATATGAAGCCTAAGAAGAAAAAGAAGAAGAGGCAAGTCAAGATCCACAAGACCAGACAACTTGTGAATAAGGTAATTCAATACTTTGATCATGTTTAACCTATATTTTATGTAAATTAATTATGTTTAAATTATCAAATTGCATGCTATTAATTCGTATGCAAATCTATGTCTGTTTAATATCCTAGTTACATTCCCATTATTCAGTTGTTAGTATAACAACCCCATTGGAACATTCGAGCATCCAAACCTTGTCATCCTAGAAAATTATAATGGTAACATTCTTGAAGTAAGTCTATATTACACGCCATGCTTAGGGATGCTTAGATACCCGGGGCACGCACATGCCCCAAGCATCACTTTCAATCACGATAAACTGATTTGAGGAGTCACTGGTGGAAAAAGATTGGTATGATGTATCATGGTTAATTTATGCTTTGAAAATCCCTAACATGCTTATTTATCTAGACAAATGGTAAGGGAGAATGGTGCAGTGGATGCATGAGAATATGAGGCTTGGGGGGTAGACCCGTCCAAATAACCCTAAAAACTGAATCTTGTCATAACTTGGCCTAGGTGGGGGAGTGGCGTAGTGCAAGTGGCAAGGATACGTTTCGGCTTGAATAGGACACCAGTAGAAGGGTGAAGTTCGTCAGTTGCACTAGTCGTTGTGAAAAGTTGTAGTCCAGTTGCGCTAGTCATTACGGGAACATCCCACACAACTTATGGGACCCACTGTGTGTAGGAGATGCCCATATAGGTGAGATGTACAAAGGGGCGAGGTAAATTGAAAGATTATTGTGCTGATCTCCTTATCTGCATGACTAAGCAATCATGCAGGTAAAACAGGATGATTGCCTCTTGTGGGTAAAATATATAACCTCTGCAGAGTGTAAACTATTCTAACAGTTGTCCCCACAGGCATGGAAACTTAATATTGATATAGTTCTATTTCAAAAACTTTGTGGGTGGGATAAAAGTGTGGGGGAGTAAACTCGATTAACAAAAATCGAAAACAAGTGAACCGGATCATTATGCCTACAAAGACGCGCCCGACCTAGCTGGAGGAGTTGATGAAGGGAGCTAGGACGATCTTATATTCACATTGGTTTTAGTGAGCAAACTTGATGGAGATTGTGTGCACATATATTATCTAATCTTAGATAACATCTGTCACCCACTTTTACCTCCAGTCGCTTGCCTGTGGATACCCTTGGTCCTACTTTTTCTTACTATTTCTTGTTTTCGCTTTTCATATATTGTAAATATTTGGCCTAATCGGCCCTTTTGTAAATTAGTGATGCTAGCACAAGGGTACCCGCTTACACTCGATTGGGTTTATCATCACATGTGTATTTAACTTTGATATGTATTACTAATGTTGGTATGATTTAAGTAATGTATGACATGATTTAGTAATGTATCTGTAAGCACTATCTATTAACATAGGGAATAGTGCGGTAGAATCATAGAGAATTCTGGATTGAAAAATCCAGATTCGACACCTTGGCTGAAAGGAATTGGATGACAACAGGAGACACCGGCCCCCTTGAAACCTCTTAGGAATGGGTCACTGAGAAGACCAGGCCCCTCCATCGAATCTCCTCTTCTGGCCACCACCAGAACCCCAGAAATAGCAAAACCACCAATAGCCTATCTTTCCTTGGTGAGCACTCTCTTAAACTCCATACCCTTATCCTGATTGACCATAGAGTTGAAGTCACGCAGATTTGTCGCTCCCAAGACATGTCGATACTTCTGGTTAAGTCCCCTACAGAACCTCTTGGCCTTCTTACGGTCATCACCAGCCATGGCTGGCACGAAGCGGACTAAGTTATTGAACTCCACCTCGCACTCTACAATAATCATCTTTCCCTATACGAAGGTCGATAGGGCATGCTCCATCCTATTAAGGAAGGACTCTACGTAAAACTTCATCTTGAGTTGCTCAACAAAATTCTCCCAAGTGATGGTCCTTGGGTAGGGGTCCTAGCTAAAAGAACCCCTTCTCACCAAATGTCCGTCTGACCCTTCATCTGAAAGGCTACAAAGCGACCCTTCAATTGTGAGGTCATCTCCAGGGCTCCAAACTGTCTCTCCATGTAGTGTAGCCAATCTACTACTTGGACCATATGCTCGCTCCATCGAAGGTGTCTAAATAGAGGGCCATCCACTTGCAAAGGCTTATCCTCACCTCCAATGGAGTCGGTGCAGCAACAGGGATAACAATAGGTGCATGGGCAGCAGGAGGAGCTGCTTGCGCATGTTGATGAAGTTCATTGACCTTCCTTTGAATGTCCTACAATAAGGCGAACGACCTCGCTGCGCACCAACGGCTAGCTAAACAACCAAAGCGACCTCCTCACCCGCCTCACTAACATTCTCCTTAGCCGGGATGGTGGCATCATCAAGCCATGCCCACGACCACGCCGCAGCCTCTACCACATCCACGGCCTCTACCCTAGCCATAACTGACCACCAGAAACAATAATCAAGATCACATCCACGGCCTCTACCCTAGCCAAGACCACATCCACGGCCTCTACCCTAGCCATAACTAACCACCAGAAACAACAATCAAGAATTCAGCTCAAGAACAATAATATCAAATCAATCATATGACACTAATTTAGGTGACATCTCAATACTCATTAAAATTTATATAAGCTAACGGAAGAGTAAATGCAATACAAGACACAATTCCAACCTATTGTGCACCAATGTGTTAATTTGTTTTATGTTAATTAATTATCCTAAGTTAAATTTTAGTAATAAACAATCCTAAGTTAATTTTTTTATCCTAAGTTAAATTTTAGTAATAAACAATCCTAAGTCAATTTTTTACTTCATTAAATTACCAACGCTAGGTCAAATTTTAGTTGATTATCTAAATAAGTTATTATCTTATCCACCATGGACCTAACACCCGCTCTGATACCAACTGTAACACTCTAGTCCGACAAGAGCCTAAATGTCACCAGTAACTACAATTCCTTACCAATTTTAACCATTCCATACATATTACCATCAACTATACTTCAACCATAATTTCACAAGATGATTATGTAATACAAATTTAACCACAAGATAGGAACATCGAATAACATTTAATAAAAAGAATTGAGTTTAAGTCTAATCAAAGGACTACGACAAATGGCAACATTCTAATATCATTATGTTCTAAGGAAGACCATTATTCAAAACTAAGATTTGCATGACTAACATTATTCATTTCTAATAATGAATGATTAAACACTAGGTGATAAATGAAGCGATGACGGTGCAAGATCAATCATGTTTTACTCCTCACCTATGTATGTCGTCCTCATGGATCACCTAAAAACAACAATAAAAGTATGGGTGAGTCTACGACTCAACAAGCACATAATAGGATAATAAACGATATAAAACATGATACCAAGTATTTATGTCAATTCACAAATATCTCAATTTTATATATTTCTTCTCATTAATACCATATACATATCTCATCATCTCATTTATCTTTTCATAAAAGCACTGCACATGTCTCAATTTCTTTTTTTGCATATATCGGTATAGTAGAGTGTTCTACCCGTCGATGTCCACTTAAGCCCACCCTTTTCACGTGGGGACCTTAAGCCTGCCCTTTTTCATACGAGGACCTCATGTCCATTTCCGTGAAGTGCCTACCGAAGTAAGTCTTTCTCTAGCCACTTCCATGGGTCGCCTACACAAAGTAGGCTCTAGAGGGCCATACAGCTCACCTTCTTCCATCATTAATGATCATTATGCAAATACGATGATTCATTTATTCATTAATCATTTATCAACATTAATCTCTTATCATCAACACCATTTAATCCATAATCATATGAGCATTATACAAAGCAAGTGTAAACATATAAATCAGCATGTCAAGTACTTTATTTACATAAATCAACAATAACAACAACCCATGTTATCATTCTGCCATGCACTTGTCTTTTCTAACCACAACAGCTAGATTCATGCGAAGATGACACCAACCCCGAAGTTATTTCTCCTATTGTAAATATCCAGCCTCAACGACATGCCACAATAGTACATAATCATCAATTAAATAACATCGCTCCTACATGCCTTCGATCCCACAATACTCCTCCTTTACCAGACAGTTTTCCCTATTGTACTGATACTAAAAACAACATAATTCTCAACTCCCGAATCCTAACATGGCAAACCATATAAGTTTTGGAATTTGCATAAGATTTTCTATATTTTCTTAGTTGGCTACAAACCCTGATTAATCCATTTAACCCCTCGTTTTTAACCCCAAAGACTATTATGTTACCTTATTGGATAGCAGGTTTAACAATTATATATATTAATTTACCCATGAAAATATAGCAAACCATACCACTTATGAAATCTAAAGAAAATTATCCACCTTTATTTAGTTATGCTTATAATTTAATCTATCCACCTACCAGTCAAATTTGTAGTTTTCCACGACTACATTCTAGTAGTAATCGATTTATGGACAGTAGTCTTCACAAAGCTATAATTTCTAGTCTACTCGAACAAAACTCATGTTCTTAGACTCTGTGGAATCCTTAGACAATTACCAACAACTTTTATTTTATGTCCAAGTTATGAAACAAAACATAATGACCCAAAAACTAGGCCCTAACATCTGGATAGCAACCTCAATGAAACCTAGCATCAACAATTCACCCCAACGCTGCTCCTCTACTCTAATCCAGCACCAACATGATAACATAATCAATTCACAATGTCATCACAAAAGTAACAATGATCGAGGATTCTACCTACAAGTCAACGAATGGCTGGGCCATCAAAATCGCTGGAACTTCACCAATTCCCGCACGTTCCCTGCTTTGATGCACCACCCGAACACCCCACAACATGTCCCGCACGATCGTCGACACCCCCTGGACAAGGTGACGAGATTAGACCTCACAAACGACACATGGGCCAACAGGGAACATGAGGAGATGGCGAGGAATGGCGGTGGCGCTCTCCGAGCGTGCATTGGAGCAACGCAACACGACCAAGGCACGCAGCGCGGCACCAGCTAACGGGGCCTTACCTCGGTGGTGGCTCCCGGTGTGGCCTTCCCCTCGGCAACAAGCAACAACAGGCGGATGGCGACAATGGCCACAACAGGGAGTGGAGCATAGGGGTGGCAGCGCCAAGAGGGAGGCAGGAAGCGGCTAGGGTTTGCCCCCCTTCGACCTCCTTTTAAAATGGCACGCATGAACTCTAAGTCGGTTGCTCCCTCCATTCGCTTCGGCCTTGGAATGAGTGGGTGACTCCCCTGTCTCTTTTATCCCCTTTCCTCTATTTGCACAAAGGTCCTTAGGATGGATAAAATTAGAATATTACATAATTATTGCAAATCTATCAACAAAATGTAAAATTCATCACTACACAAAATATAACTAGATACAAGTTCATATTTGATAACTACATCGAGTCCTCGTAATTTTAAACAGAAACTGAAATTTGGAATGAAACCATAAGTACTATCATGATAGTATGATACATCAAATTCTTAATTTGTTATTATTATTTAGTTATTTCAGTAGTAGTACGTCACTGCCATTGTGTCACTGGCTCAACTGCTCTGCTCCCTATCCCCGCCGATAAGCCTCGGTGATCCCTCTCGCCTCTTGATCTCCTCCGCTCCTTCCCACCATTTCCCCCTACTCTCTCCTCCCCGTCGGCTTCCCTTGGCCGGCAAACCGTCCGCCTCCGCCGAGCCTCCTGGCGCCGGTGGTTGCCGCCCGTCGAGCCGCCATCCGGTGAATCCGCCCCATGTTCTGGGTCTGGGGAGAGAGAAACACCATGCGATCCAAACGATACTACTCTAAATCTGATTGCTGTAAACTCCGGTTTCGCCATCATCGCCACGCAGCTCGATTGACAGAAAATCAAGGGCTGCGCACACGAATTCGATTGATCTGTCGCGAAGACCGACGTGTACAACCTTAGAACCTTAGGTTATCATGGTTATTTCCGTCCAGGTTTCGTACGCGGGCGCTGTTTATTACGATTATTCTCCCAAGGATATATATGCCCACATGTTACCGCATTGCAAGTCTTCAACTCAAGCAACTGGCAGATTTATATATGCTAACGGCAGATCAAAACTGCTAGGCTACAGGTTGCTTCCTGCGAAAATTACATTTGGCTTCCTGAAGTCGCGTAGCAAGATATAGGATGCCAACCGATACAGGTTCCCCCACCAAACTAGAGTGACTACTTGCCACGTCTTATGGGAGGAAAGAAGGGTGAGACAGTGACCCATAAGCAGCAGCAGCAGCAGCAGCTTTGTGCTTTGCACTTGGAAGTTCATATCAGTACATTGGGGCTATAGATAGATGCCGGCTGAAGACATCACAGGCATGATGACGAAGGACCTAGCATCAGTACCTGTAGGCGCTTTCAGCGCCATATTTGCTTCTGATGTTGTTGTAGTGATCATACTTTGGATCGCTGTAATCCACGGGCTTCGTCTCAGCGGGCTTGAGCTCTGGATGGCCGGTCCCATAGCCGACCTCCCCACTCTTCTCCCGGTGGCGGTGGCGGAGCCGGTCTTTTGGGACCTTTGCACTTGCTTGAGCTGCTTCGGACGAGCCATAGAACTCAGCGTATTCCTGCCTCTTGGAGGACCTGTGCTTGCTTGACAGAGTAGACTCCCTAATCTTGGATGACTTGATGCTCTTCTGGGTCTTTGGTGCCATCTCGTTTACAGCGTTCGGAGCATGTAGCGTCTCGGTCCTCATTGGGGTGCTACTCAGCTTCTGGGCTATTGGGGTCTCCTCTCTGTCGTCAGGCGTCACAAGCCTGTCTTTGAGCGGGGTGAGGTCCGTTTTTCTCTTTCCGCGTAGCAGGCGTAGTGGGACAAGGCTGAGAAGTAGATTGCCCACTCCTTCAATAGCAAGTTTCAGTAGATCAGCAAGAAGTGTCCCAAAAGATGGCCATCCAGCACTTGGTTCCTCTTTCAGGCTCTCCACAACCAAAGGTGGCTTCCCCACGGTGCTGCTCTCTTGCAGCTCATCTTCAGGGGCTTCTATCTGGATTAGGATCAACAGAAAATAGGAAACAACGATTAGAATTTTTTCTGTTTCAGACCATTATAACTGAGACAAGAACAGGGATATAATTTAACAATGAATTGGAATTCTTTAAAGCAAAGCTTCAACAAAATTAATACTACTAAATTCAGGTGGAAAAGTAAATGGACAACTGAAACCTAACATACACAAACAGCTACCTTTTCAGAACTTGATGGCCCAAATCCATGTTGCACCACAGAAAAGAGATATCCAGCCAAAACAGCACCAATGACCAGTATGATATCTGAAAAGTAACAAAGTAACATCAATAATCAAGTCCATAGTCCACACAACTATTTTTTGCAAACAGTAGATGAAGTACATTAAGAAGTAATCATCAACATTGATTGGTTTTTCAGATACAATCAGCATGAAACTAATCATATATACAATACTTATCATTTGCATAGGGGCATTCGTTTTAGCGATGGCTTCTGGCTGAAATTTCACGGTAGCTGGCTTTTCTTTTACTGTAGCTGATTTGGCCTTTTGTGCATAGTTAAATTTAAAAAATGTAAAAATAGAAAAAATATGTTAACCCATCACGAACAATGCAAAGGAATACGGGAAAAAAATACAAAAAAGCCCAAAAATCTAAAAAATTCAAAAAAGACGAATTACTGAATAGTGAAAAAACTGAAGCTGAAACGAGCGGGGCCATGCAAAACATCAATGATTTTTGGTAGCCACATAAATGTAGCAATATTAATCATAGAGAAACAGATCTGTTAGGGACTCAGGAATCTAATCATTGACTCAGATAGTTCCACGATTCCAGCCGTGCTTCATCACGGAAGTGCCAGTGATAAAGTGCCTAGATATAGGTGGGCTCGACCGGGCTTAAGCTTTGGCTTATTACTTTTTACTATAGTAACTAGCTTTTAAACGGTATATCTTTTTAAGACAGAGTCTATAGATATATTGTAGTAGACACTGTACTAAGTTCAGCTATATCATTCAAATAGCATGCGACTGTTTTCCTCTGCGTACTGTCTCTTGCGAATAGTCAGAATTCAAAAACTATAAACCAAAAATCAAAACCACAACCCAAAAGAACCCACTCATCTAAGATTCAATACAGTTCAGTAACAAATTTACGATCAACATCATCAGACATAGCATGTTCATCTACGGTCCACTTTTTTACTCTTTAGGATAAAACCTTGATGGGGAAAAGGTTTCATATGTTTTTATAAAAGAATGAGAAAGTGACCATCTCTCATCTACATCATGAGTAATTACAAGAGGTTCAGAAAAGATAAATAAATGGTACATATACAAATTTCTAGAGGAACTGCTAGTCTGCTATGTGCGATGATTTTCTTAATGAAGTAACACTACATCTACATTTCTGATATCAGTCGCATGGTACTATAGGAACTACATTTGACAGATATATTCATACTGACATTATCATATAATCATCCATCATTTCTTCCAATTATAAATCTAGGTCCTATTTTGGTACCTCCAATTAAAAATATCAAATTTTTTTGTGTCACTGACATATGGGATCTGACCAACTTATCAATGCCAAGAAAGGACCAAAATGGTCTTCAAAAAATTGTAGGTCCTAAATGGAACCAAATCTAAAGCTAAGAGGACCAAACTATGAGTTTATTATGGGAGTTTAATGTAAACAAGATAATTCTGCGGTGTTAATCACATAAATAACATCATGTATATATATGTAACAATTTGGCTAAAGATCAGACTAAATTCTATAACAGCAAATCCAAACAGTGTCAACACAACGCTCAACGAAACAACAACAAAAACTCCCCTTGAAACAAGGGGCTATCCCTGTATAAAAACGCTTCTGACATATTTTCACTCATTCAGCTAACCATCTCAGCAGAAACTTTTGTTACAGGAACTCAACAACATGGTGAATCCTGGTACGTGCAATCTTCTTGCAGAAGGGCAATTACTACCTTTTCCTAGCAGAAACATCTACATTGATAATAAATAGAAGAGTGAAGGGAATGAACCTGAAGATAGAAGTGTAGCATCCTGGTAAGTACAATCTTCTTGCGGAAGGGCAATTTTCCGAAGCGCAGCATTTCCACGGTCAATAACCAGCAGAGAGCACATTTTCTTCACATACACCACATCAAAATCAGTAGAGAACTTTGCATCTTCACTGGGACCATCCCTATACCCTGGGATATTTGATTTTCCACCTGCAATAGTGGTCACTCCTGCACAGAAATTTCATTCACCGATTGTTTAATGCAATACTAATGCATAAATCACGTATCTATTTAATCATAGCTCACCTGATTCCCCAATCTTTCGGATTGCCAAGTTCGCTGTATCAGCAACGTATACATTTCCGGTATCATCCACGGCAACACCTGTGGGGCGCTTGAATCGTGCATCACTCGGTTTACCGTCTATATGGCCGGAATGCCCCTGGAAAGAACCAGCAACGAGTCGTCCCCTGCTATCTGCAGAGCTTCTACCATCAGTCCCAGTAGACACACTACTAGACTTATGTTTACAGCATTTAGGTGACACGTCTTTAAAAATAGAGACATGTTTAAGTTCTCTTTCCTTTTTCCCCCTCTCTCCAGTGCATTTCTCTGTATATGCATTCTTTTAGTTAACTGGAGACCCAAATGTGTTTATTACTTTATGAGTGGATGGAAGTCCAATTTCTGCAGGCATGCCCTAAATTCAGTCACAATAAGGTACCCTTGTATCTTACAAATCGATAATGGTATTTCGCATGGAAGGATCAGTTATTCGAGCATTGCTATTTAAAACATACCTATTACTACTTAGGAAAGATCTCAAAATATTTTCATATTTAGGAATTATCCACAGGTATGTTTAACAACATCTGCTTGAAAAGTAGCATCTGCTATTTTTTTAAAGAAAAATTTGCCTTGACCCACAATATGTTATGCTAATTCTGGCCACTACTGAAAAAAAAATCCACTGACAACATACCACAAAACAAAGTCCTATAAAAATATAAAATATGCACAATAGTACTTGAAATGAATCGACAATTACTGAACAAAGGACAGCAGAAAGAAAACATACACTCAGATAGCGGCGGAGTTACTCGCACAATGTTGCTATGTGCTGAGTCCACTGCAAGGAGCTCTCTGCCCTCAACAGGGGACACCCTAATGGTGTGAGGCGTGACACCAAGCTTGTCTCCTTCAACAAGCGTCTCCACAAAGTAGCCACTCTCAAATTGCAGCGCCACATTCCCATCTGCCACATCAGAGAAACACCCTAACCATGAGATCAAAGTCAAACAAGAACACAGAAATCACCAGATGTTATAACTCATATTCACTAACTGGGGTTGCAATGAATTAAACCCGAATCAGTTCAACTTTGCTGGATATGGACTCGGCCCAGATCATTTTAGAAACGAGAGGATTCAACTTCAGCATGAGCTATCCGAAACAAAATGGTCTTTGAAGGCATAATACTGACAATGGAGAATGGAAATCAAATTGGATATACAGTCTTGATAAATTAAAGAAAACTGCACATTCTTTTCCTCCTTTTCTCTCTTATAATCACTACTTCTTTATATATATTTATCCAGTAGGATCCTTTCCTACTGTTACAGTCAAAAAAATTTCAACATGAGCTTGACTATACTCAGAAGCATGTCTGTGCTTTAGCTCACGCATAGAGTACCAGCTGAACTCAAAATGTTTGATCCTTTTGAGACCATTGTGGTTTGTGAATCTGCTCTGGTTTTCATTTTTTTCTCTCTCCGTCATTCATGCAACAAGAAAACTTGGCTAAAGTGCATCGAGGTAAAGGTGATTTACTCCATCATAAAGATACAAATTCATTTTGTATCAAGTTAAGAATGAGACCAAGCTCAAAACGTGGTTTGTATTAAAAAAAACTAGAAAGTACTAAATCAACTTGACTAGTTTCTTTTCGAGCTGTGCTTCAGACATGTCAGAGATGAGGGCCTGTTCTTTTTTGTTTTGGCTTATAGCTTATGGCTGCGACTTTTGATTTTTGGGCTATTCGTGAGAGAGAGTACAGAAACTCACGGGCGATTTTGGCCGATATAAATAAAGTCGCTACAGTGTGTACTATAATCAATTTCTAGATCCCACCTGGAAAAGATACTCCATTTGAAAGGCCTGGAAAAGATACTCCATTTGAAAGCTAGTTACTGTAGAAAAGCCGAAAAGTAGTTTTTAGAAGCTGAAAAGAAGAGACCCGGAGGTAGGGCCAACTAGCTATGTCCAGAGATGATTAGCTTCTTCTCCTGTCTCTCCCTTTTCTTCTACTCTCTCTTTTCCCGTTTACCTCTTCCTCCAAGTCTCCAAGACCTGTCGCAAATGTGATAATTACAAGAACAAACAGAAACCGGGCACTAGCTAGCTGCTATGCGCCCTACAACCACAGCGCCGCAAACTAAGAAATCGAATCGCTAGTTCCTTATCCTCGTTTAAAACAGCACTAATCGCCAGGAAAACAAACCGTCGAACAGCTGCAGCTACAGCTACCAGCAAGCGCGCACTCACCATACGGGGAGTGTGGGGACTGCTTGGGCGGGTGTGGGGAAGAACCCCGCGGCCATTTCACCACCGACGAGAGCTGCTTCACGATGTTGTCTGCAACCAAACCAAACAAAAACCCACATGAAAGTTACGGGACAAAGAAGCGAGATCGAAGGCTGCATTTCAAGAAAGAGCAGGGAGTGGTGGATTCGGCGGCTCACCTGTAGGCGAGGCGAACGCGCTCTGTCGGAGGACGGCGAAGAGGAGGAGGAGGAGGAAGAACGGCGGGAGGAGGGACCTCGACCTCATGGGGAAATTCTTGGCTCCCTGATGGTCCTGATCCTCGCTCGGTGTGGACGGAGAAAGGAATCGGGCCTCGCGAAAGGGAGGAGGAAGAGGAGAAAAGGAGCTTTTCTTGGTGTTTTTTGCGACGGCGCGGTGCGGCGGAGCGTGGGCTCAGCCGGTTGTTTTGGTCGGTGGTGATTAATGCAGCAAGTATGGCAGATTTGCAGTGAGGAGAGAGAGCGCGCGCGCGCTTGGTGGGTATTCGGTTTTTACGGTTCCGTTTATTAGATATGAAATTACTTCGGTTTTTGGAACGTGAGTGCCAAATTTATCAAACCAAAATAGAAGAAAAACCTAATTAACCAAATTATTTCGGTTCAGTATTTTGGTATTACCGTAAGAGTGACAGCCGCAGCAGCACAATAATAAGCTAACAGTTTAGAGCACAATTCGTAGTCACGTTCTTTTGCCTATTTGGCTTTTTCAAAAATTGAAATAAATTAAACAATTTTGTGTAGTGAATTCTTTAAATGACTTCTTAAGTTTAAAGTTATATGTATCGTTTATATCAATATCTCTGCTATCTATTATTTTTTTAAAAATATAGATAAGGGACATTAGCTGAGAAAAAAAAAGACAGACGCTTTGGTAGTCATATGATACCTAGCAGCCGTAGCCCGTAGGCTTGGCAATCTTGAGTTGGCCCTTTGCAACATGGGCTGGGAGCCTGGTCCAACGCTAGGCACTAATGCAAGTTTTGTTTTTTTTCTGGGCTTCTGTGGTCTTGATAAGCTGGTAAGCAGCAGCCGATTACCAACCACCGAATAGAACATTAATTAATACCGAACCGAATACAGTAAACCGAATAAACCAAGAATTTGGTTTTTCTTGATTCGGCTTGGTTCGATACAAATATTTTTAGGGATAATAGTATAATTCACAAACTTTTTTTAAATTGTAACGAAGGACACACATTCACCTACACCACACACACAGTTCACAAACGTAAGAGTGGACCCAGTTTGGCAGTTACCGCTGGACCTCGGCCCGCAAAGGCCCAAGTCCAAAGTAGACCTATTTTGTGAGCCTGTCACTGTGGTACTGAAAGCCTAAAGGCCCATTGTGCCACAGTCGAGTCGTTCGGGATTCCAAAAGTGAAACAAGAGGGGTCCATGGAGTGCCCATCCCAATGCATCCTGCCCAAAGTTGCTGAGCCATTGTTTAGCAAGTTAATGTGATCATCCTATTCCCTGTACTACATTTGTTCTTGCAAGTCTTTGCATCACTACTACTTGTATAGAACCTTGTTTGAAATAATATGAAAAAAAACATTTTACCGAACAAGATCGTCAAGTAAGTATGAACACTTCAGTTATTTGTTGCGACAGAGCTACTCGCTCCGATCATAAAGGAATTTCGTTTTATATTAACTTTCTAAGTATTGGCTATCAATATTTTTTCAATATTTGATTGGACACATGACCATGTAGGCCCGTTTGAACACATGACCATGAGCAGCCGGGGCCACGTCATCTCGTCGTCGTCACACTGAAGGAGCAGGAGAAGAAGGGGGGAGAAGGAGGTGGGCGCGGGAGCAGAACCAAACTTGATCCATTGTCGATTCCATGACCAACGTATGTACATACGTATGATTGATATTTATAAGTAGTATTTCTATGTTAATCGACCTTATTTCTACTATTTAAAAGAACCAGTTGGTAGTTCATATGTTGTATCTATCTTTTCCCTTCCTTCTTCTCAAAAATGATACATACACCTGATCAATCCCGTTGGTTCGATGAGTTCTCCTCCCCCTTCCTCCCCACACGGCCTCCTCCTCTGCCTTCCCTCCACACACGCTGCCTCCCCTCCGTCCTATTCGCAACGACCAGGCCCCCCACCTCCACACCTTCCTCCTCCCATTCCCCCAGCTCCACATCGGTGGCAGCGGACGCCGTCTCTGTCTCCCTCTCCCTCTCCTTGCTCGCTGCCGCCCGCCCCCTCCCTACCTCATCAGGTGCCATGGCCGCACTGCATCCACCCACCGGCTCTCCCATCCACCTGCCACCTCTCCACCTCATCTATTGCCACCTCCTCCCCCATCCTCACCATATCATCATGTGCCCTCCCCCCAGCCTCGACAAGTTCCTTTGCCCGCTCCCACCTATCTCATTCCTTGGCCTCACCTTGCCTCGATGTCTCTGCCTTATGAGCTACAAGTCCCCACCAGCGGCGGCGAGAACACAGTGTGGCGAATCCCAATCGGTGGTGGTGAGATGACTGCAGCACAACAAGAAGCCATGGTGGTGTGGATTCAAACGCCATAGCCCTTACTCCACTGGTCAACCCATCTATCTCCCAATCTCCTTCTTCTTCGTTCATCTTGCCTGATTATCCACACCTCACCTACTCCCCTACTCCCGCTCCAACGTCTCCACTAAATCTACAAGCGCAGCGTCTCCTCCTCCGCCTAGGCTCTTCGCCGCCTCTCCTCCACGCCGCGCATCTCCTGCTCCACCCAATTCAAGGTCTCCTAGAGAATGAATCAAAATTTCTTGCTGAAAGTTTTTTGTTTCATAGATTCTCGGGTTCTTACAGTGGGTTTCACCCTTTCACTCACCAATTCTTGTTGGGGGTTCTCTTCTTGTTCTACAAGAATTAGACCGGATTCGCTAGTTCTCTCCCTGCCGCCGCCACCATGTCAACATCGTCAGGGCTGAAGGAGGCGCTAGCCAACAACCCAGGCCTCCAAGCCGAGATTAGCCCGGCAAACAAGGGCTACTTCATGTAGCAAACGATAAGTTGCTCTTCCTGTTTCAATATTCATGTAGTTGTTGGTTTAACAAATATGTGTGTTGTTCAGTTCAAGTTTCCACTTCTTTGGGTTTGATTTATGGATTAGAAGAATGTATGTGATTGGATTTAACCGAAGCAATTCGTCGAACAGTTGGTAAACTTGGGATGATCCATGGGTATTTGGCGTGGTAGGTTATAAAAATTGGGAGAACAACGCTTAGCTATACGATGAAGTGATGAGCTTTGTTAGTTTCTTGTGCTAATTCATGTAGCATTGTTGGCTTTGCAACTGCAAAGTTAGCGTCTTTATCTGTTGGCCCAATATGTTGATGCACATATGATAAGTTCAAGACTTGTGGTCTAGAGTAGTTGTGTTGAATGCAGGAAATTATGTGTTCGGGTGTAGCATAGATAATTCATGTTATCATGTAACACTTAGTGGGATTGTATTGCAATGTGGGTGCTCAAAAATTATAATGATTTGCAATAGAATGAGAAATTTTATTAGTGCTCTTGTGCTAACCCATGAAACTTCCTTGGTTTTGCAATTGGTCAAACCATTGGTGAACCAGCTTGTAACTAGGAGCAGTTCTTGTTGTGATGATCACTGTAAAGATCATGAAATTTTTTGTTGTTTTGTCTTGCAGATGTTCCACGTGAAGGACCTAAAAGTGAGTGTCAATTTCTACTCCCGTGTGATGGGCATGTCATGAGTTTTCTTACAATATCTTCCTTATCTATAAATGGTCTTCAAATCTTGGGTGTTTGAAAAGAAAAAGGTGGTATCATTGCACATCATGTTCTGAAGTTTTTCTTATTGTATGTGTGACAAAAGTAAGGGTGGATGCAATTGCATGGAAATATCATCAATTTATACTTTGAGGCACAAGGACACTTCTGGCTTGAAAAAGATATAAGCTCTACTAGACTACATAAAACTCAAAAACTCAATTTTGGCATATTGCTGGTTGCATTTCAAATCTTTTTAAATGTACCACTTGACAATCTATCTTTACTATGTAAAAAAACCAATTTGTGGTTTGTACATTCTTTTTTTTTTCACCTTCCCCCTCCTCAATCGACACGTGGATCATCTCAATGTGCCACCATCAGTCTATCCCTCAGTGTGCCTTCATCAGTCAATCATGGCAAAACCACCCTCACTGCTGCGATTACCAAGGTTAGATTTGTTAGATATAGTTATGGTTCAAATCTTGCTTGGCTTCCAAACTATTTGGATGATTTGAGTGTGTTTTGTTTTTTGTAGCTGCAAGTGCTAGCCGAGGCAGGGAAAGCAAAGCAGTTGCTTTTGATGAGAACAACAAGGCTCCGGAGGAGAAAGCAAAAGGAATCACCATTTCAACTATTGGGTCTTAGCATTTGTTTTGTTGTTTTGGGACATATGCTTTGGGGGGCTTTATATCCTATCGCGGATCAAATAGTGATCTTGTGGGATTGTTTCTGTATGCCCATGTGGAGTATGAGACCACTAAAAGGCATTATGCTAATGTGGATTGCCCAGGGCATGCCAATTATGTCAAGGTAAATAGCTCTGTTTGTAACTGGAATCTGTTAATGCAATTAGGTCTAGTGATGTTATGGTACTGTTTGTTTAAAATCATATATGTGGTTGTGCATGTTAAATTTAGAATATCCCAGTGACAATCATGTGAGCTATCAAATTGATGAAATCACTGAAATTGCATTTTACTTGCAAAGGCACCCGTGGTGATTGGGAAAAAACTATGATGCACTGCACAATTTGCAGATGCTTTCGAGGCAAAGGAAATAGATGTAGAGAGCCTGCTAGAATCGCTAGAGCAGAAAGTTGATTTGACTTCTAGCATGCCAAAACACATTGCTTCCAAGGTATTATATGTTTTGTGGGTGTGCTTTCCTCTGGAGTTTAGACTACCTGGTCTGTGCCAATTTATCTTGGAAGTTGGAACTTACAAATCTATAGTTAGAGGACAGAGGAGCTGCAATACACTAATCTAAAAACCAACAGTGTTGTAAAAAATGAAGTTCTTTGGTTTGATAGTAGATGTTAATTTGGAACTAAGTAAAAATGGAAAGTATATACATCACATGCTAAGGTTTTTGGGGGGCTAAATGCATATAATATTTCGTTTGCCAACATAACCAATTATTTTGTTATCGGTGATAGATGTGAATGAAAGTCCTATCTATCTACTCCTGAATCCTACAATTAACCTCTCCCAAGAGGATCTCCGTGTGACTATCTATGAAAATGGTAGGTAATCTCCATCTAAACTTCAGTTTGTGTCACACATGTTACAACTTGTAATTCATATTGTCTGGCCACTTTGTGGTAGTCTAGATTCCTTTTTATCTAGATTTTTGTGTGTTTTATGTCATGGTCCTGTTTTTTTGGATATGAAGTGCTTAAGCATCAGTATGCTCGCATTATGCAAGCTACTCCAAGGCCACCAGCCAAACATTCCAATGCTCTACTTGTCGAAGTGCTGATTACTAAGTATTAATTAGTTGTTTGGCAGTTTAGAGCATAATCCAATTGAAAACATATTATTGGAAATAGGTTTGGTAAGTTTGGAATAATAAAATTGACTAGGTTAGATCTTTCTACTTAGTCAATATTATACAGTGATATTCCTTGTAAATACTTTATTTATTTTGACATCCATGGTGTTAGAAGTCTACCTAGAAATCTTGTTCTATTAGTTAGAACACTGGAAGCAATTATAATGCTTATTCAATCTAGTTGTGTTCCATCTCTTCTTCTTTGTGCCATTTGGTTCTACTATTTATGTTGTTTATCCATTCTTTGTCTATTGCTATTTCCAAAGTTGCATGTTATTGATAGGATCCCTCAACTCATCTTTGTGGTATCAAATTACACATTTGAGGTTGTTGTTTCTTCCTTGATTAATGTGGAGCATCTATGTAGGAATCATTAATACTAGCATAAATACTTTTGGTTAAAGACTAAAGAGGTAGAGAGGATGTCAATAGATCATGTTGCCCACCTCAAACCATCTGATGGTGGCTCTATAACAACTCAATGTAAGAATTCTTAATCTAAAATTATTTTCTATCTCTTGATGACATTTTTTAAAAAATCTCTCTTGATGACATTTCTAAATTATACTACTATGGTGCTTTTTTTAAACAAAGAATACTGACAAATAAGCTACGAGCAATGGCTGCTCAGCTTTCAGAATTCACAATGCCATCAAGATGGTCAATACTAGGATCCATGTTATCCATTAGTATCTTGTTGCTATGTAGAAAGGTGTGTAGATGCATAGACTGTTATATGGGTTCTTAGTTACTTATGCATTTACCTCTCAGCAAATACCATGTCGTCAAATTAGCCCTTTACAAGGGACTTATCTAACTTTGGATAGAAAAGCTTGTCTTGTAAGTAAATGTGTCTTTATGTGTTGCATGTGTTATTCCTATTGATAACTCATTGCTCAGGCAAATCTCAAGCCTCTTAAGAAGATTGCCAGCTATGCAGCCTGAAAAATTTGAAGATGACTTGTTAATGGTATGCTAAATGACATCACTCATCTGCAATGAATGCTTTCCATGTTGATACTTAGAAAGCTTTCTTATTAAAATATTACAATATCATTTGTTAATTTTTGCTACCTAAAGTAGCACTACTGGTTATTATCCATCTCATGTTAGGAAGCTAACTTGTGTGGAATATTTTTGTGTTACTATGAAATCCTTTGAGTGATTAAGAAAGAAAAAACTGATTTAATTTTGTTTACATTATGCATTCACATGATATTGTATCACCCAGTGCCGCGGCCACCACCTTCCACCCCTAACCCAGTGGATGCCAGTCCTTTTGCGCCGCTCGGCTCCAACTTCAACATTGGCGATATCACCAATAGTTGCCGTGGAGATCCTCTTCGTGCGGTGGCATGGGACGACTGTGCCGACCCATATGCTTCTACTCGAGGTGGCCATCGTTGATGCCCCCTTCATCTTTGCCTACACGCTTGCAAGGTTCGATGAATCGCCACGCTTAAGTGACAGGCCTAGAACATTCATGATCAAGAACAACATAAGCATGTAACTATGCAGGAGTATGGGTTTTCGTTGACTAGTCCATATATATGTTTGTGTGTTCCAATAGGACCGGCCCCCTCTCCCTCCCGCTATCGGTACCCCTCTCTCCTACAACTACTGGATGTGCTACCCATGGGCCATGGGAACCGAGTTTGATCCCACTGGCTTGCTACCTTCTGTAATTAATTACAGAGCTAGTGGCTGGAAGCTAAGAAAATAACTATTATAGATTGTCATTTTCCGTACGTAGTTAATTGTTACTTTGAGCTATATACCACACCGAAAAGTTGTTCTATTGTTACGCAATTCGCATTAACTTTAGTAAATATAGTATTTATCGATACTTTATATAAATAATTTGATATTTACTGATACCGAATTGTATTTTTAATAATATTGTATTTACTAAACTAATAATACCGCCATGGGCAAATTTAGGCTAGGTATATTTAGCTCAATCTGGGTAGTAGTTCACCCATACTCCTCCGTGCACTAACCTGGACTTCACAACCCAGCCTAGGGCTAAGACCTCAGTCCCAGCTTCCTACTCTCCTAGTCTCCCCTTACATGTTTCTCAGCCCAAAGCCCATTGGCACAAGAACAAGAAGGAGAAGCCCCACATTGACCTCGCTTTGTCTCTCTCTCTCTCCTCCCCCGCCTTGCCCAACCTGTCGCTCTCTCAGGGACAGCGTCGCCATGGAACCTCCTGCCTCTCAGCGTCCCCTCGTCACTTGCAAATGGCGCCACCAGTTATCACCCCTCTTGGCATCCTCCCTCTCCGCCTCGCCAGCTCTTCGCTGGGCTATCTGCGTGCCGCCTGCTCACTTGGTGCCTTGCCATGAGAGCTCACTGCTGCACCACCACCTCCATGGCTCGCCACTGCCTACTGGGTAAGCTTGACCAGTGACCACCAATCCACCACCCCTAGTCCCTATTCTCTACTCTGGTCCTCACCGAATGGCTCAATGCCATGTGTTTTTTATGTAATTACTAAAGTAGGTATACAAACTTGTAATAGACATACATAATGAAGACTAAGACGTTCTCATCTTATTTTCCATTATGATCCAATCAATATCCTCCATAAACAATTGGAACTAGAGCTAGTAACACCGAGCATAGCAATTCTCATGCCGTACTCAATTCGGATGGCATTGTTGCCGATCCTAGGCTTTGGAAAACAATTGAGGAGCTGGGTGTAAAGTGTGAGCATTATGGATGCTACTAGAAGGGATATTTGCTATTGTTGATGAAGACATGATAGGCCCGAATGAACTAAATCTTCTCTAATTTGGTACTGTTTTGTGTATTTCTCTATAATGCTAAAATTATTTTGCCATGTCTTTCATATTTTGTTGTATCGTTAAGCATGGAGCTAAAATTTTTACATCAATTGTGCATTTATGCTGTACTTTAGTTATGCGTTGGTGTGGGTAGTATTTTGCTTTAGTTTTAGCCGGTTAGTTTTCTGCCCGTGGCGTGATAGAATTCTGGCTCCATCATTGAATATTGTATTTATGAAATACACCGTATTTACCAGATAAACCAAATGAACAGCCCCCAAGCCATGCCTAGCTTGACAAGACCACTAGAGCATCCACTGAAAAGAAGACGGCATGGAGAGGCGGGGGGCGGGGGGTTGACGTAGTCGCATGGACGGGAGGATTTCTAGTCTACCGATCGATCAGTGACAATGCAAGCTTGGTAAAGCCTAAAGCGAGTAAGACAGATCTTAATGACCGAATTATCTGCAGAGGCAGATCGCTGCTGCAACGTAGCATTCCGCCACCTATTCGCCCGGCCGGCCGCCGGAGAAAAGGTGTCGATGGATCGCAAATCCCGAAGATAACTGAGCATTTGGCCGATGGACATGTACTACGCCGGTCGACAACTGACAACTCACAGGTGAGGAAAGGAGAGAGAGAAAAGGGTCGCGATCGAGCGAGCCGCTAAACAGCGTCGCCACGCCCAAGAATCACCCCACTGCCTGCAGCGCATCTCGTGGTTCTTGGGCGCTTTTCCAGTTTGCCCAAAAATCCGTGCCGCTCTAGTCGGCGTCGTGGTTGTAGCTTTCTACCCCTCCAGGCCGGCTCTCATGCGCCCTGTACGGATCTACAGTAATTTATAGATATTCAATTAAATATCTAAATTTTTTAGTAAAAAATTCATTATATACTAAGTATAATATATACACTAATAATTAGGTTTAAATTGTAATTTTTCGCTCTTCTAGAAGGTCAAACCGAACCTGGCACGGATCGATGTGGCCTAGCTGCCCAACCCAGGCTGAGTGGCCCAACCTAGTCTCTCAGACTTAGCGCCTCTCCTCTCAAGTCTCCTCTAGTCCTCTCTCAGTGACTCTGTCACTCTCAAACTTCCCTGTCTACTGTCTGGGCCGTCTTCCCCTCGTCCCAGACTCTCTCCTCCTAGTCTCCCAGATCGGCAGATTCCATGGCCAGATCCCACAGGTCTACCAATACACCGGCGTCCAGTACTCCGACGATTCACCCACGACTAGCCTACCTCAGCGGCGAGGCTGTCAGGCGGTGGCCGACATCGCACGCCAGGGCATTCGCCAAGGAGATCGCCTTCGATTAGGGATCATGATCCTCTCTCTAGGCCAGCTTCGAGAAGCTCGCCGCCACCCTCGCCCCAGAGGTTGCGTGATCTCTACCCCGTCCCTTCGTGCTCTCATATCAATTTTGATTTTTTTTTAGATAGTGGTGCCTACTTCCTAGTGAAGGGTTGCTCTCATATCACCTTATTTCTATTTTTCCATCGGAGAAGAGTAGTACAAGACTAATTTTAGAAGAAGTGCTATGGATAAGAGATGTCTTATTGATTATCTTCTTAATTCCATGCATGAAAGAGAGTTTGAATCGGAATCAAACACGGATAATACCGGATACCCATTCTCTATTTCGTATTCGTTTCATAAACTTTTGGATGGTCGGTCGAACGAAAATTATTCGCTTCTCTACACAAGACATTTGACAGTAGAATGCAATCAAAGCAAACATCAAGAGACTAATCATCGAGATGTCAAATATCGGTGTTAGTAGTAGTCAACTTATATGGCTAAGTGAACTCACACCGATACCTCTCTACCTTTTTATTATTTCTCGCCAGGATAAACTTTGATTAAATAGTCGGACAGAAATTATCTGCTCTCCCTTCTAAATAGTGGATTGTGCAGTGAAGAGGAGTAGAGGAGATTGAGCGTGCCATGCAGAGGAGGATGCAGTACGTACGTACGAATCCGAGGAGGAGCAGTCAACAGGACAGAAACAAAAACAAGACAAATTTAACTCCCGACCGAGCGCTGTGCTAGCTGGAGAAAAGCGACCTGACCTCCCGGAGCCATAGTTGTCCAGTGACCATACGAATTTGGTTCCTAAATGGTATATTTGGGTACCGGGTTATATCAGTGCATATTTCCAGACTTTAGTATAATTTATATTTATAAGTGTATATATATCGTATCTCACAACGTAGAGAGTATCTCGCGTAACAGAGAGTATGTACATATAGTATACGAGTGTGTAAGATCATCTAGGTAGTATGAACAATTTTTCAAAGGTAGTATGTACATTTTTTTAGACATACTCCTTTTTATGTGTGTATATGAAGATAATTTTAGTAGTAATATTACTCTAAATATATAGTAGTAAAATTAAATATAACATATATAGTTCAATGAATTCAATAGTTGGTATTACCAATTCCACCAGTATGATCCATATTATCTAGTATCGGACTGGTATAACCAGTATTGATCGGTATAAATGGTGGTACAGAACGCAGGGCTATTTTGTACTGTTTGAGGTGACGAAATAGTATACACTAGTCATACCGGCCTGTACCAGTACAGTGTTGGTAAGTTTGTCCAGAGGCCCGAGCGCACATGCATCATGCATACAATTGCACAGCTAGACAGCAGGAGCAAACAAGCTGGCTCTTCCGCCAGCTGCTTACGGACAGTGGCGCAGCTAGTATATAGGATCAATTGCATTAGCACATTTTTACAATTTTTTAGACTTTCATGTAAATTTTTAAAATTTTGGACTGTTATGCAAAAAGCTATGGGGTCAAATGACCCCACAACTTCTACGTGGCCACACCACTGCTTACGGATAACGGCTTAAGGGAGGGTCCCCTTGAAACGTCTGAATTTCATGGCCAATCAACAGTCATATGATGATAGGCTTCAGTTATTTCCTCCAAAAAAGGTTACGAGAACTAATCTTTGCTAGAGCCATCCTGTAAAATTTCATTCAAATTCCCGTGCCTCAAACACGCTAAGGGCACGTACAACAGGCCAATATAGAGTCTGTTCTTTTTAGCTGCGGCTGATGATTTTTGACTGCGACTGATGACTTTTTAGTTATTTGTGATAGAGATTGCGAAAGAAAGATACTCGCTTGCGATTTTTGATGGTACATATATTAGTTTTTTAACGTGTACTACAATTAACTTGTAGACTCTATCTTTAAAAAATACTCCGTTTAAAAATTAGTTACTGTAACAAAAGTCAAAAGCGGCTTTTAGAAGCCGCAAAAGAACAGAGCCATAAGCTGTCTATAAAAAAAATACCACATAAAGATTTTGATGAGGTGAATAAAACAGAGATGAGAGATGTCACATATGGAATAATCACTTTCTTCTATACTAATATAATTTAGCACAATACATCCATAATATTAATCACGCTGGTGTGTTTATGTTGTGGCACAAAAGAAAACACAATAAACCACAAAGATACAATTTTGTGTTGATCAACATATTTTCAAGTGTTATAGACAACTTACAAACAACCTATTATAGGAGGTGATTTTAGTGTTATCTATAGATAACATGAAAATATATTATAGACAACATATATCTATACCACTATACATGCCATAAGAGTTACAACTATTGGAGCATCAACTGCTACTACTAGCTAGTGTACCTTCCATTTGGCCACATACGCAACGACTACTAACAATAGAGTTAGAAACAAGCTGAGCTGAATCGGCTTGAGCCAAGCTTGCCCAAAGAGGTGGATCGACTCGGCTCATTAAGGAATCAAGCCACAAACCTTGCTCGGCTTAACTCGTTTCCTGGCTCGAGCCAACTTGCAAGGGCTCACGAGCCGAGCTGTCCAGAACCAGCAGAAGCTTCAGAATTTGCTTTTAGGCCAAGTAAACAAGACACTGGACAATGTTATTTCTGAAGAGTTTTAAGGTAATTGTATGAAAAGCTTGCAAAATGAACTAAAAATATTAAGCACCTGATGCATGTGAGGACAAGACAACATGGTTATGCTTCATATGGCCACAATTCATTTGTGTACTGAAATCCCTGATTCGGGATTCCACTAACTATCACCAAAATCAACATATTGGTTTTCAGCCGCCACTCTAGCTGTGTCAAATGAGCCAGGTAGAAACATAGGAGCATCGGAGTACTTCAAACTATCAAACATCCCATTGGATGCAATTAAGTGCCCGGTTGTAGCACAACCCATACTCTGTCCTACATCTTCTAGATCAAAGAAATCATTGATTCCAAGGAACTCCTCGTCGGCATTCTAGCTGTTGTTAGTCAAAATAAGATAACTTACGAATCTGAACTACTGAAGAAAGATAACTTATGAATCTGGACTGGATCAAAATCTGTGGTTTCTTGCGCTACTGAAGAAAGATCTATTGAACTGAATGCAGCACCATGAATTCCATGGAAATCCCCAATACCAACCTATGTAAGTCAAAATAAGATAACTTATGAATATGGACTATTGATGTAGAATAGCTTATGCATATTATTACAAAATGTAATAGCGTTATACGATCCTCCAAAATTTGAAGTCTGGTACTTTTCAAGGACATAACATATTCTAAAATATGGACCAGACTCCAGAAATTATTGTGCATCTTTCAAAACTTAAACTACAGTAATTGTGTGAGCACAATGGCAGAAGTAATTAGCAATTACTTAGCATATTGAGGATTCTAAACTTTTCCTATGATCTAAAGGATGAAGTGATGAACTAGTACAGAGTATAAACTGTAGACAACAAGACAAACCCGATGACAGTCGTGATGGGGATTTTGGTTTCACTTCAAACAAATGACCCAAGGATTTTGATTCCGGATTCAACTCTAACATGGGAACTGCAGCCAGTGAGAAGGAGCGGTGGTGGGGGAGAAGGAGGGACGACCATTGTTGAGAAGGAGCGGCGGCGATGGGGAGAAGGAGCGGCGGCCGTTGGGGAGGAGCGGTGGTGGGGGAGGAGGGGCGACCGTTGGGGAGAATGAGCAGCGGCAGTGGGAAGAGGGGGGGAGGCGGTGGGGGAGAAGGAGCGGCGGCCGATGGTCGGGGAGAAGGGGGCTCATTGACGGATCAAGATAGCGAGCGGCAGCGGATTGGGGAATAAACAGTGGCGGTGGGGGAGATGGAGGGTGGCGGCAAGAGGAGCAGTGGCCGACGAGAAGGGGGCGTGGCGGCGGATCGGAGAAGCGAGTGGTGGTAGGCCGAGGCTGGAAGGAACTAGAAGGGCGAGGAGATTGAGGGGTTGACGTGGACTCGTCACTCGTGGGCTGGGTTGGCTCTTGGCTGCTTCTGTGTCACTGTGTGTGGGGAGGCTTTGGCCTGAGCCCTGAGCGCGCGGCTCGATCGAGCAAACAAGCGGCTCGAGCTAAGCTCGTTAGTGAAACAAGTTGGTGCTAAGGCTTGGCTCGCTAATTTACATTTTAAGCTCAAAGTCGAGCCAACTTTAAGCCTGAGCAGGGTCACGAGTCTTGAGTTTTTTTTCAGCTCTAATTATCAATATGCAGCTGGTGTCACTTGGATCATATTTATATACATCGACGATCCACATGTATCTGCATATTTTTTTATTACACATGATCTCAGGTATTGATTTCTGTACATTTTTGACATTGTAATTAAGTGCGCTAGCCGGCCAATTCTTTCCCTAAGTTGTAGTATCATCAGCCACACAGATGCATTTAGCCGGAAATGGAGAAGCGAGCGGAGTTGGTGCATGCCTAACCGGCCGTGATTGACCAACACCGCACATGTGCATTATCCCCATCTCTATGTTATTTCTCAACACGCCTATTTTTTAACTAAAATTTATTAGTCTAATAAATAATAATTATAAACAGAAGATAAAAATAAAAAATCATTACAAAGCCGAAAAAAAACATCGATCTAAGCCCCCTGCACAGCTACACCTGTGCAATATGTCCAATAGTGTATACTCAAATAATTGTGTATTTGACCTAGTCATTTCGATCAGTGCAGTACACGTAGGTACGTGCACGATTGGTGTTGCCGTTGTCCTCGTCCGTAATTTTCTGGTACTAACGCAGCAAGGATGAATCTCCCGTACGGTAATATAATGCAGTGGGAGAATTCAGAGATTCGATCGACACCTGCGTTTTACTTAGCAATCAAGTGCTCAGACCATGCTTTCTGTCGATGTTTGACCAACTGTCATAATAAAAGAACGACCAGGCATCCCAACCAATAGTGTTATGTAGTGTACGTACTGTATTAAAAGTTAGGCGAATGATCGAGCAGCCTCTTCCATAGCAATCGAGTTCATGTTAGGCCTCCATTTGAAGCAGCTAAAGAGCTAGAGATGTTTGACAATGGACAAGCGGAAGATCTAAGACCTCGTTCCAAACGGAATCAATCAAAACATGTCAGTATCTTAATTTCAGTTTTTTTTATTCTTTTAAATTATCGATATAGTAGTGTTTTTTTTTTTTTTTTTAACTTAAAAAACTAACAATCGCTATAATGTAGTTACAGCCGAAAATCTACAACAAAAATCATAAGACATGACTTTAACCTGTTTGGAGCACTGCCCAATATTCCTACTAGCCACTAGTAGGGAATCAATTATATATCAATGTACTGTATATACATTCCAAGCGAATAAATAAGGCATTGTTTTTGTTGAATCTAAGCAATCTAGCTAGCATTCTAGCTGCTATCTCCCTCATTGTCTCCCTATAATTGCGTTTCAAAAAACACGTCTCCCTAATGAGAAGCTATACATATAGCACATAATATCCCAGAAGAAATTGAGGACCAGCTATACAGTACAATTGTACCAGGAAGAAAAGAGAAGGAAATCTAACGTACAAATATATCCTTGTTTGCTTTTGGCTTTTGAAAGTTATTTTGACTTCTGCTACAGTACCTAACTTTCAATCGAAGTATTTTTTAAGACAAGGTCTACAAGTTAATTGTAGTACACATTAAAAGACTAATATCTGTACCATCAAAAATCGTAAGCGATAATCTCTCTTTTCGCAATTTCTGTCATAAACAGCCAAAAAGCCATCAGCCGCAGCCAAAAACCATCAGCCACAGCAAAAAAAAAAAAAAAACAGGCCCTATAACACGCGCTTCCTTGTTCACGCGCGAGGATCCGTTCCGGTACAATTATAGCTACGGCGATAACACAGAAATATAATGTGCACACTTTGAATCATCTGATCGTGCAAATAATTAATAATAACTTAGGCCAGCAGTTTCCTTTTAATAATAATAATAATGGGTAATGATACAAGTCCGACGTCCGGAGAGACATCTCCGTGTCAGACGCTCCACTTCAATATGCAATAAAGTGCACATCTTCGTTCTTAAAATAGTAAATAATAATAATAATAATAATAAATTTACGATCTCTCTCCCCACTACTTCTTTGCATCTCTCCTCAAGCTCCCTCACTCCAACTCATTCCTTCTTCAAATACACAATTAAATATCTAAAACTGCTCTTGCATGTATGCTTTTGGATTCCCTATCCTTCAATCTATCTAAACATCCACTCAATTTAGACATGCATTAGCATCTGATGAGTTTCGACTTTTGAATTAGGGAGAGAGAAGAGGAAGTGGAGTGGCCGGGGGACACCCCCATGTTCCAATACATAGCAAGGATAATCGACAACATACTCGACGTTGGAGAGCGACACACGATCTTATGCCGCACGAGAGAAGTCAAGGCGAGTGGCAAAAACGTTAGAGACCTTGCGCGGTGGCAAGTCACTGCCTGCGAGCTACACAACCACCATTAGCCAACTGCTCCTGATCCTCTTTCTCTTCCTTCTGTAGAGACTATGAAGAAAGAGTGTTGTAGCGGCGGTAGTCATAAAGGTATTGGATAGGCCATACCACGCCAGATCTGGGTCCTTCCACCAACAATGAACTAGCAAGATTGTTCGCCATTTCCTCCTCTAAGCTTGTTTGCTTTCCACCTCACACATCCATTTTTCTAGATAAGTTTTTGCAAGTGCTTTCTCAATTTTATTGCAGCTCTTTTCTCTATTGTTGTATTATGTCATTTTCTGAATGTTGAATTAAGTGGTTATTTTGTAGCAATCTAGTTGTTGATTTGTTGCATATAAGTATTTTTGTTGCAATAGGAGATTCAATCTGTTGCATCAATAATTTATTCAAAATATTGCATTCGGTATTCTAAAATGTTTAAATTCTTAATGTTGCAATAACACTTCTTGGGAAATTTAATTACTTCTTTCTGTCTTGTTGTGAGAGTACCATCTATTTATTGCATCTACATGTTCAAAATGCTGCACTATTGTAACATAAAATTTCATATCAGAAATATTGTTTTGGAATTGTTGTACTCGTTTCCAATCATATTTGAGCTGAATATTGAGAAATTCTATAATGCAATTCAAATATGCTGAAATTATTAAGAGAATGAGTTTATTTTCAAGTTTTTTGAAATAATTTTTTAATGCTTGTCAAACAATTGTTGCACATGTGATACAAAATGTTGCATGTATTGTTTTTAGTTGTTGCATTGGGAGGAGAAGCGTACCATGGGAAGTTTTGCATCGGATGTACAGGCGCTAGTTTATTCTTGAAAATAACAACAACAACAACAACAACATCAGCAGCTAGCAGTAGCAGCAACAACAATAATAATTAATAATATCTTAGTCCAGCAGTTTCCTTATAACAACAACAATAATAACTTAGGTCAGCAGAACACTTGTTGTGGACACCTAGCTCAAGCGTCTCCTACGCAAGAGGTGCAATAGGTATGCATTGGATCGAGCCATCGAACGTTTAATCTCTTCCTTTGGCACCATCCATCCCGCGCGTGATCTGTTTGTCAATTTACTACTATGATACTATCCCTTAATTAGCTTGATATATATATATATATATATATATATATATATATATATATATATATATATATATATATATACGCTAAAACTATGGACTCTTTGAAATTTTTCATGTGGTTCACATTGAAATATCTTATAATTAGCAGATATCAAAAGTGATAAATGTTCGTTTATATTAGAGGTGTAGAAAGATTTTTTCTATATATATATATATATATATATATCTAATCGAGCAGATGAAGTCTAGAGCTACAGCAAGCCAGCACCGCTATCTGGCTGGCTGCATGGCCAGCAAATAATTGATCGAGCGCGCCGGGATGGAAGGGGACGTGGCCTGACCTGACGAGAGATACGCAGGGGATGCATGCATCGCATGAGCAGGCCGGCATGGACCAGCCTGCGTGCTGGCTGAAGCAGGAAAACGACGTGTCATGGGTTTGGATCACCCGATCGAGGGGGTTACCGCTACGTATGGGTTAGCTTGATTATGTTCTGAAATTGGCCCACGAGTGGTTGAAGCCCATTCATAGGTCATGGCATTATTTAGTCATATCGTTTAGATAAGCGAGGGAAGAGTAATTTATATGGTGTAGTCTTTGTCTTGCTATTTTTTTTGAAGCATGTGGCATATGCTATCAGAAGGACTATAGCTAAACTTATGCGTGTATTTACACATTTTTGTGTAGAAATCGTCTCACTCGTGACTTTATTTTGCATGAATCATGCATATCTCTCTAAACTGTTTGAATGCGATTTCAAACACGTTTGAATCCATCTTAATTCGGTTCAACTGTGTCAAATACGTGCGGTGTGCACCAAGAAAAAGGACGAGGGATTATATTTAGAATGTTACCATAGAGTTCATTCCCGCCATCAACCCCGCTGTAAGCCTCCAAGCAAATTGTATTTTGTTTCTGGTTATATATGCTTCGTAGAACAACATTGGATTTCCGCTGTTAATTTTGAGTCATCATCAGTCTTTTGTGGCATTTGCAAGCCAAAGGTTGCACGAATTAAAATCCTTGAGAGATCACCTCCTGTCAAAACATAAGCATTAATTAAAATGTAGCATAAAAATATACGCATTAAAATGTAGCCTAAAAACCATGCGTATTAAAGAGCAGCCTAAAAACATACTACTACGCTTTACTAGTGCTCCTGTGAACAGAAGAAATGCTAATAAGCACTCAATTAACGAAATTAAAAATGGAAATAAACAGGATGAGCACGCAATTCATCATGAAGAGCATGCGGCATGTGACTCATGAACCCAGTGGATGAACTGTAAACGAAGCAACAGTACAGGTCCACAACGATACAAGGAAGAAACGGAAGCCGAGGAGGAATAATGAATTGATCGTCCTGTCAAAAATGTATTATTTTAAAATTTGTCACTAATGTCTCGTTGACATATGACCTCTGAATCCACATGTTAGTAAAACATAGAGTAGTAAATCCTAATGTGCATATCTTTACAGTGACAAATGATGAAATATCCTATAATAAAAGGTAGGAGTACACACAACAAGTGATCAACTAATGGTTTCCTCTAAAAGAAATTGAGTAACGGTTCGGTTGGCCGTGTTTATGGGTAAACTTGTGCACGCGTATCACATGCGTGTGCATGCAGTGCTTGCCGCATCACCTCACGGTCCAAGCAAAGGCCTCCCCTAGCCCGAGCCTTCACGTGCTACGTACTGCGGTTCAGTTCCATGAACGTTAGTGAGATCTAGTTCCCTCGGCTCAAACTCGGTGCACCACAAGTTGAGGCTAGGGAAGATATTTGTGATCTTCATCCAAACTAGGGCAAAAAGATATTTAGGATCTCCATGTTCGCGTGGACCCATTCCGTTGTAATTATGGATATGTAAGAGCACTGTGCATGTTTTATGAATTATCTGATCATGTAAATAGTAACTCAGATCAGCATATGAGTTTTTATTGGTATGCTACACGTACACACCATCGTAACTCTAGATACACGTATGCTTAACTCAATCATATTCGATAGTACAGTTACAACTCTATAATTACCATTCGCAGTCGTGCCCCGAAACTTAACCCAACCAAACCTGACCCAACCTTTGCGACCCCGGTCCGGTCCAACCATCAGGGCCCCGTCCATTCCCAGCTATCATTGCTACTCTGACGAGCGGGCCCCACCATACTGTAGACCGGATCAAATCCAAATGCCTCTCCGTCTACTCAGCCGGTTTTGACCACCAAAGTGCTTCCAATGACATCCCGGGCCCACCATACCAGGTAGCGCTGTACTACCGGCCCTGAATAGCTTCCATTCTCGGCTCCACCCGCTTTAAATGGGTAACGCCATTGCTAATTATTACCGCCCACCACCCAGCAAAATACCGTCCCTACCCCTGCTTGTCCTTCAGTTACCACCCCGCCGTCCGGGGGCAAAATGGTAACCCTGGGGATTACCACCTGGGCGGCGTTTTTTATCTGGTTGCTTTGCGAGCCTGCGAGAGGCAAGCGCAAGCAGCAGCTGCTTGCTCTCGGCTCTGAAGGGAGGAGAGTGGTGGTGGGGAGAGGGAGGGATCGAGGTTTGGGGGGTGCGAGGGCAGGAGGGATGACGAACGGAGGAGGAGGGGGAGCGGGAGTTGGAGGCGGGACGAGGGTGCCGACGTGGAGAGAGCGGGAAAACAACCGGCGGCGGGAGCGGCGGCGGCGGGCGATCGCGGCCAATATCTACGCGGGGCTGCGCGTCTACGGCAACTACGACCTCCCCAAGCACTGCGACAACAACGAGGTGCTCAAGGCGCTCTGCCACGAGGCCGGATGGACCGTCGAGCCCGACGGCACCACCTACCGCAAGGTCCGCCATTCCTTCTCCTCCTCTCCTCTGTTTCATTGCTTCGCTTCGCTTTGGATTTGACTCCTTGAGCGCGGTTGCTTCCTTGTGGAATCGTGGAGCGGTTCGGTTCGATTCGATTCGATTGCTCGCGTGCTGGATTGAGCGATACCTTGTGGAATTTTCGGACGGATTAGGCCGTAGAGAGATTTCTTGTCTTGCTTTGCTTTGCAGAGTTGTATCTACAGTTACAATTCAGCTTTCTTTTTTCCTTTTTTCTTTCTTTTAATTCTCCCTTCTCGTTATCTATAATTAATCACCTTTTGGCATTTTGGGGGTAGGTTCTGAAATGCGATGAGATGCTATGCGCGTGCTCTGCCCCTCAGGTCCCTAGCTAGCTAAAGCTTCTCTCTTCCCGTTTCTTCCGAGATTGGTGGAGAGAATTCTCACTCTCTTGTACATGTGGGACAAGCTACACACACACACGCAGAGGCAGAGCATTACATAGGTGACTGTTTTGATGGAAAAGCTATCTGGTACTAGCACTGTACAGCAAACCTTCCTTGTTTTTCTCTTGTCACTTGAGATGTTGTTCTTAATTGCTCTTGATTCCAGTTCATTTTCGTTTGTCAATTGCGGAGCGAACAGGCCATGTTATGCTTAATTCTTTAGCAAGATTTAGTGTGTTTTTACGCACAAAAAGGGGGTGTAGTCTAGAAGATTACTAAAGCTCCTCACTTTCTTTCCTTTTCTTTTTGTCTTAACAAAACGAACAGAACAGTGGTATCTTTTCCTTACTTTGCTAGATGCTCTGGGCAATGCTGAATTTGCATGACTATTTGTTTTTGCGGGATGCAATGTGACACACGAAATCCATCCACTGTCGAGCAATTTCTTGTTACCAGTTCTGCTTCTTGAATTATCTACTCTTTTTAGGCATTAGAACATTGTTTAGGCCTTCTAGATGACAACTCGGTTGATGAGGGGGCGAGAGAGAGAGAGAAAGGTTGCAATGTTCCTCATTTTTCTAGAAAAGAAATGAGAAATGCAATGTGGCTTCCACGCTTCAGCAACTGTAGAATTAGGTCACCAAACGTGCCATTTTAAACTGAGGTGTCAAGACAAATCGCCAGGCGATGGCCTTTTCGTTTTGTCAAAGTTAGCATCTTTCCATGCCCATGTTGTTGTATGAGAGGGTATTTTGGGAATTTTGCAATTTATTTTTATTAAAAAAAGAAAATAAAGGGGGAGAGAGGTGTGGATCCTGGACGTCAAAGAGAAAGGGAGAAGAGGGGATAAGGCCTTTGAGTCACACGCGTGAGATGGGGATCGTACCGATCCCCACTCCGGCGACTTCGGTGTTTTGCTGTAGTGTTGGGCTCCTCTCTCATCTGCAGATTAGACCCCATTTGTCTTTACCTTCTTCCATCTCAACGGATTGCTTTGATTTTGATCTAATTGGATCAACTGCTGCTGAGCTCTTCTCCTTGAGCTATGGTGGCGGTGGTGACCATGGTCTGGTGAACCTCAATGCGTGAAGGAGGCTTTGTATCTCCAAGAACCACGCCGGATAACCGTCGTTCAAGCAGTGGCGATAGGTTTTTTGGGTTGGTATTATCCTCGAGGTGCCTAGCCAAGTTACTTCTAGATATTTTTAAGTGCTATCTCGGCTGTGAGTACTTCTGTTGGCTTCAATAGATCTTTTCAATCTGTTAAGTGTGCTATGTTAGTGAATACCTTCATATGTTTATCTCTGATTTAATTCATCACTAGTATTGGGTGACTTGACATGATGAGATGTGAGATAAACAATGCTCAATGAGGATTTTGTGGTCTGATCAAAATAATAGTGACAATTTAGAAGCAATATGCTAGTTTTGAATAATTAGTGATTATATTGCTTGCTATCCTGTCACTTGCTGTGATATTAACCTGTCTTCGGTTTATTCTATTATTGCAATTCAATTGGTATTATAATAGTTGAACTGTTGTAAATAGTTGAGGTAAAATGTATAATTGAAAACTAGTAGATTATTTGGAATTGTCACTCTATTTCTTGAAGTAATTAGACCCGTTGTGCCCCGGGGGCCTTGTTTAATAACAAGGGCAGCCGATATCTGAGAGCACCAATTCATTAATTTAAAATGAATATATTACAGATTCTTTATCACTATATCTCTGCAATAATCAATATAATATCCTGTTTATATGACTTGAGGAAATATCATGTTTTAATAAACATTTTACTTGAGCTCTTGTCATATCTTTGCTGCTGGAATTATGTTGTTAAATTCAATTATAATTATGTAATTGTTAGTAATTTATTGCTGAAAACTGCATATGTTTCAACACATTTGCCCTGCATTGCCCTAGTAACTCTTAAGGTCCTGTTTGGAACATGAGAAAATTGTCCCGCTCCTACAAAAAAATTAGTTGGTTCTTATGAATTCCTGCATTTCAAATGGGTGTGTCTAGTAATCACCTAGATGTTTTCTTTTAAACAATCATCCAAATTTATGACTTTTAGATTAGGATCCAGGGGGATGGATTTGTGATCTTTTGATTAAGATCCAATGGGGGGGGGGACCTTTAGAGGAGGGAGGGGGGGGGGATGAGGTGTTGGCGTAAGAATCTTTACATATATCCAAAGGTGAGAAATTTGGAATGATTATTTGGAAGAAAACATCCGAGTGATATTTATTAGTACCCTTTCAAATAGGCCCTAAGTTTGTGGCATGCTCTTTTTCCAGGATCCTCACAGTCTTGCAGTCTCATTTCTTCCTTAAGTGATTGTTTTTAGCTGCTTATTCCTATGCCTGGACAGAAGCAGTTCATGTGAGAAAAAGGACTGGTAAAGAGAGCCAATTATGGAGACAAAAGTTAGTGGCATGGTCATAGGAAGATAGATATGGGCATGACCGAATATTACATGAAAGGAAGCTAAGGCTGTCAAAGAAGAAGGCTCTGATACCATAAAACCACTTTGCAATACAAAATGACATTCTAGACATGTAACTTCTTTCTTCTTTTATTGCAATCACCTTTGAAAAGCTGTATTTTCAGTACGTTTAAGACTGACGCAGAGTATTTTTTTTTACCTTTGTTGAATTGAAGTATGTCATTGCCACCATTTGGCATTATGACCGTTGTACTTTAAATAGAAATTAGTTCTTCCTCCTCACAAAAAGGTACTAGCTAGTACAATTCTGGCCATAATCTGTGCAGCTTAATTCTGAGGCAGTGAATTTCAGTACGCATTTGCTTGACTAATCTTAACTTGATTCATGTCTCTTAGTTTACGTTTACATTGAATCATGAGTTGATTCTCTTATCCCTGGTAATTGTGCATTTTACATTCCAGGCATAAAAAATCATTTGGTTCCATGTAATGATTGTTATTTTCCCACAGAATTATGAATTATCACAAGTTCTTGATCGCCAAGTATGGCTTTCATTTGTGTTTTCAGGGATGCAAGCCTCCAACAGCAGATCCGATCGGCCGGTCGGCTTCACCGAGCCCCTGCTCGTCGTACCAGCCGAGCCCGCGGGCCTCGTACAACTCGTCCTCCTTCCCCAGCTCCGGCTCATCGTCGCAGATCACGCTCGGCGGGGGCAGCGGCTTCTTCGGGGGCGTCGAGGGCAGCTCCCTCATCCCATGGCTGAGGAACCTCTCCTCCTCTGGCGGCTCCCCCTTGGCGTCCTCCTCCAAGTTCCCGGTCCACCACCACCACCCCTACTACTTCAACGGCGGCTCCATCAGCGCGCCGGTGACGCCGCCGTCGGGCTCGCCGCCGCGCACGTCTCGCCTCAAGACCGGCGGCTGGGGGGACTACCCCGGCCATGTCCTGCCGCCGTGGGCCGGCGCCAGCTACGCCTCCCTTCCCAACTCCACGCCGCCGAGCCCCGGCCGCAAGGTCGCCCCTGACCCGGCATGGCTTGCCGGCTTCCAGATATCCTCTGCTGGCCCGTCTTCTCCGACGTACAGCCTTGTGGCTCCGACGTACAACCCCTTTGCCAGCTCGTCAAGAATGTGCACCCCGGGGCAGAGCGGGACGTGCTCGCCGGTCGTCGGCGGCTCGCCAATGGCCCACGGCGACGTTGAGATGATCGACGGAGCAGGGCACGAGTTCGCGTTCGGGAGCGGCGGCGATGTTGGCGACAAGATGCCGGGGCTGGTGAAGCCGTGGGAGGGGGAGCGCATCCATGAGGAGTGCGGCTCGGACGAGCTGGAGCTCACCCTCGGGAGCTCGAGGACTCGTGCGGATCAACCATGATCCAGGAGAGACGGAAGTTTCAGAAAAATCATCACATGTTAATCTTTCAAGTGTCTGAACTTCAGTTTATGCAGATCGTCGTGAACTTTAGCATTTTTCTCTTTTTTTCCATCATCTTTTATTTGAAGAAATGGAAAGAAAACATGGCAAGGGAAGGGAATGTGTTCTGGATTGTCAGACAGTTGGGGTTTTAATCAGAAAATCAGTTAACTGGAGCTTCAGATGCCAATTAATTTAACCAATGTGGTTGTAGTGCTGAGTGAGTTATATGTTGCCTGTGCTTTCTGTGGTTAATTGTTCATGGTTCTTGTTCTTCTAGTGTAGTGTCAGTTGCTGATCAACCGTTTGAAGCAGTGGATACTTTTTTCCAGAATATTATTACTCATGCTCATCATCTCTTCAGCTTTGATAATCTGTTGGTTTATTCCTTGTATTTGTAGAACTGAATTATGAGTAGCTCTGGTGTTCATTTTGTTTTGGCTCCATAGTCCATCTCAATCATTCAAGGGCGCTGTGGCCGAGAGATGGCATATCAGAGACTGATTGGACACTGGTGCGTTACTGTATTTCCTGGACTGGACCTGGTAAGAGTAGACTAGGAATATATGAGTACATTTTGCCATCAGAGATTCCTTTCGTCTGCAATGTGCCGTGGGCACGGCAGACACGCTGCACATGCGCCACGCTCAAGTAATCATATTAGCTGTGACATTAGCTCACACCCATTTCAGTTCCTTCGTTAGCACCACAATGTCAATTGAATCCAGTGCCTGATGGTATCAAATGTTAGATGCCATCTCATATCCTCATGTGTTGTCAGTTGAAACATCTCTGCTTTGGTCTGTCTGCTAGTGCATTGCCAGGAACAAAATAACCATCCATTGCATGCAAATTACACATCACAGCAGGATGGACACAAACCAGTACACCAGCTTTTCAGTGTCCTCCTATAGGCCCATCACAAATAACTATACTGCCTGTGAATTCGACATGAGGGTGGGGGACCCCCTCTTTCCCCTGTAGGTGCACAAATTCAGAGATCATAGAGAAGGGGAGGACATTCACATGTACACTGAGAAAGGCTGCACGCAACCGAAAAACAATCTTGGGTCACCCATGGCAAGAGTGATGATATAAACAACTGCAAAACAAGGTGAAGAGGTTAAATGGAGAATAAATATTTTTCTTTTATATCTTGACGCGAGTATCAATCCAATGTACAAGTATTTACAGAGTGGTTTGTGACACTCAACGATAGGAAGCCTTTGATGAATCGATGATGGCACTGTACAGTTGCTTAATTGCTGCCAACGAATAAGCGAAGATTGCAAAGCTGCAATCCAAACTTGACAGAGAGAGTACATGAACGTATTTACCAGGGGACGCAACGCACACCAGAGATCTAAAGCACAAGAGGATTACTTCCCAATCTTGTCAAACAATTCTGATAGAGCCTTGTAGAGAGAGGCGGCTGCGGGTGGCCTAGCCATGGATCCCAGAAGGATATCAGATGCCTTGATGGGACCACCGTAAAATCGAGCATTTTCAGTGTCTCGAGTTGATACTATGCTACCATTGAGTGCACACCCCACAAAAGCACCTGCAATGAGGTATAAAACATAAGAGAATTAGTGGCTACAGAAAATGACCATGAATGGGCCTAATTGATCAGACTTAACCACACGTACTTAATTCACAAAACACACACACACGTACTTAGAAATGAACTCAATAGTGCCAAATTATTGTCAAATTCAACAGTATCAGTTAGTGCCGCATTGCACATATGAACCATCCAAGTAACATTAGTTATTCTAGTAGCACATTTCTATCATTGCAATTTGCACCTGACCATAAGTACTACCAAGACCGTGAGATGTATTTATACCCTTCACTGTCATCTGAAAATGGGGCTTACATGTTACTGTTTTCTTTTAGATAAAAATTTCAAATTTAACAGTAGATTTCTTAAAACAAAGTTGATATGCCATTTCCACAGCTAAATTCAAAATATTCCACAAAGCTCTGTCAATAAGTATATTTCGTTCTTGTGATATTATCTTTGGTTCGGTTGTTTTCTTGATCGGTTCACACTCCCAACAGTTTTAGGAAATCTCAACTTGTCTTGGTTTGCCTTGTGATAGAAAATTGACCGGTACAATGGTACTGCAGGGTTCCTAAAGCTTATTATTTAGCCTTTCTCATTTCAAACTCCCAAATTAACTTTGTGAGACATGCCCATGGTAGCCCAGAACTTGAGAACCACTCCAGTAGAAATTGGTTCCTAAAGCTAAGCATTGAAGAGATCAAAACTCAGTTTTGGGGAAAGCAAAACAGGCTGTCGTGAATTTTTGTGTGCATGAAGTAAACGGCCGAAAACTTTGTAGATGCTATCACAGTATCACCTCTCTTATTTGCAATAAACTGACATCCTAATTTCATTAAAAACTATGAATTCTCTGATCATCACTAAATTATTCATTTACCATTCAAAATATTAATAATCAAAATTGTAGCAAAGGGGCAAACAAAAAAATCCTTTAATTTACCATAATATATTTGACAAATTGGAGAAATTCTGGGTCAAGGATCCCTAGCCAATTCTTTCCTGTTTCTTGTTTTTAAGAAACCAATTATAAGTGGGTATCATACATTATCTATTTGTCTCTATAACTGTAAAAAATGTCTTCAATAAATCATTGTGTGTGTTAACTGTCAACTGTCCTGGTCCCAAGGATTACATTAGTTTCAAATACTCCTCCAGCCATCACCACCATAAAAAAGTTACTGCATGAATATACCCTCAAAATCATAACAATTAAAGCATGTGTATGGACATATGAAACAAGACACCCAGTCATGTGCAGCAGGTATTAATTTGAAACACACCTTTGCTACAACTGTATGTGTAACATGCAGCATAACCACCATCACCGGCACGAAAATCAGCCTCAGCTACTCGTCCAACATGGCCAGCAGAAGCACTAACACCAGCACCAACTGACAGATGTGCCTTTCCACTGAATGTTCTGATGGCATCTGTGTTCCTCAGCACAATAATGAAGTCAGCTAACTCACCTCCAGCCTGTTGGGAAAAGTCAATATCTGATTTCTTAGAAGGTACTAGTTTGGTAAGAGAAGAATATCTTCCATGTAAAGAATACTTCAAAAGCAGATTTCACCTGAGCTCCATATCCAATACCACAAGTGGATATTGCTGACGGAGGTGACCAGGAACCATCAGCTCTTCGAGCAACAACCAGCCCAGTACCAACTTTGTATGTTACCATCATTCCGACCTTTACTACAGTAATTATAGCAAGGCCTTTTGCTTGTTTAAGAATAGTATCAGGAATAGCCTTCTCTGGTTTAAGTCTTCCCACCTGAACAATACATGAAAGACAAATTTGATGATATTACTATTAATTGGCCTAAAACAACTAACTGAACAATCAGCACTTTCAGCAACTAGAATGATGTGGAAATCCAATTTTAGTTTAGAGAAAATCTACTATTTGCCTAACTCCCTCTTCTATTCGATTTGCCACCGATAAGTCCTATTCCATTCTACGCCATCGGGTTTCAATTTTTGTCTACTTTATGCCATCGCCTTCACCAGTCCGTCACAACCATTCCGTTAGGCTTGTCAGTTTTTTCGAAATTACCCACAATGCCCCTACCATCTCCTCTGGTACCATCACCGACCCACCCTCCCCAGCTCATTTCTCTAATGCTAAATCTACAAATCGAGAGACCAATGGAGACAGGCGACCCCCAAACCCTAAACCCCAAATCGAGAGACCTGATCGGGTCTTGAAGACGGCGTGACCACTCCCCGGCAATGCATCCCCCCAGTGGCACGGTCCCCTAGAGGTGCGGCAGTGGTTAAGGGTGGCGTGGTCCTCCCCGGCGGCGCGGCAACGACGACAGCAACACTAGTTGAGGTAGGCGTGACACCCCTAGCAGCGCTTGCTCGGCAATAGCAGCACTGGTTGAGGGCAGCGCAGCCCCCTTGGTGGGTCCTGCTTGGTGATGGCACCACCCGCTGAGGACATTGCGATCCCCCCTGGTGGTTCCTGCTCGGTGATGGCGCCACCCACTGAGGACAGCATGGCCCTCCCAGGTGGCGCCCCACCAGTGTCCTTGCTTCAGGGATGGGCACATCAAACTTCTTGTTAGTTAGACACACTAAAAGTTGATTTGCCTAATTGGTTCACAAAATTCTTGCAGGTGGACTTGTAATGTTATGCACTTGTGCAACCTATTTGTGTCATGTTCTATTATGTCAAAGATTATGGGCTTGCAAATGTCTCCATGAACTTGTGTGGCCAATGTTGGTTCATGTTCTCGCATGTGAAATATGAACTTGTATGCCATAGAATTACTGTTGTGCATCTCTCTCTCAAAAGGCAAAAAATAAAAACTTGCTTTGTAGTTAAAACGTGTTGTTTACAGTGGCTTGGGGTATGTGTATAGCAAAGATGGCAAATAATAGAACAGTGTTTTCATGTGACAACTGAGGGCAGAATGGTCTTTTAGCAGGGCCTAACAGAGGGGATGTGACAGACAGGTGACGTCGATGGCATATAGTAGACAAAATTTGAAACCTGATGGCAGAGAATGGAGTAGGACTTATTTGATGGCAAATTGTAGAAGAAAGAGTTATTCGATGGCAAATAGTAGATTTTCTCTTTAGTTTATTATGACTCCAGCATTTCTCAAGATTGAGATGATTGGCTCATTTGAAATATATCCATGAAACAGTGAATGCTGATATTAATTGAATTTTGCAGCAGCATTTAGCGAAACTTGAATGGTCTAGTGTTATTAAAATATAGCAAGGAAAATACATATAACATGACTGTTTTTCACAAGAAAGTACAAGGCATTAACAAGTTGTATGATATAGGCAAAATCAGTTACACACTGACCGAAGTGATGTGAACAGCTAATAAGTAGGCATTCTTTGTGTATTAGAAATGACATAGTTGAACTTCATTGATTAGGTTAATCAAGTCATGTTATTGTACTAAAGATTAGGGCAAAATAAACCACCACAATGATTGCTATCATTCTGTACCCACAATCATTGAATTAATTTAATCATTCATCCAAATAGTAATTACTCAAACTGGAAATAACTATGGCCAAAGACTTGTGGCAGACACCTACTTTTCTACAAGTTTGCTTCATGTCATAATCTTATTAAAAACAGAGGCATGAATATCGAGAATTTAACACATGATGTACGCAGTAGATCATGTAGAAACTGTTGAAACACAATAAAGCATATTAGCATTTGGTGCCAAACAATCGGCAGACACTTATGTTTAAGACTAAAGCAAAAGCACATATTATTTCTTGAATAGCCGTAGAGATGAACATAACAAAAGCATTGCAACAGAGTTAATCAACAAGTCAGCAATAAACATTAACAATTTTGAATGCAAGAAAAAAGCATACCTTACAGTAAGTACGTAAAGAATTTGCAGCCTTGTATATCTCGTATTCCATTGTGTGTGCCCAAGGAAAATTCAGCCATGACCTCAATGTACTCAAGTCTGTCACATCATGAGTTGGAAGTTGTGAAGCGCGACTAATCTGATTCATCAAGTAAGGCTGAATACTCTCTAGACGTACACCGCAAACATCACAAACCCTTTGAGGTTCTGAAGTCTTAAATTTTGGAGGCATCAAGCTTCTACCCTTTGAACAACCACCACAAAATATTCCACCACAAAAACGGCAATGGTGGCGAGAGCACATTATTGGATGAAAATGCACACCACAAAGCATGCAAGCAGTAGCAGCGCTGTCAGGCAACCACTTTGTGGGTTCTGTCTCGAGGAGCTCACTAGCAATACCAGCATTTGCATCCGCAAGTGTTTGCGCCATATCTTTCCAAGCTTCTTGGAGAAACAAATTGGACACCCCCAACATCCCACATCTCCCAAGATCACACGATGCGATAGATATTACTTTATCTTTTGCAGCAACAACCATCTCGGAAAACACATCCCACATTGTCATCTCCTTATTTTCCTCATCTAGCTCCCAGTTGAATTCTTCTTCTGGGAAGTACCCACCATTACAACCAAAGCCCCTGTGCCACTCCTCATGATCGTGTTCTGTCATCGGCGGGACAGATACAGGCACCCAGATGCCGGTATGTTCATGAAGTGGGGCACCATAATAGAAATACTGCCCCGATTCCCTCTTATCAAAATCTTCGGCCACATCAGTGCTGCATCCATTAGCAGTGGCAGTATCAGGGTTGCTGGCCATGCCATCTTCGGCAGGAGGGTCGTCTGCGTCTGCCACTTCCTCAAATAGGCGGAGTCCCTATATTAGGAAAGAAAAATCACAACAGAAACTAATCTGAAAATTTGATGATGATACTCAACTAGTACAAATCAACTTTCTTCACCCAAGAAAGGCAAGAACTAGTCCACTCCTTTGCAAGACCGCAATTACATGCTAAAAACAATAACCTAGCAAAGCAATTTTGGATTCGTTTCCCCCGTAGCACAAGCCGTACACTTCTAAAAACCCAACCTTTTCGCTTCTCGCTCAAGTGCTGGACCCTAGTCACCCATTAGAGCAATAAATGTTCCTATAAAGCTTAGCACAGCAATGCAAACCCTAATTACGCTATCACTAGTCCAACCTACAAACTTCTCACCAAGACCAGCTGAACTAAGCAAAGCGTACACGCAATCAAACTGCACAGAGACGAAACCGGGAGTGGAAGGGAGGGGGGCTCACCGCCACGGCAGCCATGCCGTCTTCATCGTCGTCCCACCTCACCGGCGAGTCGCGGGGCCTGCTTGCCTCGCCGGAGCCGCCGCCGGGCCGCGGCTGCTCGATCGGGGGGCAGGGGCGCTCATCTCCCGCCATGGGGCTTCGAATCGCGGGGCCTCGAGGCCGAGGTGCGACCAAATCTGGGATTTTTTTTCCGTTTTTGGTAAAGGAGGCGGCTTTTTGAGGATTGCGATGGAGGTGGAACCGTGGAAGGGAAGAGGGAGAGAGCGAGGCGAGAGGAAGAAGGCACAGAGAGAGCAGAGTTCCGGGGGATTAATTAATTAGGCAAATAATAACAATGATTTCTTTCGCGTTAATGACAAGCTGGGCCCAATAAGGTAAGGAGAGGTGCATTGATGGGCCGTGAAGACAAGAGCGGGGGGCTGAGTTCTCGTTCTTTTGGTAAAACTTGGGCTGGGCCTGTTTTCTTTTCTTCGGAAATCGTAGACTGCTACCTCAGAGTTTATATGTGTCAAAAAATAAAACTTTATGATAACTAAGTTGGTCCGGGTATGTTTTGAAGGCCGGAATTTGGCTGGATTTTCGGAAGGGTTATATTTTGTTATGCGAAATTCCCGTAAAATTCTTATTATTGCCGTCAAGAGATTTTCGGACAATAACACCACGTCCCTACAAGGGTGCAACTAAGGCGTGTCAGCTGATTGACCGAAATCGGTAAAGAGAAACCGGCAGTGATAGAAAATAGCAGGGTAACTTGGGCGAAGGCCGAAATTCTGGATCTATATCGGCTAAAACTAGAGACTACTCCTAAGGTAAAAAAAAAAGAGTAAAGATACATTGTAAGGTAAATTTTGGGTGGTCTAAGACGATTTCTTCGTGTAGCCCCTGGGTCTTATTTATACTGCGAAGACCTTAACCGATCCGTCGTGCATGCGAGCAGAAACGGACTCGTACGCGGCGCCGTTGTGGCTCTCTCCTTCAATGGGCAGACGACCCACATGATGATGGCCGTCGACATCCATGTGAGAGATCAAGTATGATTAGCTTCTCTCCTTCAATGGGCAGACGACCCACATGATGATGGCCTTCGACATCCATGTGAGAGATCAAGTATGATTAGCTTCCCTTTTGACTTAGTACACACGTACGCATGCATACAGATCATTAACTTGCTTGTGTAATGTGGACTTTTTGATCATTAGCTCCTTTTCTGCATGCGTGTACCACACCATGCATGGCCAATTCGATCGTACGCGAACGAGAGGAGCCTACGCGCCGGCCCTGATTGCGCGCAAGAACGGTCGCACAGTCTTCATCGGCTTCCGCTATGAATCACATCTCTGTATGTCAGTCGTTATTAATTTAGGACGGACTTTTTTAGACTGAGATTTATGGTTGTGATTTTTGAATTCTGGTTTGTTTGTGAGAGATAGTATGAAAAGAAAAATAGTCGTATGTGATTTTAACCGGTATAGATGTCGAGACCCGAATATGCAAATCCGGACTCTCTGTGTATACTGCACTAATCCAGGATCACACTAGTCCATACAACGTAAATATAGATGAAATATCGACTATAATAACGATTAATAAAGAAAAAGACTTAAATATTAATAATTATCAGAGTACAACCTTATGGCTAAACTTACAATTAATAGTCTGAAAGGCTTAAAAAACTAATAGCGAAAAAAAGAAATAAACATAGTACCTATTCGACATGCCCACAAGTAATCGACTGGAGAGCGAAATCCTATTCCGCGAAGTCGTCGAAGTATCCTCCTTCAGGTACCTCCTGCTAATATGGTTCCTCCTCTTCAACTGATCAACAGTAAACATAAAACCGTGAGTACATTGGTACTCCGCAAGTCATTTGTAACAAAGATGCTATATAGTATGCATGACATACCAAATGATAGCTAAAAGTAAATATACATACGATTAATGAGATATTTATTGATAACAAATATATTTGGCTTAATATGCTTAGCCATGCTTATAGTATGCATGACATACCAAAGGAATTAAATAAACCACCAGTGAACCAAAACATTCACTACTCAAAGTTATCCTAACCAAATGTTATAAAAAAAACTACCATTCGTGTGAAATCACCGAACATTGTCCATAACCGGGGACACAATTATTCGAATAGTTTTATACTCTGCAGAAATTGCACAGTTTTACCCGTACGATGTGATCATTCTCGCGCTAAAGAAAATCACAACAAGACCTTTACAATGCTTAATCTCAACTCAATTTCGCTCGCTAAGATTTCACCATCCCGGCCCCCTTTTGCGCCTCATAGAAATCGGCATCCATGTTTATCACATTGGCGAAATTGAAGTTAAAATATTATAAATTAATCAGTTAGGTCTATTCCATATTAGATATGTATTTGCACGGTAAGGTTTAGATCAATATCGCATAAAGTTAAGTCCTTAAATATTACCTAAGCGAAACATCCACATTTCTCGAAGTGAAATCCACACTTCTCCCTTTACTGCATGATCACTTGTCTAAGTGAAAACCAATTTTGTATAATCAACACCACTGACATACCAATATTATGGCACATAAATTTTATAACTATGACTACAACTACAATATAATATCTCATTACCCCAAAATTTATTTAATTGATCACATGTGATGATGAACTCAATGAGACTATAAGTATGCCTAAGCATATTAATCGTACAACTCATATGACAACTAGTATTACACCATTAAATAATTTCTCATCCTATTGTGACAATAATATCATGGCTTTCAAATTATCAATTGAGAGATTAATCCAATTGGGCAATAACTACCAAGTACAAGGGTTTGTAATAAAATAGTAATACATTATAATTTAAAATAAAATAATAAATAAATAGATTAAAAACTAGATTTAACATAATCAAAGGACACGACTTGCTTTCGCCTTGCTTAGTTAATTGATCTTGATCTTCAAATCTTGCTTCAACTCCGTCGAAGACACGATCTAACGAGAGGAAAATCAAAATGAAGCATAAATATATTAAAATAAAATATAAATGAATTTCAAAAAGTATAAAATTAAAACCAAAAGGAAGATCTTGATTTTAAATGAATTTAGAAAAAGAATCATATCAATCGGAGCCAAGACGGAGGATAACGAGCTCATAGAATATTAAATCTAAAGAAAATACTGAAAAATAGAAAATATTACTGTGCTGTGGACTTGACTCACAGAAAAGCTAGTCTACAGTGAACCCGGTGTATGGATTAGTGTAAGGTGACTGGGTTTGTTGATGTGGCGGCAAAGGCTGACATAACAGACACGTGGTCGACAAGTGGCCATCAGGGTTGACGTGGCATGACGCGTGGCAGCTGACATGGTAGCATGACGAGTCAGCTCTAGCCAAGTCATCGCCACCTCAATAGCCACCTTAGCCATAGATCCGATGTGTCAGTGCCACGTTAGTGCCACAACAGCACCAGAGCCGTCCCAGATGCCACGTCAGCCCTAGTGGCCACGTAAACCCTAGTTTGCAATGTCAGCAAACCCAGTCGCCTGTGCACTATTTCATGAGTTGAGTTTACCGTAGACTAGCCTTTCCGTGCACCGAGTCCATAGCATAGTACCTTTTTGAATTTCCAATAGTTTTCTTTAGACTAAATTTTTCAAGAGTCTATTCTTCTCCGTCGTAGCTTCGATTGATCTCGTTCTTTTTTTAAATTAATCTAAAATCGAGTTCTATCTTTTCGTTCTTGTTTTAAAGTTTTTAGAGTTTATTTGAATTTTATTTAATTTTATTTTTGTACCTACATGCAATACAATATAGCCTGCCATACACACAATCATCAAACTCAAAAACCATTTTTATGGATCTCTAGCTGTAGCCACCAGTCTGACCACACTCCCTAGGCGGTAAGATCATACTAGTTAGAGCATTGGCCACTAGCCAGTCTGACCGCATAAGACCACCAAAAAACACCCTCTTTGAAATTCGGTTAAACTTTGTTTAGTTTCAGCTCCAATTTCTAATTCCAGTGGCACAAATCACAAACTCATCCCAAAGAAGCCCACAGATATGTTTGGTGTTCAATTTATCGAATGTTATGGCCGATCTGACCACTCATTCCATGGTGGTCAAACTGCCAACAATCAGTCGGTCAGACCGTTAACCCTATGGCAGTCAGACCGTTAACCCCATGGCGGTCAGACTGCCTGAACCCTGATAGCACAATCTAAATTATGAATTTTTTGAAACATTTGCAAAATTTAAATTCAATTTAACAGAAGTGTCAATTGTTTATCGTAAACATATATTAGACCTTCCATATGGTACGTCAAAGGCCACATGGACCAAGATCTGTACACGATACTCTGTATGCATACATATATCTTTCGGAGACTGACGATTAACCTAGTTTCAGTTTAAAGTATAAACAAACAGATATCGTCGTGTAGTTGAAAAATTAGAGTACTGCAACTAGATGACACAACTTTCTACTGTGTGCACTGTACACAAAGAAAGTGTTAGAAAAGCACCTGATACTGTTCAGTTTCTTTCTGTCTTTTCCTTTTCTTTCCGAGTTGCATACTTGCGTTTCCTTCTATGACGGACGGTCCATCTGCACGTGCGTTCGCTTGTCGCGTAGCACGCGTGAAGATACAAGCGTATTCCCGACCGGGCAAAGTCAAGAGCTGCAGAAGCAGAGGATGGTGAAGCTTTCAGTTAGCATATTCCCAGTAATTAGGAGTACTTTAACCTTGTTCTAGTAAAAGAAAGCAACAGGGTCACAATCACATTAAAACGGACAGCAACATCACCAGAGACTGGAGACACCAAAAAGCCCTAATTTGGGAGGGGGAAAGCCCATGTAAACGCAGGAAATCCCCTGCGAAATGATGAACATTCCATGGGGGCAAAGCACAGAGCAAGTCAAAAAAGATTAGCTAGCTAGGAGATCCATTTGGGGCAGTGCTCTGCATCAGTGCATACATGCCTTTCATTTGTGTGTTAGGGGGTGGAACACAAACACCAAGCGTGCACGCCGATTGTTTCTGCGTTCCATTTTTTTCTGGAAGACGTGCAGATTTAGTGAGATGTCGGCAACACGTCATTTTTCAAGTGCTTGGGGGAAGGAGGACCAGTCGCATCAGCTAGCCAGAGCTCAGTGCTGGTTTTCTACTCTCCTCAGGAGCTCGAGAGAAGACCGAGGGCACCAGCCAAACAAAGGCTGGGCCCTGTTCCAAAATATGGTGGATTTTGCCTTTTATCTTTTAATTTTTGGTTAAAATGGTATTATAACAATGGTTATTTTTTCTGAGATGTTCAATTAAAGAAAAATAAAGAAAAAACACTATTATATCTTCATGAATAACACAAAGAAAAAAAAAGAAAACTAGAAAGAAAAAAGCCACGTTGAGAAACTAACATTTTAGCAGAAACAAAAAAATTCAGAATTGCACGGCCAATTTCCCTAGAAAGAGAGCGACTGGCCCGTGACCGCATGCTGCCAGTAACCTGCATACCGAGTAGGATCGTAGTGCCATCTTCCAGCTTGTCGACTGTAATTCAACACTGCTGATTAAGTGTGGGAAAGCTACCAAACCTAGCCAAAATTTGGTGTTGTATGAGTTGATCCAGCTTTGGCAAGAAAGTGAACCGTAGAATCGATGAAGATGGAACGCTACCAAATCTTGACCATAGATCAAATCAAGGCTAAATTTTGGTGGCGAACATTGGCACTCGTTCCATGATTCCGGTGCGTGCATGCGTGTGGCAGTCTACATGTGGTTTGTACACGCTTCGTCGTTAGCATGTAGGCATGCGCTTCCTTTTTTTCCCTCCTTGCGAGCACGCAGAGACAGAGTCGTGCTTGGAGCTGTGCGTGCCGGGCAGTTCAAGCGCGGGAGATGGCATGTTCGATCGGAATGACATGGGTTTTGATTTCCTACATGTATGCGCGCATGTGAAAGCATCTAGACCCCTAAACTTAGTGTTTTGGTAATTAATGAGGAATTATAAATATAGGACTAATGTGTATGCTAAGTTTGCATAAAGTCTCATGTGTATAAAGGTAAAGAACAAGCTGTAAGGAGTATAGACGTCGAGATTCTAAAGATAAGGTACATAAGATTTTAGGTCTATTTTAAATTTCACCGGTCTTAGGAGTAAAGGTGGAAGACCGGATTATAGGTTAGATGCCGTATTATTAAGAGGGATTTGTGAAAGTAACTTAATAGCATATTTTGGTGTACATTGGATCAATCTAGGATCATGCATGCATTTGAAAATGAACTCTAAAAGTTAACTGTGCTCTCCCAGTAAAAACGGTAGTACCGCATACACAGCGAAACTACCGGCCTGCGATAGTTCCAGCATATACACAGCGGAACTACCGTAGTCCGGTAGTTCCGAATTTACAGCGGTGCGTTTTTTCCAAAGAGCACCCTTCTGGGGACTTAGGTTCGAATACAATCGGTAGTTCCGATTCCACAACGGCGGAACTACGCAGGCCGTATGATTTACGAACTACCATTGCGGTATGCTTTTTCCGAGCACCCCAAGGAGAAATCAAACTAGCAAAAATTCTGAAGTGCGATTTAGCACTGCGAACTACCACGTGCGGTGTACCGTAGTAACTACCGCATAGTACGCGCCGAATTTCAAACGGCTAGTACTGACCGTCTGACATAGCCGTTATGGAGTGCTACAGTGACTTGCGGTAGTTCCGCACTTTGCACGGCGGTAGTTGTGATTTCCCTGATTTTTCAGCATTAATTTTTAACAACGGCTAGTTTTGGTTGGTGAGGGTATAAATACCCCCACCTGCACTTGGGCAGGTTGCTGAAGTTTTATTGAACTCATTTGAGCCCTTGAGTATTCACTCCACTCTCATTTCTCATTTGAGCATTCATTTCGAGTTGGTGGAGCATTTGTGAGTGCATTCATTTCTAGCTTAATCCAATTGCACTCAAGCGTCGTCAAGTGAATTCATTGGTCCATTATCTTAGTGCTTGCCGGCACCTAGACGGCAGGAAGGTTGATTGCCGGTGACTCCTTCAAAGAAGATTGTGAAGAAGCCCGTGTCGAATTGTGAGTAGTTGGAGCTCACCATCTCCGGAGCGGAGGAAGAGTTACCAATAGTGATCGAGGTGTTTTGGCTTAATTCCTGGAGTCGGTCCGATTAGTTCGGGCTAACCTCAACGTGGATTAGTGGAAACCGGCAAGTTTCTGATACCACGGTAAAAACAACGAGTGTCACTTTGTGTTTGTTTCTTGTCTATTATAGTAATTGCTCATGCTCTCTATTGCTTATTGACAAATGCTTAGAATTGTTAGTATTGTATAGAATTGTTGTTCACTCAACAAATTACTTAGTGATCATCTAGTCATTAATCTTTTAATTAAGTTAAGAATTTTAAAACCTCCTATTCACCCCCTCTAGTCGGTTATCCTTGATCCTACAGCATGCTGAGTCAGTTTTGAGTCAAAACTATTGCAAGAGATTGACACAAGTGTTTAGAGTGAACTGTTGCTTTTATTCAATTAATCATCAGTACATGTTTGATACATATTTATGGATGATGAGGGGGTGACGGTTGCCGACGATGAAACGGCATCCGTACGGATCGACGCGTTCATACGGACACGACCGTTGGACAATATGTAACACTCTCCCTTGACCAATGTGTCGTCATATGATCATCTTGATTCATCATCTTGAAAAAACTCCTCCAAAAACCCTGTAGGAAAAATATGAGGAGAATCTTTAGAGTAGATATACCCTAAAAAACTCCTTTAAAACCTAGTGGAAAAATTTAAGGAGAAAATGATATATCATATATTTGATTATATGTATGATTACGTTGTCATATTGCCTCATTAAAAATCTTGATGAGAAACTTTAGAGGAAAACTTATAAAGGAAAAAAGAGTACAATATTTATATTTGAACGGGTTAAGTTTAGGCGATTTCTCCCCCTGACACCTGCAAATCACGTAGTCTTCGCATATCAATTCCATGAACACATTTCTAGAATGTGGAAGTTGGTAATGACTTAGTAAATAAGTCTGCGAGATTATCACAAGACTTAGTTTGCAGAATATTTATTTCCCCACTCTCTTGCCATTCATGTGGGTAAAATAGTTTAGGTGCAATATGTTTTGTGATATTGCTCTTTATGTAACCCGTTTGCATTTGGACAACGCAAGCATGATTATATTCGTAGATAATGGTTGGTGATGCGATAGCACATATACCACATGATTGTTGTATGTAGTTAATCATTTTGCGAAGCCATACACATTCACGTGATACTTCATATAATGTAATTATTTCAGAATGATTAGTGGATGTAGCCACTAGAGTTTGTTTTTAAGACTTCCAAGAGATGGCCTTGTTCCACCATGTTGAATTTCTCCAATATTTTATGGACATAGGTGATTGATGCACTAGTATGCCTGTATGAAGGTGCTCAAGTTGAATACCTAAGCAAAATTTGATTTTACTCAAATCTTTCATTTCAAATTCTATCATAAGATGATTACGTGCTTCATCTATATCTTGTGTATTACCAATGATATTGAGATCATCAACATACATAGATATAATGCAAAATCATGTTGAGAATCTTTTGATGAACACGCATGGGTAATCATCATTGTTGAAGTATCCCTTTTTGGTTAGGAACTCACTTAGTCGGTTGTACCACATTCTACCCGACTGTTTCAAGCCGTATAAAGACTTATTCAATTTTACACAATATATATTGCGATTTGCGCTTGGATTCAAAATTGAAATTCCATCAGGAACTTTCATTTATATGTCCGAATGAAGTGACCCGTAAAGGTATGTAGTCGCTACATCCATATACTGCAAAGATAGATGATTTTGTACTGCCAATGAAATTAAGTATCGGAATGTTATTCCACTCATTACTGGAGAATAAGTTTCATTGAAATTAATGCCGGGTCTCTGCGTGAACGCTTATGCTACAAGCCTTGCTTTGTATCTCACCACCTCATTGTTTTCATTCCGTTTACGGATGAAAATCCATTTGAAACCGACAGGGAATACATTGGGAGGTGTTTGTATCACATTGGTGAGTACATTTCTTTTCTTGAGCGAGGCTAACTCCGCTTGAATTGCATTCTTCCATTGATTCCAGTCCGAGCGTTGTTTGCACTTTGCCACGGTCTTGGAATCTGGATCATTTTGAAGATTATTTGTAATTGTTGTAGAGAAATAAATATCGACAAGTGTAGTATTACGATCATATGATTATCCAGAATCAGTGTAGTTAGTGGAAATTTCTTGGACCCCTAGTGACTTAATATTATTTCCCAAAACATTTGAATCGGGGTATTCCGAAGTCCCAGGATCAGAATTTGAGTGCACTGTTGATCTGGGTTCAAGGATCCTTTGTTGTCTATCAACATGGGGTTGATCTGCATTTACATTCTTTTGTTTTCTTTGTCGCTTGTTAGAAGCTGTATCCGCCACTTGTGTCGTACTTCTCCCCCTTTTAGTTTGAAATGGGGTTTGAGTGGTTTCTTGCGGTACCTCCACTCTTTCAAGCACATTTCTGGCAGGATTATAGAATTTTGTGACACCGTTATAATCAGTAAATGCATCTGGCAGATTATTTGCAATATTTTACAAATGAATGAGTTTCTGAACTTGAAGTTCAGTCTCTCTGGAACGTGGATCTGAGGCAGGAATGCCTTGAAAATTCCAATAAATTTCCTGGCATTTAGTTTGATACTTGTTGTTTCCCCATAATGCCGAAAAATATTCCTCATTGAATATGCAATCAGCGAACCGGGCCGTAAACAGGTTCCTAGTTAGGGGCTCGAGGTATTTTATAATTGACAGAGATTTATAGCCAACATAGACCCCAAGTTTTCTGTGCGGTCCCATTGAGGTACGCTGCGGTGGTGAGATCGGTACGTATGTAGCGCAACCGAATTTTCGCAGATGGGAAATATCTGGTGGATTTCCATATACTAATTGTAGCGGGAAGTGCTATGATATGCAGTTGGGCGCAATTGGATTAAGTCAGCAGCGTGTAAAACTGCATAACCCCAACATGATGTTGGTAAATTGCAATTCTGCAACAATGGTCTTGCGATGAGCTTGATTCTCTTGATGAGAGATTCTGCTAAACTATTTTGTGTATGAACATATAGAACAGAGTGTTGAATTTGTATCCTAAGAGCCATACAATAGTCATTGAAGGCATGGGATGAAAATTCAGCAGCATTGTCCATTCGAATTGATTGAATTCGATATTAAGGTTAATGTGCTCGTAATTGGATAATTTGACCAATTAACTTAGCAAATGCATGGTTTCGTGTGGATAAAAGACACACATGTGACCATCTAGTAGATGCGTCAATGAGAACCATGAAATAGCTGAATGGTCCACACAATGGTTGTATACGACCACATATATCTCCTTGAATGCGTTCAAGGAATTTAAGTGGTTCAGCTCTGATTTTAAAATAAGAGGGTCTTAAAATCAATTTTCCGGTGGCATAGAAAGTGCACACAAAATCTGAGGATTCTGGAAATTTTATTTTGAGGTATGTATGACCAATGGAATTGCTAATAATTTTCCTCATCATTCCAATGCCTGGGTTTGATGTATGTATAGTATAATCCGGAGGTTAAAAATGAAATTTTTTCTAGTACTTGTTTGCCAGATCCGTTGTTTTTTGTTAGGATGAGATATTCCTCTTTGTTGTCATTTTGGGTTTCAACATGGAAACCATTCTGACGGATATCTCTATAACTGAGTAGAGTATGTGTTGAATCGGAATACAAAAGTGCATCCTCAATTTCTAATTGTGTACCCATAGGGAGAGTGATAGAGGCGCGACCAGAGCCTACTATCATTGCATCGCGTCCAGCGATGGTTGAAATATTTTCTTTCCTCCTAGTAAGAGTTAGAAAATATTTTGTGTCCCTAAGTATAGGGTTTGTGGTACCATTATCCACAAGGCAAAATTCCTCCTCCATTTGATTGACTCCAAAAATCTATATACACAAAAGAAGAATTTTATGAAATTCTGATAGTGGTATATATAGAATACATACAAACTTAGTTACAATACCGAATATGTTCGATATATGATTGTAGCATGCAAACGTACAATATAAATGACAATATTGTTTATTTTACAACACTGTAGTACTTAATAGCTATGGCAATAGGAGTCTAAATATGATCTCCAAACATGTATTCAGAAGTAAATTCTTCAAGTGTGTCCTCGCGGCTCAGGAGATCATCCTTCTTTGAAGAAGCACATGTGTCCTTGAGTTCTTGAATGAAATTTTGAAAGCATCCAGTTTCATTATTGTTGCATGGGAGATTGAAGTGTACTTCAAATCTCTTCTCTTGAGCATGCTTGCCTTGAGCCAAAGACTAGAGGTAGAGGTTCACAAGGTGCTTTGGGGTGCAGCATTTCTGGGTAGGATGGTTGTAGCAACCACATTTTTGACAAAGTTCAGTTCTGTCAACTTGCTTACCAGAATTACCTTTACCTTTCTTGAATCCACCATGCTTTTGCTTCGTGTTGCGTTTGTTTTTACCTTTAAAGTTCTTTGAGTGATTTTTTGAACCACAGAACTTAATGTTATTCTGATTAGCATGAACTTCAGGAAGTGGAGTAGCCCCAATGGGACGTTGCTGATTGTTCTTTAAAAGAAGTTCAGCATGCTTCTCAGCCTACAGTATAGTGTGCATAAGATCAGAATAAGTTTGGTAATTTGCAGAACACCGTTGCTGTTGTATGACCCTGTCAGATGGAAGCATAGTAGAGAGAGATTTCTCTATTTTGTCCGCATCCGTTGGTTCCTTTTCACAAAACAGCAACTTGGAGCAAATAGCATGAAGGGCATGGTTATAGGCTCCAACAGTTTTGAAGTCTTGGAGTCGAAGATGTGCCCATTCATGATTAGCTTTTTTCTTGTTTGATTTGCAATCGTGCTGATAACGCATTGCAAGAGATTGACACAAGTGTTTAGAGTGAACTGTTGCTTTTATTCAATTAATCATCAGTACATGTTTGATACATATTTATGGATGATGAGGTGGTGACGGTTGCCGGCGACGAACCGGCGTCCGTTCGGATCGTCGCGTTCATACGGACACGACCGTTGGACAATATGTAACAAAAACGAAGACGTACTTCTCCAGGTTTGCAGGCCAAGCTTGGGTGCTAAACGAAGCGCGTCTGTGAGCGTTACGAGTGTCGATGCGTGCTTGGGTAGATCACGTTCCTTCCAAAACGGAAGGTGGGGAGAGAGATCAACCACGCGTGGGTTTTCTAATTTCGGGGTTTTCTGGGGTTTTTCTTTGTTTTTGCTTGCTTTTACTTTTTCTTTGTATTTTCTGTAGATATATAGCAGCGTTTTTTTTCTTATTTTTTTGTTTTTCTTTAGTTAAATGATTTTTAAAAAAACTAACAGTCGCTACAGTGTAATTTTAGTCGGAGCTGAAAGTCACAGCTATAAACCGGATGGAGCAGGGCCGAACGTATGGCCTTCTCACAGTAGTGATTCTTAAAAATAAATAAATAGTCGGTGCCATTGCTAGTGTTGTCCATCACCACAAGTGCCTCAAGCAAATCAAGGGGACATTCGTATAAGTTTTCTGCTAATACCTTTTAGATGTGATTTTTGGCTAAAAATGAATAGTGGTGGCCGAAAAAAGTGACTTTAAGAATGAGAGCGTGAGCAGTGGAGAAAGTGAGGGAGAGATGCACTTGTGAACCCCTGCCTTATCTTCAAAGAGAGACTGTTGTAGGGGTGGCCCCCACCTAACCCAACCAGCCTGTTAGATGTGCAATGACGTAAATGTCCTGAAGGGCTTCCTTGTAAAGACGCTCCTCGTAAGGAGACATATATGTGACGCTAGCCACGGTGAGAGGGACATCTCACCTAACTCCCCACTACACTTCTCTGTTTGGTCCCAGTAACCACAGCGGTTGGCGCCGTCCGTGGGGACGAAGGTGATCGAGCCTCGAGGATCTAGGAAGGATGGCACCGACATCATCGGCGGCGAGAGGAGAAGAGGGTCGCAGCGAGGTCCCGTGTCGACACCGTGGCTCGAGCATCTGCGGTCACGAGGTAGCGACGCCGACGCGGTCGGCTCGGCCGTCATTAACGACCGGCCGTTCGACTCATCCCTATCGGCGCCGGCGTGGCGGTCGACTCGGCCTCGGCGGCGACGCGGCCGATCGACTCGGCCAGCCACGGCGCCGCAATGGCCGATCACTCGGCCGACGCCGACGCGCGCGGCCGACTCGACCACGCCGACGCCGCGATCGACTCCACACCGACGCCGACGCGTTGGTCGACTCGGCCCGGGACGGCAGGCGATCGACTCGACCCAGTGGCGACGGCGGACGCGAGACTTCAACTTCAACCGCGGACGCCGACGAGCGATCGACCGCCAACTACCACAAAGACCGTGCAGGCGGCGAACGAGGTAGTGTCGACGCCATGGAGGCATGGCCACCATCACGCCCGGCTGGCGAACGCTGACAGAAGTCGACGCGAGAATCCACCACACCGGCGTGGCGAGTAGCTTGGCGGTGCAAGCGATGTCGCGATCGTCCGGACAGCGCGATCGGGTGTGCCGCTCGCTTTGACTACGCTGGTAGTGGAGAGCTCCCTGCTGGCGGCCCTCCGTACGCTCCAGCGGGAGTTGGCGGATCTCCGCGGGATGGTGCGGGCCATGCAAGAGGCTTGGAGCCCGCAGGCCCTGACGGCCGTCGTATCGGGACCGGGGCTGGCGATAGCGCAACGAACGCCCCGCAGGTTCAGGTTATCAACGTCATCTCGGAGGTTCCTCGTTGGGAGCCTCGCAGCAACCAAGACCGGAAGTAGCCAAGGGCGAAGTCACCTTCGCCCCTGCCGACACCCGGGGCATGGAATTTGCCCACCAAGACCCTCTCCTCATCCGAGCTGACATTGCAGGATGTGACGTCAGGCGCGTCCTTGTTGACGGAGGTAGTTCGCGAACGTGCTTTGCGGAGGCCCTCGACCGCATGGGAATTCCTTGATATCGATTGCAGCGCCGAGACCCCGCCGCACGGTTTTGGGGCCAATCGCTAAGTACATTGGGCCGTATGTCCCAAGTCTCCTTTTGTCAGGACGATAACGTCAGGAGCGAGGACGTCATTTTCGATGTCGCGGACACCCCAAGCCCATACAACACCATTCTGGGCCGCCCCGTCCTCATCTCTTTCGGGGCTGTCTCGCATCATGGCTTCTTGTGTATGAAGCTCCCGGGCCCGCGGGGTGTCATCACTATCTTGGCAATCGGACCTCGCCCACGACGCGTGGAGCTTAGAGCCCGCCGCAGGTGCACGCCCTGCAGCAAGCTCAAGCGGGCACACCATTCGCCCCGGTGGACTCCCAAGCCCGGCCGAGGTGAGGTCAAGAGGGTACCTCTCCGGGCCGACGGCCAAGTCGTCTCCGTCGGCGAAGGCTTCCCCCCGGAGGTAGAGCAAGAGCTACTCTAGGTTTTCCGGAACAACGCAGACATCTTCGCATGGTCCCCGGAGGACATCAAGGGCGTGGACCGCTCCCTCATCGAGCACAACCGAGCGGTCCGCCAGGATGCTAAGCCGGTCAGGCAAAGGCTTCGGCGTATGTCCGTGGACCGGCAGCAAGCATCCAAGGTGGAAGTAGCGAAGCTCCTGCAGGCTGGAGTCATCCGCGAGGTCCAACACCCAGATTGGTTGGACAACCCAGTGCCGGTGAAGAAAGCTAACGGTGCCTGGCGTATGTGCATCGACTTCACTGCCCTCAACAAGGCATGCCCGAAGGATGACTACCCTCTACCGCCGACTGTGAACTCATGAGCTTCTTGGAGGCTTACTCCGGCTACCACCAGATCTACATGGCCAAGGATGACGAAGACAAGACCAGCTTTATCACTCCGATAGGGACATACTGCTTTGTCAGAATGCCCTTCGGTCTGAACAATGCCGGCGCAACCTTCACCCGCCTTATCGCGCTAGCGCTGACCTCCTAACTTGGGAGGAATGTGGAGGCTTATGTCGACAACGTGGTCGTCAAAACCAGACAGTTGGCCGCCCACGATCAGAATCTTCAAGAGACCTTTGACAACCTTGGAAGGTGGGCATCAAGCTCAACCCGGATAAGTGTGTCATTGGTGTGCAGGCGGGCAAGCTCTTGGGCTTCCTGGTGTCGGGGCGCGGCATCCAAGCCAACCCCGACAAGGTCGACGCGATCCTCGCTATGGAGCCGCCCAAAACGACAAGGGAAGTCCAAAGACTCGCCGGCCGCATGGCTGCGCTGAGTCGCATTTTGTTTAGGGCTGCGGAGCGGGGCCTGCCCTTCTTCAAGACCCTTTGTGAGGTGTCTTGGTGCCATTTTGTGGGTAGGCTTGGGACGGCGATTGCACCAGTGCCTTCGATGACCTAAAGAGGCACCTCACAAGCCTACCCACTCTGGTCGCCCCAGCACCAGAGGCTCCCCTCTTGCTCTACCTCGCCGCCTCGGACGGCAGTGCACCAAATCCTCGTTCGACTTGACGCCACTGTCTTCCGTCTCGAAGCCCTCCAAGGCACCAAGACGCGGTACACAGAGCTTGAGAAGTTGGCTTACGCGCTGGTCATGGCCTCGAGAAAGCTCTGACACTACTTCTTGGTCCATCCAATAACTGTGCCGTCATTGTTCCCTTTGGCGAAGATGTTGCACAATAAAGAGGCCATCGGACGCATCGGTAAGTGGGCAGCTGAGCTCGACCTTTTTTCTCTAACGTATGCCTTGCGTACAGCAATCAAGTCCTAAATTCTTGCGAATTTCCTCGCGCAGTGGACTCTCTTGACCCAAAGACGCCCAGCGGCGGAGGACCGGTGTGGGCGCCGACATCGACGGAGCCTCTGCGTCTCGGCGGCGTGGGTGCGATGATCATTACGCCGAGCGACACCGCCTATTATACTCGGCACGCCTCGCATTTCCGTCACCAACAACACCGCCGATCGAGGCACTACTTTTGGCCTCGCGGCTCAAAGCTCGGGCACACGGCGAGTTCTCGCCGCACGGATTCGCGCCGGTGGCGGGCAGTGGAAGGCCCATACATCGTTGCAAGGCCATCCTCGGCATTCATTCTCGCAAAGGCCGCCACCAACGCCTCCCACTCCGGAGGAGCGTTCTCACGAGTCTTGCCAGCGCGCCATCGCAGGACAACCGCGACGCGCCCTCGAGCTTATCGCCTCGCCACACTTGAAGGAAAGCATCTTCGCGCGAAATCCACGTAAGACGTCACTCGTCACACTTGGAATGCGGAGGCTCGGCGTTAGCCAAGGTTACTTGGCGGCCTTGCGGTAACCGTCTGCCGAACATCATATGTTGCGGAGGTACTATGTTTAGACCAGCAAAAGCTAACATGAGGCGGCACCCATATCCGCTCGCATTACAAGACGCCTCATGAGGCAAGCGGGAGATTAATAAAGCGGACCGCTTCAACAACCTCTCGTCGGGATCCGCCCCACTCTACGGAGTATAAATAAGACGTAGCGTCAAGATCCGCCTCCGCACGCACTCTACTGAGTCTAAACAAGACGCGTAGTTCCGCGCACGCGTCGGTGCCACCACCGCGCGTACTCTCCGGAGTATAAAGACGTGGTCGATGTTCCCACGCGCTGCACGGAGATTCACCTCCACACACACTGCACGGAGATTCACCTCCGCACGCGCACTGCACGGAGATTCACCTCCGCCCACGCACTGCACGGAGATTCACCTCCGCACACACACTGCACGGAGATTCACCTTTGCACGCGCACGGCACGGAGATTCACCTCCGCACATGCACTGCACCGAGGTCCGCCTCCGCACGCACTCTACGCAGTATAAATAAGACGTAGCGTCGAGGCACGCCTCCACACGCACTCTACGGAGTATAAATAAGACGTAGCGTCGAAGCACGCCTCCGCACGCACTCTACGGAGAATAAATACGACGTAGCGTCGAGGTCCGCCTCCGCACTTACTCTACAGAGCATAAATAAGACGCAGCGGGGGGACACCTCCGCGCGCACTCTGCGGAGTATAAATAAGACACGGATGTTTTCCTGCGCACTCTACTGAGTATAAACAAGATGCGGATGTCCCGTGCGCGCGTTGGCGTACCCTCCGAGCCTAATTAAGTCGTGGTTGATAGTCCCACGCATGCTCCGGAGTACAAACTAGACGTGGATGTTTTCCCTGCGCACTCTACTGAGTCTAAACAAGACGCGGATATCCCGCGCACGCGTTGGCGAACTCTCCGGAGCTTAATTAAGCCGTGGTTGACAGTCCCACACTCTCCGGAGTGCAAACAAAAATGCGGATGTTTTCCTGCGCACTCTACTGAGTATAAACAAGACGCGGATGTCCCGTGTGCCCATTGACGTACCCTCCGGAGCCTAACTATATCGTGGTTGATAGTTTCACGCACGCTCCAGAGTACAAATTAGATGTGGATGTTTTCCCTGCGCACTCTGCTGCGCTTGTCCCCGTGCATTCCCGCGGAGTGCAGGCAAGGCGAAGAGCGCTCGCGCGTCTACTTCGACTAGGCGCCAGCTCCGCCGCCACCACTTCGAGGGGTAGGGGACGGAGCGCTGCGCCTCCGCTGCCTCGCACGTCTACTTCGACTAGGCGCCAGCTCCGCTGCCACCACTTCGAGGGGTAGGGGACGGAGCGCTCGCGTGTCTACTTCGACTAGGTTCCAGCTCCACTGCCTCGCGCGTCTACTTCGACTAGGCGCCAGCTCTCTAGGCGACCAACTACGCCGCCAATACCTTGCCTACTTCGCCTCCAAGGCGCTGCGATCGTGACAGAAGACTCGAACGCTTTTGTTATATATATATATATATGAGGACAAAGGCCAAGAAAAACAATAGCAAAAAGTTACATCACACACCCATTAGGTGATAATCAGCGCGCCTAGGGGGCCGTGCCTCCTTCATGGCGCCGACGGACCTCCTCCAGCCACTGAAGGAAGTTACCTTCACGGCGTAGCGTTTGTCGCAGCAGGACTTTGGCCGCATCTTCCCAGAGGTCGCCCCAGATCCAGTCGTAGAAACTCTGGACGGCGGGCAGCGCTGGACAATACTCTGGCTTCGGCCGGCACACGCAGATGAGGATCGACCAGCTCATCTACATGCTCACACCCTCGGGCGTGGAGCAGGGCGAAGGCAAGACTGGCGCTGGCGAAGCTACAATGATCGCCGAAGGCTTTGGCACCGTGGAGTGCCAGGCTCGAGCCCTCTTCGATCCATGCTAAAGATTATGTCACATCGATGGGGTTTTGCACACGGTCTGGCACGTCGACGCAGAGGTCCCCGAGGGCCCCCTCAAGCGAATCCATGGCCCTCCACGCCGCCGCGATGCGTCACCCAAAGTCTGATTCCTCCCTTCCAGGGCGGTGATGAGCTGGGCCTTCTCCTCCTCCAACGTGTGGATTTGTCTGAGCAAACTGGCACGCTCCTCCGTGGTCACGCGCTGGGCCTCTTCGGCGGCACGTTGCGCCGCCGCCGCCACACGGATCTCTGCCTCCATAGACGATCGTTGCGTCGCCGTGGCGTGAGCCTCGTCAGCAGCCGCTGTTGTTCCTCCACCACCCTCCGCTCGCGGATGCGCGCCTCATCCAGCGCCCGGCTGATGGCAACCGTCTAACAGCGGGAGGACATGACTATTTAGTATGCACGCAGTACGCGATATCGAACGCGGGCTCAGATGCTTACCTTCATTCTCGAGGCGCCCAGTGCGAGTGCAAGAAGATCCTCCCGCACGACGACAGCGCTTGTCGATCCAGCTTACTGTCATCGCACCCCGTGGCTCCGTTAAGGGCGCGAAGCGCCTCCGAGGCGGGATAAAGTCAGACACGGCGAGCCTTGGGGGCCTACGACAGCATCAGGCGTTCGCGCTGCGTTTTACGCAACGACACCGCCGACCTCGCAAACACCTCCACTGCTCGATCCTTGGCCGCGTCCGGGAGACCTCCCCTCCCCTGATGTCGACGACGGCATGAGCGAGGAAATTGGAGAAAGCTTCGCGAAGTCGCGGGGAGAAAAGGAGTTACGCCTACCTCCGTCACCTTCCACTAAAGCACAGGGAGGTGTCGGCTCAGCCCCTGCTCGGGGAGTGATGACTCTCTCCCCGGTCGAAGTGGCTTCCCGGTCGGACCCTAGGCCCCCACCGACCGCGCTCGCCACATGGCACTGCCCCGCGCGCGAAGGCGATCACACTCATTGACGCTTCGCCCTTGGCGAGTCAGGCGACGCACCCTCGACCGCTCCAATAGCTGCATGGATCGGAGCGGGCGTCAAATCCGTGACGGCTGCAGCAGGCGACGGCGATGAGCCCTCCGCCGCTCCAGCTGTCTTAGGAGCGGGGGCAGGCGGAAGGTCCGCGGCAACCGCCATGGGCGACGGGGGACCAGGAGACATGTCCTCGCCGGCCGGCACAGGCGACACGGCCTCGTCCTCGACGATGTCGCTACCAAGGCCCGCCCCACCACCGCCTAAGTCCTCGCTGGGGGCAGTGTGACCCCCCGAGCTCGCATGCTCAGACCCGCCACCTGACACGTCGCTCGACCAACAGCGCTTGTTGCTAAGTCGGCGGGCGGGTTAGAGACAGCGGCTCTAGACCGAGCCCTCCGCCGCCGGGGCGACGCCATCGCGGCGACGGGACGGACTCCGCACCGGCACCATGCGTTCCGGTGTGACGAGGCCTAGGACCTCGCACACCCGATTTATCTGCCCTAGCTTCACAAGCTCGGTCACGGTTTCACGCAGGGAGTGCTCCTTCGCCGTGTACGGCCCTAGGAAGACCTCGACGGCGTGCTCCGCGTCTTCCAATGAGAGCACTGCACGCGAAGCGTTGCTCCATTTACAAAACAGTTACATATACATACGCAGCACACGGTCCAAGTACCTACCACGACCGCGGGGTTGCTGCAGCGAAGACACTAACGGGTGGACGCCATCCTGCCAAGTGTGATCTCGTTCATACTTCCACAGGCCGGAGAGAGGCGACACCCCGTACATCGTGAAATCCTCGGTGAGATCGCGCATATTGAACCGAAGGGCAATGTCGGCGAGTCTCCGTGCCTGCCGTCGATCGCCGCTTCTCGGCTCCAACCCCGAACAGAAGTTGAAAGTTATTGGCTGACCCCAGCACCAAAGCTTGCTGGTAGGCGTCACGCGGTAGTAGAACCACTGCCGCATCCAACCGATCTCCCACTTCTCCCGCGTCGCCAAAGCAGGGGCCAGCTTCGCGCAACCCGACCTCACCACGAAGTGGACGCTGCCAAAGTTGGACAGTGCCCCTCCTTCAACCTTCTTCGGCTGACAGCGCGCATCATGAAGAAGGGCGAACAAACTTGCGCGAGGACGAGCACCTTCCACCCAAACTGCCCAGGCAAACACTGCCAAGCAAACTATCGCGTTCGGAGTCAGCTGCGCCAACTCCAATCCGTAAGCTTCCAAGACCTGAAAGACGAAGAGCGTCGAGGGCATTCGCAACCCAGCCTCAAAAAAGGCGGCGAAGACAATCGCCTCCGACTCCTGCGGGTGAGGTTTACTGCCGCCGCAGCAAAGCGAGCTCCTCGCGCTCCTCTATCTTCTTCTCCCGCAGGAGGGCCTCGACTGTCTCCTCTGTAGCATGGCTCCGCCCTAGCACCCTGGAGCAATGCCCTTGCGAGCTCTGCATGGCGTCGTACCGCTTGCGGGCCTGCGACGGCTTGCAAGCCACTAGACGGCCTGCTACTAAGTCGGCGACTAGAATCCCCGTGGCTCGCCATCCTTCTTCCCAAGCGACGGGTTGATGGAGCAGGAGACGGGTGAATTTCGCGCAATAGGAGAAAGCAACCGGACGAACATGCACGGGCCAGAGACGCGTCCGCACGCCGGCAAATAACCCTTTATGAAGACCCTCCACATCCCCACGATCGGGAGCGCAACCGGCGGGAGCCCATCGATTCCCCCCCCCCACGATCGGGGAGGGTAACCGTAAACATGATGACTCCCCACGTGTCCCGACTCTCTTGGATACGGATGCGGTCTCGTAGTCTCGAGACCGCTGACATCCCACGACGCACCAACCAGGCGGCGCCGCGTGTACTCCTCCCTCGGGACCGTTCGTACGACCGCAGCAGACCGCCCCAGTCTTTTCAGCACTCCGCGCGCTTCACGCCGACAATTCAGACATCATCTCCAAAGTGCATCGCTGTCGGGGCGTGACGACTCCGGACCGAGCGAGGACTCACCTCACCAACATAGCGTTGCGCGGGAAGGCTTGGTCCGCTCCGCGCCAAGCGGAGTCTCGATGCCACTCCTCGCGCGTTCAACATCTTCGGCTCCGCGGCACGGCCCCGCCGACAACTGTGGCACTGCGAAGGATGGCTCCGAGGCCGCGGACGACTTCAACATCTCACCGACGCGCGTCTGTATCACCCAACTGCACCTTTTATCTATCTGCGGTAGGGCATAGGCCGTAGGGACGGAGGGGGCCAAAGGGCTCGGCGACATGGTTTTGGCCTGTGAAGCCTTTCACCATGAGAGGCTCCTGTTGTAGGGATGACCCCCACCTAATCCAACCGGTCTGTTAGATGTGTAAGGACGTAAATGCCCCAAAGGGCATCCTCGTAAGGAGACATATATGTGACGCTAGCCACGGTGAGAGGGACATCTCACCTAATTCCCCACTACACTTCTCTCTGTTTGGTCTGTAACCACAACAGAGACAGTAGCGAGAGAAGTGGAGAAGCCGAATGTTTGTATTGACTTTTGATTTTTTTTAACAGAAATCAGAAGTATAAATTAATATGAACAGGATCTAAGGCTAGCCACCTTTAGCGACCTATTTTACAAGAAACAATTTAATTTCTATAGAAATTAAAAAAACTATATTCTAAACGGGCTTAAACCTTAGAGGGGGCAGCTGTGTGTGCAAATCTCATGACATGATCAAAGGTCCGATAACACTGCCTACTATTTTTGGGAAGGAGATATGTATGTATACGTACTACTTGATCGTTAGCATGCAAAAATCCCAGATCAGAGACAGTGACGGGTGCCATCAGGCTAGCTAGCCCAGCTAATGCATGCGACGGACTCGATCATTCAGCGGTAGGATGTAGGTCTAGGAGGGTTTAGTTATGGATCAAAACAGCTCAGATATAGATCGAATAGTGTCTAGATAATATTTGTATTTATATTTTTAAATAAATACAAATATGAATTGAATATTCTCAAATACAAACATAAATTCGAATCGAATATCTACTCAATTCGGTCAGATCCGGATATCCTCATAACTTATGTAGTATGAAGACATTAATAACTTTTTATTCTCGTAAAATCACGCTTAATTATTGTAATTCATTTACTTCACCTAAAGAAATACAAATTCACATTCAATTAAAAAAACTTGCCTAACTAATACGAATACGGATACAGATAGTCTAGATAAAATAATATTTCGGATGGTATAATCCATACCATATTCCTATTCATATTTTTTATGTGAATTTGAATACGAATGAGATAGAAATTGTTAATAGGGTGGAAAAATCTATACTATATTCATATCCTATCAAATATAGTAATAAAATAATATAGATAATTCGTATCTATTTTTTACCCCTAGACTTATGGGGTGTTCAGAATTGCGTTGGCTTATGGATTTTTTACTGTAGTTGGTTTATTTTTTTTACTGTAACTAAGTTGACTTATTTGGCATAATTAAATTTAAAAAATTAAAAATAGAAAAAACATGTTAGCCCATCACAAACAATGTAAAGGAATACGAAAAAAGGTAAAAAAATCTAAAAAATAAAAAAAAAAAAGAGATAAAATTAATAAATAGTAAAAAAAAAGTAAAAGCTAAAGTCTAAATTAAGTAGTGCCTTAATGGGCTGGTGGTGGTTCAGGTACTCCTCTTATTCCGGTGATCGGCGAGTAGTACGTAGTGCATGTACTCGATCCCTGAAAACGAAGCCGGCCCAGGCCGGAAAGCAAGCATTTGCATTAATTGACATGCATTTCCCCATCCAAATACACATGCAACCACTGAACTAGTACCGCCAGTGTTTTCGGCTAATCAATGGCCGCCGTGTCCTGCGTACGGCGGGCCGGGCAGCGGCAGCACGAAGGGCATATGCCAGAAGGCCTAAAATTGTGTTATAATAAATTATTATCAATTGAGAAGTGTGGAAATATGAATTACAAACTTCTTGGATTCTTAGAATTGTCAGCAGACTGGCCCTCCTCAGCGGTCAGACCGTCACCAAAACTGATCTAACCGGCCTCGTCAGCGGTCTAACCGGTCTGAGTATACGGCCAAATTGGCTGAGAGTGTTCCTCTCTGCTAGTTTTTGAATTTTATAAATTGGAGTTTTATGATGATTTTGGTTGACCTAAGTCAGTGCATATGTGTTGTATGAGGTATGTTTCAGCTAACATGGATTAAGTTGTGAAGGACTTATACTTGAAAATAATTGTTTTATTTTTGGATATGTAGGATCGCTTAGATTCAACCATAGTTAATGCGCGAGGATCAGTATTACGTTCATGGAGGAGTCGAGACTCAGAACAATTAAAAACGCTATGTGAAATGGCTAAGCTCAAGTATGGAATGAGGAAGACGTGAAATGTTGAAGGAAAGTTGAGCGATGGGCTGCACTATGTGGTTTAGTAGGCCAACTGAGGCATGGTCCAGTGAAACCGGAATGGGGAGACTTGCTAACACGTGGCGAGCTATTGGTATATCTAAACACGGCAAGCGTGAGGATTGCTTGCAATGGAATGTGAAGACCGGATTAAGAAAGGTTATTTTGGTAAGTTGACCAAAATACCATAAACTACCTTGAATCAAAATGGCAACACTTGAGCGGTACTTAGGAAGGCGGTTTAGGTCAAGGATAAGCTGAGAAGATCAAATTGGATTAAGGCTAAAGATTTAGTGGATTCGGATTTTATGTGCTTTGAAAGTGTGCATAAGTTTAGTATGTGAGTAAAACCCGTATTATGTTGGGTTAACAGTTTTATCATATGTTCAAAGTGGATAGAATCCACTAGGGTTAGATAGGGTTAGCTAGCCTATTTATTTTATGGATTGGGATAGAAATTTGCTAGTTAATCATCCAACCAACCTACCTTTGCTCTTTGAAGCCAAGTGTGTTAGGGTTAGAGATGTTGAGTGCTGTGGTATGCTCTTATCCTCTCAGTGAAGTGGTCATGATAACATCATTCTTAAGTAGCAATATATCAATATTTGTTTATCTCTTATGGATTCATCTTGTGTTGATTGATTTACTTTTGATTTGGTTGATTTTGTTCTTGTTTCTTCTATTCTTGATCTTGCTATGTCAAGGATGTGTAGGAGATAGAGATGACCTCTGAAAATCAATTCTCATCTATCTAGGTATGTGGTCGCCATGTTTTTGAAGAAACCCAGTTTTATTTGGATTTGATCCTCTCGAGTGATTTCTTGATCCAAATATTTTGCTTTGATTTCTTTGATGTTTTGCTTGCTGTAATATGTGGCAATACACATAGAGACATATTGGTCATCATTCACCCACGAGTAAGTCATATTTACCATTTTTCAATTTTAGCTTGGTTTTGGTACAATCTTGATTAATCTTAAAAAAATCTGAACTTTGATATGTATTTTCGCAATCCTTAGTTGGAATAGATTTCTGAGACCTTAAGCAAGGTATGTGCAAAAGTTCATATTATTTGGACTTATATTTTAGGAGTAGGACCAAAAGTGAATTGTTTCGAGCTGTTCTGGAATAGGGAGGCCAATCAAACCACTCCTTCTCCTTGTCCAACCACCACCTCCGGTCAGACATGCTTGGTGCCTACAATTTGATCACCAATCTTCAGTTAGATTGGCCCTAGTAGCCGGTTTGATCACCTAGAGGTTGAATTTCCTTCGATTTTGATTTATTGAGCCATTTGTTTAGTTTTCTGGTTGTTGATTCTAATCTTAATAACTCTGTAATTATTTGGGTGAAAGATTAAGAATAGTTGTCAAAAAATTTTAATTGTCACCATTCACCCTTCTATTGCCTTTCGGTCCTACATAACAGCTAGGTAGCAGCGAAACCAACCAACTAGCCTTAGCTAGCATTAACATTTACTCCTTCATCCTGCAATATAACTCTGACACGTATAACTAAGAGGTACATTATGAAGTAACATTGAACGAAATTGGATCATATTTATCTCAAATAGAAATAGTAGTATAATTTCTATTTAATAGAAGCAAGTATGGTCTAATTTCATTAACTATTATTTAAATAATATGCCTTTTAGGTATTGAACCTAAATTGCGGGATGGAAGGAAGTAGGAAGCGATAGGCCAATGGCCAATATTTGCCCATTAATCTCCTCGCTGCAAATGACTTCTGGCTTCTAAAACACGTTGGCTTCTTAATTTTTTTGCTTATTAGTTTTTTTGGGGTTTTATGTTTTTTCACTTATTTCTTTGTATTATCTGTAATAATATTTTTTTAATTTTTAATTTAATTACTCGGTGAAAAGTTAACAGCTGCTAAATGCATCTTAAACACAAAAAGTTAGAAGCTAAGTCACTTTGAGCACAGCCGGCGTCCGCCCAATACAATCAATGGCCTCTCTCTCTCTCTCTCTCTCTCTCTCTCGCTCTCTCTGCTGCGTGCGTTCTCGTCCTGGCAGGAGCATGCAGGCCATCGAAGTACGGGCCCCGCCAGTCAGGCCATGAGTACACCTGCCTTGCCGCTGCATTTGTTGCGGTCGGTGCGATGCGAGCACGCTGGTGACGGCAATGCCGCGGTCACGTGAATGTTTGTTTGGGTGCTGGACCGTCGGCCGGACTCCGATCCACCCTGCCTTCGGTTTTAAACCGCGCTCGAGTTACTTGGGACCATCCTCGTGTGGGCCGCCCCTCGTAGCCATTGCAAGATACGCTGAGATTCGTGTGTGTATGGTTACGAGTGGTATATATATATATACATATATATACATATATATACATATATATATATATATATATGTGTGTATGTATATGAAGCCTCTTTTCTACCCCGGGTGTAATTACACTCTATGTCGTATCTCACGTAACGGAGAGTATGTACATGTAGTATACGAGTATTTAAGACCATCTAGGTGGTATGAATAATTTTTCAGAGGTAGTATGTACATTTTTTAGACATACTCCTTTTTGTATGCGTATATGAAGGCATTTACAAAATACGCCAAAAACTATGGACTCTCTTGCAATTTTTTTATATGGTTCACATTGAAGTATCTTATAATTAGTATACAAGTATATCTAAAGTGATAAAGGAGTATTTCAAATTCATTTAGGTGGTATATTAGAAGTGGGTGTAATTACACCTGGGTGTAGAAAGTATTTTTCTATATATATATATATATATATATATATATATATATATATATATATATATATCATGAAAAAATTGCAAAGGAGTCCATAGTTTTTAGCCTATTTTATAAATACCTTCATATATGTACATAAAAAGAAGTATGTCTAATATATATATATACTACCTCTGAAAAATTGTTCATACCACCTAGATGATCTTAAATATTCGTATACTATACGTACATACTCTCCGTTACGAGATACTCCTATGTTATGAGATATGATATAGGGTGTAATTACACTGGATGTAGAAAAGAGGTTTCTATATATATATATATATATATATATATATATATATATATATATATATATATATATATATATATATATATATATATATATATATATATATATATGCCACTCGTAGCCATCGGATCATGCATTGAGATCTGTGCATTGCGATCCGGTGGACATATAGGAGCAGCGTCCCTACGTAGGGTTCATATCTGCCCGGCAGGTCGGGTTCTCTCTCCACACCTGTTAGATCTTTATGTTTGGAGGTAGAGATCATGAGAAAGAGCCACATCTCACACGTATCCATCTAAGCCATCAACATGCGATATTCATAGGGTCTGCATGTTGTCCCGTTGCATAGGCCTTGTATGGAACACGAAAACTCAGTATAGTTTTGCACGAAGCTGTTTTTAACTTCCTCGGAATTTCTGTACATCTGTCGGGTAAAATTTTTTTGTGCAAATAATTCAAATTTCTGACCTTATGATTTGCTTGAAGATTCATGCTTTGATCGCAAGGCTATCATCTCGGGCGACAACGGTGTAGGGTGGTGTTTGTCTTACTAGGTTTTGGGTTCACCCTGATAGAGTTTGTGATTCATCGAGACTTGGATTTAGAGGAAGATCGAGGTGGTGGGGCGACCGTAGTGGGTGGTGGTGAGGTGGCAATGGTGCTACCGATTGTCAGTAGAAGGAGGGCGGTGAGCGTTGAAGATGGTGGAGGCGACAAGAATCAACGGGCATTAGGAGGCGGCAGCGAAATCAATTTTTTTAGTAATACATAGACAAGCCTCTTAACGTCCAGATAAATCTACAAAAGTTCCTATGTTCACCCACAAAAGTTCATACGCATGAGGGGAAGGAACGCATCATCCCACTGTTGCATGTCGTGGCACGTAACGGTGATCTATATATGTACGTGCATGCATGATTGCTACGGATCTTAGTACTGTTCTAACTTTGTCGTTGTACACGCGCGGCATTCATGACGAGGTGACGCATTTTGCACGACATCATGCAAAAGATTACCCAAATCATACAAAAAATGAATACCAATCCTGTATCTAGCTCATAAATTGTTGGAGGTGTATTGTACATATGTTTTTTTAGGTGAGGAGAGATGACAATATTTATGCAATTTTATCTTTTCAAATAATGAGCTTTCTCTCTCAAAAAGAAAATGCGAACATTGACCAAGGAAGGTATAGTTTTAAAATAATAAGATGAAGAAAAACTAGCATAGTTCTACGAGTCCACAATCCCCTGATTTTATGGAGCAGTTTAATTACAGCCATTATCTTGTGTAGATAATGGAAAAATGGGGGCAAAACATGAATCGAAAACTTTATCCACAAATTAAAAATCTAAACAACTTGGCCACTTCTAATTTGACAAACAAAATGTCCACATGTTGCACAGAATTGCAATGTATATATAACCTGTGTGCTAGCCTTCCCTTTCGCTTCTACTATCTTTTTTTTCTCATTCTATACGAATACGGAGTAGTATATGAGTACTCTTAATGTATTATACACCAAATTGTGAACAATAACCCTATTTAAACCAATTAAAGCAGGTCACACCAGTTTGTTGGATCGCCATGAAGTGGTACTACTCCACTCGCATAGTCGCATTTACTAGCGACGTTGAAAACTGATGTGCCGATCGATGATTCATTGCAACCTCAACTTTGGCAACAACGATTTGTTGAACCACGGCCGTACCTCCCTTCCTCTGATCGATCAGGCTCCTGTTCTTGGCTCTGGTTTTTAACCGTACGATCATGACATTTTCTAGCTGTCTCAACTGTCCGATTTGGAAATTGAATGGCCGAAATTAAAGCGGCGAAGGGCTTGTTCTATTCAGTTGTTAAAAATGGCTTTTAATTTTTGCTATAATATCTAACTTTCAAATGAAATATTTTTTCAAGATGGGGTCTATATAACACCCCAAGAACCACATTACACTGGAATGCTACTAAACTACACCACGACTAACCCGGATTCAAGAAAATCTGGCAGCAACTCTCCAAACAAAGAATAAAATATATGTGGAAGAATGATGACAAACAAAGGTGATATAATGAATAACAGTTAAATAACATAAACATCCAACAAAATCAAAATTAACTTAGCTTAGATTGCTCCAACTTTCCAAAATCATCCACGACCTAGCATTATTGAATTATGTTGCCAATAATGAGGAACACAAAATGATGAAAGGTCGTCTATCTTATTACAGCAAACCCATGATAAATGGTACATAGTGATGTGCTGCTCTACCCCTTTCCATACATGCTCAAGGATCACTTAGAGGGAGTAAAAGCAAGGGTGAGATAAAATCTCAGCAAGCAAACTGTTTAACAAATTAATTAAACCACAGATGATTAAACATCAACTAACGACTTAAGGTATAGTGATATAACATTATCAATTAAATATTCATAGCTTCATTCATATCTACAGCCACAACTATTACCAACAACGATAAAGCATTAGCAATTAATCATCGTTTGCTTAATTCATAACCACAACCACCACCAGCAACGATAATAACCATAAGGAATTTACTTCATGCCACATGTGACTCTCACCAGTCATTACCACTTTGGTTCTTAGATTAGGAACGATCCACATTAAATGCATATGTATACAAATGATCCACAACACTCTTACCTGGCAACGTAAAAGTGTGTATCGTACTATGGCAATATACGATGCTATACCGGTACGGTCGCAGCTAGGTGCGACAACATATTTATGATGCAAATAACATGCTATGACATGCATGATATGGCCACAATGATTTATTAAGAACATAACCACATAGACAACCATGTGTATATTAAAGCTTATAACACAGCAAGACATCTCAACTTTAAGGTGAATTAATAACCAAACATTCAACAAATTTTATGGAGGTAGTAAAATTAACATACTAAACTGTAGTAACAACTGCTACGTTTACTTGTCTCTATCGAAGGGGCGAAAGGCTCAAGCACGGTCAGAAGCGAAGTCACCTATTCACAGATCATCACCCAACATAAAATTACAACATATTATTCACAACTGAAAAGTAAAACGCCACTAAGCCCAAAACCCGACAACTCCCTCTCAAACCGCTGTTTCCACGTTTAGTCTACTGCAGCAGCGCTGCTTATATTTTTCATATCTTTTTATCTACTAATCAAACCATAGCAACTAATAGTATTTTTGAATCCTACAGAACGAGAGATACAACTTACACGAAGACACCATAATTTTATTCTATCATTTTAAGGGTGTAATTCGCAATGAAAAACAGAGGACAACATCTGCAGCATAGTTCTGACCAGCGAACTTCTACAAATCACCACCAACAGTACACAGCTCGAAAAATTATGAAATTCCACCAACAGATGTACTACAATATTATTTACAACTTTTATTGTTTATGAAGAAATTCATAAAAATCATTAGGATCTCTGAAACTGCCCACGGACAAAGACTACTCCCTGAATCCCACTCTACTATATAGTCGACTTCCAACCTCTAATGTGCCAAAACCACTTATCAAAAAAAATTCTAAAACAAATAAAGGATCTATATCTCTGTGTCCTCTACAACTTTCATGTTCATGGGTTCCTCAGGAAAATTCATCTTGACCGCCTAAACTACTCGAACAGATATTCTGCCCAATCAGCCTATCGCGTAGTACACCGATTAAACGCAAATCGATATTTTCCCCCATATGGTCAACCTCTAACCACGACCCAAAAACCCTAAATCATTCTAAAACAGAGGGGAATAAGGTGAGAAATCATACCTAGGTTGAACCCACAAGATCACCCTTTTTCCTTCTTCTTCCTCTTTCCCTCCTTTCTTCCTCTCCCTCTTCTTCCTCCCTTTCTTCCATTCTATTCCCTAGTTTCTTTTTCGGTAGGGCAACAGGGAGATGAAGCAATTTGGGGGAGGAGGCGCAGGGGGGATGGCGGCTGCTAGCTAGGGGTGGCGGCCAGCAAGGGGGGGTGTTACGGGGGCGGCTAGGGTTTAGGGGGGAGAAAGGGGCGGCTGGGCCCCTTTGGGCTAGCTAGCCCAAAGTGGCTAGGCCCCCTTTAGACAGCCCAGAATATCTTTTCTTTATTTTATTAAATTATTTTCTTTCTTTTAGACAAATCTCGCAGCCCTCTCCCGCCTCCCGTGATTCACCAAAAAAAAGAGGATTCTGCGAATTTGCTAAATATTTCCAAGAACGCCGAAACGACGTTTAGGGTATTATAGTCTATAAGTTAATTATAGTGCACATTGAAAGACCATCATCTGTACTAGCCAAAATCATATGCGAGTATCTCACTCTCCGTATTCTCTGTCGCGAATAGCCAAAATTCAAAAATTTCAGCTAAAAGCTATAAGCTGCAACCACATCAAACAGACCCAAAATCATCTTGTAGAGAAATATAGATCGCGATCACTCTCATCTCCCAAGTGGTGAGGAGAGTCTGTCCTTCAATGTACATGGAATATTGCTTCTTGAGTTTACTCAGTCATGCGAGGGAGTAGAGGTATAAACAAGTCGAACTCGAGCGAGTCTGGTCTTCTAAGCTCGAGCTAGAAGCTAGAGCCAAACTCAAGCGAACCTGAGTTGGAGTCCGAGCCTGGAGTTGGCTCAAATAAACTTGATAGGAGTTAAAATAATTTAATATACACTAATTTTTAACAATAAGAAAAACTCAATCTTGACTAAGCTTCATAACAGTACAAAATAATTCAACATACACTATTTTTTAACAATAGAAAAGCTCAAGTTTGGCTCGAGTAAGTTTGATAAGAGTTAGTATGTATCTAGGGTTGTAAGAAAAACTCGAGGCTCGCGAGCTATTCGAGCTCGGCTCGTTGAAGCTCGCGAGTTTGAGATCAAGCTCGAGCTAGGTTCATTTGGAACTCAAGCCGAGCTCGAATCAAGCCTAGGGCGAGTCGAGCTTGAGCAGCTCATGAGTCTCAAACTTTTTTTACAGCCCTATGAGGGAATTGGACACTAAATTACTCCTATGTGTTAGTTTCATGGGTTAAAACTTGTTGCTGTCAGAATTTGGGCAGTCAAATAGTTGGCCAAAATATTTTTGGCATTTAATGTAATTATAAGGAAAGATCAAGATTTATCATAAATCAGAATCAAACATCAGCTATGCTAAGAAGATTCCAAAATATGCTAACTAAGGAAAGGCAGATGCAAAGAAGGAAATCGTCAATAGGAGATTGAAAGCAAGAAGATTTGAAGATGGACAGGGATTTTATCTAAGAGAAAAGTTGAGCTGATACGAAGAGGGAGACTTCAAGAACTATCCAATATTAAGTCGGCTATTTTAGGCTATAAATAACTTGTACCGTTTGACGGAAAAACGTGCACACACTAACCTCTATTACCTTTTTGCATATACTTTTCTTGTACCTTAGGAGTATACCATAGCTAATAGAATTTTACCTTCGTAATTTGACATTGATCAATATTGCTTCGCTTTGACATGTTGATTAATATGTGAATTACACATATCCCTTGTTTCGAGATTTATTTCCATTTGTTATTGCTTCGTATCGATATTTCGTGTAGAATCTACAACTGCAGAAAAGGTCATCACAGATGGTTCAAAAACTTTATTACAAATGATTTCATGAGTTGTCTGAGTTTGAGTCAATAATAACATAAGATCATTACATACAATTTTTGAACCATCTATGATACATACTATCACAGACGGTTATTAACTCATAACCGTCTGTGATAGTTAGCTATCATAGATGGTTTTTAGTTGAAATTGTATGTGATATCTCATGAATCATAGACGGTTTCAATTAAAAATCATCTATGATATTTTAATGTGTAGTAGCGGATACTAAAAAATTTAGATCATATTGTAGGGTGTTGATCCCTCCCTTGGATTTCCCAATAGTAGCAATGTACTCGACGAACGACCTACATGATTCCAAAAAGTTAGTCTTAGTCATTGCAAAGGAAGAAAATACTACAATAGAGTTATCTATGTAGGAAATATGTTTACGTGTTGATTAATTGTTGGACAACTATGAAGTCGGTTGTGGACCTCTTTAGGGAATCAAGATATATTAACTTATTCTATTTTGATATAAGTACAATTAGAATCTAGTAGAACCTACATAGGTATATCATCATGATCGTTACACCTAAGTTTGTGTTGATTATAAAGTATAAATCAACAAGTATAGTCACTAATGTAGTATTTACTCCTAGTTCTAGGGCATAAGTATGAATTCCTTGTTGTGCTCAGCCACCAATGACGTCGTCATGTAATGCTGGATGAAGGATGCATCCTCGTTGATGGTATTCATGGATACCAAGTATAGGTCAAGGAAACCTATCGGTGATTTTCTTGATCTGGCTTCAGTCACCATGTATCTATATATACAAAAGTAAGGAGATATATATATATATGATATTTAATAGTATTACATAAATGTAGACTATGATTATACATACTTGCAATGTTCAGCATCGAATGAGTGAGACGTCGAGGGTGTCGAGTTTGAAGAAAAAGAACAGTCCTCGAAGGTCACCGTGAAGACACAATCATGGATATTGTGATGAAAATGATGAGGCATGAACTTGATGATAACACTCGAGCGTCGTTGCCCCTCTAGCTTGTTGGCTTGTTCCATATACCATATATGTAATCTTTGGCAAGCCAATTCTAGCGTTTGGAGGTACTCTATCGGGTCGATCAATGGCTCGCACAGCTTTAAGTTTTAGACCAATGGCAAGTAGGGGATATTATCGGTCTTCTTTGGTTTGGACTTGCTTTTTTTATAGGTCGACTTCATGGTAGTCGACCAGAAACAAGATGTAGATGCATGTGATCCACCGCGCCCATGCCACATCAGTGCAGGTAGCTCTGGTGGACTTGGCACCTATGTAGGTGGCTTCTGTGGACTTGGCACCAGTGTAGGTAGCTACGGTGGACTTGGCACCAGTGTAGATAGCTTTTATGGACTTGGCATCAGTGCAGGAGCCTCTAGGCAGATGTCTCTCTTGGGTCACTGGATAAATGTTCCAATGGCTTGCCTTAAAGTCATGATCTTATTGTTTGGAGGCATCTGCAGTGGGACGACCTTGAAAATTGGCATGAACACCATCCATATTTACTTTTGTAAAACCTAGCATTAGAGTTACAACATGCACCAAGGCCCCAGCATCGGATGGATACGCTTGGCCCCAAGTAGCGCACAGGGCAACGGAGGCATATCTCACTTAGAGCTTGCACTTCGTAGCCATCTACATAATGATACAAAATTAGCTACTCTAACAGGTCTATCAATGGATCGAGCATTCAGAGATAATAATTATTATCAAGATGTCATTGACAGAAAATCTCTGGTCGCTTTTCGAGGTAGGGTTTAACACACAACTACTCTGATGGTTGGGGAGGCTAGCTAGCACAGGATTAGCAGGGGCTGCCGATTGATTTTCTCTATATCTTTACATCTCATCTCTGATAGCATCAGTGATCTCCCTTCTAAGTGATGCCTTAATCTCCTCTCGTAGCCATCCCTCGTGCTCGGTTTTGGATCTCTTCCTACTCTGGTACACTTCGAAGTCCTCTAGAAAACTATGTTTCCAAGGAACATAAAGATCAAGGACTCTCATGTGACTCGGGTACTCTTTGTTTCCTAGGGCTGTGGAGAGTATATATCTCTCCTTGACTGTCTAGAATGAGCATTGGAAAGATTCTACACTCAACACTTCCTACAAGAGCCCGACA